>CM034157.1:372884529-374084529 GCA_019776745.2 Taxus chinensis
TAGTATGAGGATTTGAAATGACAAGGATGCTTGGGAGTGTATTAGGGCACCTCAGGGTTCCATGTTCTACAATATGGGCACTCTGATCACTATAAAAGCTCACAAACTAGTTTTTATATGGTCATAAGATGTCTTTGAAAGTTTACTTTCTGTTGCGTTGGATCTATCATATGAGCTAGAAAATGAACTGCAATGCAAAAGGAAGTATCAAAGCCTAAAAAAATAAAAGATGCAAATGAATGGGTTGGACTAACCTCATTCTCCAAACTAGTGGTCTTATCACTGAGTGTTGCACTACATTTCAAACCCAAATGTAGTTCTAGTGTGTGTGTGTGTGTGTGTGTCATTCTCTAGGTACTCTCATTTCAGTTGCACTTTGTGAAGTAGCGAGTAATAGTAACTATAGAAAATTTAAATAGAATGTGTGCATGGAATAGAATAGAATCCCTCCCCCTATGTAGTGTGTGTGATGTAGATATCCTATCTTGAATGCATGATTTTATGTGGATTCAAGTGATGTAATGGATGCAACTCTAGATAGATTGATAGTAGTGATATGATGTAAAAACCTAGGACCCTCATTATGGTGTTATAAATTTATATTTATAGGGCTCTCAAGATTAATTTTGTAATCAAACCCAATAAGGTCGACTAAGAAAAATATAAAGATGAAAAACAACTAGAAATGACCTAAAAAGGAGCGGAAGAGGATTTTCATAGATTAGGGCACCTCAGGGTGCCCCAGTATAGGCTGGGTGCCTTGACTTAGGGCTAGAATATTGGGGAAGTTATGAAATGGGATGATAATTTTTGGCAAACATGTAGAAAAGATGAAATAAAATATAATGAAAATATGGCCAAAAGGTGGGATTAATTAGTAATTTGTACACTTGAGAACCTTCCAAATAGTAGTATAAGACCAGGCCAAATTATGTGTAAAGTACATAATTTTGTGTCTACATTTTACCCCCACTTTTTGTTGGTGAGAAAAAATCTCGGTAATGTAGAGTATATAGATATGTGTACTTGATATCCATGTAGAGTGTAGAAGAAGACGTGTCAACGGACTAGACTTAAGCATGAAATGACAAAATGAAAAATGTGCATAAAAGTGATGAGAGTGAACCTAGGGTGGAATGTGTGTGTATTTGTTGTTGTCTAGTGTACCTACATGGTTAGTAAAGGAAAGTTCCTGTAGCGGTGTGTTCTCATTTTCATTGTCATCATTGTTTTTTTTGTTGCCCCAAACTTGACTACTTATTTCTTATATGGCAGACTTACAAGGAGAAAATGATCAAGTAGTCAAATATGTATGTATGTGAAAATGTTGTGTAAAATACGCATGTAAATGGAAATGTGCAAAATATGTAAATGTGAAATATGCTAGAAAATTTTTAATGGAACATGTACACCTGACCCATGTTGAGAAAAAAGCTGTAGAAGGATGTCTTGTACTGTTGCGAGTGTTTTGGGTGATCTCATGCCACCCTGGCTGAAGAAGGTAGGGAGGTGTTGCATTGTATCCTCCAATTCTAACCACTTCTACTGAAATAAGAAGAGATATTTATACTATCCTAGTTTTTTGGGTAAATTCCACTAGATGGAGAAGTGTAGAGAGGAACACCCACTATAACCCCCAATCCTATAACTACTCCATAGAATTACCAAAGAATACCATGTCATGTTGAGGCCATTGTGTATGGATTTCATAGACTAGTTTAAACTCACTCGCTATATGTAAACCCATAATTTCAAGGGTGGAAAGTGCATTGTACTGAACCAGTGTAAAGATGTTGTGTTAGTAGAAAACCCTCAATGATTCCCCCCTCTTTGGGGGTGCATGTGACGTCATAGAAAAGGAGAATACAGCCCCAAAAGAGGACCCAACCACACTCTAACCTGTAGAACTCTGCCCTCTCAGGGGAAAGGGAAATGATTGGTAAATACCAAGGCATGTAGAAAAGGGGATGGCTAGACAATATAAGTGTTAGTTTGAAAATGCATGCGTACAATAAGACAAGTGTAAAATACACAGACACTATAAAAACTACCAAGCACAATAGTGTAAACAAGCAAGAAAATAAGTAGACCACACAAAGAAAATTTCAAACATGGGACATCACTCATGATGTCATAGACACTCAAGGCCATCATGGATGCAAATAGCAGAGAAGTGTGCACACAAGAAAAGGGAAAATCCCATAGACAATGGAAAACAACACAGATAAGTAGAAAAAAACAAGTATCATGAAAACATGTAATCCTAAAAAATAATTGTTGCACATGGAACACCTGTTAGCATGTCAGAGGGGTAGCTAATATGTCAAAACATGTAGAAACAAGTAGTATAAGATGTTAAGTACAAAATGAAACAATATAACATGTAGGAATGGTAGAAGGCGAGCATCCATGCCATGTGTAGAGTCCTATATTTATGATTACACTTAACAAATATGTGAACGCACATGTGTGTATGATAATGACATATAAGAAATAAATCTAACATGTGTAGTAAATTGATCATGCAAAAAAATAGCAAGCAAGATTAAATGCCACCAAGAAAATGTAATATTCTATGGTTGGATGCAATGGAATGCAAGCTGGAATGATAGGAGAAATGTGCCCCCCAAGTGAATGGAATGTGTATAGAGTGAGGTTCATTTTATTTTCCCCCTCATTAGTCAAGAATGAATCGTAAATGAGAGTGTGTCATTGGGAAATGGTTGAGTAGTGTAGGTTGTATCTAACACGCTATGATGAGTGTGCATGTGTAGTGGTGATGAAATGTGACCTATGGAAATATGTGCATGAACCCTATAGCCAAAGCGTATATAATGACTTGTTGAATATATGTGTGATAATTTATCCCTAAGTGTTTATAACTATGGAAGAAGCATATAGGGATGTACTGTATGGAAAGATGTGTGTGGACCCTATAGCCTAAGTGTATACCACAACTTGTTGAATGAGGAAGTGATTATTTGGACCTAAGTATATATTAGTATAAGATGAAGGAAGGAAGATGGGTGAAAATTTAGCCTAAAGTGTATGTCACCATGGGATGAATAAGAAGGGACTGGTGATGTACCCTAAGGTGTATGCCCCTCTAAGATGATAAAAGGAGGGTGGTGATTTATCCTAAAGCGTATACAACTATAAGATGATAGAATGGGTGACATTTTAACCTAAGGTATATGTCACTAATGCGGGAAAGGTTGGATGGAAAGGATGTCGCACGGTGAACATAAGTTCCATTTGACTAGTAAACCCTCGATAGTCTAGTATGGAATGAGGAACTAGAGTGCATCATAGGGTGGTGAGTGCAATGCATATAAGATAACGTAGTATAAATGACCAAGGGATGTAGATGGTATATAAATGGGTAGTGTGGGAATGCAATGCATGATATGTGGAAAGTGTATAGGATATGTAATGTATATAGAAATGGAATATGCAAGAATGGTAGGGAGAACTAGATTCATATACAATGGAATCTATTGTAGCATGTAAAATGTATGAAGTGTATGAATGTTTCATGAGGAAGATGCAATAATAGTAAGGGATAGAAATGGAATAGAAATACAACTAGATCCATATGTAATTGAATACGGTATAGCGTGTGCAATAGGTATGATGTATGTATGTAGGTTATGTAGGTGGTAATGATAGGCATAGATGGAATATGTAGATATAAAATGTAAAGATAGACCCATATATAATGGGACCTAGCATAAATGTAGTGATGGAATGACAAAAATAGCCTCATGGATAATGATGACTAGTGTAGAGGAAGATATACAGTATGTATAATGTTAATATGTATGGTCTAGAAATAAATAATAGGTGATGTATGTGTAGGATAATGTAGGATGTAGGCGTTATATAGAAATGATGATAGAATTGAAATGTGTATAACTTAGCATGTAGTGTGTGGGTTTTAGTGTAAGGGAAATCCCTCAATAGTCCAGTGTGAACCGAAGCACAAGAGTGTGTCATTGGGTAGAGAGGGTGCTATAGTTTGCGATAAGTATGCCAATATGTGAAGGACCAAAGAAAGGAAAAAGGTAACCATGATATAATGAGGACAAGGGGTGTGTAATGGAAATTCCCCCCAAGGGATGAAAATGAATGATTCAACCGATAAGGTCGAAGGACAGTGGTCGCTCGATTGGTTCCTATGATGATGAAGTCGTAGGACACTTCTCTAGTAATGGTGGTATGGGAGACAAATGATGTGAGATGAATGAAACCAATATGCATGTGATGGGTAGAATTAAGATGAATATCGAGGCATAGTAAAGTGTTTGGTTGATGGTGATTATGAAGGTGTTGTGTGTACATGACAGAATGAGCCATGTGGAATAAAACGAGGAGGTGATCGACAACGAGATATGGTATCAGTCCTAAGAATATGCTTTTGCCAATTTGTAGTACTAATGGAAGGGAGTGGTCGCATAGGGTCTGATCAATTCAGTAAAGTAGGAATAATATGTACAAGTGGTGATGGCAGAGGAGTTGTGTGATAAGGATGTACGAATGCACAAGTATCATAATGTGAAGGAAGCAATAATGGAGGTGAAGGGGAAACATCGTTAATGGAAATAACTTGGTTTTTGTAAACAAATTTGAGACGTAAATGGTTCGTGGAAATGATAGTTGGGATTTTCAAATCCAATTGAGGCCGAGAAGTAAATCACATTCATCAAGAGTTTGACTTACAAGACAAGGGTTGAGAAGAATGAGAGGTCCAACAGTGATAGGTAAATGAATGACACCATAGGGTCTCTTGAACAAAAAATCAATTTGTGATGAAGGGTAGCCAATAGATCTTAAGAAAGACAAGGAACATGTGCTAATGGGGGAAGATGGATCAACCTTGGTGGTGTTTATAAAGGTTAAGTCTATAAATGCCTAAATGTATATATGATTAGAAGTGAATGTAGTGTGGTAGTCAGTATTAGAAAAATAGATAACAGGTGGGGTCATGTCCGTGTTAACAACTAAGAGTTCAATTGCACCTATATCTGGGGGTGGAGTAGAATGCTATGTATGATTAGTGGAAGAATCTGTAGTATTTCTTTCATGGTGGTGGTAATCACCATGAAAATTTTTGATTTTAACCTTATCATTAAAGGGAGGAGGAAGTTTGAGTTGGTTGTTTTCAAGTACATCTTGGATAATTGTGCAAAGTTTCATACATCATTTGGTAGAATGTCCTCCATATTAATGATAATGATAATAGATTTTTTCATTGTAATTACATCCTTTGGGTCATGAAGGGTCTAGTTCAAATGGTAGCATAAGGGTAATGAGGTTGTTGTCAAGGAGTTATTTTAATATAACATGTGGTTCCATAGGAAGGTTGGTGAATGTATGACTAGGAGATCGGGATCAAACTTCCTTAAAGGGGGTAGTGTCATTGACAGTGAGTGTAGTGTTGGTGGGCTTAGATATAGAGGGTTTAAATGTCATCTTGCTTTGGAAACAAGTAGAGGAGGAGGGTTATTCTTGATACTTAAGTTTGCCAAAGGATGTAAGCTTAAATTGACATAGCTTAAGGGTATGGAAACGTTGATCAAAAGAAGAAAAGTTCTCAAAGAGAACACTTTTGTAGAGAGGAAGTAAAATACTTTATATAAATAGATCTTACAGTTCAGCATCGGCAAGGGCATTAGTCATCTTGGCTAGACTATTCTTATAGCATAAGACATAACTCGATAATTTCTCATTGGGTCCTTTCTTGAGTTGTGCTAACTAGTTCTAGGTCATCTTAGAACCAATTTTGATGGAGAAGTGTGTGAGAAAGGAATTGGCTAAATGTGTAAAGGAAGATATGGAATGAACAGGTACATCTTAGAACCAACACATGGTGTAGTCATGGAGACTACAAGGAAATAGTTTATCCAAGAGTGGGTAATCATCAGTAAAATCAAGACAAGAAACATGCAAGGCACGAAGGTGATCCTGTGGGTCACCATTTCCATTGAAAGAAGGAAATTTAGGGGTAAAAAAGTTGGGAAGGAGGGGGTAGGTGGAAATGATAGGTGCAAATGGAGTATGCAACAAGACAATAGAGTTTAAAGAAGGAGATATAGTGGTGTGTTGCAATTTGTGAATTTGAGACTGGAGATCATGATATACAAAGGTTAAATCTTGATTACCTACAGAGGAGGTGTGAAATGATTAGTAGGATTGGGAACCATAACCAGAAAAATGGATATAGGTGGGATTGTAGAAGTAAGGGGTTGATTGGTGACGAAAGTAGGTAAATCAATAGGAGGATGGAGTTTATCCAAGTTAAGTAGCCTCTTCATGAGCCACATGTAAGAGTAAATTTAAATCTTGTGGATGTTTGACAAGGTGATCATGGATGGATTTAAGGTGAGCTTCAGTAAATTCCTCATGAGAAGGAGCCATGGGAAAGGGAGGAAAGAAAGTAGAGAAGGTTCTAGAAGGACATGTCAGGTTCACCAAAATGATTAACAAAAATAAGATCTAAAGTAGCCTAAGGAGGGAATACTAAGATATTAATGTTTATCTAAATAAGAGGACTAAAACACTGTAGAAAATGAACTAAATCAATATGAAATAAATGTGAGTAAATTATTCTAGGTGAAATAAAACCCTAATGTGTAAGAAAAGGGAAAATAAATAGCCTAGCTAATTTGTAGAGACTGTCGTAGGTTTTCACAGATCTGGAGATAAAATCAAGAAGTTTGGACGGACACTCAGGGACATTATAAAGGGAATATCTGAAGGATTTGAGATGGTTGAGGTGTCTGGGAGTGTATTGGGGCACCCCAGGGCACCCTGGTCTGTAATTTGGGTGCTTTGATCACTGTAAAATCTCACCAGTAGGTTTTTGTATGGTTGTAATATGTATTTGAATGTTTCCTATTTGTCACGTTAGATATTCCAGATGATATGGAAAATGACTTGCAATGCAAAAGGAAGTATCAAACCATAGAAAAATAAAATATGAAAATGAATGAGTTAGACTGACCTCAGCCGCCAAACTAGTGGTCTTATCACTTAGCATTGCACTACATTTCAAACCCAGATGTAGTTCTGGTGTGTGTGTTCATATCGTTCACTAGGTGTTCTCGTGTCAGTTGCACTTTGTGAAGTAGCAAGCAATAGTAACTATATAAAATATTAATAACATGTGTACATGGAATAAAATAGAATCCCTCCCCTTATGTAGTGTGTGTGATGTAGATATCCTAGCTTGAATGCATGGCACTATGTCAATGCAAGTGATGCAATGGATGCAACTCTATATGGAGTGATGGAAGTGATATGATATAAAGACCTAGGACCCTCATTGTGGTCTTATAACTTTAAATTTATAGGTTTCTAAGATTAATTTCGTAATAAATCCTGACAAGGTCGACAAAGAAAAAGATAAAGATAACCAACAACTATAAAGGACACAAAAAGAAGAGGACTAGGATTTTCATAGACTGGGGCACTTGGGGTGGGATCAGGGTGCCTCAGAGCACCCCAGTACAGGCTAGGGTGATCTTATTTGGGGCTAGAATGTCAGGGAAGTTATGAAATGGGATGATAAGTGTTGAAAAACATGTGGAAAAGACAAAATAAAATATAAGAAAGATATGGCCAAAATGGGGGATTAATTAGTACTTTGTACACTTGAGAACCTTCCAAATAGTATTATAAGACCGAGCCAAATTATGTGTAAAGCTCATAATTTTTTGTTTAAAACAGTATATAAAAATTAATGGGACAAGAAGCAAAGGTTATCAATCATCTCTAGGACCTGTGAAGACCAGTTCTTGACCTTTTTCCCAGACCAAGGCACCTATTTTTCTTACCAGAGAACTCGTGGGTGCCCTAGTCCTCCCCTAGGAACTTTAGTCTAGCCACATCACCTAGATATGTCCTCTGTGGTATGCCAACTCAGTCACACCTACTTCTGATTTATCCATTTACTTTTGCAACACCATTCAACAAGCATCTGTTATCAACTAAGTTATTTTCTCTTCTCTCTTGCACATTAGGGTTTAATATTTCATCTTACATATTTTATTAGATCATTAAAATATTTCTAAGCTACATTCATTCACTTTAGTACAGTTGTTCATAGATTATATTAACTATTTATACACTACCTATTTTAGTTTAATTTTAGTTAATTAGAGGAGTTCCAACACCTATTTCATGTATATTCATGTTTATCTTTCCTCATACTCATATACCACATGAAGCATTTGTGTATAGAATATGGTATCTATCAAACCATGTGAAAACAACATATGTACAATATATAAGTGGTAGATCAAGCCATGTTCATGTCCTAATTTTATATTTTTGTAATATATGAATGTGTTTCATTTTTAGAAATATTTCCAAAAGAGACTACCCAATGATAGGTTTGGGAGAGCAAGGATAAACCCAAAAGTGTAAGAGAATGCTTGTGTGAGATAGAATTTATAAATATAACATGAGTATGATCAAAATCATGGGTGTAGTATCTTGATTAACTAAAAATGGATAACTAAACTAATACTATGATAAGTATAGTTACTTAGTTAATCTAAATAGGAGGACTAAAACATTGTAGTAAATGGACTATAATAGTATGGAATAATTTTAAATAATTATACTAAGTTAATTAAAACCCTAAGTATTCAAGTAAATAAGGATAAGTGACTTAGCTTATTAAATAAGACTATCGCAAGTTGTCTTAGGTTTGAAAATAAAATCTAGATGTAGGAATGAATTCCCAGAAGTCCTACAAAGGCCAAATCTAGAGGATCTAAGATGACTGGGGTGCCTAGGAAGGTAATGGGGTGTTGTGGGGTTCCCTAGTCTATAGATTAGGCACCATGGTCTCTATAAATTCTCAAAATCTAAATTTTGTATGGTCACAAGGTGATTTGAAACACTGTCTGTTTGTCGCACTAGATTTTTTTATGTTATGCCGAATGTGTTGAATGATGTAATGATGACCTATAAGAAGAAAGGAAGTATCAAACCATAAGAAAAATAAAATATGCATAATGAATGGGTCAAACTAACCTCAGCCACCAAACTATTGGTCTTATCATTGATTGTTGCACTAAATTTCAGACCCAGATGTAGTTCTAGTGTGTGTGTTCTTGTCATGCCTTAGGTGCTCTTGTGCTAGTCGCAATTTGTGAAGTAGTGAGTAATAATAACTATATATAGTTTACTAGCATGTTTGCATGGAATATAATAGAATACTTCCCCCTATATTTTGTGTTTTGATGCAAATATACTAGCATTGATGCATGGAACTATGTGGATTTAACTCTAGATGGATTTATAGTAGTATGTGACATTAGGACCCTTATTATGGTCTTATAAATTTATATTTATAGGGTTCTCTTTCTCTAATTTCATGATTAACTCCAGCATAGCTCACTAGGAAAAATATAAGGATGAAAATGGATAGAAAGACCCCAAAAAGAAGTGGGAAAGTGGAACATGGATCAGGGTGCCCCAAGTGGGACTAGGGTGCCTTAGGGTGCCCCCAGTATAGGCTTAGGTGCCTAAATTTAGGATAAAATTATGGGACAATTCCAAAACAAGTGGATATGTATAGGAAAATATGTGGGAATGATGAAATAAAATATGAAAAATAAGATGGCCAAAAGGTGGGATTAATTAGTACTTTATTTACTTGAGAATCCTCTAAATAGTATTGTAATACCAGGCTAAATAATGCCTAAAGTGCATTATTTTGTGCCTACATAACCAATGATCTTGTGAAATAAGGAATAGGTAAAGAATCCTCATAAGTGATACCTTGAATTGTAACGAATTTATTGGAATTGATATATTTAACAAATTTATGGATTATATAAGGAATATCCCTAAGATTATTAATCAAATAGCATCCTAGAAGCATGTCACATGTTTCAATATTTTTATTAACCAATAAATATGAATCCACAGTATCATATCCCACTATAAAAGGGAGAAAAATATGTCCAATATATTAATTAGGATAATAGTCATTGAAATAGTTATGTTGTTTAGTATAAACCACTGAAGTAAACAATGTGACATTGCACATGTTATGCTTCTGACCTCTATCAAAAAATACATAATGAATAGATTGTTGATTAAAAATAAATAAAATATAAATAACATGATAAATAACATCATTAAGGATGTCTCTACTAGGATTCTTAGAGACATTTTATCATATATATGAAGCATGGTGTCAAGGGGGAGTATGAATGGTTTGAAGCATGACATTGTAGGAGTACAGTCATGGTGGCAAGATGTTTTCATTGTGTTCCTAAAGGTCTCCAATCTGCTTAGGAGTTGGTTTAAGTACTGTCATATAACAAGGATGTTGGATTCATGAAGAAGAAATTCATTCATTTTGTATGATGACTTGATTAGACCATCAAGATCAGGGTGAAATGTTGAATTATAGGTATGTATTTGTGTTAGATGATTCTATATGTTGTTTCTAATTCCTTCATTCATGTTGTGGAATGTATCAAGTATGTTATCCATCATGGAGGTAGTATGAAGAAGTTAATCTTTTTTGTGAAAGTCCAAAAGGTGAGTTTTTCAGTTGAATACTATGTTCAAATATGGATGTTTGTATCTATAGTGATGTCTCAAATAGGATTATAGGATGAAAAGAAGGTTTACAAGGAATATACAAGTCTAGAATGAAGATTTCTTGATGAAGGTCTATGATTGTATGCAGATGCATCATAAGCTAAGGTATGTTCCTGAGTTTATCTTTGAAGAGGTAACTATGTAGTAAGGGAAGCATGTATTGTTACATCCTGTGCATGAATATTCATGGTGTTTTGTAAGGTTTCATGAGTTGAGGGGGAGCTTGAGTGATCATTATCCTTAGGATGTGAAGTTAGAAGTGTTGTAAGTGAAGTATGTTTGAAGTATGCATCATGACAAGGTATAATATGTTGGAGTGTTGTAATGGTGAGTAACAGGTGTATGAAGACTTCATAAAGACAAGGAGAGTTGATAATGAATTCAAAAGGTGTCTAAGGTGTCAAGAAGGATATGTTTGGAAGATTTGTTGATTGTTTGTAGGTATATTGAAAGGGGGAGCTAGTCATAACTCAAACAAGTTGTGATGACATGAAAAGAAGACAAAGAACACTGAAAAGTTGCTTCAGGATTGTGGTATCTGATATGACCTATCTCCATGGAATTTGGTCAAGGTATGTGCTCTTATGTTTCATAGAAGTTAGAGAATGATGGTATCTTTTCAGGGGGAGCAATAAGGTGATGTTTCATGTGTTTAGTATGCTCCTGTAGCAAGGAGAAAGTTGGCAAGATTGGTCTGAAGGGAAGCTTTAGGGATCTTGGTCCTAAAAGATGTTACTAGTCTATGTATGCAAGATCAAGTTTGTTTGTGGGTGTTTTTCAGCTGAGATAGGACTGAGTATGAGTCAAACATGATGTTTTTTCTCAAAATCAGGTGTTGTATATGTGTGTATGTTATGATATGCATCTTCCCAGGGGGAGCTATAGTGCTCTCATGATATGATGAAGCCAAAAAAGTCAAGAGAAGAATAACATGATTGTGAGCTTGTTTGATGTTTTTGGTTGATGTTTCCAACCAAGAGGTGATTCCTAATATGTTGATGAAGATGATATTATGTGCTATAGGTATGTGTTTTTTCATTAATGTAAAAGGGGGAGAAGTATCAAGTTGTTTTCCATCAATGACAAAGGGGGAGATTGTTGGCATGTGTGTGCTTGTGTTGTCATTGATGTAAAAGGTGAAAGGACATTAATGAAAAAGGATGATGAAAGGAGTGCAAGAGGAAGCTTATAGTGATGATGACATGGGAAAACAAGTAGTGACATGGTTGCAAGAGTGAAATGGTGAGAGTTTCTTGGTCAAGTAGGCCTAATCAGGAGGTCTAGTCAACATGGGTGATGACACATGAAGGATAGAGATGCATGGAGGCTTGTGAAGCATGGTAGAGGCATGGAGAGCATGTTAGGAGTGTGTTGAGACACTCATACAGGTCTCAGAAGGTGATTGCAGGGTTTGAGCATGGTTTGTAGGTCTTCATCTAGACCTAGTCTAGGTGCTTGGTGGCCTAATGGAGCATGAAGGTCAATTGCAGAGGTGTGTGGGCCCATGAGGGCATGCATAGGTGTGAGACATGTTGTCTCAAGGATGTTAGGACCTTTTGAAGATATTTGAAGCAAAGGTATGGTGTTTATCTACTCTGTCTAGGTCTAAACTAGACCTAATTTCATGACCTAGTTAGGAAAGTCATGGTGGTTGAGAATATGTAGAGCTAAGTATGATCAAATGAGCATTGGGGAAGTTGAGAGAGGTTTTCCTATAGCTGTGGGAAAACTTTCAGGTTGTATGATGATAATTTTGCATGATATGATGTTTTTAGTCTCTACCGAGCTCAAGAAGTGCATGTTTTCTAGCTCGATATGAGATATTTTTTGTTGGTTGGCACATGCAAAGTTTGCATGGGGACCTGATCCTTTTATGGATGTTGAGGCTTGGAGCTAAGAAGGTTTCAGAGTTGGAATTAGATCAAATGAGGCCATGTGCTTTATGAACGATTGCTAAGAAGCCAAGGAGGTCAAAAACCCTACCTAAACCCTAGTTCATGAGTGATGGAGGAAAAATTGTTGGTGTGAGCTAAAAATTCATTGGATCATCAAATTTGATGATTGGAGGATGGAAAGGACTCTCCCATATTTTTGATGGTGGTGGTTTGGAGTCTTGACTGTAGGTGGAGCCCACTCAAATTTGCATGTTTTCAGGAAAGTTTGATTTTCTCTTAGGTTTTCCATTTGACCTATGATATAAATTGATGTTATGAGTATAGGGGAATATATTCTATATGTTTGAGGTGATTTTAGAGCTTGGTGAAACCATTTGGATGTCTACATAGGACCAAATGTCAAGGCTGGTTTTTAGGCCTAATAGGCAATTTTAACAACCATGGTGAAAGAAGGTTCTTGGGCATGTGTGCCCTAAGTTGATGAGTCTAATTACTATGAGGTGTTTTATACATCCAATATGACATTTACATGATTTTTTTGAGGTCCTACAAGTCATATTTGTTGGAAAGGATGATTTCACAAGTTGACCTACTTGACAGGGTTTAAGGACAATGAAGGTTCTTTGATGAAATTGGTCTTAAAGACCAATATATTAACGTATTTCATTATTTATATATTGGAGAGTGATTAGGGGTTAAATTTTATCCTATTCCATGCATTGATAAGTCTTGAAAGTGTCATCACAAGTGTGAGAAGGTCAAGTTTCCAAGACTGGTTTCTAGGCAGCATATGCATCTTGAAGGACAAAGAAGTTTTTATAGATCTATGGGATGAGTCATGATGTATAACATGGTTTGTGATGTTCCTTGGTTATTTATTTCCAATGAGTGGTTTCATTCCATGGTTTAGTGTTTATTTGAAATCTTGGTCTTCATCTTTGAAGACTGGTTTGTTGGAGGTGCTCAAAATGAGTAGGAAACAGTCCTACTCGATGGTGACATGAAGAAAATGGATGGTGTAGATGTTCCTGAGATTGTATAAGGTGTTGAGAGGATTTCATTGATATTTTGAATCTTTTGGAGTCATGATGGAGCTATTCCTTGTGCCCTTAGAGTCCAAGATTGCATTCGGTGGAGATGAAACTAGCCTTTTAGGCCTAGTTGTGCATGTTGAGAGTATTAGTCTAATGCCAACCTATATGGTCCTTTGATGTGAATTTATATAATGTATTAGATGTTTTTTTTTGTTTTTATGACCAACCTTAATGGTCATTTCCGAACCATAGGTGTTTAGGAGTTGAGTCATGTATCTAAAGCAAATGTATTTTCTCATTTGAGAAAATAAGTGGATAGAGTTGTGAGTGAGCTAAATGAGGTGGAAGAGAGTGTTAGAGGGATCAAGGAAGATATGAAAGAAAAGCATGAGAAGTATTGATAAGGGAATAGGAACAATTTTTCAAGGTCATTATACCTAATCAGATTATAGAGAAGGTGCAAGATTGAGTGAAGAAGGAAAGTGAGTTGTTTAAAAGGGTTTGAGGTGTGTAACCTGAAATTATGATCAAAATATTTTGTATGAGTAAAATTACATCTGTAATATTCATCATCAGGTGGTTGAGTGGGTGTTTGGTCATCTTAGGGGTTTGTATCCTCCTTGTAGGGTTGTTTCCTTACTAAATAAGGGTTAGTGCTCCTTGTGGAATTGGGTGCTTCACTAAACAAATCTTGTGTGATGTGTAATATTCATGACAAGTATTTTGAATTGAGTAATATATTAAAAGTTTTCAATTGGGTTTTCTTCCCCTTAAGGGTTTCCCACTTTATATTTTGTGTCTTGTGTACTCTCTCATTCATGTGTATGGTTGGTCATGCTTAATATTTTCTCATGGTCAATGTATGTTGATTTTATGCTTTGAATGGTGTAATTAATAATGGAGAATGACAGACATTCAATCATGAAGTTACTCCTTTGGAAACAAGAACTAAAGATTTTACTTTACCTAAAGCATTTTATCACAAAACCATAATTTTAAATTCACTCATTATTATGGAGAGAATTTTTTTGCAATAAGTGAAAAAATAAAATCACCTAAACTCATATTTTGAGATGTTATCATATGATGTGAGTTAGTCTATGAAAATTCAAAATGCTTGAAATTTGAAGTGGATTTTATCAATAGAAATTTTAAGTCATACCTAGAATTGAAGAAACACAAAAGAATGAAATAGCTAGAGTTAATCTTGTCATCAAGATCATATTTGATGTGGATACAACTCTCACATGGGTCAATATGAGATAAATTTTCCAAACATCGAATGTGAGAGGATGTTATAATTATGTTGAAAGAAAGGATTTAAAGTGTTGATCCTGAACTATAGTGTGGATACATGTTCATAGAAAATGGTAATTTAACAGATAAGTGTTGAGAACAATGGGGGTCATTTTTTGAGCCAATAGAATTGAATAGGAAATTATTTTAAGCAAGCGCTTAGCTCAACCTTGTTGAATCAACATAATAGGTTTGTAATTTAATCATAACTGGGTGGATATTTCATTCATGTGAGATTCATGATATACATTTCAAAGAGTAGTTAATCATAAATAATGTCATATCACCGGTCACGGTTAAGAAAAAGAGGTATTTACTTCTGATTTGATAACTCTTCTTAAGCATCAGTGAGAGATCAGAAAAATAAGATCATGATTCCTTTTCTTCATATTAACTAACATGATCCTTAGAAGTCCATGAGCTAAGTTAACACTTTTGAATGGTCAACGATAGTTATCAGAAATTTTGGGAATGTCCTTAGTTGGAAGCAATCCAAATAAATTTTCAAGGCAAAGGAAAATCTTGGTGATTAGACATTTAATGGGAAATCATTTGTCAAATACTCCAAGAGTATCATATTAAGGATTTCTAAAGTTTCCATATGGTCCAACTAAATACTCTGTCATAATAAAATTCATATTAATATGTTTTACAATGTAGAACCGTTGGGATTTATGCTTCTCTAATATGCTTTTGAATTGATTCTATAATATGATATTTCTTTGAGAATTTAAGGTTATCTTGCTAAAGAATACTATTGAAGTTAGTACTTCTCAGGAATTTTTTAACCAATAAAGGTGAATTATGATAATATCCAAGAAGAAGCAAAAATTTGGGTAAATAATATTTTTTAAATACAGTTACTAGACACACCTTTGTGTAAATAGATAACGGAAATAATTTAACCAAATTCTTAAAGTTGATGCCACTTGCATGCATTCTCTCTGAGCAAGAATCCATGTACCCATATTGATCAAATGGCTCAGGCATTAAGAACATGATAAACTATGTTCTTCCCAACACAAAAGTATGATGCTTATATGAATGAACTTTGTTAGGAAATAAGAGATAAAATATGTGGAATAATCCCTCACAGAATCGCAATAGTAGAAACTAATATGCAGAAAATATTACGGATCTCAAATAAAATTGCAGAATAAAATAACACAACACAAAGAGACAGTATTTAACGTGGTTCACCCAATTTGGGCTACGTCCACCAAGAATCACTTGCTCAGATTTTATTACAAGCCTCCACTCTCTCAATACAATACCCAGATCTGTTTGGAGCTATGCTCAACAAACTCTACAGAATTCACACCCGAATTCAAAACACATCTGCAATACATTTACTTGTCTATCCCTATCATATGCATAAGACCATATAAATAGACAATTGCTTAAGTAGTTGATACAAAACCGTGGGTATCAAAACCATGGGCAAAAAACCGTGGGTATCCCATAAACCTATGGGTCAAAAACCATGGGCCCATATGAGAACAGCCCATAACGGTTACCCATTACCCATGGGTTAATAAACCACCCAAAAAATTTGCTTCGGGGGCTTCACCCCCGAACCCCCCTTGACCCGCTCACCGGCTGCCCGGGACCGCCATAAAACAACCCGAGTGTATACACATGGAAGGTGTATAGTCCAACACTCTAACATGAAAATAGGCTCCACAAACATAACAATCTCCCACTTGGAGACTAGTTTTCCTCTGAGCAAGCTTCTCAACCCTTCACTAGTCATCCATGAAGACCAACCAAAGCTGAACATAACTTTAGTTTTTCCCTTGTGACCACCTTAGTCATCATGTCTACAGGATTCTGACTGGTATGAATCTTCTCCAACTTCAACTTATCTTCCTCCAAAGTTGTCCTGATGAAGTGATATCTCAACTGTATATGCTTCATCCTAGAGTGGAAAGCAGAGTTCTTAGCTAGGTGTATAGCACTCTGACTATCACTATGTAGCTTACATTCCTCCTGCTTATGCCCCAACTCCTCAAGCAATTGTTGTAACCAAATCATCTCTTTTCTTGCCTCTGTGGCAGCAACATACTCAGCCTCCATGGTTGACAAAGCCACCAGCTTCTGTAGTCGTGAAATCCAGCTCACTACTGTCCCACCTACAGTGTAAATATAACCTGTCATGCTCCTCCTGCTGTCTACATCTCCAGCCATGTCTGAATCTACATAACCACGTAAAGTGGTGTCTGATCCACTGTAGCACAAAAACTGTCCCCATGGTCCCTCTCAAGTACCGAAGGATCCACTTTACTGCCTGCCAATGATCTTTTTGTGGATCACTCATAAATCTACTCATAGCTCCCACTGCATGGGCAATATCAGGCCTAGTGCACACCATGGCATACATCAAACTACCAACTGCTGATGAGTAAGGTACCTTGGACATTTGGTTTCTTTCCTACTCTGTCTTGGGACATTGCTCCTTTGATAACTTGAAATGACCTGCCAAAGGAGTCCCAACTAGTTTAGCATCATGCATATTAAACCTATCCAATTCTGTCTTAATGTACTCTTCCTGAGATAAAGTCAACTTTGGTTCCTTCCTATCCCGAGATATCCTCATACCAAGGATTTTTTGGCTGCCCCCAAATCCTTCGTATTAAAGGAATCACTTAGCTTTTTCTTGAGTACTTGTATTTCATGCATGTTTTTACTTGGAACCAACATGTCATCCACATACAAACACATGATAATATAACTTCCATCCTCAAATTTCTTTGTATACACGCAATGGTCAGAATGACATCTAATATAACCTTGCTCCATCATGAAGCTATCAAATTTCTTATACCATTGACGTGGAGCTTGTTTCAAGCCATACAAGCTCTTCTTCAGTTTACACACCATCTCCTCTTTACCTTTGACCTCATAGCCCTCTGGTTGCTGCATATATAGTTCCTCCTCCAAATCACCATGGAGAAATGCAGTCTTTACATCTAACTATTCTAAGTGCAAGTCTTCTGCTGCAACTATTCCAAGAACAGTTCTAATAGAAGTCATTTTTACTACAGGAGAAAAAATCTCATCAAAATCTATACCTTGTTTCTGTGCAAACCCCTTGACCACCAACCGGGCCTTATATCTTTTCTTTCCTCCTTCTTCATCTTTAACTCTATACACCCACTTGTTCTGTAATGCTCTTTTGCCTTCCGGTAGCTTCACCAAATCCCAAGTCTAGTTCTCCATGAGAGACTTATGCTCCTCATCCATGGCTTGCTCCCACTTCTTACTGGCATCTACCTACATTGCTTCATCAAAGCTCTCTGGCTCTCCACTATCAGTGAGTAATAAATAATAAAGAGAAGGAGAAAAATGTTTAGGTTCTTTTCTTACCCTAGAAGACCTCCTCACTGTAGGAGTTTGGGGTTCCTATTGAGAGGTTCCTGAACTGATTCATGGGTCACTTTCCCATCCAGAAGATCCTCTACCACTGCATATTCTTTCTTGGATTCTTCCCTGTTTTCCTACAACTGTTGCTTATACATGACTTTCTCATTAAAGACCACATCCCTAGACCGAATGATTTTCTTGTCCTTAATACTCCAACATTTATATCCAAATTCATCACCACCATAACCAATGAAAGTACATTTTTCTGATTTAGCCTCTAGCTTGGTCCTATCATCCTTGTCTATATGAACAAACACCTCACATCCAAAGACTCTAAGAAATGAATAATCAACTTTCTTACCATACCAAGCCTCCTCAGGTATGCCTCCATCCAAGGCACTTGAGGGTCCTCTGTTTATCAAGTACACAGCTGTGCTCACCGCTTCTACCCAAAAAGAAAGAGGCAGTCCTGCATGTAACCTCATGCTCCTAGCATGTTCCATTATTGTTCTGTTCATCCTTTCTGACACCCCATTCTACTGTGGAGTTCCTGGAACCATATTTTGCCTGCGGATTCCATTCTTAGAACAGTAATCATTAAATTCATTGCTGCAATACTCCCCTCCATTATCTGACCTGAGACATTTTAGCTTAAGACCTGTTTCATTCTCTACCAAGGCTTTCCATTTAACAAAAGTGTCAAATACATCAGATTTGTTTCTAATACAATAAACCCAAACTTTCCTTGTTGCATCATCAATAAAAGTAACATAATAACTTGAACCCCCAAGAGATGATACCTGAGCTGGCCCCCACACATCAGAATGCACCAGCTCTAACTGTTATCCAAAACCCCCCTAGGGTAAATTTTGATAACATGCATCAGAAGATTCAAATCCCAAGCAAATTGATTGATTCAGAGCAAAATCAGGTTTCTAGGGTCCCTTCAGGTATTTTTCTAACTCCCCTGGCCGAAGAAACAGGGAGCAAGCTCTGAGAAAATGCAAAAAGGTTGCAGAAAGGCAAATAGGTTGATCCAGGAAAAAGTGTGAAAATTGGCTAAGTCCTGCTCAAGGTAGCATTTGGGAGAAGTGGGACAAAAAGGCGCGGATCGGCCGAAAAGCCTCTAGGTGGCCCAAATTGCATTCGGGACAATCGGGCCAGAAGTACGCGGCGGGCGCGAAAAGCCGATCCGGCCGAAAGAGGAAGAAAAATTGGCTAAGTGTTGCTCGGGACGTTTGGGACAAAAGGGCCCGAACCGGCCGGTTCGGCCGAAATGAGCACAGGCAGCCCAAAAGAAAATGGGACAAATGGGACGATAGTACGCGGTGGGCGCGAAATGCCGGTTCGACCGAGAGAAAATCGACTAACTGCTGCAGCAGCTCGGGACAAGCGGGCCGGAAAGGCGCGAACC
This sequence comes from Taxus chinensis, assembly GCA_019776745.2. Classification (NCBI taxonomy): domain Eukaryota; kingdom Viridiplantae; phylum Streptophyta; class Pinopsida; order Cupressales; family Taxaceae; genus Taxus; species Taxus chinensis. The sequence goes on from CM034157.1 coordinate 372,904,158, forward strand.
GGCCGAACCGGGCGAAAGAGGTCAAAACAGTCCGAAGGCAATTGGGACATCCGGGGCAAATGGACGCGAACCGGCCGGTTCGGCCGAAATCACAAGGCAGTGTCCCAAAAGCAATTGGGACGTCTGGGACAAAAGGATGCGAAGGGCGTGAAAAAGCCGGCAGGGCCGAGAGCCATTCAGAAGCCGCCACGTGTCTCAAGGAAAAAGGGTCAAAAAGGTCAAAGGGCAAGTTTTAAAAAAGGTCAGCCCGAACCAATGAAATAGCGCCACGTGTCCAGTTAAGGGCCCCACAAGCGAATTTCAAAATGAAATCCCGCGAAAGATGGAGGAGAGAGAATTGCTCATCCAATCAGCACGTGCCACGTGTCGTCCAGGTGGCAGAGCGCGGGAAAGGATTTCAAAACACGTTTTCGCCTGTTTTGTGCCCTAGATCTTCAGATCGCCATAACTTTTGATCCAGAGCTCGGATTTGCACGTTCTTTACATCAACGGAAAGCTGGTGAAATTCTCTACACGATTCCGGGGTCAATCTTTGTTTTGGAGCAGTCTGGAGGGAGGAAAATCGAGAAACGGCTCTGACGCGTATTCATGGCCGGAAATGACATTCCAGCGACCAGAGTTAATGCAGAATGGGTCGCATTCTCCTGCAATCCGGTCAAAATGATAGGGTATGGGTTTGTAAGGTCCTCCATGCCATTTTAATACACCTGCAGTCAAGAAAGAATGGGCTCCCATGCCTTTGTACGTCTCCTGTTCCCTGGGTTCGACCCTTGCATTTTAAAAGCCAGTTTTGGGCTCATTTCAAGGGGGGGAACATTTTTGGGCATAGCAGACTTCTTCTTTCACCTTCTTCAAGGGATTGATCAAGTATCAGACCTCTCCAAGGATTGTAACAGTTTTCTTTACCTCTCTGAGGGTGTAATGCGTATTTTGATATTAAATTGATAATGCAAGCTCTGTGAATGGGTTTCAATCCTCTGTTTGTATTATTTGCTTGATTTCAGATGCTAAATTATACATTATCAGTCTGTGTATGTTTTTATGTTGTGAACCTCGGTCTGTGTCTATTTGCATGACTAATATGTTTCACCACTCCTTTTGGTGCATCACCATCTTTAGTTAGTTTCAATTTTGCACTTCTACCCCTGTCTCCTTGCAAGTTAGAATAGGATTAGGATCTAAACCTCTGTAGTTTTGCAAAATATAGATCTAAATCAGAGGAGTTTGAGGAACCAGCCTCTAATCTGGAGATTCCTCTCTCAGTTTCCAAGTCCCACACTTGGAGAGAGGTTTCCATGTTGTGCAATTACACTGGATGCAAGAGTGATCAACCTAGAAATCTGATCAGCGTCCAGGGGTGCTGTAATTTTGCACTAACAGTTTTGGCACGCCCGGTGGGACCAGAGGTCTCAATTTTATTGCAGCAAAGTTGATGTGCATCTGCTGCAAGTTTCTTGCTTGAAAAGAGCTATTATTTGCATATCTGGCGACTCCAAGGGGAAGAATCAATAGAATTTCAGCAGTCAGGCCTGAAAGCTTATGAGAAGAATCACAAGGTCAAGAGTTGGAGAGGAGGAAGTACTGTTTGAATACCTGCAATTATCTCCAAGAAGAAGGCAAAGAGGAAGAAGGATTCAAAGGTCCCCATCTCCACCAAACAGAACTCTCTCAACTCCTCCACCTGAGCGGCCTTTCTTTCAGTATACAAGGGTTTTAAGACCAATCAGAATGGCGCAACCAGTGAACCCCTATGTCAACTTCACAGGCAGCAGCCCACTTGCTCTCAATGCACAAAATCCAATCCCAGTTGCAGCACTGAAGAACATTCCATACTTTACTGGGGAAAATCAGACCACTCCTGGTGATCATGTCAAGGACATTGCTAACATTTGTGCAATCCATGAGATTAATGAGATGCAAGTAGCTGTCAAATTGCTGGCGTCTTCATTCAAGGGAAAAGCATTGCAATGGTTTAGGAGCCTTGAAGCTGGCTCTATCACAAACTGGAATCAGCTGTGTATTGCACTTCACAATCAATTTGGAGAGAAGGGAGACAACTTGTCTCTTTTGGAGCAGCTAACAACCATCAAGAGAGCTTCCAATGAGCAGCTAACTGACTTCAACTTCAGATTTCAAAGGTCTTGGGATAGAATTCCAGTGGCAGTCAGGCCAACAGCAGAAGGTGCTTTTCTATATTACCTTAAAGCTTTAAATTCTGATATTTCTGTGTTGATTCAATCTATGGGAGGCACAACTATCCCTGCTGCTTATAGTATTGCCATTAGAGCTGAAAATTGTCTGATTCAAGCCGGCAAGCTAGCTCCTAGGCCTCCAATGCCATTATATCCAAGTTTAGAGAGCCCAAGTACTAGTCAAGTACCTGTCTTAGCTCCTATTCCCACTCCTAGGAATCAGAGTTCAAATGAAGCTTCCACTTCATCTCCAAGTGCCCCAAATGAGCTTCAAGAAGTCATGAAGCAACTGCAAAATTTAGGTAATGAGCTGGTCACACTTAAGAGACAGCAAACTCAAGGTTTTAGACCTTCGTATCAGCCTCAAGCTCAACCTAATAGGCAGCCATATCAGCCTCAAAGGCCACCCAATCCAGCTGCAAATATGAATCAAACAAGGCCTCCTGCCAATAAACCATTCCAGCCCTATAATCCAAATGCCATATCTGCCTCTAAGGCATTAGTACCAGCACAAAACAACACTGCCCAGGAGTATGATTGGTGTTTTCCATGTAATGAGCCTCATAATCAATCCATGTGCTTCAATGGTGCTTTGACCCAAGCTTTAATGGTAACAAGTGCTGGTGTGGAGGGTGAGAGTACTCAAGAAAACAGCCAACAACAAGAAACATTCCAACAGCAACCTGCCCCAAATGACACCACATTGGTAAATTGGCAAGCAGAGGATTTCTGTGGCATGAATCAGGCAGTTTCTCAAGGTGTTGCTGCCAACACAAGGTCAAAAAGGAGAAATTTGGGTGAAGAACAGCCGTTAGCCCCAGCTAATCCACAACCTTCCACAGCTCCACAAATGATTGGCAAGCAAAACCCAGTTTCAAATGCACAAGGGCAGTCAAGAACAGCCCCTAGGCCAACTCAAATGCCAGCTGTTGCTGCCCACATACAAGGAGCAAATGTGCAGACCAAGGGACAGCAGAGAGATCCTTCATCACCATTCAGTATCATTGATCAGATGAAGAAGACAAACGTCAATATATCTATGTGGGAATCGCTATCCATCCCAGGCCAAAGAAATCTGCTGCAAGCTGCCATAAAGGATTGGCCAACTTCGAATCAGCAAGTCCAAATGCAGGAGAAGGTACTCACAAATGCTGCCCACCCTCAAGGAAATCATGGAGCACAACAAGGTAGAATGCTGAAGCCTCCCCCTTTCTATGTTTCGTTAATCATTGGAAATCAGCTAGTGCATAATTGCATGATAGATTCCGGGGCAAGTAGCTCAGTTATGCCTAAACAGATAGCTGATCAGTTAGGGCTCCAGTATGAAATAACATCTAAGGGAGTAGTGCAGCTGGATGGGACAGCAATAGCAACAGTTGGAGTGATTAGAAATTTGAGTCTTACCTTGCATGCATGTCCAAATGTTGTTGTCTTACAAGATATATCAGTCATAGACCTTCCACCACTCTTTGCCCTCTGTTTGTCAAGAGATTTCACTGCCAAAATTGGGGGATATTTGTCCGCTGATTGGTCACACATGCTGTTCAGAACGAGGTATGGAACTAAAGCTACAATTAGGTCAGAACCTATTGCAGATTTCCACATTGAGCCCTATACTCCAAGTCATATTAATACCAATTGCTCAGCATTTGATCAAGAAGATCACCTTGGCACTGATGAAGCCGACACTAAGGTTGGAAGTATCCCAGATTTGACTCTTGATGAATGGGCAAGCAAAGTGCATGCTTTTGATCCTTATCAAGAAGTAGAAGAATCGGAGCTAGGGGTCTATTGTATACACGAAGAAAGTCAACCTATTCCTAGCATCACCAAGCCAAACCACAAGGATGACAACGAGGTATGGCAACTGTTTTTTGATGGATCAAGGAGTAGACAAGGCGCAGGAGGTGGAGCCGTGCTTATTTCACCTCAAGGAGTAAAGTATTATTCAGCTTTTAGATTTCAATTTGCATGCTCCAATAACACTGCTGAATATGAAGCCTTGGTGCAAGGGATGCATTGGGCAATAAAGAAAAAAATAAATAACTTGCAAGTTTTTGGGGACAGTGAGCTGATTGTAAATCAGGTCAAGGGACAGCATGCTGCCAAAAATGATCTACTCAGATGCTACAAGAATAGGGTGTGGGACCTCATGGAAGATTTTGAGGGTTTCGGCATCAAGGCCATTCCCAGGAAAGAGAATCAAGCTGCTGACAGGCTTGCAGCAGTAGGGGCAGCCTTTGACATTGTAGAAAACATTCAACAAGACAAGGTACAGCCAAACATCCACGTGATTGTGAGGCCTTCAGTGCCGGATAACGATGTCAATTGGCAAGTATTTGAGAATGACCAGCAAATCATCCACTTCTTGCAAGAAGAAGCTGAGTTCTCAGCTAAGAATCAAGAGAAGTTGGAACAGCAATATGGTGACCAGGTGATACAGCTGAGAACAGACAAGCTGCCCAAGGGACTTGTCACCTTGGAGTCAATTTTTAACCCCAATGATCAGTTTAGAAAGGAGAAAGCAAATATTCAGGTCAAGAGGGAAGATTCGGCATCCATCTTGGTAGAAGAGAACAAGCCACTGCAAATTGGAAAGATGACAACTGAACAGGAAAGGTATGAGTTCATACAGCTATGTCAAGAATTCCCTGACGTGTTTGCTTGGAGCTATGAAGATTTGAAAGGGTTCAATCCCAACTTAGCTCAGCATACCATTGAATTGGACCCAAATACTAAGCCTATCAGGCAGAAACAGAGACCAGTCAATCCACACATGGAGCCTCTCATGAGGAAAGAACTGGACAAGCTGATTGAGTCAAGAATCATATTCCCAATCAAGCATTCTAGTTGGGTTGCCAACTTAGTTCCAGTCAGAAAGAAAAGTGGAGAGATCAGGCTATGTGTTGACTTCAGAGATTTGAATAGAGCCTCTCTAAAGGACCATTATCCACTCCCTTCCATGGAGCAAATACTGCAGGTCGTAGCTGGTTCAGAAAGATTTTCACTACTTGATGGATACTCAGGCTTCAATCAAATTATGGTGAAGGAGGAAGACCAGTTCAAGACAGCCTTCACAACCAAATGGGGCACATATGCTTACAAGAAGATGCCATTTGGACTGTCGAACGCCGGAGCAACATTCCAGCGAGCCATGGATATGGCATTCAAAGGCTTGATCAACAAGATAGTGCTGATATACCTAGATGATATCACTGTCTTCTCAAAGAATGCTGCAGACCATCTCTTTCACCTCAGGCAAGTGTTTCAAAGGTGTAGAAAGTTTGGAGTGTCTTTGAATCCTAAGAAGTGCATCTTTCTTGCACATGAAGGGAAACTCCTTGGCCATATTGTCTCCAAGGAAGGATTAGCAATTGATCCAGAGAGGGTCGAAGCCATAAGGGCTCTACCATTGCCAAGCCACAAGAAGGCCCTTCAGAGTTTCCTGGGAAGGATAAACTTTGTTCGGAGGTTTGTCCCAAATTTTGCAGCCCTTGTCAAGCCCATCACTAAAATGTTAAGAAAAAGCATGGCTTTCAAATGGACGGCAGAAGGCAAGGAGAGTTTTGAAGCAATCAAAGAAGCCATCTCCCAGGCACCCACTCTCATCAACCCAGACTTTTCCAAGGATTTCATCCTCTATGCATTTGGAGGTGATGACACTATTTCTGCCATTCTGGTACAGCAGAACAAAGATAATGATGAGCAGCCGATTGCCTTCTTCAGCCAGAGCCTAAATGACTGCGAATTGAGGTACTCTTTTATTGAAAAACATGTGCTTGCAGTAATCAGGAGCTTGAAGAAATTCAAGCATTTAGTCTCAAACAACAAGGTCCAGTTGCTGGTCTCACATGCTGGGGTTAAGGATTTCCTCCTCAACAAGGATTTGAATGAGAAAAGGGCAGGTTGGATCACCCGTGTCATGGAGTATGACATTGAGATCAAGATCACCAAGCTGGTAAGAGGCAAAGGTTTGTGTGAGCAGCTCGCTTCCAAACAACCAGACAACCCAGAAGATGAAGAAGACGCTGTCCTGCTATTACAAGATGATCAAAAACAGGAAAATGATGATGTGTCCACTCCCTGTTGGACTCAGAATATGATACATTTCCTACAGACGGGCATGTGCCCTCTAGAAATGAGCAAAGCAAAAAGAAGATACTTCAGGTTGCAGGCAATTCCATATGCCATCATTGATGGAGTTTTGTTCAAGAAGGACGTGAATGGAGTGCTGCTGAGATGCATTAACACAGGTCAGATCCAAGGGGTATTAAAAGAGTTTCATGATGGACCAGCTGGTGGCCATTTTGCACCAAGAGTGACAGCTCTGAAAATCATGAAGGCTGGTTATTATTGGCCTAAAATCTTCAGTGATTGCTATGCATGGATCAAGAGGTGTAAGAATTGTGCATTCTTCACAGGAAAAGAGAGACTCGCTGCCCTTCCATTGCATCCAATTACAGTAGATCAGCCATTCATGCAGTGGGGTTTGGACTTCATTGGAGTCATCAATCCCAATTCGAGCCAAGGGCACAAATGGATTTTGACAGCCACAGACTACTTCACCAGATGGACAGAAGCAGTAGCACTCAAAGAGGCGAATGAGTCTAGCATCTTGGACTTTTACGAAGGGATAACTTACCAGATTTGGTGTACCTGCTACAATAGTCTCTGATAATGCATTGGCATTCATCGGATCTAAAGTGACTGAGTGGGCTGTCAAGAACGGGATTTACCTGAGCACTTCATCAAACTATTACCCTCAAGGTAATGGCCAGGCCGAGTCTACAAACAAAAACTTGCTGAGGATCATTAGGAGGACTCTTGATGAGAATCAGAGGGCTTGGCATACCAAACTGAAATCAGCCTTATGGGCTGATAGGATAACTCCCAAAAGATCCACAGGTAACTCTCCATTTAGGCTTGTCTACGGAAGAGAGGCAATCTTGCCCATGTCACTTGAGTTGCCAACGTTGGAACTCATGAAACAGCTGGAGTTGCTAGAGTTTGAGCCCATGGAGGTGAGGTATGCAGAGTTGATGGAGCTGCAAGAGATCAGAGATCAGGCATCCCAAGCAATGGAAAAGGATCAAGCTTTGATCAAAAAGACCTTTGATAGGAAGGCCAAAGACAGATCTTTTCAAGTAGGAGATCTAGTGCTGAAATGGGATGTGGACAGAGCAAAACCAGGAAGGCATTCAAAATTTGATGCCATTTGGAGTGGCCCATACATGGTCACAAAGTGCAAGAGCAACAATGCTTTCCAATTGGCCTCATTGGATGGTGAAGAACTGCAGATTCCAGTAAATGGAATCTATCTCAAGCGTTGCTTCTAGAGGGAGGTTCACTACACCTGTAGATATTAGATTAGATTTTCTTTCCTCCAAGTGCTTGTGCACATTGTTTTGCTGTAGGTTAGTTTTGTTTTCCCTAAGTGCCTTGGCACAGCTTGCTGTCCATGGAGATGTTTAGCATGTCTTTGCTTTCATCAGGTCACATTCCATCTTCCCCCTCACACATTCTGAGTCAGTTTGGATTCTAATAGAATATTTGATGACTCCATGCCCAATGGATTGCTTCAGGCAACTGGTCTTTCCATCTAGCAGGCAGATGATCCCGCTGAGTCGCCAAAATTGTTATCCAAAATTCACCCCCCTAGGGTAAATTTTGATAACATGCATCAGAAGATTCAAATCCCAAGCAAATTGATTGATTCAGAGCAAAATCAGGTTTCTAGGGTCCCTTCAGGTATTTTTCTAACTCCCCTGGCCGAAGAAACAGGGAGCAAGCTCTGAGAAAATGCAAAAAAAGGTTGCAGAAAGGCAAATAGGTTGATCCAGGAAAAAGTGTGAAAATTGGCTAAGTCCTGCTCAAGGTAGCATTTGGGACAAGTGGGAAAAAGGAAGCGGATCGGCCGAAAAGCCTCTAGGCGGCCCAAATTGCATTCGGGACAATCGGGCCAGAAGTACGCGGCGGGCGCGAAAAGCCGATCCGGCCGAAAGAGGAAGAAAAATTGGCTAAGTGTTGCTCGGGACGTTTGGGACAAAAAGGCCCGAACCGGCCGGTTCGGCCGAAATGAGCACAGGCAGCCCAAAAGAAAATGGGACAAATGGGACGATAGTACGCGGTGGGCGCGAAATGCCGGTTCGACCGAGAGAAAATCGACTAACTGCTGCAGCAGCTTGGGACAAGCAGGCCGGAAAGGCGCGAACCGGCCGAACCGGGCGAAAGAGGTCAAAACAGTCCGAAGGCAATTGGGACATCCGGGGCAAATGGACGCGAACCGGCCGGTTCGGCCGAAATCAGCACAAGGAGCCACTAAGAAATTGGGACGTCTGGGACAAAAGGATGCGAAGGGCGCGAAAAAGCCGGCAGGGCCGAGAACCATTCAGAAGCCGCCACGTGTCTCAGGGAAAAAGGGTCAAAAAGGTCAAAGGGCAAGTTTTAAAAAGGTCAGCCCGAACCAATGAAATAGCGCCACGTGTCCAGTTAAGGGCCCCACAAGCGAATTTCAAAATGAAAGCCCGTGAAAGATGGAGGAGAGAGAATTGCTCGTCCAATCAGCACGTGCCACGTGTCGTCCAGGTGGCAGAGCGCGGGAAAGGATTTCAAAACACGTTTTCGCCTGTTTTGTGCCCTAGATCTTCAGATCGCCATAACTTTTGATCCAGAGCTCGGATTTGCACGTTCTTTACATCAACGGAAAGCTGGTGAAATTCTCTACACGATTCCGGGGTCAATCTTGCGTTTTGGAGCAGTCTGGAGGGAGGAAAATTGAGAAACGGCTCTGACGCGTATTCATGGCCGGAAATGACATTCCAGCGACCAGAGTTAATGCAGAATGGGTCGCATTCTCCTGCAATCCGGTCAAAATGACAGGGTATGGGTTTGTAAGGTCCTCCATGCCATTTTAATACACCTGCAGTCAAGAAAGAATGGGCTCCCATGCCTTTGTACGTCTCCTGTTCCCTGGGTTCGACCCTTGCATTTTAAAAGCCAGTTTTGGGCTCATTTCAAAGGGGGAACATTTTTGGGCAAGCAGACTTCTTCTTTCACCTTCTTCAAGGGATTGATCAAGTATCAGACCTCTCCAAGGATTGTAACAGTTTTCTTTACCTCTCTGAGGGTGTAATGCGTATTTTGATATTAAATTGATAATGCAAGCTCTGTGAATGGGTTTCAATCCTCTGTTTGTATTATTTGCTTGATTTCAGATGCTAAATTATACATTATCAGTCTGTGTATGTTTTTATGTTGTGAACCTCGGTCTGTGTCTATTTGCATGACTAATATGTTTCACCACTCCTTTTGGTGCATCACCATCTTTAGTTAGTTTCAATTTTGCACTTCTACCCCTGTCTCCTTGCAAGTTAGAATAGGATTAGGATCTAAACCTCTGTAGTTTTGCAAAATATAGATCTAAATCAGAGGAGTTTGAGGAACCAGCCTCTAATCTGGAGATTCCTCTCTCAGTTTCCAAGTCCCACACTTGGAGAGAGGTTTCCATGTTGTGCAATTACACTGGATGCAAGAGTGATCAACCTAGAAATCTGATCAGCGTCCAGGGGTGCTGTAATTTTGCAAAGAAGTTGTAAGATAAGGCAAGAAAACTTGTAAGAAGCAATGTGCATGCATAGAAAGCTCAAGATTCAAAAATGGAATGGAATGAAATGCTCTTGGATTGCCATGGACCAAAAAGAGGAGTACAAATAGGGGAGTGAATGTGTAACTCCCATGTAAGAAAAGATTCCTCCATAATGGAGAAGAGGAGTTACTTTCCCAAATGGGAATGTAACTCCTATGACACACTTACACATATGACAGATTCTGTAAGAGAATCTCATAACTAAAATGACACCTAAGTCCATGTCCACCTAAGTGAGATGACTCACATGGTGTAGGTGGAAATAACACTAAATAATTAAATAAACTTGATCAAAAAACACCTACACCAACACCCCCCATTCATCGAAACTAGGATGGGGCAAGGTAAGTCAGCAAGACAAATAAGAAATGGGTCCTGGCTATAAGCCTGATGAGGTACCCATGCACAAAAGGTCTCAAGTAGTGAGGGGAAAACCCAGTGGGAAAAACCTCAACTTACAAGAGATAGCAAACAAAACTCTCCTAAACTACTAAGAAGAAGGAGAGAAGAAGGAGACTATCCTGCCTCCCAAGAAGATGATCCAGTCATGAGCCACCCTGTGCTAAGTGAAGAGGAGGAAGAGGACCCCCGAAGTGCCAAGGTGTTGTTCCAATCAAGGGAACAATGCTCCGTATGTGAGGTGGAAAATCCAGCTGCTCCATGAAGAAGTGCAGATCTAGAAGCAGTGGCAATGAAGGAAGGTGGAATGCCCTGAACCTATGAAGAAGTGTACCCAATGCCTGATGAGTCCTGAATCATAGTGCCTGCTCCCTGAAGTGTCTGAAGTGGGCCAGAAGTGGGCAGATCAAGAGACAACTCCTCAAGATGTGGCAAGTGATAAGTGGATGGTGGAGGTGGGTCCCCATCATCATGGTAATCAACTATGCTAGAAGAGATGTCCAAAACATCAGAAATGGGCTCAGAAGTATCCTCAAGTCCAGCTGAGTCGGATGAAGAATCTGAAGGAGGAGAAAAGTGAGAGAATGAGTACAACTGAGTGTGATGGTCAGCTATACCAACTGCAACAATAGCATCACTGTGGAGCTCCCTAACATAAACTGAGTCCAGAGTGAACTCAACTCGCAAGCCCTATCCAAGATGAGTGATCTGATAGACTGAAAGAAGGTTTTTTGAAAGTAAAGGGATACTTAAAACATTATTGAAAGTACCACCACTTACTTCAACTGATCCTCTTCCAAAAACATGTGTAGTGGTGTTGTCACCAAGCTGAATAGAGGACATGTCACATGGCTCAAGTGAATCAAACTCAATGTCTGATGATGCCATGTGATGAGTTGTACCTGAATCAATGATCCATGTAGGGGTAGGTGGCACAACTGTCACTAGAGCTCTTCCCTTTGGTTTCTCCTTGTTGGATTCTTTTACTTTTTCTTTCTCTTGTACTTTCTCTTTTTCACTCTCTTTTTCCTTAGAACTGTTGTGGGATGATGAAGGTGTTTTGAGAGAATCTGGGACTCCAATATTGTGCTTCTCAAGCAGATCAGTGAGGAGAGAAATATTTTTCTTCAAGCACTTTTCTTCATCATGCATGCCATGGCAGTATCCACATTTGATTCGTTCTTTGGAATTTCGGGAGGTGGAAGAGGAGGTGGAAGAGTTATTTTGGGGTTTGTCCTTCTTTTGATGATCCAGTTTCTTCTCCTTAGAAGCTCTCGGTTTTTCCTTTCCAGTAATGAGAGCATGGGATTTTGTGGATTTCAAGCTTCCCATTTGAATCAATTTACTTTGTTCCCTGATCAAATCTGCAATAAACTCATCAAGAGAGGGCATAGACCAACTTTTTCCAAGTGCCCTTTTTGTTGCATGGAAGGTGGAGACAAATACGGAGTATTCGGGACCAAGTTTGGTAAGGATAGATAAAATGAGTTGAGATTCCTTTTTCTGTATTCCACAATCTTCTAACTGCAATATGAGTGATATGAATTTGGAGAAGAAGTCTTGAAGGGTGTCAAAATCATTAGGACTAAGACTTATTAGGCTATTCTCAAGTTCATGTTCCCGCATTTCATCCTGTTTCCCAAAACGTTTTTGGAGAGTATCCAGAACCTCTTTGGGTGTGGTGGAAGAGGAAATGTGAAAATATAGCTCTAGAGATACACACATGGTCATGAACCCAATGGCTTCATCACACTTATCAAGCCATTTTTCTCTGTCTCTTTCATCATCAGGTTCAGCTTGCAAACCGGTGGCAATGCGGAACAATTTCTTTCCTTTTAAGGCAATGTTCATAGCATTCATCCATTCTTGATAGTTTAATGGGGTGAGCAAAGGAACACCATGATTATCCATGACAGAAAAGAAATGTGTGAAAAAGGAAAGATACCCCCCCAAAAAATGGCACTTTATAACATAGTGTGTTTTACAAAAATAATATTCCCATCATGTAGATTGCAGAAAAACATCCAATTTTGACTAAAGAAGTGCTCAAAAAGGAGCAACGAGTCAAAAGTTATGGCTTAAAGAAATTCCCGCAACTGATTAAAAAAAGCTAGTTAGCCCTGCAAAACATTAAAAAAGTGCCCGAAACACATTCAAAAGGTATCGTGTTTGTGCCCGTTGGAAATGGACATCAAATTTTAGAGGGGGTTTGTTTTGAATGCGAGGGGGGATTAGCCTCCTGCCAATCCTGGACCTCACCCTCCGTCTTCGACACTCAAAGGAAGGGCCACCAAATACAAGTAAAATGCCCAGATTTTTAAAAAACATCAAAAAACCAATAATATGAAATGTTTTAATACCTTAAAACATTTAGAAGAGGTCTGATCTGATTTAGATTACCTTCAAACACTGGTCAAAGTTGTTTAAAATCCATTCAACTTGGTTTTTGTTTAACCGAACCAAGTCAGGTGTTGAACTTGGTTTTTGGTTTTGTTACTGTGCTGGAAGGTAGAAAGCCACGTTTTCAACAGGGACAGCCATGTGTTGGATGAGAAATGTGTAGCAAAAGGTGGGTTCAACGAGCAGAGACCATGTGCCAGAATGATGCTGAAGCCAAAAAGATGGATTTTTTGAGAGTAGAAGATTCAAAAACGGGTGTGCAATTGGTAAACTGCCGGGCTGAACTAGTGGTAGAAAATCCTTTGGGTTTGAATGAGTCGAGAAGAGTAAAAATCAAAGCAATCAAACTGCCTGTAAAAAAGGTCTGCAACTGGAATGCAAAAAATGGCTACACAAACTGAGCAAGCTAAAAAATGGGTCTACGACTGATACAAAAAACAGTAGGTCTGAAGTGGAATAGGACACTGAAACATGATAGTGTGGAGATCAACTCTGAGGCACGATCCTGCCAATGCAAAGAGCATGAAGCACAACAGCCAATAGCCAGAATGATGAACCAATGACATCTGGCTAGTCCAAAAACATGAGCAGAGAAGTTAATGAGCTTGCAGCCCTTCACTAAAATTAAGACTCAAACCACACCCCCTTCTTTGAACCTGCAAATTTTGAATCCTGGCAACCAACAAGAAGCACACTAACAAACCACGAAAAAATAACCACAAGAATATGAAATATGTAGGTAAAGCAAATGCAAGAAGTAAAACTTGCATAAGCAACTACACGGTGGAGTAACAATGGTGAGCAATGTGATTCCAGTCCCCAAGCTCTGATACCATGAAGGAGTGTAGGAATGAGGGTCTGGAAGGAATACACGTGCACCAAACAGCTGCACTTCACCAAGAAAGAAGTTGCAAGATAAGGAAAGCAAACTTGTAAGAAGCAATGTGCATGCATAGAAAGCTCAAGATTCAAAAATGGAATGGAATGAAATGCTCTTGGATTGCCATGGACCAAAAAGAAGAGGAGTACAAATAGGGGAGTGAATGTGTAACTCCCATGTAAGAAAAGATTCCTCCATAATGGAGAAGAGGAGTTACTTTCCCAAATGGGAATGTAACTCCTATGACACACTTACACATATGACAGATTCTGTAAGAGAATCTGTCATAACTAAAATGACACCTAAGTCCATGTCCACCTAAGTGAGATGACTCACATGGTGTAGGTGGAAATAACACTAAATAATTAAATAAAGTGATCAAAAAACACCTACACCAACACAAAATAATGCCTATGTGGAGTAGCATGAAAAGAAGCCCCTGAATCTAAAACCCAAGATTCAGTAATATTATGCAAAGAAAGAATCAAAGCATCCTGACATACATTACCCGATGCCACATTTACCTCCTTGTTTTCTTCCTGTTGTTTCTTCTTATCCTGAAGCTCCCAACAGTCCTTCTTTGCATGCCCAGGCTTTCCACAATTCCAACATACAATCTTGCTCTTGGATTTTGACCTTGCCTGATCTTTCAATTTTCCATGGTTTCCTCTATTCTTCTGTCTCCCTCTAGTTTCCACTGTCAAAGCATTCCCTGAAGTAGAAGATTCCCCAGAGATTTTTCTTCACATTTCCTCGCTTAGAATCACCCCTACAACATCCTCAAAATTCAACTTTGAGTTAGCTGGAACCGAGTTGCTTACCGCCATTACCAGGCTATTCCAACTCTCAGGTAAAGAGCACAAAATTAATAAAGCCCTAACTTCTTCATCAAATTCTATTGTAACTGAAGCTAGCATATTCACAACCTTATTGAAATCATTTAAATGATCTGCTACTAACTATTCTCAGACATCTTCATATTAAACAACTTTTCATTAAAAATATTTTGTTAGAGGCAGAGGGCTTTTCATACAACTTCCCTAATGCATCCATTAGATCTTTTGTAGTCTTTTCCTTTGAAACATTAAATAATACCAAAGATGCAAGACACAGCTGGATCGTTCCAAGTGTCTTCCGATCCAACAAATCCCATTCCACATCTGTCATACTCGAGGGTTTGTTCATCTTCTCAGACACCAGAGTATAAATATCCTTCTGATAAAGGTAATATTCCATCTACATCTTCCAAAGACTGAAATTCTACCCATTGAATTTATCAACCCTAGATCTTCCATCATCTACCATAGCTCCCACTCAAGATAAAACTTTCCCTGCGATTCAACACTTCAGCAAACCAAACTAGGCTCTGATACCAATTGTTAGGAAATAAGAGATAAAATATGTGGAATAATCCCTTACAGAATCGCAACAGTAGAAACTAATATGCAGAAAATATTACAGATCTCAAATAAAAGTGCAGAATAAATAACACAACACAGAGAGAGACAATATTTAATGTGGTTCACCCAATTTGGGCTACGTCCACCAAGAATCACTTGCTCAGATTTTATTACAAGCCTCCACTCTCTCAATACAATACCCAGATCCGTTTGGAGCTATGCTTAACAAACTCTACAGAATTCACACCCGAATTCAAAACACATCTGCAATACATTTACTTGTACATCTATCATATGCATAAGACCATATAAATAGACAATTGCTTAAGCAGTTTGATACAAAACCGTGGGTATCAAAAACCATGGGCAAAAACTGTGGTTATCAAAACCATGGGAAAAAAACCATGGGTATCAAAACAATGGGTACCAAAAAAAACATGGGCCCAAAAACAGCCCATAATGGTTACCCATTACCCATGGGTTAATAAACCACCCATGAAAAATTACTTCAAGGGCTTCGCCCCCCAACCCCCTTGACCCACTCACTGGTGAGTGGGACCACCGTAAAAATACCTGAGTGTAACACATAGAAGGTGTACCACACTCTAACATGAAAATAGGCTCTACAAACATAACAATTTTATGCCTAGTTTGGACGCAAACCTGATGTGGATCACTTTTCCATCTTTGGATCAAATTTTATGGCCCAAATTCCTAAAAGAGACATAAGGCCTTAGAACCACATTATGAACCTTCTATATTTGTAGGGTATCCTGATGGCATGGAGTGATATAGATTTTTCAACCCTACTACTCATCTACTTTATATCGAGAGAAGTGTGAAGTTTTATGAGTAATCATCAAATTCCACTTCTCCACCCACTGAGGTCCTTTTACCCCTATTTGATTTTGATTTTGATTCTTCTAATGATGATCTTATTAATCCTCCTCATCCTCCTAATCCTCTTGTTTCTCCCAATTCCCATGCTTCAGAGACTTTTGATTATGACAGTAGTGGTGATGAGGACTTTAACCCTTCTCACTCAAGTGAAGAATCCAAAAATTCTAATATTGACTCCCCTCTTAGTCCTCTTTGGGATAGGAAGACTTTGCAGAGTGTTGGAGAATAGATAGGAGATCCTTTAGATGAGATATGGAATCGATCATAGTTAGCTGGACCCCATTCCTTCTTCACCTTCACTTTCAACCCTCATTCTTTTTAGGAGGTTTCTTAGATTCCTGAGTGGGATTTTTCCATGGATGAGGAGTGTTCCTCACTCATGAAGAATGATACTTGGGATTTCACCCCTCTTCTGAAAGGTAGAAAATTCGTTTAATATAAGTGGGTTTACCGACCATGTTATGGTGTCGATGGATATTTTGAGAAGTATAAAGCACAAATTATAACTAAGGGTTTCTCCCAGGTAAATGGGGTTGAATTTTTAGAGACCTTTTCTCCCATTGCAAAGATGAATTCTATTTGAATGAACATATCCATAGATGCCTCAAATAGATGAGAAGTCCATCAAATGGACGTTAACAATTCCTTCCTTCATGGGGACCTAGAGGAATAGATCTATACATTGGGTTATGTCAATGATTCCCCCCTCGTTTACAAGTTAATTAAGTATCTTTATGGCCTTAAAAAATCTCCTTGGGCTTAGTATGCCAAGATGGACTATTTTCTACTTATATCAGGGTTCATTAAGTGTCATTCTAACCCCTAATGTTTACATTGACAAGTGTTTATCCTTCTTTGATGTGCAATGACTTTATCTTAAGTAGATCTTCATTGATCATTGATAAAGTGAATATTTCCTTAGCCAACAAGTTCTCCATCACTGACTTTGTTTTTCTTCACTTCTTTCTTGGGATATAGATTTCACAATCTTACTCGAGAATTGTAATTTTACAACCTAAGTATGCCCTTGATTTTCTATTCAGATTTCACATGTCTGATTGTAAGCCTTCTCCTACTCCTTTTATTTTTAGAGTTAAGTTAGTTGTTAATTATTTCACTCCCATAATCAATTATGCCCTTTATTTCCATTTGGTGGGGATTTTGATCTATCTGACTCACACTCATCTGAATCTTTTGTATGTTGTTGGGATAATGTCTACATTTATGTAAGAGCTTCACATATCCTTCATTATACTCATGGAACTCACACTAATGTCATTCACTACTTAGGAGGGAAATAGATTGATCTAATTTGATTCAAAGATTATGATTGGACCAGTGATCTTGATCATAAAAAATATACCTCAGATTACAAATTTTCTCTTGGTTTGGGTCCTATCAGTTGGTTGAGAAAGAAACAAATGTCATTGTGATATCTTATAAAGAGGCATAATACAAGGAAGCGGTCAATTTTTTCACAAATTATTTTTAGTTTTAGGGTATTTTGGCATAGTTTGGTATTCACTTTCAGCGTGCTACTATCATTTATTGTAACAACATGAACACCATCTTGATTTTTCAAAATTTGGTTCAACATCAGCAGATGAAGGACATTGAGATCCACATGTACCTCATATGTAGTTTATTCATGGAGCCATCATCGACTTGTAGTATTATTAGACTTCTGATCAGGCTGCAGACATCTTTACCAAGCCCTTCATTGAATCCAAGTTCCTTCACTTGTGCTCTCTTCTTATGGTGAGGTTTTTTTAGCCACCCATATTCTTTGGGTTTTTTAGTCCTCTTATCCTCTTCTTATTTTCTAGTATCTACAGCCAATATTACATTTGTACATGCATCCCTCACTAGGCCTTTAGTTTTTGGGACCCACTTGACATATTTTTCTTAGTTTTCTAGGGGATTTCTCTATCATTTTTGACTTATCAGGACTTCTACCTCATCTTCGATGAAGGGGGTACCCAACAGTGTGTGTGGCTAATTTTCAAGGACACTCAAGGTTTTTTCCACCACCATGTTGAATCATCTTAATTAGGTAGATCATAGGCCATAGTATTTAGACACCTGTATACATATGACAGTAAAGTATAATAGGATTTTATTGGTATCATCAGAGATATTACATTTTCAATTTAGTTGAAATTCGTATTACAATCTAATATTTCAATCATGATGAAATGTGTTTCTGTATATGAGAGCATCCTTACTTTATAATTTTCTACCAATGAAAATCATTTTTAATCTATGAGAATTATTAGTCATCTCACTTATTCTATGCAATATTTCATAGGTTCTAGTGCAGCGTGTCATGTTTTTGGACTTTACTTTTTTCATAATAACATTGAATTATATCAACACTCTAGTTGATGTGCTTCATGTTTGATTTTAATATCGCAAGTCAATAATCTCACATGGACAATATCTCAACAAAAGAGGTAAATATTTTATGTACTGACCAAGATATTACTTTATTATGATCTTAACATAAGGTTATCTAATAGTTGATCATCTGAAATTTTTAAGTTGCAACACCCTAATATAAGTCAAATTTGCATCCTCTTGACTGTCACCTAATTAAATGAACCGTCATAAATGTGTAATTTAACAAAAAAAATTAACAACGACTCCATTACAATCTTTTGACTCATACTAGATTGCCTCTCTATAAGAAATAAGATCAAAATGTTAAAATATACTGAATCCGCGACTTCTAAAATTGCATTACTATTATTTATGACTGATTTAAGGTATAATGACCCCAAAATGTAGGTGATTTTAAGTAGCTTAAAAATGGATTGGAATTTGTAATTATTTACTCAAAGGTAAAATTAATATTTTTTTCTATGTATGGTTTAATTCAAGACCTCCACCCTTGTTCATGTGTTTATTATAATGGTTGTGTATTTCCACTACCTCCCTTAGAATATATTTAAAATAGTGATCCTCTAGGTTTGCATCAATGTTAATTGGTGTTATCAATTTTAATGTGGTGTAGATATTTATAGTTTGACTGACATTTTAGGAGTAGTCTGAAGTAAGCAATATTTCTAGCCCTTAGTTGTGGTCACATCTATTACATGTCATACAATTAACCCTTGCAGTTGATGGAATGACTAATCACTTGATATAGAACCTCCCAATTCTTTGATGTAAAAATTGAATCTTATAGACATCAATCCTTTTCGTGATTGAATAAATTATCCTTAGAAGCATTAATTAACCCGCGTTAGCTTCCCATGGTTGTACAATTGATAAGTATGTAAGTCCCTTAACCAATCTTTCTGCTAGGGTTTCCTTAGAAATATCCTTTTTGGTCTCGTTATAAAGAAATAATAATACTGTACTCTACCAAGTGGGATTACTGCAGTTTAACCCTTGTTTTTCAGTTGTCGGCCCTAGAAAGGGACATTAGCACCTTCCCTTCCAACCTTGTAACCATTTACACATAAAACAAAATTGATTAAAGTAAACAACAATACTTAGCTTACTCTCGCTCATCATGCACACATTCTGGTAGATCTGGAATGGCTAGTCTTTAAAACTCCATATCTTTTCCTATGCTGGAGCTGATATACCCCTACCATGATTATGAATTTGTATAAATCTTCCCTCTAATCATATTAAAAACATGGGTTGAGTGATGACTACTTAGGGGTTGATTATGCCTTCAGAAAGTTGATGTTTCTTCCTCTTCCAAATGGTCAATTCTTTAGCACCATCATTTTTCTACCTTTCCAATCTATTATAGTTGATGTTGCATGTTCCTTCTTGTAATCGGGCAATGTCTAAGTCACTGGAATCGTAATTTTTAGGAGAGTTGGGTAGACCTCTTTAGGAAATTCATGATTTTATGAGTGTTTACTATCCCAACCATGTTAGAACTTCCACCTTCAATTATTGTAAACATGAGTGGAAGGCTTGAAATGAGTTAGCTATGCAATAGACACATGAGAATGGTGTGATAGTTGTTACCTTTTTGGATGAGATTAAACTTCTTGAATGATAATCTTTTATTGAAACATGAATACAAGGGTATAGTTAATTGTGAGGAAACTCCAAATCAACAAGACCTGCACTATGTTATGGAGGTTTCCATTTTATACCTCCTCATGATGTTGTTTTCCAAATTCTTCCTTGCACACTTAGCTATGATCAATCCTTTCAAAATTATTGAAATAATTTGAGAAATAAGAATCAATACTTTTCTTGTCTACAACATAGCCTATCTTTAGGACCATTTCTTGACAAATCCTTAAGAATTTTTACCTCTTCACTCTGTAGGTGGAATTTCAACCCCCTCTTGTGAATTTTGAGGGTGGATTCCCGTAAAGTTTGACTAACCATGTGATTCCATCAACGTGAGGGTTAAGGATATATCCTTAGCTGAACTTAAAACAAAAAATGTCAATACAAAATTTCATACCTTTAACATTGGAAAATCAGTGAGCTTAGCTATATACACCCTATTCTTATTGCATAAGGGTAGATGTTCAATAGGCTATGGATGATCACTTCTTAGCATCGTTTGAGAGAGCCAGTGGAAATTTTTAAATGTGATACCAACATGAACATGGATGGGCTCTTGGCTTAAACTAATTGATGTGAGACTCACCATTATCTCTAATCAAAATATTCCATTGAGTGACCCCTTTGGTCATAAAATTCTGAGACCCTTCACTCTAGGATAGGGTGATATGTGTACTACACATTATAGTAATTGAGTGTTTCCACTTCCACCATATTATTGTCTGAGCTCTTCCATATTCTTATGTGAAACCATGGGTGTAACCACATATGAAATGAAAATCAGAACCACCATCTTGCCTTTGATGCCCCAAACACATCATGATTAGAGGTTTCCCTCCAAATTAGGATTTTGAACTCAGGATATTCCTAATATTATTTGTATAGCTCAATATGAACACCTGATATTCCACTAATGCATAAACAATCTTGAATTTTTGAGGCCAAGTATCCATATGCTCTTTACTACAAGAAGTACTTAAAATATCTCATCAATCTCATGAAGTATGATGTTGCATGGTGATATCCAATCAAGTAGGGATTCTATTTAGGAGGACACAACACACATGAAATATGATTACTCTTCCTAATCTAGTTGTCCATGGTGACAATATAATCTGAAATGACTTTTTATGGGCAAAATGACTATACAATTTATCCTCATACCATGGGTATTGCCCATTGAAATTCTTATGAGTTAGAGTTTTTTGAGTTAGGAACAACACTAAAAAATATTCCAATGGTACTATTTTTTCACATATACAATGATTATCATACATTGTCATCCTCATAGGTCCTTTGTAAATATTTCTAATGATGATGAACCTAAGTATGTGAGATATGTGTCTTTATTGATACATCCATCAATTAGTTCTGGATTAGTAGACTATGTGGTTGGTACTGCCATCAAAAAACCAACAAGCTTAATGTCATCAAACTGTGTATTTGGAAAAGGGATATCTATTTCAATCCTTCTATAGAACTCTTCACCCTCTTGCTCAATCACTGTATCCATAGTAATAGCCTGAACTATGATCACATGCTAAAAATCAGAGTAGATGGGATTGAGTATAGAGAGGGGGGGGCCAATGACAAATAACTCCATGAATCAAGTGGTTCCATTGATCCACCGTAAATCTTGAGATCCACCATAAAGCTTAGAGTAACTCCATTAGCCTCCCTAGACCCTATGTTTTCTCTCCTCAATTAATTGATATATTATGTCACCATATATAGATAGAAGGGGTCTCTCTCCTCACTCTCTTTATGAATCACCGTACAAAGGGGATATGCCACACTCAAAAAATAAATCATCCACGTGTGGAAATGGAAATTTTTGCTTGATTATAATATTATTGATTTCTCATTAATCCATGCACTCACACCATTCTCCATCTTTTTTCATTGCTAGTTGGGATAGAACTATGCACATGATCAAATTATATCTTATCATGCCCTTTTCTGATTACTCATGGAATTTTATTTTCACTTCCTCATTCTTTATAGGTGTCAACTTATATGTTACATTATTTGATAATCTTGACTTGGGGCTCAAGTATATATGATGAATAGTGCTTCTCATGGGTGACATTCCATCTAGCAAATCCTTTGAGAGGATATCATCATACTTCCCCAACAAAATATTCACCTCATGTGAAATTTCATCCAATCCAATCACTATGCCAACCTTTAGGGTTTTGGAAATAAAATTAAGGAATTTTAAATACACTCACAAGAAACACTATTTTTGGGTGATGCAAGATTAATTGTAGACTCAAATGCCCATGAATCACACCTTCACCCTAAACCTATAAGCACAAATTTGGCATGAGTTTCAAAAAAATGGAAAGGAAAAAATTTCCTCACAATAATGGAATAAATATCAAACAATCATCCAAGGAAACCTTAAATCTCCTTCATAATTTGAAGTTTATTCAAAAGCTCCACAAAACTCATAAGAGCCAAGTTCAGTCTTGGGGATTTAACCCGTCATCTTTGGATCTATGTTAATAAATGTAGATAGATTCCTTTAAATAATTTCACAAAGTAATGTAGTAAACATGCAATAATAATAGAGAGAGCATAACACAAAAGAGAACAAGATACATATGGTACACATAATGTAGAAAATTGTTATTGCAACACTATAGATCAATATGTTATAAATGAGACATAATCCACATATATTAACACACATGAATTTTTCATGTAGGAGTATCTGTTGGAGCTCAAACTTGCACGCATATCATATCAGGTTGAACTGATTCATTGAGGAAACAATGGGACTGTCTCCAAGTTATGGGACCTTGCGCTCTTGAGACAGGACCTCTGGAGAAGGTCAATTCCACTACCTATTTTTACTGCTACTACTACTCCTAATGCTGAAATGGAAATCCTCGGCTGAATATGCCAAGGGACTAGCGATAGAAGGATATGCAAAAAGTAAAAACTAAAACTAAAGAAGGTGATATCACCATAAAGAAGGGGGATGAACACAACCAGCATTGAGAAAAAATGAATAAAATGTGGACAAAAAGGGTAGGAACATGTACCACAGTCTAAAACACACTCAAACATTCATTCTCATGGGACACAATGAAAAGAGAACTTGTAATGGACATAGGCATGCACCAAAATCTACCAACATGAAAAGAAAAGAAATAAGATGCAATAAAATGAATTAGGGAAGAGATTATCCACAAAACAAATTCTATTTCTTACAAAATGGAGATTCAATTACAATGGTAGAAGAGGTCAATATCAACATGTAAAGAGCCAAATCTAAAGATATGCGACCCAAAAATACAAGGAAATACATATGCAAACTGAAATTATCCAACCATTTTTTATGAGAAATTCCTTTACATTTATAGATAAATGGAATAGAGAAGAGGTGGAGAAGGAGGGAAATTTTGATTTGAAAACTCAACCACAACCAACCAACAATGAATTCCTACAAATCCACTTGAAAATATTTCAAGCGTGCTTCCCCATGTCTGTTTTGCATGTAGGAGAAGGAAGGAGGAAAAATCTGAATCAAAAAGGGTGGTTGGAGCAATCAGATCCTATTTTAATGGCGTGAGGGACATTTTCTAGATTCTCACCTAATTATTCCCACCCAAATTTTAACTTGAGTGATCTAGAGTGTAACTCACGTCATCATCTATTTTTTCATTTTTTCCATGTGTCACACTTTAGTTTGTTGTTAGGATTTGACACCCTATTGGAACGCTTTGGTAGGTTGCATGTGATACACTCATTGTTTGACATATGCCACACAACACAGATATTGGCACAGAAGAAGGCATGAGTGAATGTGGAATGAAGACAAGGAAGGGCGTGTAAAGGTAATACATGTAGAATGAATGGAAAGAATACATGCATGAGGAAAGTATGGAAGGGTGTGATCATCATAAATTAATGCACAAAATAAAGAAGGTGGGTGTGTAAGGATGTTAGGAAAGTATGCTTGTTGGGAAGAAATTCCAAGGACTATGCAAGGGACGCACAAAATGCTAGGAGAAATATGAATACATAGGGAATGCACACAAGGGGAGTGAAATAAAATGGAGGAAATAAATAAAGGAAGATGGAAGGTGTGAAGAAAATGAAGAGTACAATGGAGTGCACGAGGAATTGCAGCTAGGAAAATCATGCCAAGGAAGCAACCACATGGCACGCAACCTGCAACATTGAACATTAACGCCAGAATGTGGATGTAAGTTGTCAAAATAACTTGGGGAGTTATTTTGGACAATAGTATCCATAAAATTTGGAAATATTTCATCATCTAAAAAGATATACTAGTGTATCTTTCTCAAATAGTTGGTGCTATGTTTGTTGCAATGTGAATTTTATCTTTAATGGTATTTAAGAGGAGTGTTAAGACTTTATCTAACATCTAGAGCATGAAATATATTGTTTCAGTCATTAAGTATGGATTAAATTAACTATTCCTTAAAAGATGATAATATTATTGGTTAATGGATAGGCAAGTTACAAAATGATCAGCTTGCACATTAATATGTGGGTGTGTAAACATTAGTCTATCTTGAGTGATGAAATTATATAAACTTCTCAACTATTTCACAACCACCAAGTTTTCTTAAGTAGTGGTTTCACCCAAAAATTATGTATAAATACAATAATAAAAATAACATGCATGCCATGTTTTTTAAAAGATATTGGAATTTAAAGAACTACTTTTGATTTTTTTTAAAATCCTAGTTAAAGATATGACAATGGTAGTAGATGTTGGCATGAGAAAATAGGGTTGATTGTTTTGAGTTTAGAGAGAGCTAAGAGGGAATTAAATCAATCACAAGAGGGACTCATTATAACCTTCTTATGAATGTTTTTAGTAATTGATGGGAAGAGTGAAGTGTTTGTTTAAGTTAGTCTTTATAACTCCAACATTAAATGAATAATTATGTGCATTCGTAGTTGGACTATATTTTGTTTGCATGCATGTTTGTTTTGAGTGTTTGGAACATCAAGTTTCATGGAAAAGGTGGTTGTTCATTTGAACCCCTATTAGTGATTGCATCATTTAGTATCTTAGTGGCTTTTGACCTGTATAGTGAGAGTTAAAAGCATGTTGTTTCCTACATAGTTAAGTGTGTGAAGATCAAGTTGATCTTGTTGCATCTTGAGAAGACCCATGCATATTTAAGTTAAGAATGATTGAGATTTTGAAATTGAACATGAAGGAGTAGCTCTTGGATAAATAGAACAAACATTGGGTATTAAAAACTTGACATAAATTTGGAGGAAAACACAATGTAAATCATATTTTATAGAATTTTTTAAAATAAAAACGAGTTACTATTGACATGAGTGAAGATGAGGAAGAAGCCCCAAAATTTCCTTGATAAGATTGTAACAATGAACATGAGCACATATTCTTCATAGCTATTTCTAACATTGTATACAAACCAAATTTTTACACCTCTAACTACTCAATTATTTTTCTCCTTAAAGATCCAATTGATTTGATTATAGAGTTAGAGATATACTTCGATTATGGTAAAATAGAGGACCCGAAAAGAGTGAATTTTTATTATAAAATGTTGAAGGGACATTCATTCTTATGGTTGGATAATTTTTATATTGAAATGGTTAAAAGAGGTAAGGATAAAATCAATACTAATAATATAATGGCTACAAATTTGAAGTGTGAGTTAATACATTCTTATTATTAACAAAAAATATTCAAGGTATTTTAAAACTGAAGGCAAAAATAAATTAGTGCAAAAGATTACATTGGGAGTTATATGAGTTGAAAATATGAGGAATTCATGTACAAGATGACGAGGAAAATATTTCAAGGTGTGTGAAAGGTATTTGGATTTCGATGCAAGATGAGTGTGGAATGATAAGATTGTGTTTGGTAGAAACCTAGTAGTTCCTGTAAAGGAGGAAGAGAAGTTGTCAAGGAAACAAGAAAATAAAAGAGGTAGAGGGAGCATTTTAAGGTGAAAAATCCAAACAAATTTTGGAAGACAACATACTCATGAAGGATAAATTAGAAATTCTCACAATTGTAAATCCATATACTTCAAGAGTGTGGTACTCCTTTTCCCGTGAGGGTAAAAACAATTATTGTAAAGTTCTTGAAATTTTTTAAATTAAATACTTACAATAAATCCAATTCATAATAAATGGAACTAAAATATAATAACAAAAGAGAACAATGGTAACTAAGCATAACACTTTTATTACACAATTCAAGATGGGTTAAATACATATTTATCGTTTTAGGTTTATGTTTTCCTTGTATTTATTACTTGTAATAATTCCTACACACATGGCGACTTATCTTGCTTAGGTGTCCTTTGTGCCATATGAGTTATTTGAATTGTCATAGGTTGTCATATATATCATAGTTTGTCATAGTGTGTCATAGGAGTTACATTTGACCAACTATTCTCGGAATGTAACTCCCCTTCCTATTCTTAGACTCTTGACTATTATTCTCATGGAGTTACTCATCACTCTACTATTTGTACAAATAATATTTGAGCTATTGAGTTGTTTCATGTTTTAGAACTATTCTATTGTTTTTTGAGATTAAGATTTTGATATTCGTGCAACTACATATGCATTCATTATTATCTAGATATTCTAAGAGGAGCTCTAATATGGTATTAGAGAGATTATAGTAAAATGTTTTTCCATTTTTTTAAGGTGTGGTTTTTATAGAAATCCTCACTTGTTTGAATCTAACAAGTTTATAGGAAAAGTTTTTTGATTTCATTATTAAGGATTTACAAAAAAATTGGGGTGTTTAAAAAATATCAAAAAACTCGTGAGTGGAAATTTTTAGGGGGTTTTAGGGTTATTTTAGATCACGTGCTTGTATGGAAATGGTGTTCTACAGTGTGTTTATGAAAATCTAATATCATGTGAGGAATTCTTAGTTATTTTGGCCTCTGCACTTGAATCCAACTTAGATCGAGTTGCATTGGTATCCTAAACTTGTTAGCTCGACTTCAAACTAAGCCAACTTACCTAAAAAAATCTCAAAAAAATCGTGAGTGGAAACTTTTAGGGGGTTTTAGGGTTATTTTAGATCATGTGCTTGTATGGAAATTGGTGTTTTGTGATTTTTTATGCAGATCTAATATCCTTTGAGAAAGTCTTGGTTATCTCGGCCTCTGCAATTGAATCCAATTTGGATCGAGCTGCATTGGTATCCTAAACTCGCTAGCTAGAATTCAAACTCAGCCAACTTACCTCAAAAAATCTCAAAAAACTCATGAGTGGAAACTTTTAAGGGGTTTTAGGGTTATTTTAAATCACGTGCTTGTATGAAAAATGGTGTTCTATGGTGTGTTTATGAAAATCTAATCTCGTGTGAGAAATTATTTGTTATCTTAGCCTCTGCAATTGAATCCAACTTGGATCGAGATGCATTGGTATCCTAAACTCGCTAGCTTGACTTCAAACTCATCCAACTTACCTCCACCTCGACTCATTCAATCCTTAGAGACTCATACATGCTTACAGAACTATGCCCTAGAATATTTTATCCTTGGAATGATATCCCCTTCAACCTGACATGAGCCCTCTTCTATTTGGTCTTCAAAACCCCAAGCATTGTTCACTTGTCCTTAGCAAAACTTTAAAAGCCTTGAAAAACTCCTACCTACTCACTAGCTCAACCTCTCAACTCGGTCAAATCTTAACTAAAACATCCAAAAGGAAATTTTAAATTTGTGATTAAGCCTAGTTTTTTTTTAAAAAAAGGGTATAAAATGATTTGTTCTCTTCTTAGGAGAAAGAGTTATCTTGTATGATAATTAAATGTGTGTTTTTGGATTTTTAGTGGGATGTCTTGTGTTTAGACCTCGCCCACTTCATTTTTTTGCTAAAATAACCTTTTAAATGCATTTAAATTTTAATTACAAAGTTAATTAATACGTAATATCATAAAATTATTTTTATTGTACCTTTCCACTGGCTACTAAGTTTTGTGTGTGGAGTTTTGCAAAGGTGGTCATTTTTTTGTTCCCCCCCATATGAGTTTGTTTAAAATTTAAATCACACTATAATTATAAAGTGCCAAAACTAGGTGGGTAAAAAGCATAGTTTCAAGGGGTATATTGTGGTGTCTCCTTCTGTACTATACTTTTTGTTCTTACTTTATGAAATCTTCTACTTCTCGCACTATGGATTTGAGTTTAATTAATTCACTCACACCCTTTAACTATCATGAATGGAAATCTAAAATGAACATCATTCTAAGGGGAAAGGGTTTGCATCACATAACCTTGGACCTTGAAAATAAACTAACTCTTACTTTAGAGAAAGTGAAATGGTACAACTGGTATGATGAAGCTTTGAGGTTGTGTCGATTTGTGTTTCTAAATCTTCTCTTTCTTGTTGAATCTGCCAAAACTCCTAACAAAGTTTGGCCCATATTGGAAGCACTCTTTGGGAAACAAGATGAGATGAGAGGTCATGAAATAGAAAATGAGCTTATTAGTCTAAGCCCCAAAATTTTTGACACACTTTAGGACATCTTCACATATTTTAAATTAGTGAGATTGTAGTTTAAGGAATGTGGAATTGAAAAGGATGACTCATAACTTATCCTTTTAAAAATAGGTCTATAATACTAAGTGTTCATCTCCACCTTTCATTCCACCAAGGATACACTTTGAGCGTGTTGGAAAATTCCCTATTTTATGTGTTTTTTGGTCATTGACTAGGGAACAACAAAATTTGATTCATATGAGAAAATTGAAGTATTATAAATCACATGCATTGAATGTGGGAAATTTGAAACCAAAGACTTCAAAAAAAAGGGAGAAGAAAAAAGAGAAGAAGGATCAAGGGAAAAAAAAGGATCATAAACCAACCAACACCAAAACAAATATTGAACCCTGCTCCAAAGATATTAATATATTCTCACCTTCATTGACAATACTAGGAAGAAACTATTAATATGAAAATTACATCCAAAACCATGTCCATCACAAAGTAATGAAAGGGCTCACTCATTTTGAAATTTGGCATGATTGGAACCCACCATTTAATAACTTTAGAGTCTTTAAATCTCTAGCTATGAATTGCATCCCTAAAAATAAACATAATTCTATGGAACCTAAGAGTCATTCTTGCATCTTTATGGGATACCCAAATGGTGTTAATGGATACATGCTTATTTATTCAAACACACATGAGATTTACATTGAGAGGAGTGTAAAATTTATGGAAGGCCCATTGGGTTTGACACTTCACACTTCTCCACATCCATTATATTTTCTTAGGATGATTTTAACAGTTTTGATGAGCTTGAACAGGTTCCTGAGAAGATCTCTACTACTGAAGACTCTTCTCCTTCTATTTCAGATAGAGAGAGTAGTCATAAAGCTTTGTCCCCTTATACATCCAGCCATAGCTTGGGAAATGAATATTCTATTCCCGAAACTCCTATGTTTGGTCCTGTTTGGTGGACATTACAAAGTGCAGGTACTTAGACAGGGGATCTTACAAATGTTAGACAGACACATTCAGAGTTCATGGATGGGCCACATGATTTATTTTCCTCTGCCTCCAATCTATGGACTTTTTAGAAGGCATATGGCAATCTTGAGTGGGAAAATTTTATGAAGAAGAGTACATTTTCTTTATTAGAAACAACATGTGGGATTTTCCACACCTTCCTAAGGGAAAGAAGATAGTTTGTTATAGGTGGATATATCAGACCAAGTATGTTTTATATGGGTCTATTGATAATTTTAAAGTACGATTATTAGAAAAAAATTTGTCACAAGTTCCTAGCATCGACTCACTAAGAATTTTGCACTAGTTGGCAAAATGACCTCTATTTGAATCACTCTTTCCTTTTCCATAACTCAACACTAGGTGTTCATCAAATGGGTGTGAATATTTCCTTTCTTCATGGTGATTTAGAGGAGGATATCTAAATGGAGAAACCATGAGGTTATGTTTATAATTATTCCTTAGTTTTGAATCTATCTAGGGCCTCAAACAATTCCCTTGGGCTTGTTATGCCAAGATAGATTCCTTTCTTCTCAATACAGGGTTTACTAGATGTCACTCTATCCGAATTTCTACATTTTCTAGCAGGATGATTCACTTATGATTTTGGTTCTTAATGTTTGTGACCTTTTGACCACATGGATATCCTTGTCATCCATTACAATGGTGAAATAATCTCTATAGGGAAATTTTTTCATGAGTGGCTTTGACTTGTTACATTACTTTCTTGGGATATATATTTTGATTTCTAATTCAGGGATAAAACATTACATAACCTAAGTATGATTGATTTAATATGGCTAATTTTAAGCTAACTCTAACTCCCTTTTTGTTTGGAGTCAAGCTTGAGGCTGATTATACTTCACCATTGGTCAATGTTACCTTGTATTGATAATGTGTAGGAAACCTTATATATTGAATCATATTGGACCTAACATTTCATATGTAGTAGGTATGGTCTTTAGGTTTATGTAGGATCCTTATGGGCTAAGATGAAAAAAATCTAAGATATTATTCACTACATTTAGGGTACACACAGATTTGAGATTCACTATGGAGATAGTATTGATGTTGAATTAGTTAGATACAAAGATTAACACTAGTTTGGTGATATTTAGAACCATAAGTCTACATTATATTACAATTTTTTGCTATGTTATGCCCTAATTATTTGGTCAAGAAAGAAGGAGAGTTCTATTATTTTCTCATTTACTAAGGCAAAATATAGAGGAGCTGTGGATGTTGCCATAGAGGTCATCTAGCTTTAGGTATTTTGATAGAGTTTGGTATTCAATATAGACAACCCAATGTTGCCTTTTGTGACAGCTAGTAAACCATTAGAAATTTTAAGAATATAGTCACCAGTAGACCAAGAACATTGATATTCACAGGAATTTCATCAAGGATATGATCCATGGACAAGTTATTGATCTTGCATATTTTTAGAAATTGAATAAGATTATTGACATCTTCAGCAAACCCTTCACCGAGAGTAAGCTTCTTCACTTACGAGCACTTCTTAAGGTGTCAGATACATCAAAATCATCTTTCAAAGGGGATTTATAGTCCTCTGTTCTTTTCTCTCATTTTTTTGGGGAGATTTTTTCCCACTAGTTTTCTCCTTTTCTCCATTTTCTGAGAATTACATTGTACTTGGGTACCTCAATAGGTCTTATTACTGGGACCCAATTTTTTTTCCCACTTAAGCTATACTTCAAGAGTGGTGTTTTTATATGTATATATTTTTCTTATATTTATTTATTATTTGGAATATTTCATCCACACATGGTGACTCATCTTGCGTAGGTGTTCATTGTGTCATATGAGATAACTGACTTGTCATAAAATATCATACATGTTATAGTGTGTCATAAGAGTAACATTTGACTAGTTATTCTGGGAATGTGACTCCCCTTCCTATTCTTGGGATCTTGACCATCACTATCCTATTTGTACAAACCACATTTGAGCTATTATGTTGTTCCATGTTTTATCATTATTCTTGTGTTTTATGAGATTATTTTCATATTACATCTACTTCTTAGTGATTTTGATATTTATGCAACCACATATGCATTCATTGTTATCTAAATATTCTTATGGGAAATCATATAATATCTTTAATAATCCTTGATGGATGATTATTCAACCCTTCCAAGTAGAATCACTCCAACATAGTCACACTTAGGTAGTTTAGGAATTTTGTATCATGAACAAATGTACAAACATAAATAACCTTGGCCAAGGTCATTTTGGGTGTGCCTTGTACCCCTATTAGATACACCATATACACCTTATCTCACTCACAAGGTAATTTCTCTCAATCTACTCTTTAAGTGTCTTAATTAATTATTATTTTTCAAAAATTGATTTTTTTAATTAATTTTCACCTTCATATATTGAGAGATTACTTGATTTTACAATATCCAAGAGGTATTTATAACCACCACACCCCTTAATTATATTAATTAATTAATTAATTTACATGATAATTTTCACACATCCTCATTTATTGGGTTAATTTACATATACTTGTTAATTTCATTCGTTTAAAAAAATCCCTTTTTACCAATGTTTTTATTATTGGTAAAAGATTTTGGAGGGACATTACCCAATATTACAACCAGAGGCTCAGCAGCCAAGATAAACACAGTATAGCAATGTGGTTTTTTGATCCATGGGGGCCACACCCCAACCAAAATGAAAGAAATAAGAAACAAAATGGCAAGGTCCATCTGCCTACATAGGGCCCAACATCAAACTAACAATAGCAAAATTACAGCTAAAATACAACACCAAAACAACTGCACTGAAAACAAGGAGACAACAACACTAACCAATAGATTTGTTAAAAACTTTTAAAGAAACCATGAGGACCTGATAGAGCTTCAGGGAAATGAAAATAGTGGGTTCTAAGTTTTTGGCTTTAAACTTTTTGGTAATCTTCCCATTATTCCATGCAGAGGCTGGTATGCCACTGGAGTCACAAATCTAATGGATTTGGACTTGCATGAGATCCAGAGTAACACTGTGTATGGCCATGTAGTTGTTGTGTTTTTCCTCCATGGCTTTGAGTTTATATTCCAAAGTGGAAATTTCCTCTTTGAGGCCAGTGATAGAATCCGATGTTTGTTCCTTAATAATAGACTTAAGCAAAAAGTCTACATTGTCCTCAAGGGTTTTCACAATCTCAGCTTACATGTTGAATTCTTTTCCAAATTAGAGTCTTCTTCCATGACAAAAAGAACTGTGGGAGGGCTATCTTCCACATAAATTTCTTTTTCCTTATGGCCACAACCCACAATTACCTTATCTTTACTACTACTATGAAGGATCCTTTTAGGGGGGGTTCTGAAATAGAGTCACGATACATGGGGTTTTTAGAGTGAATGTGGGGTCTATTTGGGTAGGGGATATACCATGATAGGGAAAGGATCATGGACCACAATATTTGAGATGTACTGGTTGATGAGATAAATGACACCCTGGTGGAGAGGAACAGTCCTCTTGTGACCCTGAACTTCCAAAATAGACTTTTCCATAGATTTTAGAATATAGTATGAAAGACTCACCTTCACCTCACACATAAAATGGTTAAGCATAACCAAATGATGTTTCAGAATGGTGGATAATATCCCTCTAACATGACATAATGAACCATCATTTGGGTGACCTCATCATATGGTTACGGGATAGAGGAAACAAGAATGCCTTTCTTCTTGATATCAAGCTTTTCTCCATCATCCAAAAAGAGATTTTCCTATGTTTCCTTATCAATTTTTTTTCCTAAAGAATTTGTTTTCCTCCATGCTTAATATGGTGATAAATGAGATGAATTCTTCAGTGATTTGAAAATCCTTGCCTCTAATAGAGATGTTACAGTTTTTCCAATTCTGTACGAATTGTAAAGACACATTGTTTGTGCCCTTTAATTTGTTGGATGAAATCAGTGAAACTTTCCATATTTATGGTTTCCTGGAGCTCATTTTTTTCCTACCATTTCAGATCAAAGATGGGTTCTACTTTGTAGGGGGCACCTCCCATTATGAAAACCACATATGCTTTCAAAGGGTTAAGTTGAGAACAACAAATTTTGGACCTTCCATGACAGCCTGTATTCTTGAGAGTTGCAGAGATAAGACCCATTTCCTTTTTCCTAACTTGATAAATATGAAGAAATCATGCAAATTTTGATGTTAGGGGGGAATAAATTTTGGCTTGCTTGAGCTTCCTTAGATATCTAGCTAGCGTATTTCACACGTGCAAGCACCACCAACTAAGTAGTATTGTTGAGAGTGTTCGATTCATTTCAAATTATGTTACTAACTTCGGTGGGAGTGTCATTAAAATCATGTCATTCCTTTTAATCATTAATACAAACTCCCAAATTTGAAAGTGAATCAGCTGATTTATTCCCTTCTTTATACACATGTTGGAAAATGGTGTTTAGACCCTTGCATACAGTATGGGATTCATTAATTAAGTCTCTAATGGTCTAAATAGGAGTTAGGGACCTAGAAAGAATATTGACAATGTTCAAAGAGTCACCTTCCACTATGATATTTCCCATGTTGAGATTCCTAGCAAGTTTGATTCCCTAGTGAGAAGTTAGGGCCTCAAAGTAGTGGTTAGATTGTTTACCCACGGGACCAACATATCCTACAATTAGGTGAACCTTGTGATTTTTTATTAGACTGGCTCCGCCAAATGGACCAAGGTTACCTTTCGAGGCACCGTCGAAGTTAAGCTTAAACTAGGCTTCAGAAGGGGGAATCCATTGTATAAGAAACCTGTAAATGCTTTGAATGGGGGCTGTACACTATTATAAATCAATATTCCAAGACTTCAGATATTTGACCTCCTCCTGGGGATATATGGATTTTTTGGGAGGTTTAAATTTTAGAATATTTTCCTTAGCATCTAATGTTATTTCGTTAATGATACTTTTGATGGTTATGTTAGTATCTCTGAAAATTATACAATTTTGTTCAAAAACTCAAAAATGTTAAAAGAAAAGTGAGAATCTAGAACAAAGAAATTTTTGACAATAACTTCAACCAGAAAAAAAGGATCAAAGAGGAAATTGAATAATTGGAAAATAAATTGGTTGTATTTGGTATGAGTCAAGAAGATTTCACTTGTGAAAAAACTCTTTTAACAAAATTACATACCATCTGTGCAAGGGAAGAATCCTTCTGGAAGCTTAAATCTAGAGAAATCTAGCTCAAATATGGTGATAGGAACACAAATTTATTTCATATGAAATCTTTAAAACATAGAGCTCACAGTAAAATAACTGAAGTTACCAATCAAAATGGAGAGACGACGTCAAATCCTAACTCCATCAAAGAAGCTGTTAATTTTTACCCATTTATTTTTCACAAGGGTAACAATGTTAAATATTTCACCCCTTTAATTTTTGGGGGGTATTTTTTCACATAAAAAATATAACGGATAATATGGTAGAAGAACATTATTCATGGTAATTATATTTTATATGTGTATAATTTGTTAACCAAACTTATGTGTCCACAAGCACAAAACAACAACAATAGGAAAAATGATGTTCAATCTAATATTGTATAATAAATGAATTTTTGTGTGATACCATGCATGGTGATGATCCTTGAAAATTCCCATTCCAAACCCTATTTTATTATAATCACTTTATATTAAACTAATATTAGCATTATTGTAAATAATACTTTTATATAGTTAAAGAAAACATTTGTGCATAAATATTGTTTTTTTCATCTCTCATATGCTTCCTTCGATGGGATGATATAGATTGGTTTTCACACTAATAAGTGTGAATGGAAGACCTTTATAAACACATTGCATAAGACTCACATAAAGGATAGCACAACACATAAAACTTAGCACATGGACTCACATAAAGCTTAGCAATGATTACCAAAGGGTGCGCTCAGGACTCCCACAATGGGGCAAGACTTGCACAATGGATTATAAGACTCACACACAAAATAAGGAAATTGTCCATTAGCATCTTATGAGTTATCATAATTCATCAACTCTCCTAATTTGTATCAGGATCCAGTTAGCACATGATTGGACTATTAATGAACACATAATTAACATCAATTCATTGGACTCTTATTTGGAAATGGCATTTATACAAA
The DNA here is from genome assembly GCA_019776745.2 of Taxus chinensis. Classification (NCBI taxonomy): domain Eukaryota; kingdom Viridiplantae; phylum Streptophyta; class Pinopsida; order Cupressales; family Taxaceae; genus Taxus; species Taxus chinensis. The sequence goes on from CM034157.1 coordinate 372,939,665, forward strand.
GTAGATTATTAAACAAACAAGAGTATATTGGTAATTACAAGTCCTTATTTTGTGCGGACCACTACTATGTAAAGGAGCTCAAGTACTTGAGTTGTTTCAACTCTAGTTATCTCCAAGTATCAGTGAGGAAAGTTGTTAACAAGAACTTCAACTTTTCATTTAAAAGATAAATCTAATCAACAAGTTACGTTCGACAATATATTCTCAATTATTGTATGATTTCCAGCATGTTATGTTATCCATTCTGTTTAGTTAATTTTACATATAATTCCTGCATGATTATTATAATAACAAGTTCTCTTGAAGAATAACTTGACTTCGCCTATGTATATAAGGCGTATGTATTAGGATTCAAAAAATGTTACATTTTGGATAGAAAAAAGGATTAACAATTGAAACATTACTTGATGAAATAAAGGGGCATGATTCTGAATTCAGTTTTGTCTTCAATGTAATTAAAATACGTTGCAACCAGATTAGAGGGAAGGAACAAGGTCCACTCCTCCCCAATGTGAAGGAGAAAAATTATGTGTTTATTTAATTATCTTATTAATTAGTCAGTTGATTTCTTTAAGGCATTATAACATTTACAGGCATTTAATAGTTTCATTTCATTTGATGCATTGATTTAATTCTTTGTAAATTGGTAGATTTAGGAGTCTGCTGTTTATCTTTCATCAATATTTGATCAAATATAATATGTTATTAGGAATAGTAGTTAGTTAAATTCTTAAGTTAAATTAGTTGCATGCTCAATACAATTTCAACAATGTTTTGTTGCAAATAGCCTCAGACACTTCCCTAGTATTGACAATTATTGAATGAATAAAGTACGAGTATCAATGAACCTTGTCACTTTTTGGTGTTGTTGGGATTTATAAAGTTTCTATCAAAGATCAAGGTACTAACTTGCATTATTTTTGATAACCTAGTAAGTTTCCATTTAGAATTTATTTTTCCATACTATTTCTTTCTAATATAAAAAGTATTTTAGTAACAACAAGTGTCTTTTCTGCGCTTTTGGAGTATGTGGAATAGGGTAATCATCTAAAAAAAATTAGTTGAGAAATTTTTATTAAGCATGATATAATTTTATGTTTAGACTTAGATATCATAGAGGTAGGTTTCTAAGAGTAAACTTGAATAACCCCCTCAAAATTTACCGGCAGAACCAGTTGAGAAAAAGGAGGATGTGACCATGGAGTGGAGAATTACTAATGGAGGAAATAATGGTAATCCACAACTGTGAAATGACATTCAATTATCCCACTTGAATTGGGTCCTAATGAATCAAGGCCCTATGAATAAATATATCCCCCTCGTATGGATAACAACTTTTAGGGGATTAGTCTTGGAAGATCCTAATCAATTTTTATTAGAATTCAAATTATTATGCCAATCCTATGATTATACCTCTGACACTCATAAGCTTAAGTTGTTTCCCTCAAACTTACAAGATATAACTATTACATGGTTCATGGGCCTAGCCCCCAAACTCTATCCATACTTGGGAAGAGATGGAAACATTCTTCTTGGAGAAATACCAATATTATTGTAGGGTTAGAGACCGTAGGGAAGAAATATTCAAGATACAATAGGAGTATGAGAGTGTAGAAGATTATCTAGATCGATTATTTTTCCTTCATAAGAGATGCAATGCAAGTCTTGAGATTACCCTTTTGAAAACAATATTTCTTAAAGGATTGGATGAGGAAACTCAAGAGGATTCTAACTTAATGGGAATGGTAGATATAAACAAACTAGAGTTTACAAACATAATTGATCTTTATATAAATAATTCCTAAACTCCCCTAAATCTAGGCAAACATAAAGGTAAGATTGTCAATGGATAGTATAACCAATATAAGATGAAATTATCAAACTTCAAAACAAATATCTTGCATACAACATTTTGCTATACAATGGTGATAGGGATTTAACGCTAAGAATACAAAGCCATTATTCATATATTGTCCTAGATGCAGGGATAAACATGAAATTAAATATTGTTCATTATATTAAACCAATGTTTTTCTTGTTTTTGATTTTAAACGTAAAACTAATCAATGTGGATTATTACCCTTGCTAAAAATTCATGTAAAATAGAATACAGAAAGTGAGCTTTAGGTTAACTATGTAGCTCAAAAGCAAAGAGGCAATTTTTCTTCAAATCAAAACTATCATTATATCTTTAAAAACCCAATGATTTCCAAATTAATGGAACACTGTTTTTGTTGGTCCTATCCTCAACCTTGGAATCAATATTGTGTAACAGGTCATTTCCATCTCTAGAATGACTCTAGCACATAGTGGAATGTCACATACCAAGTTACTATCAACAACCATGGAATAAAGATCGCAAACATAAATCAGGAGTGTTTCAAAATTCAATCCTCAATATTAGAAGCAATGGAATAATCCTTAAGGATACGATGCGCATTGCAAATTTAATAACCAACATGACTTCACTAAGAATCAACAACAATTTTAAAACTAAATTGCTATCAAGCTACTGACATTATGAACAACCTGCCCAGCCACAGATCCTCTTATTCTTAAACTGTGGAATCCCAAATCTCTTTGTTGAGGCAACACAACTATAATAGTGGAAATCAAAAAAAGTCCCATATTAAACTTTGTGGATTGTAGGAAGTGTATTACTAGTTGCGTTCAGGGATGGTGCCTCAAAACCTTCTACCTGAAAAATTTGTAGATACAGAAAATTAGAAGAAATGTCTCCACCAGACCTATTGTTGAGGTTTTTGTTCCCTCTTATTGTTATAATGGGTGATAACCTCCTTTTATTTTCTTACACATAAATTATAATCCTGAATAACCATGAAAGATATCATAGGGACTAAGGAAGTATCGAAGGGATTCCCTTGAGCAAGACTCACTGAAATCCTTGGTTAAAAAAAGCTATCAAAGAGCTAGGGGAAATTTTAAGACTCCATGAAGAAGGAAGAAAAGAGGTTTTTGGAATATTATTCATGTTGAGGGGAAAATTCTGATTTATGCACACAATAGAAATAATTAGAATAGATATCACTAAATTAGAAGTTTCATGGATGATAGAACACTCAGACCAAATCCAGTAAATATGAGTCCTTTGTATGGACAAGGTATACAGTCTTCAATAAAATCTGTGATATCGAAACTCATTTCTATCCTATGCAACAACTAATGAGAATTGAAACAAGAGATGACTTGCAATTGAGAAAGCACCATCACCTAGAAAATGTTCGAAGATCTTTTCCAAATGAATGACAATAAATGATCAAGTCCATCTTTCAAAAGATCATAAGTGTGGGACAACTAGTTTAATTCCCCAAAGATTATTGAATGCACTTGCAATGAGAGACTTGGCATGTTGTATAGAAGTCTTAATTAGGTACCAAACACCTACCTATTTTCCCATGGAATACATGATATTCAATGTTAGAGTTGTACTATTCAGGAAGAGAATTCTATTTCCATGGACTCTTATGTCTCATCCTTGTCAGCTTTTGGAAGAATTAGTTAAGTGAGATGAAAACTGGGTCAATCTAGAGTTCCCAATAGTATTTGTAACACCATATCTACACCACATAATGTCTCATTGTAACAACCCGAACGAAGATAAAGTCATAGTCCTTAAGAAGATTATAGGTAAGTAGTTCTACTAATTTTGGATTGTAAAACTTGAGTAGGGTCTAATTATTTCTCCAAATCTCACTCAATAGTCAATGAGTTTCTTCATGTATTATTATAAGATTTCTTTGAATAATCAAAATCCATATTTTCCAAGTTTTTTATGATCAAGTCTTAGACAATCTATCCAAAAAAAGGTATTTTGATCATTCCTTGAGGGACACATAGCAAGGGCCAGCGACTACAACCAGATAATAGGAGGAGGATGATTTTTTTAGAATAAGCACTTTTATTGTTTTGGGGAACTAGTTTGCTTAAATTGACATTTTACATTTTAGTGTTTGTGAATCACTCCCGCAACTGTTCAAATTTTCATGTTGGTAATTGTTTTCTAATGTTAGATTCCATGATTTACTTTGTAGATTTATTTCAGTTGTTAGATTAGATTTCATTTCATGTTATTGAATTTTATTTCATGCAGCAAGAGGCAATTGTAAGATCATTGTTGACTTTAGCCCTTTCTAGGTGCAGATAACACCAATTTCCTTACACCGAAATGAAAAATTTAACTATTCTTTATGATGGAGCAAGGTGATTGTTTCTGCGACAATCCCTCGTCATTTTTCAAATGAAGTTATCACTAGGTAGATCCTAGACAATGTTAGTATCATTGTCTTAAGTTGCTCATTAGTGTTAGCAAATTTCGTAAGTTTTTTAGCATGTTGTTATTTAGAAACTCTATTTCAAACTTTAGACCTTAGCATATGGATTTGCATGCATGCAAATGACATGCAACAGTGTGGGAATGAAGTCCCTCCTCAATGAAGGTGAGGCTGCCTTTATTGAAAACCAAAACTGTATTTACATACATACATTCAAAATTGTATGTGGGGGGTGTTTTGGAACATCAATGGAAAGAAAAGTGAATGAGGGAGATGGAATGGAATGAAGGAAAGGAGTGGAATGGAATGAATTGAAAGAACATGCAAGAGTTAGGTAAAAATAGAGCCTAATATTGCATGAAGAAGAAAGATGAATAACTAACACAAATAAAACGGAGTTTGAGTTAGCCAAACAAGAATGTGTAAAAGGGAACACACATGAGCAAGTAGATAATCAGAGCTTGATCACTGTGAACTAGAACAACAGATTAATAACGTTGACAATAAGATCAAAGATAATATTTACATGCAAGATTCAAACACCTAACATCTAATGAACATAAGAACATCAAATGTTACAAGAGACAATGAATGAGACACAAAGTTTGTATTTCATTAACTCCAAAATGTTTTCACAAAAGAACACAAAGTTTCTTCCTGAAACAAAGCTTGCACACAAAAGTATTTCTTCTCCTCTCTCAAAGTCACCCTTTACAAATGAGCCCCTCACTTCCTTTTATAACCCAAAAGTTGGTTACAAAGTAGTTAGGGTTTTACATGATCATTAAATAAGGCACTTAAGTGACCTTTGAATTTTTCAACCAACTTTATTAAAGACAACCCAAAAATAGAAATTACTTAAAATATCCATAGTTTCCTAAAAGCAAATAACAACACCTTTTAAAATATACAATAATAACCAGTGCCTTATCCATTGAAATGGGGTCCGCCTATCTCAAGCGTATGAGAAATGGACTCTCCCACTTCGTTAGATACCAAGAAAATTAACTCCCTGAACCACCGGTGAAATTAGGATCTGCCGCTTTTGCCAGTTGAAAGGATCTAAACCTTCCCAAAGTTTCAAACATCTTTTCTTCTTCTGGAGGTTCATTTGGTCGAAGAATAGCCTCACAAAATACCTGCAATTCAAGAATCCTACTTGGCATATCATTTAAATTAACAATTTTGGATTGAGCATTCTCAAATAAGTTCTTTAATTTGATGCACCGCTCCATTGAAACTGATGAGAAATTGTTGGCGGGAGTGTACATGTCCTTAAACAATTGTGAAAATTGCTCTTCCACCTGCTCCGATGAACACCTTTGATTATGCTCATTTACGAGGTTGCAAGGAATCTCAGCTATGAATTCTTGAATCAAGGAGAGTGAAGTGAAGGCTTCATTGCACATGCTCTCATAATGGATCATAGAATCCTTGAGAAGTGTCTTCCTTGATTTGAGATGCAGACACCAAAGAAAACGTGTCCCTCGATGTTCAAATTTGAGAATTCCTTCAATGTCTAAAACTGAGGATTCCATACTTGTCATCTCCTGCAAACTGGGTAATATTTCATCCAAATTTGATATATTAGAAACAAAAGTTTCTTTGAAAGAAAGAATTGGATCAAGATACACACTAACATCTTCATGAAGCTTAACCGCAGTCTTGATCATCTCTTGGCCTAAAACAAGAATCTCTTAAAGCCAAGTTTTAGTGACATGGCCTAATGTGTTTATTTCTTTTGACAAATTGAGAGTTTCTTCATCAGGGGCAGCCACTGCATCAGGTACTGGGAAAGTGGATGATATGGGATTTATCAAATGTTGAACATATTCCACCAATTGATTCTTTTCGGCCTTGAGCTGAGAGTTTTGAGACTTATATTTCTCAAGTCTCTTTAGCACGATATCAATTGAATCTCGAGCCATCGCCATGTCACTTTCTAATGTAGACCTCCCAAGTCCAAGTCTGGAAACTTCATAATCAGCAGGTGTCATGGCATCACGCTCCTTATCAACTTGTGGGATGGTGAGATCCACAAACCTATTTCCGTCACTATCCACCATTATTCGAGAAAGCACCTTAGGCTTCTTTGGAATGATGTCATTTGAAAGTTTGAAAAGGGCATCAAAATCAATGTCAATTTCCTTGACAACCCTCTTCCTTTTCTTAACCTCAGAATCAACCCAGGAAGGAGTATCATGCACTATTTCTGCATACAAAATCCTAGAGCTCAAATCAATATTCTCATTATTCTCGACATCATGAGATCCTGCTTGAATCCTATCTATGACCTCGATTTGAGGAGAAACAACCTCAATATCCACCTCTTGATTATTCGGGAGATTTTGGGAAATCCCTTCATGAACTACATGCTCCGAAGTGTTTGATATTTGAATTACCTGCACCTGAGTGGACGCTTGTTCGAAGCATGACTGAGGATCGTTTGCCACTAGCTTCTGAGCACTATTAACAATGTGGGTAGAAGAATCTCTACTCGAGGTAGAAAATCCGGATACACACTCTCTTCCTTCTTCGGGGTTAGGATCTTTAGATTTTTCTCCTCGTGACACGTTACTTGGCGAAGTGGATTTTGGCAACCACTCCTTTCTTGCTTGTTGTGTATGATTGGATGGTACATAGGTTGATCGAGAAGAGACTTTGGTTGAATGGAGGCCTCCTCGTGTTGGAAATTTTTGTGATCCTGAAGCATGATCTTGAATTGATTGTAACTTGGCAAGTTCTCTGTCGTACCAAGATATGCTTCTTTCAATAATTGGTTGATTCTTGCTATCAAGAGAAAATTCATCTCTTTTGGTCCAGTCGATTCGAGGCAATGGGGTAAAAGAAACTACATCATATGAGGGATCAATGACATCCTCATCATCATTTATGAATGAATCGGGAGGGCTCTTGATGTGGAAGGCCTTGATCTGAGCAAGTGTTAGGTGAGAAAACTCTCATCTTCTTACTTCATGTTCGTCTGAACAAGCAGCCCAAAAATCTTCCATGGTAGGATTATGTTGATACTTTTCTCCCAGAATCTTCTGCATATATCCATTGATATCAAACTGGGCTCTCTTCACATATGGATGGATGGTTATGAGAGAAAACTCTTTTTCCATGAGTTGTGCACTGAAAATATTTGGACATTGGTATTCCCTGATTTGGATTGGGAAATGAATTCCTGAACGGTGCTTGTCACTAAGAAGACAGTGAACTTGGAATAGTTATCTTGCAAGCTCCATTAATGCCCATTTGTCACTGACGTACTTAGGAAGCTTCCATGGGGTACCAGCAAAGCCACTCACGTGAATGTAGGAAAAATGATGAAAATTGAATAAACCAGGTTCCCCATTGGGAAATGACACTCATGGATTCTTTAGAAAACCTTTCCTCAGTATTCTGATTCAGGTTCCGAATCACGCGGAAGGTGAATGCATCGTTGACTCTTCTAAAATGGTGAGAGCTATTTTTGAAACTGAGTTGAGGGTAATAATGAAAAACACTATTTGACGGCCCCATGACTCCTCTTGTTTCAAGTCCCAAAAATAGCTTTCTTCTTGCTACTGCATAAGTCAGATACGATGTCATGTAGAAGCATCCAGTCATCTTAACTTCTATCAATTGTTTGTGAAGGGTGTTACTGATGATGGTGGCCCAATCCAAAAACTCTTTCTTGGCAAGGATGATACAGATAAACTGATACATCCATGGGTGGAAAATCCTAGCAGAGGGTAAACCAAAAACTTGACTTAGGAGAGTAATCATGTCCCTGATTTCTTCCACGAACTCAATGTGGTACAGTTCTTTGGGAAGCCGGTCAATTTGAGGCCTCTTGGTCACTAACCAGTTGTTATTAACCATCTTGCTCCACCTGAGGGGTTCTTCATCCCAAAATTCTTGTGCTGACTGGCGAGTGATATCTGCATTCTCAGGAAAGTCAGGTATGCCAAGAAATTCCTCAATGTGCTCTGGTGTGATTAAGAGGAAAGGCTCACGATTATCTTTAAAAATTCCTCATCTCTCAGGATCATAATGCTCCGCACAAGTGATAACCAGCTCTGGACACTGCACTGAGACAGGAAATGCTGCTGCTTGGGGTAGACCACTATGGTAAAGCCTATCCGAGAATATGGTTTTGCCTTCAGTTTTCACCCGCTCGCAGAATTGTTGCACATTGATGTGACCCAGATTTGTATCAGTGATATTGTCATATGCTGACTTAATGGAACTGGGAGGGATGATTCCTTGGAATTCATACTTGAGTGGATTTGTTTGATTTCTCCACTGGCTTCCTCGATCTTCCTGTAGATTTGTTAGATTTTTTGGCCATTATGAATTTCACAGAAAAATGACTCAGGCACGTAAAACAATGCAAGTGGGGTCGGGTCTCAGTCTCTGAAACCCCCGTCAGTGCAAGAAAAATATGACTCACTTTAATATTATTATTATTATTATTATTATTTAAAAACAATAATAATAATAATAAATAGTCCTGGTTACAAAAAATTTTTTTATTATTTAAATAACACATATCGAGACTAACTGGTTTGAATTCCGACTTGGGTGAAACAATTTTTTTATTTATTTATTTAAAATAAACGAAATCACCCAATTTTAATATCAATTTTTTTATTTAATTTTTTGGAGCAAATTCTCCTCGTATGTGTGAAAATCCTGATTTAAATGGATGCGTACTTTGGATTCACTTCTTCCTTTCTTTGACTGTGATGGTGAATAGAAACTGAATGAATGCATGGAGGGTGCTGTAGTTTTGTTATTTCTCTTTATTGAAAACTTTCCTTGCCAAATCCCGTGTGAAATTTTATTCTAATTTGCAGGCGTTGAAAACCTTTTTCTTTTTTTGTTTTTCCTCCTTAGGCTGCGTGGAAACCTTTGGGATTATTTGGCTTGTACTCCCTTCCTGGTTATGCTCTCATTTGAACTGGTCCCCATGCGTGACCTTTTATTTTTCCTTCTAAAAAAACTAAATGCGTTTTTTTTTGGGCTTTTAATCTATTAAATGTTGCTCCTTGTTCTCCTGGCATGTGAAACTGGTAAATTTCCTTTTAACTATTGCTTGGAATTTCCCATTGGAACATGCATTGGATGTCTTGTGTGTGGAATCTATTTTTTTCCTATGATCTAAAACATTTTTCTTCTCACTTTTTGGCTGTGTTGGACTTTCCCTTTACCTATGTGTGGAAACTATTTTTTTTTGGCTCCTAATGGCATAATTTCATTCTCCCCTCCCAAGCATGGAAGACTTTTAGAATGCATGGACTTTATCAACCTTCCCTTAGACTGTTTTCCTCTTGCATGCGTGGGAATATTTCTTTGTTCTTTTCCTCTTCAAAACATTTTCTTTTTCTCCTTGTGGCCTGTTATTGGTGGAAATGCTGAGATTTTTTGCTCATGCATTGAAACTTTATTTTCTTTTGATTGTCCTGAATCCTTTTCATTCTCCCAACTCCTTCTTCATGATTGGAAACTTTTTTTTTTATTTTTACTTCCTCTTCTTCCATGCATGCGTGGAAACTCATTCTTGTTTTCTATAGCATGAGTGTGGAAATTTCCTCTTTTTGTGGTTTGAATCTCCTTGTGAAATGCTTTTTGACTTCCTCTGGCTGCATTAAAATATTTTTCTCTCCTTTACAAAAACACATGTGATCTTCAGTAAAATCTTTCCTATGTCTTTTGGAATGGTGGAAAAAAATATTTTTTTATCCTTCCTTCTATCCTCTTCAATATTTCTTTCACAATGGCATTCGATGAGTATTGAGGGATGTGATAAAATATTATGTTCTTTAGAAGAAATAAGAAGCAATTGGAAAGCTTCACACGACTCTTTCCAACGAGTCCAACGGAAGAATTTATGAAGGCTTAACCAACTTTCCCTTCTTCCCGGGTAGTGGAATTAATTGCCAGGGGGAAATGGGGAAAGCAATGGCCAATTGCCAATGGGAATGGCAAAGTGGGCTGGCAATCTCCGTTCAATTTCCCCATGTGGGAAATTGGGAGATTTCTTGCCCATTTTCCAATCCATGATTTGGCAATTGGTGGAGAAAATCCCACAAGCGGGAAATTAAAATAAATTTGCCAGGAAAGGGGAAATCCGGGTTTGGGAAGCCAATTTGGCATTCCCGGCAGTTGGAAGCACAAGTTTACTTCCCTGGCAATAAAATAAAAAATTGGTCGAATGACTTTTAATAATTATTATATTAATAGTTATTTAATTAAAAACCCCAAATTTAATAAAAAATGATTTTATCAAATAAAGGATAATAAATTAATTAAATATTAATTAATTAATTATTAATGCATTTTAAGACCTGGCGGGAGGAGTTCTCACCCGAAATGGATGAAACGAAGACCAAGAACGATCACAAAAATGAGACGATCATGATGAGAGTGATAAATCACACAAAGTAACACTTTTGAAAAATTTCAAAATTTCCATTTTTTTTTTATTAATTTTGTGAAGTCAAAATTGGCTGATAACAGCTGGCTCTAATTGGGGACAAGGACTTCATGGACGCAGCAACGGACCCAGACCAAAATATTCATGAACATGATCTCAAAATGATGGGGCACAAAAATGGGGTGACACAAGAGAGGAGACCAAAAAATAGGGAAACAAACAAACCAAAATCCTAATTACCTATGTACATACGGGGAACAACCCGTTTTCAATTTTGATAGTGCTTGAGATATTTCCCACTGTAGGGAAAAGGAAAATGAGTTCCATCAGGATATGCCAAGTAATAGGTGTTATCTCCACAGAAATGTCTTATTTTGAAAGGGCCTAGCCATAGCGAATCAAACTTCCCATGCTTTCCTTTTGGTTCACGTCTCTTGTCCCAGAGAAGAACTAAGTCATTGATTTGAAATTGTCTCTCTTTAGTTTTCCTATCAAACAATTTCTTTACCTTGGATTGATGTTCCTTGATCCTGTTTGCCACTTGACTTCTTTGTTCCTCAAGCTTGCTTAGGAACATGATCCTTTTATCTAATGCATTGGTGAAGCATTCATCATCAACTGCTTGGGCTAATTTTAATGCTGGTAACTGCAGTAAGATGGGAATTTGAGCATCAGTTCCATACAAAAGTTGAAATGGAGACATCCGATTGCTCTTTTGGGAGTTATGCGGTCAGCCCACAATGCATCATATAACTTTTTGTGCCAAGTTCTTTGATTTTCTTCGACTAACTTGCGCACAATAGTAATGATGTTTTTGTTACTAGATTCTGCCTGACCATTTCCCTGAGGGTAGTAATCTGATGAATGAGACAAAGATATCCCATACCCATAACAAAAACCTATCATCTCTGCAGAAGAAAAATTTGAGGCATTTTCTGTCACGATCTTGTGTGGAATTCCATAACGAACCAATATATTTTCTTTGATGAAGTCACAAATTACTGCAGTAGATGTTTGTTTCACTGGTATAGCTTCTACCCACTTTGTAAAGTAGTCAGTTGTGGTGAGCACGTGAGTATGACCAGCACTAGAATTAGGATTCAAAACCCCAATGAAATCTAAACCCCATTGTTGAAAGGGTTCTTCAATGACAACTGGCTTCAAAGGAAAAGCTGCCAACTTTGGTCTTCCAACAAATTGCTGACAAGCTTCACATTTTGTCACCCATTTCTGAGCATTGGAAAACATAGTGGGCCAGTAATAATGTGCTCACAAAATTTTATGAGCTTGTCACTGGGCTAGAGAAATGACCACCACAAGCATGATTGTGAAAGCTTCCAATAACCTAGGTTGTTGCTCTTTATCAACACATCTAAGGAACACGATGTCAATTCCTTTCTTGAACAAATTATTCACCCAAATGATGTACCTAACAGCTCTTAGTTTGATAGATCGCTTTCCTCAGCTATCAAATTCTCTAGGAACTCACCATATGTGAGAAAGTAGGCTATATCAGAATACCATTCATATGTGGTACTGACAAAAACTACTAGTGGTAAATTTTCTTCAACTGGTTCTTCTTCAGAGTCATCTCGTGGTTCATTCTCTGCGATGAGTTGGCAGAGTCCTCTTCCTCGAACCAACTTGGTAGGCTTGATATCCAAATCATATTCCTGGATCTTGGAGACCCAATTACCTCTTTTAGATCTTGGTTCCTGTTGTGTCAGCATCGATTTAACTACGGTGTCTGGAACTAAGACTTTGGTGTGAGAATTCAACACATAGTACCTGAAGTGTTTCAGGGCTCTCACCACCACGTACACATGTCTCTCAAGAGGAGTGTAATTAAGTTCATGTTTCTTGAATCCAGAACTCATGAATGCAATAGGAGATTCAATCCCCTCTTGATTATGTTGAGTCAGGATGGCAGAGATTGTGTGTGGTGAAGCATAGCAATAAATTATGAAATCCTTTTTAAAATCAGGACACACCAATGTAGGAGCTTTTGCAATAGCACCCTTGATTTTCTCAAATGCCTCTCTACCTTCCTTTGACCATTTGAAGGATTCTTTTCCTTTCATCATATCAGTGATTTCTTTAGTTAGCTCGGAAAAATCTGGCACAAACCTTCTCAAAAATTTCACCTTCCCAAAGAAGGAGTGGACTCCAGGCTTACTTGTAGGTAAGGAAAGATTCTTGATAGCTTGAAAATTCTCAGGATCGATCTTAGTTCCTTCCTTAGAAACAATATGACCTAGGAGTTTCCCTTCTGTAACTCTGAACACAAACTTTTTTGGATTTAGAGAAATCTTATGAAGTCTACATCTTTGCAATATTTTCTCTAAATCTCTTAGGTGATCTTCTCACTTCTTTGAGAACACTGTCAAGTCATCTAGGTATATCACGATGATCTTGTCTTTATAATCTGTGAATGCCATATCCATAGCCCTTTGAAAATTTGTGTCGGACATTGATCAAACCAAAAGGCATTCTTCTATATGCGAATGTACCCCAGGGGGTGGTGAATGTGGTTTTATGTTGATCTTCTCTAGCCACTTCAATCTGATTATAACCAGAGAAACCATCTAGCATAGATAGCATTTCTGATCCAGTTACTGCCTACAGAATATGGTCCATGACTGGCAGTGGGTAGTTATCCTTCAAGGAAGCTTGATTAAGATTGTGGAAATCCATGCAAATCCTAATTTCTCCATTTTTCTTGCGAACCGGTACAATATTAGCTATCCAGGTCGAATGTCGAATAGGAAACACTATTCATGCATCTAACATCTTTTGAACTTCATGGAATATTGTGCCTGCAATCTTGGGATTATATTGTCTTTTCTTTTTCCTGAATGGAACTGCACCAGGATTCAAGGGTATGGCATGCTCCATTTCCCTGGGTTGGAAAGACTTCAAGTCTTCATATGAGTAAGCCAAGACGTCAGAATATTTGGTAAGGAGGCTTATGAATTTCTTACGCTCCTCAGGTGAGCAACACTTACCGATATTGACCAGGTGAGGTTTATCCTTGGTACCAATGTTAACTTGCTCATAGTCAGTAGAATTCACAGGTCTTGCCTACTCTTTCTCTTTGATAAACCTGTCATGTTTATCAAAAATTTCTTCAAGTGAAACCAATCCTTTTGGAATTTTATTTCCTTTGAGTTGAATGATTCCATCACCAGGATCTTCATTCTCAACTCCTTCTTGAATGGGTGAGGTAGTTGATTCACAAAATGTAGAATCACTCCCTTCAAAGTACAATTGTTCAAAATTATACCTCTTTCCCAAGAAGGCGATAATTTGTTGATCATCATTCAATACTTGCCAATTTTCTGCATTGTCAGGAACACTTGGCCTAAAAACCATTTCAATGGTGTATTTGACTTGATCAAATTCTGAATGAGGAATCATTAATGAAGCTGAGACTACTAGAGAATCTACTTTTTCATTCTTTTCACGAGGGACATATTTTATGGAAAAAGCATCGAAGTTTCTATCGCATCCCACACTTTATTTCTGTAGTGTCTCAAATGATCATTCTTTACTTGAACTGATTTCTTACTTGTTTCACGATCAATTCTGCATCTCCAAAGACTTCCAAATTTTTTATCCCTTTCTCCTCTACAACTTAGAGGCCAAGGATTAATGCCTCGTATTCTGCAGTGTTGTTAGTATTTGAAAATTCAAGTTTGTAGGAAAAAGGAAATATTTTACCATTTGGAGATATGAGCACCACTCCTGCACCAGGAACCTTTGAGCAACAACTTCCATCAAATCAAGAGTCCATATCTCATTGGAATCTTGGCAAGTGATCTCAGGGGCATGAATTTCTGTAGTCATCATATAATTACCCATACTTGAGCCTTGGAAAAAGGATTTGTGTGCGAGGATCTTCAATTTTAGTTACCATGAACTTTTCCTAAAAAGCTTCTGGCAAAGCTTCTTCATTTCTCCATTGATAGGGATCATAGGCATGAGACCAATCCATTTGAATTTCTCCACCTAGATCTCTGTCAAAATTTCCTGCTCAACAACATTCCATACGAAGGTGGGAATATCAGCAACTAAAATAGTTACCTTAACTCACTTTTGAGGGAATTGGGCTAAAACCATTTGATCATTCTTTAATCTACCCAATCAAAGGAACTTACTTGTTTCCATGGAGTCATGATCTGAATGTTCTCGTACAACTTCAAACCAAGAGCATGTGCTACTTTTGTAGGCATCACATTATCTGAGGCTTAATGTCTCTATAATGCAATTACTTAATTTGAAAATTGAGTTTGTAGGAAAAAGGAAATATTTTATTTGAATTTGGACAATATGAGCACCACTTTGCACCAGAACCCATCAAGCAACAACTTCCATAAACTCAAGATTCCAGATCTCATTGGAATCTTGGCAAGTGATCTCATGGGACATGAATTTTGTAGTCATCATTAATTACCCATACTTGAGCCTTGGAAAAGGATCTGTGCACAAGGATCTTTGGTTTTAGTTACCGTGAACTTTTCCTGAGCTTCTGGCATTAGCTTTTTCATTTTTCCACTGATAGGGATCATAACATGAGACCAATCCATTTGAATAGTTCTCCACCTAGATCTCTATAAAATTTCCTGCTCAACAACATACCATATGAAGTGGGAATATCAGCAACTAAAATAGTTACCTTAACTCACTTTTGAGTGAAATTGGGCTAAAACCATTTGGGCGTCTTTAATCTTCCTGATCAAAAGAACTTTCTTGGTTTCCATAGAGTAACATGATCTGAATGTTCTCGTACAACTTCAACCCAAGAGCATGTGCTACTTTTATCACAGGCATCACATTATCTGAGGCTCAATAGAATCTATAATGCAATTACTTAATTTGCATCCGTTGATCAGAAAGGACACAAATTTAAAGGTTCAATCTTTTCATTTGAAGGTGTAGTGGCCACCACAATATTTTGAGTTTTCCCATCTTTGGGAGTTTTCATAAATCCTTTGGAGGAATGAACAGTAGATTCACCTTTGATAAACTGACCAATTTCTGAGTTGATCCTTATTGGACTTCAAGTACTCTACCTGTGACATGGAAATTTTTTTTTATTGATATGATCAATGATATCAAATTTGGGCAAAATTTACTTGATGTCTCAGATACTAGTTCTATCGAACTTGATGATGGAACACTTTTGACCTTCATTTCGGGATTGGTTGATACTGATGCAGAAGAAGAAACTTTCTTCATAGCTGATTTATCAATGGATTGACTAACAAAGGTTCTCCTTTCTTTAAGATAGTTTTTTTGAAACCTTAGGAGTCTAGGAACAGTTATTTTGATTCTTTGGAAGTTTCTTTAGTCTTAGATTCTTTAGGAACTTCCTTAGAAACTTTTTATCTCCCACCTTAGTGATATCCTGCTCCTTTTTCTGAGAGCGTGTGAGGTTGGACAGTGAAGGATTGACTATTCATATCTTCTATAATTTCTTGTATTTGTCTTCTTCTTCTGAACGGTACTCAAAGAAATGATTATTACTTTCTCCCTCAGGATCTTCAACTTCAGGTTCAGATGTCTCAGAATCCATGGCTATTCCTCATCAACCTCGATGACTTCAACTTCATCATCAGCTTTCTTCAATGACATCACATTTTGAGTTAGTTGTGGGAGCTGCTTCAATAGCAAGCCTCGTCGGAAACCTGCAATCCTGGCTTTGTTGGGAACGTAGCCTTTTCTTGGGATGTCTTTGTAAGGAGAGGTTTACTACTTTGAGAAACTTGCTTTTTCAAAGCTAGCACATCATTAGCCAACTTAGTGAGTATAGCTTCTGAAGCATTGGGGGTTTCTTGACTCTTTCCCTTGAGGGAAGTTTTCTTGAATTTTCCTGCCATGATTAAGTCATCCTCAATTTCTATGGCCAAGGATTGAGCAAGTTCCAAAGTAGCCACTCTATCCCTTCTCAGCTGATAGCACACTTTTGGTTGTTGTGCGTTAATAAAGAAACATTTTTGTCCATCAAGGTTTGGATGAATCTTGGCAGGAACTTTGTTCACCATTTTGTTGAATTTAGCCATGAAATTCCTCATGGGTTATGTTGGCTTTTTCTTCACCTGAGATAGTTGGGCAAGAAGGGCATGTTCATCTTCTGCCATCTTGAATCGATCTTCAAACTTAGTTTTCATATCATTCCAATTTGTAATGCATCCATTGGTAGATGATGAAACCAATCTACAACAACATCATGCAATGTTTTGATGAAGAGGCGAATAACAACATCTTCATATTCTACTGAAAAAACAACACATGCAACAAAGAAAGCAGAAATGTGGTCATCTGGTGATGTCTTCCCATCTCCATCGAACTTGGGAAGAATCTTCCTTGATCTTCATGGGAGTTCATGTCGAGCTAGTAAGGCCAATGGGCCTATGGCATTTCCCCATGGTACGTTGACTACCATTTTGGGAAAGGTGGTATGTGAAGGTAAAACAACGTGAGCAAGGACAAGTGCTTGACTGGTAGTGATTCCTTCCTTTCTTGCTCTTTTAGGACTTGATGCAAGGCTTGCAGATCTATGAGGTGTGTTCTTCTTTGGAGGAGATAACTTGAAACCAAACTTTCCTTGAAAGTCAAAAATGGGATCAGATTGACCTTTAGCTTTTTCTCCTGTGTAAACCTCTTTCCTTCCAGTTTGAAATCTTTATTGTGAAGGGATCACTGGCATGTTCTGATCAGCTCTAGCCTTTTCTCTTCACTCTCTTTCTTGAGCTATTTGTGCCTGAATAACTCTAGCAACTCTCACAGCTTTCTCTTCTTCGTTATCTAGTACTGATGTGGCGAGATGAAAATGATAGTTATTCATGTGCTTTTCCCAAATAGCTTGCCTCAAATCTGATGATATGTCTTCTTGAGTATCTGCAAAAACAAGATTTGGTTGCAAGATAGGTGGGTTACCTGTAATAGTCATACAAATTATTACCTTGGTGGAAGAGGACCACGTCGGTGAACAACGATCAACACGTGTCCAGGAGGTCTTCTGGCCACAAGTGTGGGTGCTCTTCTTCTAAGGTCTTCAATGTAGATTTCTCTGTCAATGGCTCTATCAACAGCCACAAATTGCTGCAAGCTTTCATGGTTTTCCCAAGCTATTATTCGAAGGTTGACAACAACATCTCCTTGAAAATATTCATTGGGCACAAGGTTCAGTTGAATAACTAGAGCTTGTGTAGAGGGGATAGTCATAAAGATTTAACCAAGCACTGGTTAATGATTCCTGAATCCCCAGTAGAGTCACCAAAAACTGTTAGCATATGGATTTACATGCATGCAAATGACATGCAACAGTGTGGGAACAAAGTCCCTCCTCAATGAAGGTGAGGTTGCCTTTATTGAAAACCAAAACTGTATTTACATCTGTACATTCAAAATTGTATGTGGGGGGTGTTTTGGAACATCAATGGAAAGAAAAGTGAATGAGGGAGATGGAATGGAATGAAGGAAAGGAATGGAAAGGAATGAATGGAAGGAACATTAGGTAAAAACAGAGCCTAATATTGCATAGAGAAGAAGAACAATGAATAACTAACACAAATAAAATGGAGTTTGAAGCCAAACTAAATGTAAAAGGGAACACACATGAGCAAGTAGATAATCAGAGCTTGATCACTGTGAACTAGAACAACAGATTAATAACGTTGACAATAAGATCAAAGATAATATTTGCATGCAAGATTCAAACACTAACATCTAATGAACATAAGAACATCAAATGCTATAAGAGACAATGAATGGGACACAAAGTTCATATTTCATTAACTCCAAAATGTCTTCTCAAAAGAACACAAAGTTTCTTTCTTTGAAATAAATCTTGCATAAAAAGTATTTTCTTCTCCTCTCTCAAAGTCACCCTTACAAATGAGCCCCTCACTTCCTTTTATAACCCAAAAGTTGGTTACAAAGTAGTTAGGGTTTTACATGATCATTAAATAAGGCACTTAAGTGACCTTTGAATTTTTCAACCAACTTTATTAAAATAACTAAAAATAGAAATCACTTAAGTTATCCACAGATTCCCAAAAGCAAATAATAACATCCTTTTCTTAAAAATCCACTTTTTAAAATATACAATAATAACCAGTGCCTTATCCATTGAAATGAGGTCCGCCTATCTCAAGTGTATGAGAAATGGACTCTCCCACTTTGTTAGATACCAAGAAAACTATCTCCCTGAACCGTCGGTGAAATTAGGATCTGCCTCTTTTGCTAGTTGAAAGGATCTAAACCTTCCCAAAGTTTCAAACATCTTTTCTTCTTCTGGAGGTTCATTTGGTCGAAGAATAGCCTCAAAAAATACCTACAATTCAAGAATCCTACTTGGCATATCATTTAAATTAATAATATTTGATTGAGCATTCTCAAATAAGTTCTTTAATTTGATGCACCTCTCCATTGAAAATGATGAGAAATTATTGGTGGGAGTGTACATGTTCTTAAAAAATTGTGAAAATTTCTCTTCCACCTATTCCGATGAACACCTTTTATTATGTTCATTTACGAGGTTGCAAGGGATCTCAGCTATGAATTCTTGAATCAAGGTGAGTGAAGTGAAGGCTTCATTACATATGCTCTCATAATGGATCATAGAATCTTGAGAAGCATCTTCCTTGATTTGAGATGCAAACACCAAAGAAAACGTGTCCCTCGATGTTCAAATTTGAGAATTCCTTCAATGGCTAAAACTGAGGATTCCATACTCATCATCTCCTGTAGACTGGGCAATATCTCATCCAAATTTGATATATTAGAAATAAAATTTTCCTTGAAAGAAAGAATTGGATCAAGATACGCACTGACATCTTCATGGAGCTTAACGATTGTTTTGATCATCCCTTGGCCTAAAACAAGAATCTCTGAAAGCTAAGTTTTAGTGACATGGCCCAATGTGTTTATTTCTTTTGAAAAATTGAGAGTTTCTTCATCAGGGGTGGCCACTACATCAGGTATGGGAAAGTGGATGATATGGTATTTATCAGATGTTGAACATATTCCACCAATTGATTCTTTTCGGCCTTGAGCTGAGATTTCTGATACTTATATTTCTCAAGTCTCTTTAGCACAATATCAATTAGAATCTTGAGCCATCACCATGTCACTTTCTAATGTGGACCTCCCAAGTCCAAGTCTGGAAACTTCATAATCAGCAGGTGTCATGGCATCACGCTCCTTATCAACTTGTGGGATGGAAAGATCTACAAATTTGTTTCCATCATTATCCACCATTATTCGAGAAATCACCTTAGGATTCTTGGGAATGACATCATTCAAAAGTTTGAAAAGGGCATCAAAATCAATGTCAATTGCCTTGACAACCCTCTTCCTTTTCTTAACCTCGGAATCAACCCAGGAAGGAGTATCATTCACTATTTCTGCATACAAAATCCTAGAGCTCGAAGCAATATTCTCATTGTTCTCGACATCATGAGATCCTACAAGAATCCTATCCATGACCTCGATTTGAGGAGAAATAACCTCAATATCCACCTCCTGATCATTTGGGAGATTTTGGGAAATTTCTTCATTAACTGCATGCTCTGAAGTGTTTGATATTTGGACTACCTGCACTTGAGTGGACACTTGTGCAAAGCATGACTGAGGATCGTTTTCACGAGCTTCTGAGCATTATTAATAATGTGAGTAGAAGAATCTCTACTTGAAGTAGAAAATCCTGATACACACTCTCTTCCTTCGCCAGGGCTAGGGTCTTTAGATTTTTCTCCTCGTGGCACATTACTTGGGAGAAGTGGATTTTTGCAACCACTCCTTTCTTGCTTATTGTGTATGATTGGATGGTACAGAGGTTGATCGAGAAGGGGCTTTGGTTAAATGAAGACCTCCTCATGTTGGCAATTTTTTTAATCCTGAAGTATGATCTTGAATTGATTGTAACTTGGCAAGTTCTCTGTCGTACCAAGATATGCTTCTTTCAAGAATCGGTTGATTCTTGCTATCAAGAGAAAATTCATCTCTTTTGGTCCAGTCAATTCGAGGCAATGGGGTAAAATAAACTACATCATATGAGGGATCAATAACATCTTCATCATCATTTACGAATGAATCAGGAGGGTTCTTGATGTGAAAGGCCTTGATCTGAGCAAGTGTTAGGTGAGAAAACTCTCGTCTTCTTACTTCATGTTCATCCAAATAGGCAGCCCAAAAATCTTCCATGGTAGGGTTATGTTGATACTTTTCTCCAAGAATCTTCTGCATATATCTATTGATATCAAACCAAACTATCTTCACATATGGATGAATTGTGATGAGGGTGGACTCTTTTTCCATGAGTTGTGCACTAAAAAGATTTGGACATTTGTATTCCCTGATTTGGATTGAAAAATGAATTCTTGAACGGTACTTGTCATTGAGAAGACAGTGAACCTGGAATAGTTGTCACGCAAGCTCCATTAATGCCCATATATCATTGACGTACTTAGGAAGCTTCGATGGAGTTCCAGCAAATCCACTCACGCAAATGTAGGAAAAGGATGAAAATTGAATAAACCAGGTTCCCCATTGGGAAATGACATTCATGGCTTCTTTAGAAAATCTTTCCTCTCTATTCCAATTCAGGTTCTGAATCACATGGAAGGTGAATTCATCATTGAATCTTCTAAAATGGTGAGATATATTTTAGTAACTTAGTTGCAGATAGTAATGGAAGACACTATATGATGGCCCCATGAATCCTCTTGTTTTGGGTCTAGAAAATAGCTTTCTTCTTGCTACTGCATAAGTCAGATACGATGTCATATAGAAGCATCCAGTCATCTTAACTTTTATCAGTTGTTTGTGAAGGGTATTACTGATAATGGTGGCTCAATCCACAAACTCTTTCTTGGCAAGGATGATATAGATAAACGGATACATCCATGGGTGGAAAATCATAGTAGAAGGTAAACTGAAAACTTGACTTAGGAGAGTAATCATGTCCCCAATTTCTTCCACGAACTCAACGCTGTACAGTTCTTTGGGAAGCCGGTCAATTTGAGGCCTCTTGGTCACTAACTAGTTGTTATTAACCATCTTGCTCCACCTAAGGGGTTCTTCATCCCAAAGTTCTTGTGTTGACTAGTGAGTGATATCCACTATTCTCAAGAAATTCAGGGATGCCAAGACAATTCCTCAATGTTCTCTGGTGTGATTAAGAGGAAAGGCTCACGATTATCTTTAAAAATTCCTTATCTTTCAGGATCATAATGCTCTGCACAAGCGATAACCAGCTCTGGACACTGTACCGAGAAAAGAAATGTCGTTGCTTGGGGTAGACCCACTATGGTAAAGCCTATCTGAGATTATGGTTTTGCCTTCAGTTTTCACCCGTTCGCAGAATTGTTGTACATTGATGTGACCCAGATTCATATCACTGATATTGTCATATGCTGACTTAATGGAACTGGGAGGGATGATTCCTTGGAATTCATACTTGAGTGCGGACTTACTTGATTTCTCCACTAGCTTCCTTGATCTTCCTTGCGGATTTGTTATATTTTTTGGCCATTATAAATTTCTCAGAAAAATGACTTAGGGACGCAAAAGAACACAAATGGGGTCGGGTCTCAGTCTCCGAAACCCCCATCAATACAAAGAAAAATATGACTCGCTCTAATATTAATATTATTATTATTATTTAAAAACAACAATAATAATAATAAATAGTCCCGATTACAAATTTTTATTTTTATTTTTAATAAAGTCGAGCAATTTTCGGGTTACAATTTTCTATTATGGTGACAAAATTTTTATTTATTTATTTAAAATAAATAAAATCACCTAGTTTTAATATTCTGATTTTTTTTAAAAAAAAATCGGAGCAAATTCTCCTTAAGCTGAGTGAGTTGTTGTGTGAAAATCCTTCTCCAGCACGTGGATATCCTCCTGTCTTATTTTCTTTTCTTTGATTGCGTGGTGAAAGACCTGAATGAATGTGTGGAGGGTGCTGTAGTTTTTTTATTTCTCCTTTATTTAACTTTCTATGCCAAATCCCATGTGTGGACTATTTTATTCTAATTTCCAGGCATTGAAAACCTTTTTGTTTTTTTTGTTTTCCTTCTTAGGCTACATGGAAACTAAATGGACTGTTCTTTGGTTGTGTGGAGACTCCCTTCCTATAGCTACATGGTCATTTGAACTGGTGCGTGGATTTTTCCTTCTAAAAAAAAGAAATGTGTGGATCTTTTGGCTTTTAATGGTCTCTTTCTCATGCAACGTGGGCTCCTCTATTTTACCTTGGGCTCCTCTTCAACCTCTAGCACATGGACTACAAATTTTTTCTTATCTTCTTGGGCTACGTGGGCTATTGCGTGGAGAAACCATGTTGAATGCTTTGGTTTTCCTTCTGAAAAGTGTGTGGTTTTCCTTGGGCAATACATTTTGGACTGATTTCACCTTTGACCTCTTTGCTGAGCGTGGAATCTTAGGAGTGCATGTGGAAAGCTTGGACTGTTCCTACTAATGTGTGGGCAAAATTTCTTTGTTGCTTTCCTCTTCAAAACATGTACAAGTCTTTTGTCTCCTCCATGTGGCTTGTTCTAGTGGTTGCATGAGAAGCTTTTTCTCATGCGTTGAAACTTCTATTTTCTTTTGTTGTCCTCCTACCTTTTTAGCGCCCAACTTCCTTCTTCAATGATTTAATTTTTATTTTTATTTTTACTGTCCTCTTCTCCCTCCATGCGTTGGAAACTATTCTTGATTTCTCCTAGCTGAGTGTTCTTGTTTTCTCCTAGCTGAGTGTGGATTGAGCAATGAAATGAAAATAGTGGAGGAAGGTTTCAGAGAATTTTTTTGCAGAGTTTCGGTAGCGCAGGGACCATGTGAGGGATTTGAGAAAAAATGTCTATCTCTACTATTTATAGATTTGATAATGAAGGGAGGGTGTGGGACGCATTTTTTCCCCATTATCCCTTATTTTTGCGAAAATAGGTGCAAAATAATGTGCCTTAACCCATGTTTGAAAAGTGTCTCTCATTGATTCAATGAGAAAAATGAAGGGCGGGGGGCAAATTTAAGCACATGGGGACCAAAAAATGGTCGTATGAGGAAACTGGAGGCTAAAATGGGGTAAGGTGTATTTTTTTCCCCCATTTTCCCCTTTTAAAGGGACAAAAGGTGTACAAAAATTCACCCTATCCTCACAATGACAAGTGGCGTGCATGCAAGGGTAGGTGGAGTTGGTCAAACTGGTCAAAGGGGCTTAAAATGATTCATTGTGGTCATATGAGTGACAAACATGCATAATGTGGGGAGGGATAAAAATTTTCCACCTCATGTCCCTTTGGTAAGATGTAATAGGGACATGAAATTGTGCCTCGGCCTCGGGTTTCCACGTGTCCCTTTGGAAATTTGACTAAGTATTGAATAACACACATTGTGACCTAACTTGGAAAGACCATATCTTGAGCTCATGTATAGATTTTAGGGATCTTCCTTATATGATTTTCTACAAAAAAAATACCTTTAAGAATAATTGTTGGGGTTCCATGGCTTGATTCTGACTGAAACGCCCTAAAATTATCCTTTTTTCTTAGGATCATCGGTTATGCATGGAAAGAATGAGTTATCCTAAAAAGTTGTGGTGTTTAAAGATGATCTATTTTCTCCACCATGTAGGGGTCTAAAATTAATTTCTAATGATATATATTTGGGCTCATAACTCATTTTTTAGCTCTCGGAATCACTCCTTGAAGATCATGTACTTTTTATGGTGCAAGCTCCTTCGGCCTTAGAAATCCGCTTTTGGTGTATTGGCTCCTAAACCCCCAAAACTTCCCAGAATATTCCTAAATCAGTTCCTTGATGTTCATAGATTCTAGATACTCCTCCATGATGAACATTAACCTCCTTTCCTTCTCCATTCATGGTGTACTTGGATTAGAAAGGATGATGAAATCCTATCTAAGTTTGTTGAAAACTTGTCTTGAAAACCACTGCTCCAAAGGAACTTGAATGATTTTGTTTTTCCTAAATCACGTAGGTGACTAATGACATTCAAAAATGGACCATAGAAGGAAAAGGTTAGACCTAACACTAAAGGGTATGATTTGGGGGTGTCTAAAAAGGTAGGATATGGAAAATAATTGACATTAGGGTATAGTTGTCCTATTTTCAAGTGAAGTTTTCCATGCAAAAACACAAGACAACAGCTTAGAAAAGATATCTTCCAAACCTTATCCAAAAATCATAGAATAATTTTGAGAAGACAAAGGAGGAAAAGATAAAGAACAACCTAAACCTATATTTGAAAATATATCTGACCCACTTTTAAAAATGGCATTCCCATCTAGATTTTTGAATAAAGACAATATCTCAAATCAGGAGGAACCTGAGTCGGATTTAATCCAAGGATTAAGGAAATTAAGCATTAAAATCCTTATTTTGCAAGCTCTCAGATATATTCCATATCTAAACAAAACCATCAAATAACAATGTGTCAAAACTCTAGGAAGAAAGAGAAAACAACCAAGAAAAATATAGGTTGATGAGAAATTGTCCAATATATTGGAAGGAAAGATGACTCCTTTTAAATATGGTGATCCTAGAAGTCCTATAGTCACGGTTTTTATAAGGAATATTAAAATTCCAAATGTATTGATTAACTTAGGAGCTCCATTCAATGAAATGAATACAGATACTTTGTCAACAATATCCCTTCTTGATTTGCAATCAACTCCAGTAGTATTATAAATGGTTGACCAATCTGTTGCTAAACCCAAGGGATTCATAGAGTATGTAACAATTACAATTGAAGCATGGGATTATTCGGTATACTTCATGGTTATTAAGACAAAGAACAAGAAAATTGGATATCCCTTAATTCTAATATTTCCATGGTTATACACTAATACAACACTCATTGACTACAGGATAGGAGATATGACAATCACTAATGGATGTGATGCAAATAAAATATCTTTATACCCAACTACAAAACCTTTTCCATCTCATTGAATCCATGGTGCACAAATGACTCAGAGGGGAATGAGTATGTTGTTTCCTCATTGGATGGGGTAATAATTCAAAAACACTCATATTAGGTTCAGGATTGGGATTCTTCAAAAATTCATTCACGGGCATTAGAAGCAAACGAAGACATCTTAGATCAAAACATGCAGCCACTAATTTTTCCTTTAACAAGGAACATTGACCTGACTGAGTGTGTTTTCCATAACATATCTGAAATCCACATATTAATACCTCATAGGTGCCCATTAAAATCATTACTAAGAGAGTATCCAATGGTAATTTCTCTCCACCTATATATAAAATAGTCACTTATTTTTCCTGGAGAGACATTGGAAATTAATAGTTGGCTGATGAATCAAGAAGAGAATACCCTATTTAAGGTTTTATGCTCTCATCCTCAAGATTTTTCTTGGGAATAAAATGATATGAAGGGTATTCATCCTAACATTTTCACACATCACATTTATACCACTGATTCTAGACTAGTTAGGCAACCCCAAAGGAGGATAAGCTTTACCTTGAGAGACATTGTAAAGATTGAAATTGAGAAACTACTCCATGTGGGATTTATCTATCCAATCTCAACAGTCAGTGGGTCTCCCCATTAGTCATATTGCCCAAGAAAAATGGAAAATGGAGGGTCTTTATTTACTATAGGGAATTGAATAAAGCTACGCATAGAGACTATTTCCCTTTACCCTTCATTCACCAAGTTTTGGATAACCTATCCAGGAAGAGATATTTTTCATTTCTAGATGGATTTAGTGGATACAACCAAATTATGGTAGCACCAGAAGACAAAGACAAGACCAAATTCACTTTCCCATGGGGGAAAATTTCTTATAGAGTTTTACCTTTTGGTCTATGTAATGATCCTGCTACTTTTAGAGAGCCATGTTAGTAATTTTCGTTGATTTTACTCATGACTGTGGAAATTTTTATGGATGACTTCACAGTATATGGAAGTATGTTCCAAGAAAAAATAAATAATTTGGATAAAGTTCTCTCTAGATGTGAGAAACATCAACTATATCTCAACCATGAGAAGTTTCTTTTTGTGATGAAACAATGGATAGTTATAGGACACCATGTTTCAAAAGAGGAAATCAAATTGGATCTAGATAAAGTAAAGATCATTTTACAACTCCCATCACCCAAGAATCAAATGGAGGTATGAAGTTTCTTAGGACATGTAGGCTATTATTGGAGATTTATCTTCGAATTTAGAAAAATAGCCTCTCCACTATTTGCACTTCTAACTAAGGATTTTGAATTCCAGTGGACAAAGGCTTGTCAAAAGGCTTTTGACATTATAAAAGAGAAACTAATGAATACTCCAGTTTTGAGAGGTCCAAATTGGAAGTTGCCTTTTCATATCCAAATTGATACTTCCAATGAGGCAGTTGGGGTTGTTTTGGGACAACAAGAAGAGGGAGACACAATGCATGTAATTTATTACATTAGTAAAAATATCTCCCCAGTTGAAAGAAACTATACTACCACAGAAAAATAATTTCTTGCAGTTGTTTATGCAATCAACAAATTTTTCCATTACATCACAGGGTATGAAGTAATCATTCATACAGACCACTCATCCATTAGATATTTAATGAATAAACCCTTGGTTCATGAAGAATTGTTACATGGTTGTTATTGCAAAAATGCAATATTAAGATCGTTGATAAATATGGTAAAGCAAATGTGGTAGCTGATTTTCTTTCAAGAATAATTTTTTCAGGTACAAATGAACAAGTGAATGATGATTTTCCATATGAGCACTTATTTGCCATTTCCACCAACTCTCCTTGGTTTGCTGATATGGCTAATTACTTGGCCACATGGAAGTTTCCATATTTTCTTACACCAAAGCAAAGAAAATAACTAATCAAGTAGAGTGTAATGTATAAATGGTTTGATGGAATGATTTTTAAATGTGGACCTGATTATGTCTTATGCAGGTGTGTGAATGAAGATGAAATATTTGATATACTTAGAGCTTGCCATGATGTGTCATCACGAGGGCATATTCATTAAAAAGAACAATTAATAAGGTTATAGGAGCTAGATATTACTGGCCTTCAATGCATAAGGATGTCAAGAAATATGTGTGGCAATGTGATAAGTGTCAATGTATGGGAAAACCATCATTGTCAATGAAGATTACTCTTCAACCCCAGATAGTTCTGGAACCATTTGAGAAGTGGGGATTGGATTTCATAGGACCAATTGATCCACCTTCTCAAGGGAAGGAATATATCTTGGTATGCACAAATTATGTAACAAAGTGGGCTGAAGTAAAATCTCTCCAGTATGCTAGAGATGAAAAGGTGGCAAATTTCTTGTATGAGCATATTTTTCAGAGATTTGGAGCACCAAGGTCAATTGTCTAAGATCAAGGACCTCAATTCATGTCAAATGTGATCAGTTATTTTGTAGAAACATATCAGGTAAGGCACAAGAATTCATCTCCTTATCACCCTCAGTCTAATGGTCAAGTTGAGGTTACCAATAGAGAACTAGAAAACATCTTGACCAAAACAGTAGATATTTTAAGAAAGAATTGGGTGAAATTTTTTCCAGAAGTAATATGGGCTCATAATACAACTTGGAAATCAAAAACATGATTTACTCCATATGAGTTGGTCTATGGGAAGAAACCTATCTTTCCCATAGAGTATGAGATTCAGACATTAAGGACAACTAGTGAAGTAGGAATTGAATTTTCTGAGGCACAGAAATCAAGAATTACCTAGTTGAATGAGTTGGATGAGATGAGATTAGAAGCATTACATCAAACTGAGGTAATCTAACATCAAAGGCAGTTGTGGCATGACTGACACATCAAACAAAGGAAGTTTCAAAAAGGAGAATGGGCTCTACTATTTGACTCAAAATACAAGGACTTTAAGGGAAAGTTACAAACAAGATGGATGGGCCCATATCAAATTGAAGAAGTCTACAATAATGGTATTGTGCATCTTGTTCTAATTGATGGTGAAAGGAGGGTGATGTTGGTTAATGGTCATAGACTATGTTTATACCAGAAACCAACATCCTAAGAAGAATTCAAAAATATGTTGCAATCCAATTCAACTTTGAATTGCTTGGATGAGGTCTCCTTGTCCAAGTTAATTCAAAGTTAAATTGATTCTTGACAAATGTGAATAAACAGGGGATGGTTGAAAACCAAAAATGGCAATCATCTTCCTATGAAGGGATGGTTGAAAACCAAAAATGGTGGCCATTCCTTCCAAAAATAAGAAAAATTTAAGAAATAAAACAAAAGTGGTTGAAAACTAGAAATGGTGGTCACCTCAGAATCAAGCCATGCAGAATTGTACCAGGATAAGAAAGCAAAACATCTAATGTCGATGGAATGTGTGACAAGTGATAAGTGACAAGGTATGCGCCATCACTTCTTTTCAAGTTATTAAAAAGTTTTAACTATGATTGTGTTAATTATTAGTCTATTCATGGTGATGATTACCCGCTTTCCATGACCTCTCACACACTTCCCACACTTTCCAATTATCACTCACATTCCCCATAAATTACCATTTCCTTTATAATTACAACAAGGTGGTTATCCATATCCAATTCACCTTCACCTGCCATTTTAACTTTTGCAAAACCAGAATTATTGTCATTCCAAAACCACTAATTTACTGTCATTCCTGTGCCCTTAACATTTTCACCCTCCTATTTTCATTAGCATCATTCCATTCATATGCCATTATCAATTTGTTTCTACGCCAAAATGGGTATCAGGCTTCCACCATGAACCAACAAACTCTGTGGAATTATTAGCAGACTCCAAGTCCGTAGCTATTTTTGAAAAGGTGGGATGGATGGATTTCATGATTATGTATGAGGAATTCAATCCAAAAATGAAAGAGGAGTTTTCCACAATATCAATGAGGAATATTCATGGGTGAAAGGTAAAAAATTCTATTTAATGCCTCCATTATTAGTGAAATTTCTGGCATTCCACAGACAGGAAAACTAGTAAATTCTAGAATTCCTTATTCTAAGATAATTAAGAGATTTTTGTGAGAAGGAAAAACTAGAATTAGTTTTTGATAACAATGGCAAAGCAAAGGGTATAAAATGATCAGTTTTCCAAAACCATGGGCCTCTGTTGTAAAGTTCACACTATGGGTTATTAAGTATTTTACCTGTGAAGGCCAATATGAGATTATCCTTGGCCTATTTTAAGAATCCTCATACAATTATGTGCCATGGAGTGGTCAAGGAGTAGAATAAATTGACCTTCCCCATTTCTAGCATGACTTTGTTTCTTCCTCCACTAAAAAATTTCGTTGGGGTCTAAATATTTGAAATTTTACGGGTTAGTCCATCTCATTTGCAAACACTATTTCATCAAGAAAAATAATGGGCTGAAGAAATGGCTTGAGTTTCAAAAGAAATATGCCCTGGAGGCTGAAGTTTCAGCCAAAATGTTAAAACCCTATCTGAATAAAGCCCTATGATAGAAGCAAGGACCAAAGAAGAAACTAAGGTCCTCCCAGTCCTCCAAGACTATTCTGAAAATAAAGTTGAGGATGTCCCCTCACTAGAAGACCAGAAAGCATCAGCCACAATTAGGGCACTAAGCCAAACACCTCAGGATTCCCCATCTTTCTATTCACCTCCTCCAAACCTTGTTTTAGAGGAGGAGATTATGGAGACAATTCCCATTACTGAAGACCCCCTATTGGATGATAAAGGAAAAATGCCTATGATTGAAGGTGAGCCTAGCTCACCCAATGATGAAGAATCTCTTACCCCTCAAGGTTTTTTCCATTTCCAAAGTTGAATATGAACTGCAACAAACAAAATATATGTTACACAATTTACAACTTTTCCTTCAAGGGAAAGATGAATATATCTCCCAATAGAAAATAGAGAAATACTTTGACTTCAACCACTCCAAAATTCATTTTCCAATGATTCAACATTATTTGCTTTCCAATAAAATACAACAATGCATTGGAAGATAAAGATTAGATTATTCAACAAATCCAACAGTCATTGGAAGGGAAAGATAAGAAAATTCAAGAAATCCAATAGATAACTGATAACTTGATTTTTGAACTTTCATTTTTAAAGGATAAAAAAGAGGAAACAAAACTCATAATCACCACAGACCAAATGTCTCAAACAAATTTTTGTGTTTCCCCAAATTGTGGTATTAAAAGGGATGGTCAAATGGATGAATCATTGTTATGAGTTAAGGAAAGTGGAAGATGAAAATAAAATATTGAAGGAAGAAAGAAGGTCCTTAAAAGATAATTTGGCAGTGATATGCCATTTATATGAGAAAGCACTTGCTTGCAGATCACCTTCAAATTTTATGCCTCTATTTTTTAAAAATAATTTTACAAATGGAAAGTTTCTAGGGTTCACTCCAATGAATCTTTAGAGTTTGAAACTGATAGGAAATTTATGACAACATATTTAGTATCAAATACAACTTTGAAGAATTTATTGTGTGAATTTTATGTTCACAAATTTCTATTACCTGAGAAAGTAGAGATCCAATAAATTTGTATGTAGGGGAGGTACAAGTAAGGTCATTTATCTCCACACTAAGACACCAAACAATTTGGAGGGACCAAAGAGGATATTACACAAGGGAGGAAACCAATGCAGGCCTCCTAATGAGACATGATATTCCATAGCTCCTGAGAGGTTATTCTTGAGACGTTATATGGCCCAAATACATTGTCTTCAACTGGTGGACCGATATAAACAAACATTTCTACATGTGTAGCAGATTTCAGGGCATATGTTTTACCAAATTTCATATGGAATTATTTTGCTTGCCAATAAGAGATGGGAATTTCTCCCATAAATTTACAAAAAGGAGGTAATGTCTCCTACCAACATCCCTTGGTCATTGAGAAGGGCCAAAGAAATATGCATAATTATGTTGGACATGCAGGAAAATTGGGTAGGTATGCAGGTTTAGACTGCCACCTGATAATATTGGCACCAGTTCCAAGATGGAATAATGAACAAGACCTACAACTGTAAGCTATACCAAATGGAGAGACACATGATTGAATTTTGTGGATACAACAACCAGAAAAGAAACATGGACTACATTTACTAATGAACACAATTGTACTATAATTGTGGAATCCTTAAATAGAAATGGTTGAATCTATAGCAGGAGGACCTGCTAATCCTTAAGTCTGAGGGAGTGATGAACCTTGAAAATTCCCATTCCAAACCCCATTTTTTTATCATCACTTTGTATTAAAATAATATTAGCATTATTGTAAATAATACTTTTATATACTTAAAGAGAAGTTTTTGTGCATAAATCTTGTTCATTTTCATATGCTTCCTTGGATGGGTTGATATAGATTGGTTTTTGAGCTAATAAGTGTGAATGAAAGACATTTTATAATCCTAAGTGTATGACTCACATAAAGCCTAGTGCAGGACATCACATAAGTGTAGGACATGACTCAATAAAGTGCAAGACTCACATAAATGGACAGCATAGGACTCACACAATGGAAGCACAAGACTCACACAACACAATGAGGAACTTATCCAGTCAACATATGAGTTGCATAATTCAAGGAGTGCCTAATTAGCATCAGAATCTAGTCAGAACACATGATTTGCATAATTATTGGAGCACCTAATCAACATCAGTTCCATCATGGACTTAGACTATTTGGGTGGCAACTATCTCTTTAAACAAATAGATTATTCCATTAAACAAGAGTAAACTTGCAGTTACAAATCCTTATTTTTTGGTGACCACTACTATGTGAAGAGCTCAAGTACTTGAGTTGTTTCAACTCTAGTTATTGCCTTCCTCAATCCCTTCCATCCTATCACTCAAATCTCTTTGACCTGAAGCTCCAGCTCTAGAATCTTATGTTTGGACTTCACCTGGGCTAAGAAAATTTGCTTAGAAACATTAATGACATCCAACATGGTTTCCCTTTGACCAACATTGGTTTCCTCCATCGCCTGAAGCACCCCCTCTAAATACTGCACCTTTCTACTCCACTCCTCAAAGCCCTTAAAATTTCCATCACAACCCCTCTTTCTCGAGGTGCTCACTTCACCATGACCTTCCTCACTCTTCTCCTTATCAAAATCCTCCCCCACATTTTTACATTTTCCAGCCTTCATCTTAGTAAGGCATTCTGCAAGAGTAAGATCATCCTCCTCCACATCATCTTTCGGGGATGATTTCATAATAGGTTTCCCATTTTCAAACATCAAAAGGATGAGCCCTTCATGCAAAGGAATCTCCACCTTCTCCTGCTAAAATGCCATCAAAGAATTTGTCAAAGACATAAACAAGAAAAAAGGAATGCTCACCATGACCTTATGATGAAACATATTTAGAAGGGTCATATGATGAGTATATATTTTTTGGTATTTTCCTTCTAGAGTGATATACTTCATGATTTAAAGGCACACTTCTCTCCATATTCCCAGAATACACGACTTGGCTATACCATTAGTAAATAAAGAGAACCTTTCCTTTCCCATGAAGAACAACTCAATTTCATGCTCTCTGCGGGTTCTATCCTTAAAATTTTTGAGCCCGTCCATTTTCATCTCTCATCGCAAGGGAAATGGTGGTCTCTAAAACCTCAATTTCCATACCTCTAACCTTAAAATTTCCCTCTTTCCATGCTCTACCAAAGTCCTTTGATAGAGAAGGGTCGTGACCATGTAATTTAGCAATGAAATTACTAAAACCCTCAATCTTCAACTTGTTCCATAAAAATTGATTAAAAACCTCAATATTCTGGCTAGCCAATTCAACCCTGATTCTATCACCACCCATCTTCACAAAACCAAACTTCCCCTGATCACAAACACTTCTCAAATTCATAGACCCTCCCTTTCACGCCAACAAAACCTGAGAAATAGATCTTTTTATGTAATTTGTCAGTACATGATTGGTACCTACATTCACTTGTGCCAGCTTCATCAAACTTATTTCCCTCTATCTCTAATAACAACTTCATTAATGTCTAGGGGAAAATCATCTCCTTTACACCAGATCTTATAATCATGACTATGAACTTCATAATTTTCCATCTTATCTGCACACTTATTTCCTTGCCGCAAAGTGTGATTAAAAGAAACCTTTACAAAACATTTTAAAGTTTCCTTAACATCATTGAGGACATTTCTTAAGGGCCAATTAATGGATCCCTTATTGTTAAGAGCATTAATAATGATGAGGGAATCACCCTCAATCTGGATGTCCTTGAAATTGTTTTTCTTTGCCAACAAAACCCCCCAAATGAAGAGCTCTAGCTTCCGCCATATTGTTTGTTTGACCCCCTGACGCCCCAACATAAACAAACAACCATTCACCTTCACTATTTCTTAAAATTCCACCTCCCCCAGCTTGACCCGGATTCCCTTTAGACACCCCATCAAAATTTATCTTAACAAAATTTTTCTCAGGCCTGTTCCAAATAGAGCTCTTTCTAGGTCTGTGTAATTCCACCGGTCCAAGGGCGAACTTATCAAGAACTTTCTGCTCCCCTTTCGGGAAAGGTTTCTTTGCCTTACCTTTAAAGAGTTTGATATTTTCCTTGATGGCCACCAAAATTTTTCTTTTAACTTTCAAGAGAAGAGCTTTCTGGTCCCGGAAGATACAATCATTCCTAGCCTTCCATAATCCCCAAAAAAGTGAGGGAGGGATCAATATTCCAGGCCTAGACCAAGATGGGAAAGCTGAAGGGACTCTCCCATTGAAAACAACAATCCTCAATAGTCAAAGGAAAAATCCATTAGATATTGAATAGATCCAGAATGGAAGCAAAAACTTCTTGGGAGAAGGAACAGTGAAAGAGAAGATGGTTGACATTTTCCTCCTCTTTCCTGAAAAGAGAGCATCTATTGGGTAGCTTCATTCCTCATTTCCTGAGATTTTCCATAGTCATAATTCTATTTTGGACAGCCAACCAGTAAAAGATATTAACCTTAGGGATAAGATCCTTCACCCAAAGCTTACCCCAATAGTCTTTTTGAAGATCATACTTGAAATTTAACATATAGGCAGATTTTACCAAGAAATTTCCAAGAATCTTCCTCTTTCCATTTAATGGAGTCCTCCTTATATTTAAAAAATAATAATCTTATCAACAAGTTACGTGTAGTCAGACCACCTCGACCTTGTGATTCCCAGTTATGTTGTTGTTCTCATACAAATCTATTTAGTTAACTAATTCATGCAACTCTTACATGGTTATTAAAATAACAAGTTATATTGAAGAAGAACTTGAATTCACCTAATATATAAGGTGTATGCATTAGGAATAGAAAATAGGTTAGCATTTTTGGAGAATAAATGGATTGCATTGAACTATTATTAATCAATAAAGCGACACGATCTCTAACTTAAGTTTTATTTCTGTAATTAAAAACATTGTAACAAGTGAATCAGAGGGAAGGAGCAAGGGCCACTCCTTCCCAATGTGAAGGGAAGTATTATGTTTTTGTTTAATTCCTAATTAATTAGCAGTTGATTTCTTTAAGGCATTATAAAATTTATAATATTTAAGACTGTCATTATGTTTCAACATTTTTAGTTCTTTCAAATTATATATTTAAGAGTATTTTTGATTTGTTTCTTTCATCAAGATTTGACCAAATAGAACATGTTCTTAGGAACAATAAAAGGTTAAATTCTTAAGTTAATGTAGTTGCATGCTCAATACAGTTTCAACAATGCTTTATTGCAAACATCCTAGGACACCGCCATGATATTGACAATTATGGAATGATTAAAGTATGAGTATCAATGATGTTCATCACATGGATGTGTGTCATGGGTTATAGGGTAGAGCATGGAAATTTGATACAGAATACTATACATCATGGTAGAGAAAAAACACTCTTGAGAAGAATATAAAGGAAATTTTGAACAAATTGAAAGAAAAAAAAGAAGTGGACATCAATCTTAAATGATGGATTATTTTCCAATAATAAAAAAAATGTTGGATTATTACTCGAAAACCATTCTTGAAAGAGGTAAAGAAAAAGAAAACATGTTTTGATTTTATTACCAACCTCGTGCAAGTTAGAACAACATATGAGATGAATGTTTCCAAGAGAAGTGAATAATTTGTTGGATGAATTAATTGATGGTTTACCACCCACAAGGGGCATTTGCTATCATATGAATTTGATTCTATGATCTATTTTTCCAAACAAGGCAGCTCATATATTAACACCCATGAATCATGATGAGGTGAATAGACAAAAGTGCAAGAGTTGTTGGAAAGAGGTTTGTCAAGGGAAAACTTATGCTCATATGTAGTTCTAACAATGTTTGCACCCAAGAAAATTGAAGAATGGCATATATGCATAGATTTTAGAGCCACAAATGGGATAACAATCAAGTACATGCTTTTATTTCCTTGAATAGATGACTTGTTAGATTGTTTGAGTGGAGAAAAACACTTCACAATGATGATTTAAAGAGTCACTTGATCAAAATTCAAGAGTAAAAAGATAGATAATTGTGCTCAAGGAAAAGGAATATTTGTGTGAGTGGTTGGTTATGCCATTTGGGTTAACAAATGCACTAAATATATTCATGAGACTCATGAATGAAGTGTTCAAGCTATCATTTGTTAAATTTTTCATTATTTATTTGGATGATATTTTTATTTTTAGTAAGATCAAAGAGGAGCATATGATGTATTTGAGACAAGTGTCCCAAATATTGAAAGAATAGAAGTTATTGGTCAACTTGAAAAAAGTGTAATTTTAAGAAGATTGGGTTGATTTAGTTTTATTTTGTGATCTCTAAGGACAAGTTAATGATGGGTCTAGAAAAGGTAAGAGCCATTTTGCAGTGGACAACACCACAATTGTATGTTTGAAGCTAGAATTTTCCATGAATTAGGTGGATTCTACTAGAAGTTAATTAGAAAACTCAACATGATATGTGTACTAATCAATGAATCAATGAGGTGGCACGAAAGAATTCAAACAAAAAATCGAAGCTAAGAAGAGTTCTAAGTTCTTGAAGGTCATAGAACATCCCATGTTGTCATTGTTACATTTCAACAAAGCATTCCAATTGGATAGTGATGTTAGTGGGACAACAATACATGTTGTTTTGAGTTAAGATGACAAACCCTTTGCATACTTAAGCAATAAATTGAATGCTAACAAGAGGAAGTATTCAATTAATGCTTGGGGGTTCTATTCAATTGTACAAGCTCTTAATAAATGAAGACATTTGTAGCACATGGATAACCAAGAATTGTAGTTTGTAAACTAAAAAGGTAGGTTGCAACAAATGCATATGAAGTGGGTTGAATTTCTTTAATGTTATTCTTTTTGTTAAAGCATACAAGTTACATGTCCAATAGATTTGGAGATGCATTTGGTAGAATATGACTTGTGTTGAATAATATGAGGATGAAGGTGATTGGTTTCGATTCCATGAAGTATATGAAGAGGATGAAGATTTTCTAGATCATGGACACCATGCAAGGATCTATAGGGAGTGTGGATAGAACTCCATGGCTTGATTTATTTTTGTTAAATGGATTATTAATTCAATGAAAACAATTGTGCATACTGCAAGGATTGATGTGGGAGAAGTTAACAAAGGAAAAAAAAAGTGGTGGAATTTCTAGACATTTTGGTATAGAAAAGATATTGGCACGTTTAAATGAGGGGTACTATTAACCAAAGATGAGAACATATGTGTGGAAGTTTGTGTAAGGTTGTATATTTTTCTACAATTCAAAGTGCAAAAGTCAAAATATAAAACTGCATCAGCCACTTTGAATACTAAAAAGCACATGGATGTTAGTAGCATGGATGTTGTGCTTGGATACCCAATAACACAAAAGGGTAGTGACCTAATCTTTATTTTTGTTGATAGAAATTTCTAGATGACACACTTCCTTGCATGGAATAAAATTATTAATGCCACAAATATTGAAAATTTGTTTTCCAATGAGGTAGGTAGATATAATTTTGAATAGAGATAATGAATTTATGGGTCATTTATAGAAAAAATTGTGAAAGAAATTGGATACCAAATAGAGTTTCAATTCATCATACCATCCACAAACAAATGTGGAAACAAAGGTGATGACTAAGAGTCTTTACAAATTTTCGAGATGTTTGGTGGGAAACAAGCTCAACTGGTGGAATTTGATCTTGGCACAAGTTGAGTTTTCTTATAACAATTTAGTTAATAGGAGTAGAACAAATACACCATTCCAAATAGTTTATGGTAACATCACAAGCTGTGTTACTGAGTTTTAAAACATGAACAATTTAATTGGAAATAGTGTTGTAGTGGAAGATTTTGTGTAGTATATACAAGAAATACATCAAGTGACAAAGTTAGAGAAAAGTATCAAAATATACATATAGTAAATTGATCTCAAGTGATAGGAAAATGAATTTCATGTTGGATATTTGGTCTTAGCACAATTGGGGAAGGAAGGCTTCCCAAGTGAAACATACATTAATTTATAGAGGAAAAGATTGGAGCATGCAAAAATCTCACAAGGTTTTCAACAAACGCCTATGAGATAGAACTATCAAATCATATAAATATCTCACCCATCTTCAATCTAATGAATTTGTATACTTTTTAACACTTGATGATGGTGTTGGAGATTGAAGAAAATTATTCCTTGAAAAAGAGGGGAAATAGAGGCCTTTTTAAACATTACATATTTTAAGAATACAGAGGTAAATAACACATAGTATTTGGTCAAGCGGAAGTGTGACTCAACTTATGTGAAGGTGTCCAAGATTGACAAGTACAACAAATCATTGAAGAGATTATTCTAAGTTAATGAGTAAGAGATCTTGAATTTTGCACTTACCCAAGATGTTTGAAGTAGGAGAATTTATGGTGGTTGGCAATGGTGCATCAACCAAAAAGTTATAGTAGCATCTTCATTAGCCTGTGAATGTGCTCTTTGTTGCAATATAAGTTTGATTATAATGATGTCCACAAGGAGTATCAAGACAAACCAAATAATGGACTAGGAAGGAGATAGTTTCAACCTTCAAACATGGATCAAAGTGACGGATCTCTTGCAGATGACAAAACATCAGTTAATGAAAAGGACATCTACAAAACAACTAGTATATATGAATCATGATTGCCAAACCATCATTATATCCTAAATAATGGTCGCATAGTTGTCAATCTACCTTAAACAAATGTTGCACCATGCTAGATTAAATCAAGCAATGAAACAAAATTGATAAGCTTTTTAGGTTGTGTATTTTTCAAGATTGGGAATTTCAAAGATCCATTCCATAGGACAGAAAAGAAGGGGGAAAGATATGACATCAATGGTAGTTTATGTTGGGGTGAGAAAGGGGTATTTGTTTAAAGTTCAGAGAGAGTTGAGGGGTAACTGGATTAAATATGTGAGGAATTCTCATAGTAATATTCTTCATGTTCATAGTACAAGATAAGAAGAGTAGAATGTGTGTTTAAGTTAGCCTCTGGAATGCCCATTCTTTTGTGACACGGTTTGGCCTATAATTAAGTCAAGTGTATGGATCTAGTGGTGTTTTTGGTAATCTTGGTTGTTTCAGCACAAGGTACCTAACTTTTTTTAACCTACAAAATTTACTTAGAAATGATAAGACTCATTGGTATTACTAAAATTAATGTGTGTGTGTGTGTGTGTGTGTGTGTGTGTGTGTGTGTGTGTGTGTACATACATACATACATACATACATATATATATATATATATATATATATATATATATACATGTGTGTGTGTGTGTGTCTACACACACACACACACACATATAGTTCTGTTGCATGTAAAGAGTGGTGTGTGAAATAAGTATAACTTTGATGTCCCTTGATCGTTGGTGAATGCGAAAAATGAACCTTGAAATTAAAACTATGGTCCAAATGATGGACCAACTCGAAGGATGAAAATGAAATTGGAAACTACAATATTTGGATGTTGCGTGAGTTAGACCATTGAAATGAAATTTGCAGGATTACATGCATAAATTAGATTTGGTCACTATTATGGAAATATGGTAAATTCTCGAGATAATTGGTTTTAGAGAAGTGACTTATGGAAATTTATTAGATATATTTAATTGTTAGAATTCAATGTGTCTACGTGTTCTTATTGACTTTATAGGATGAATGACGAATAACAAGTATATGTATAATTAATCCAAAATGAATTAGTCTACATGAAAATATTTTCTTGTTCTATTGGAATATAGAACCATAGATATTTCAGTGAACTTAATTGATATTTGAGAAATTGATTACACACACACACACACACACACACAGACACAGACACAGACACACAGAGAGAGAGAGAGAGAGAGAGAGAGAGAGAGCTGATTGATTGATTGTTATGGTTGTGCATAATTACGATTAATTGCATATCATTTCAAGCAGGTATTATTGTATGTTAAGTGTAAATATGACAAATATGTGTCCGAAGGCTAGACACAAAGAAAAATATATATATACTAAAAACACCAAAGAGAATAGAGGGGGACTAACTCCCGTGAAGCTCCTTAGGCAATGCAAATCACTTGAATTTGAATATTTAAGGGTTGGAATTATGTGTAAGGTGACAAGTTCTTGATTTAATTATTTTTGGTTATCTTGGTTTGTTGTTTGATCCTTTTCATGACCCTTAGCTAATTTTAGTTTCTTAATTAATCTCTTATGTAGTATATTTTAGTATTTGTTTATGGGAGTAAATGATTTTCATTTTTGACTACTTCCTACCTTGATTGAGATGGGTGAAACTTTCCGTTTTTGGTAAATTTCATATTTTCTCTTTAGGATCATTTTTGAGTTAAGTGTGGGACAAGTAAACCTTGTCCCATACTCCTAAAAAATTATCCTTACACCTACACATGGGGTAGGTGTACTTATTTTAGAGTTTTAAGCCATTTGGGGCTCATAAAGACCCCATAAAGGTATATTGGGAAACTTTTCACCTACCATGTAATTTTGGATGCAATTTGCTTTTGGAATGACTTATGAATTGAGTGTCATTTATTTTGAGTTAATGAAAATTTAACCCTTGTACTTCTCTATGTTTTTTTGTAAGCATTTTATGTGAAATAATGGTTTTTGGATTTGGATCTTGATTTGCCCCATATGGACATGGATTTGATTTAATAACTAGTTTAGGGTGTTTGAGTATTTTCCTATTTAAGTGAACTTATTTTACCATTTTTAAGGGGAGCCTTTGTCTTGGGTTTATGTTGAATTATTTTGAAGTGATTGAATATTGGTATTAAAGAGAGGACAAGATGAGCAAAAAGTGGGTACTTTTTCGTGTTTACAGTTTTGTAAATTTTGATTTCTTTTACCATTTTTGATAAAATGTTATAATTTTGGTGTTCATTTGAGTTGTATGTGAATTTTGCATGTGTTATCTCATTGATTTGCACCGATTATGGGGCTATCAAGCGTGTTTTACATATGAGGGAAGATAAAGTCATTAAGGAGGATTAAGTGGATGTTAAACCAAAGTAAACTCGTTATCTTTTATAGCAACCAAAAGGGGTTTGAACTATGTTCTAGTA
Organism: Taxus chinensis; assembly: GCA_019776745.2. Taxonomy (NCBI): domain Eukaryota; kingdom Viridiplantae; phylum Streptophyta; class Pinopsida; order Cupressales; family Taxaceae; genus Taxus; species Taxus chinensis. Next base: position 372,980,962 of record CM034157.1, read on the forward strand.
GATTGATATGTGGGTTTTGGGATAAACCGAGTGGAGGGATAAGTGGCATGCATCTTATTTTACTTTCGTGGAATAAAGAACTGGTGCCCAACCCATTAGTGGAGGGCTTGGAATGCCTCTTGTTCCCTATGCAAGCTTGTAAAGCTTAATAGTGTGTGCTTATTTTTTAAATATATTTCCTTGTCCTCGCGAGTCCTCTTATTCATGCATTTGTTTTATTTCTTGAAATTGTTGTGTTGGGTTTGTTGGGAAAATTTTGTGATCTAAGTTTCAGTGTTAGCTATGGAGTCTTTTTGCGAGTTAAGGGTTTCGTGGGGCAATCAGATGAGATTTTCTCCATTGCATGACTAGGAAGTGAACATCTCATCCACCTCTCTTTTTGGTGTTTTCGAACATGATGTTGGCTAGTTGCAAAAGTTTTGAAATGGAAGATCTTGTACATTTTGTTACGTAAAAACAAGTTGCTATTGGAAAACAACTTGAAATTTGATTTTGGGTTATGTATTTAAAGTCTATTCTTGATCATCTCAATATGTCTCAAATGCTAGTAAAGGTTAAAAGTGTATGGACTTGAGAAAGGAAAGCCATAAATGAACAATTTGTTGCTATGTATAATTGTATATTTCATTTTCAAGAAAATTGAAGTATCATTATTTGGGAAATTGGTAAAAAGAATCAAACAATGTTGTGAGCTTTTACCATTTCTCTTTCTCTAATAATTTGCATTGTGGAGGTTCTCAATTTGGTAAAATTTAGAGAGCATGGTTGTATTGATTAGTATAGTGTTGAAGGTTGCTTAACGTTTCTTTATGCTTAAAAAAGTTATAAAGCTAAGAAAACAAGTTTTGTAGGGTGGATATTATAATTGTTGGATCTCTTAGTACAACTATAAATGTTTATGGAAATTCCCTTCCTCTCAATTTGTTTTACAATTTACATTTGGAAAGGTACTTCAAAATGATATATATTTTATTTAGTTAATAGTGTCATGGATATATTTGTGCAAGTTTGATCATGAGCTTAAAGCTCTTAATAACTTGGAAACGGGTTCCAAAATTGTGTATCTTTTATCTAGCTAAATTTTGGTTAATGAAAGTTATTGGACTAGCAATTGGGGGTTGTAAGAAAGTAAGTTAGTAATGGTAATTAAATGTTATTTGAAATTTGTATTATTTCATACAATATTTTTGTGAGCCTAAGTTTAATTTCTTGTTATATAAAAACCTATTTTGGGATCATGCAAATAATTTTAAAACTGTGTACATACATACATACTTCTAAGTTATTTAATTAGTATAGTTATATTATGATTTAAATTATAATTTAACATGTTTACACACACACACACACACACACACACACACACGACTCCTAGTCAATATATATTTTTTCTATATTGAATAAATAAAGTGTAAGTTTCTTATTAATAAAAGTTTACAAAATATTATAGTTAATATATATTTAATATAGGTATTATAACATATAATAAAAATATGAATAAATATTAAAAATATAAGTATATATGTTATATAAATGATTTTGGTAGTAGGAAGAGAGACTTTATGAATTGGGAGGAAAGGTTAATGCGTGTTGAGTTGATTGTCGATACCATTCTTACGGTCAATAAGAATTTGATTCAGAAACTAAAGGAGTGCCACCATAAAATTGAGGTTCAAAACAAAAGAATTGGGGGGATTCAAACAAATTTTGTCATGCAGGAGCAAAGGTTTTCTATCCTACAGGACTAAGTGGCCAAAGTGGGAAACAACAAGCCTAATACGGGGCTAGTCCTCAGTAATTTTGACAGTGAACACTCTTCAGAATCTAAGACTGATGGTAATACTGACACAGAGATTGTGGAGACCTAGACTACGGACAAGGAGGAAAAAATACCTAAATACTCTTAAATTGCGGACACCCAACCTGTGAAAAAGGAGGAGAAAAGACCTAAATGCATGAACATCAAAGTGGCAGGCAGGAAGGACAACGGTTCGAATGCTAGAACCCGCATCAAGACAAATGAAAATTAGTGGTAGGCCTTTTGCTGTCCTTTTGTTGTTATTATTCCTATGCTCTTTAGTTTAGTTTTTTGGTTTATGTCCTTTTGTAGTTTTTTTTTTAAAATGTAATGGTTAATATTCAGACTTGGTGAAGTATGGTTCGTTTCTGTGGTGGCCTGTTGTCAATCCTTTTTTACTTTGCCTCCCTGGCTTTGTTTGGTGTTATGTTAAAACTGGATTCTTTCTGTGTATGGGTTTTTTTGGTCCCCTCAAAACCAAACTTTTTTTACCTTATCCAAACAAATTATATATATATATATATATATATATATATATGGCCACGTAGGCCGCAACCCCCTTGCACTCCATCTCTACAATAGGCAACCAATTGTTGACCCACCCCCTAACCACTCCCCCTAGCCCCTTTACTCCCCACAACTCAGTGGGGGAATGATCAAATTGTCCCCAACACCCCCTTTCCTTCCCCACGCATGTCACCTTCCCTTCACCTTGTCAACCCTCCAACCCAACCCCAACCCCTGCGAACATCCACGGACCACCACCCTCTCCCTATCCGCTCCAACTTTTCTTCTAGCCATTCATCCTCCCTTTCCCTTATGGCCGACTATGAAAAAGACACGGTCAACCCTCCCTTGGCTGATTGGGGCTATGATATTTGAACACACACACACTTTTCCATTTGGGTCAAGTTGACTAAATGTAATGATAAGTGTTTTTAATTATAAACATGTTTTATTATTTTAGTTATAGCTATGCTTCTAACATTGAAATAGGCCTCCCCTATAACTTATAATATAATGTTATTATTTGATTAGCTTGAATTTTGAGATAAATAAACCCCATAAAATATAAATGTTATCTTTTATATAATAGGGTTATAATTATTCTTATAATCTAAGGTTCTAAAATATAATAAACGAGCGTCAATATACTATAGTGTTGATTAAGTTACACATTGAAAACCTATAAAGGAAATAATGGTTCAACTAAGACTACAATTTAAGTGTTACGTCTAGTTTTTAAATTTAAATGCGGGCTACCTTATCAACTTGTATAACATCTTAGTATGGAAATCCATGAGGAGTATTTAGTCCTTGTTAAACTAAGTTACTCCTCAAGACTCTTCGATCTAATAAAGTAATGAGATAAACATATAGATGAATGTGTCGGTTAGATTAATCACATAGTTGTTTAAGCGACTAAAATATTGTTTAATAATGGACTGATCATTAGGGGGTAATATGCAATTAAATAAGACCTAAAGTAATTATCTATATGAGAAAATATAATAGTGTATATACGCCTTATAGAAATTGTCTTTGTGGAAACTTCCTTGCGACCACGCTTAGTCTACCATGTGAATTGGTGTATTTGCATGGTTATTGACTTTACCAATTTAACTGTCCATCGCTCGAACACACAATACGAATAACACACACGTGCGGAAAACCCAGTGGCGTTGCACAACGATGAATAGTACTCAACTAATAATGTAAACTTGAAACTTGCTTCCCATTTATTCTTTCTAAAACTAACAAGATAATTATTTTATAATTTTCTACTTCTAATCTTAACTACTTCGTGAGTAAAAATTTTGGTGCGCCACAACATCTATAACTCCAACAAGAAATAAATAAAGTTGTGTATGTTGGTTTTTGGTTTAGAGTAAGTGTGTCCATTTTGAGTGTTAGAAACCCAAGCTGCATGGAAAAGGTTGTTTATTTACTCCCTATCCATGAATGCATCAAGTTGTGTAACCTTGGCTGGTTATACCACATTGGTTGCACATAAAACATAGTGGAGGCCATGGTTACTCTCATATCAAAGTAGGCCTAGATAAACTAAGATCTTAAGGCACCACAAATGTAAGCCAATTGGATCTGATAACTTATAATTCCAAGGAGCGCCACAATTCAATGTTTCAAGAGCCTAAATGAACCCAAAGCACGAGCACACGTTGTGCCCACAACTGACGACCCAAGGCGATTTATAAGAAAAGTTTACATTGAATGCGCAAATATGCATTGACACTGCAAAAAAGAGAACCTTGAGATTTCATTATCATGACACACCTCATGGAAACAAGGTGGGGTCAAAATGTCACCCTACCTTGAAAGTGTTAGGAACACATTAAGAAAAGACGCACAAACTCTATTTATAATTGCTTCTTTTCTATTAATTTATATACTCAAATATTTTTTCTATGTTTCTGTGTGTTTTCTATTTTCTTGCCAAAGTTTGGTGTCAATCATTTGTTGTATTATGGTCCAAATTATCAAAACATGCATAAATACATGACTTGTCCAAAGTAATGCAAAGACTATGTCAAAATATCGATCAAATTGTAAAAATGAAAACATAACCCCTTATATGCATTTTCAATTAAAAAATACATTTCAAAATTCAAAGCTATCAAACTGTTTCTAATTCATACACAAATTAATGTCATGCTTATGTCAATTTTTCCACCATTGCATTTGTAAGCATTCAAGATTCTTTATTATAGTCATACAGGTTAATAGTCAAATTCATATTCAAATACAACCTTACTTATGACTGAACTTTAAGGAAATGAAAGCTAACATCCTTCTATGAAATTTACCACAAGCATCAAACACATCAACTCCTCAAGTTACCCCTGCTTTTATCCTATAAGAAATTGAATCACCTTGGTTTAACTTTTACAATTGAAATCATTCATATTAATGTCATGGTTGTGTCAAATTTCTACCATTGCACTTGTAAGCATTCAAGATTCTTTATTTTCTTTATTATTATTGTCAAATAGGTTATTACTCATATTCAAATTCAACTTTGAGTCTCCATAGTGCTCAATTGATCGAACTTTAAGGAAATGAAAGCTAACATCCATCCGTGAAATCTTCCACAAACATCACATGTATCAACTGCTCAAGTTACCCATCTTTATCCTATAAGAAATTTAATCACCTTTGTCTAACTTCTACAATTGAGATCATTCATAGTTCTATGCTATGTCACAAGGTTCACCAAATTTCAATGTGAAAGTTCAAAATTCAGCGAATACCATTAAAACAACCAAAATTCGTTCAAAATCGTCAAAAGAAATCGAACAACATGTATTTTCCCTTATTTTTTCCTGCAAAATGTTAAAAAATCCCTAAGACAAAGGTAGAATCCTTCAAACATGCTCAGCTAAAAATAACAATTTGCACACATGCTAGAAATGAGGCAACCTACGTTTTGTCTACCTATGGAATGCATTGAGGTTTTTGCGCCCTAACCACAATATATGCCAAACACCAAATATACTTCAAATAAACTTGCCACAAATTAGAGATATCTTTTATGCATCCAATAGAACCAAGAACAATGATAAATCTGAAACAACACACTGCTGGAAATTAATAAATGTCCAGCGAAGAGCAGCCACAAGAAAATTATAGATTATGGGTCTAGAAACCCCCAAAAATCATGAAAATGCAGATTCCGGCCTTAGAAAATATGTCAAATCAGATTATAAACTGAAAATGCAAATATATGTTCACTAAACCCTCAAACCCTACACCAAGGTAGGTCGCTCCACATGTAGGAAGCCAATAACAATCTGAAAATGAATATTCTCTCCTCAAATTTGCCTTAAACTTCAATACCAAGCAATGATGAAGGGTTTTCGTCCTTCACCAAACCACTAGAAGGGTTTTCGTCCTTCTAGGAAAGCCACACAAGAGGGTTTTCATCCTCAAGTGGAAGAACAAGGAGCAACAAGCTCTCAATGCTCAAGATTAAGAAAATGCACCAAAAACTAGATGTCAAATGATGTCGAAAGACTCCTTTTATATTCCTCCATTGGCGCCAAAGCTTAAAAAGGTAAGGCCGACCCCCAAGAGATGTTCTTTTCCTTCATTAGCTTCCATTAATTTGCTTTAACTCAGCTGACCTGCTATAAGAGGGAAAACACTAAAAAGAAAATATAAAAAATTAGTAAAAAACATATCAAACGGAAGCTCAATGTTCTCCTCCATCTTCTTCACTTCTTTGCCATGGAGAAGAAATGGCAAGAAACCCAAATAGTGGCTCTCAAGTGGGAAAAGGGGACATTACAGTCCTCCCTTCCCAAGATTGCTTGTCCCCAAGCAATTGCAAACCCAATACATTTGTTGTCCCATCTTCTTCTTTCCCTTCCTTATAAAGTTCTATATCCTCTAATGATGAAGGTGGCATCCTTGATAAAGCATCCGCAACCACATTATGCTTCCCCTTCACATACTCAATATCAAAATCAAATGCTTGGAGTCTACTCACCCATTTTTGTTGTCGTTCATTCAAATCCTTTTGATGGAGAAAGAATCTCAAGCTATTGTGGTCAGTTTTTACCACAAACCTTCCACAAATCAAGTATTGCCTAAACTTAATTAAGGCATGCATGATGGCAAGCATTTCTCTATCATAAATAGAAAACTTCTTCTCATGATTTTTCAATTTCCAACTTTCAAAAGCAATGGGGTGCTGATTTTGCATCAAAACAACACCTATACCCTCACCGAAAGCATCACATTCAAGCACAAATGGTTTAGAAAAATCTGGAACAGCGAGAACCGGACAAGAGCACATCACCTTTTTCAATTCTTCAAAAAGCTATATGGGCTGATTTGGACCAGCTGAAAGCATCTTTCTTTGTTAGAGAAGTCAAAGGGGCTGCAATTTGTGAGAATCCCTTCACAAACTTCCGGTAGTATGAGCACAAACCCAAGAATCCTTTCAAGTGAGTAATGTTGGTTGGTGTTGGCCAATTCATGATTGCTTGAATCTTGCTTTGATCCACATGAACCCCACGTGCATTGATAACATGCCCCAAGTATAAAATCTCATCCATACCAAACTCACATTTAGATTTTTTGGCATACAATGACTGCTGCTCCAAAATTTCCAGCACTATATCCAAGTGTTGGAGGTGCTCCTCCCATGATTTACTATAAATCAGAATATCATCAAAGAAAACCAACACAAATTTCCTTAATTGCTTACCAAAAATGTGGTTCATGCATGATTGGAAGGTGGTCGGGGCATTGGTCAATCCAAATGGCATGACAAGGAACTCGAAATGCCCAAAGTGACACCTAAAAGTGGTCTTGTGCACATCTTCTCTAACTCTTATTTGATGATATCCGGATCTCAAATCAATTTTGGAGAAGTAGATTGCTCCATGTAGTTCATCTATGAGCTCATCAATCCTTGGAATGGGATACTTGTTCTTAATTGTTTTCTTATTGAGCACACGGTAGTCCACACACATTCTTAGAGTACCATCTTTTTTCTTGACCAGCACCACAGAAGAAGCATAGGGGCTGGAACTAGGCCTTATCAATCCCATTTCCAACAATTCTTTGATAGTTTTCTCAATTTCTTCTTTGTAAATCCGTGGGTGACGGTAGGGGGTGGTTATTACCGGTTTGGTACCCGGTTCTAACTCAATAACATGTTGGAATCCCCTATCCGGTGGCAGCCCATGTGGTAACTCATTGAAAACTTTAGCATGCCTATCAAGTATGGGCTGAATATCATCATGAAAAGTAGATTGAATGGAAATAGAAGAGTTAGCTCTTACCAAACAATGGGCAGCCCAAGCAACCTGCCCCTTTTTGAAAGTTTTTTCCATACTCTTCGCTGTCACAACTTGTGGAGTTCCACCTTTCATTCCATGCAACACTACTTCTTTTCCTTCTACTTTAAATTTCAGCTCCATGTTTTGGTAATTTTGAGAAAACTCTCCTAAGGAATGTAACCATTGCACCCAAAACCAAATCAGATTCACCAATACTAATAACATAGAAATCATCTCTTACCATATGCCCTCCCAAAGTGAGTGTGAGCTGAGGTATCCTCTTTGTGCAAGGAAGTATGAAACCATCCGCAACTATGACATTGAAACCCTTGAAGTTTTCAGCCTTCAACTTCAATTTCTTTATCAAGCTCTCATCTACAAAATTATGTGTGGCTCCACTATCAATCAAGACAGTTACCTTTTGTCCTTGAAGATCACCCTTTACACGAAATGGGTGATATCTAGGTGCCCCAGACAATGTAGCAAGAGTACCTTCTAGCTTCTTTGGGTCTTCTTCCTCCACAACATCATTATGCCTAGCTTCATCAACAATGTTATCTTCATCTTCACAATCAGAAATTACTTCAATATAATGAACTTTACCTTTGCCCAAACAACGATGTCCCGGAGTCCATGGATCCTTGCATGAAAAGCACAAATTCTTCCTTCGTAGCTTGTTTCTAGCCTCCTTATCATGGATGGTTTTTTGCAAATTCGTGTGAGTATTGAGCACCTTTTGGAGAGGTCTATTTGGCTGGTCCGAAGGGATGCTTCTTGACTGCTTGGTGGGTTGTCCCCCACTCGAATTCACCTTAGGAAGACTGCTGATCACTGCTGATTTTGGGGCAGCACCTTCAAGATCAAGTGCCTTCTTAATTGCCTCTTGTAGAGACAATGGATCAAAGGCACAAACCAAACCCTTGAGGGGTTCAATCAAACCCTCAACAAAAAGCACTGTAAGTCTTCTTTTGGATACATCCGTGATCATGACGGAGAGTCTTGAAATTCAGTCACATATTCTTCTACGGTGTCTTGTTGTCTCAAGTGTGAAAGCTCATGGAAATGCACCTCTGGATCCACTCTATCAAATCGATCAATGAGTCTTTGGCAAAACTCATCATAGGCATGTATCTCACTATGCCCTTGTGTCACAAGCCCATGGAACCACCATTCATGAGCAACTCCTTCAAGATGAAGTGTGGCAAATTTAATAGCATCCTTCTCTACCATAGGCTTCAAAGACAAGTATGTATTCAACTTTTGAATCCAAGCCCTAGCGGTACCCTTAGATGATCCATCAAATGTAGAAAAAGCCATCTTACCCAATACATTTTGGACCTCTCTTTGTGGCATGGGATGTCTAGGCTCAGGCCTAGGTCTTCCTCTATTCACTCCTATGAATTGAACAAGTGAAATAGCCTCACGAATCTCCCTTGGTAAGGCCATGTATTCCTCATAACTCGCAGCAATATTCCGTCCACCCGTAGGCCTTGCTTCTTCTTCTGGAATAACCTCCTCTCTAGGAAGGAAAGTGGGCTTCAAAATCGATCCTCGGGCTGATCCCATAGGTCGCTTGGCATTATTAGCTCCAGTCGAGCTACCTTCACCACTTTGAACCCTAGGTTCAATGATTCTTTGGAGGGATAGGCAAGAAAATCCATGGTGTCCGCAAGTCTTTCTTGGCCGACAATTAATTTCTCAACTTTAGCTTCTTGGGAATCATGATCGGCCATGCTTCCTTCCTCCCTTGGCTGGTCTTCCTTGTTTGCTTTCTTCCTTCTTTGGTAATGGATGAAACCCTTGTTGCCTTCTTCAATAAAACCCTCGATCCTTTGAAGATCACAGCTCTGATACCACTGAAATGTCCCTTTCAAGGGATTGACCAACAACCAAGGAAATTAGGCAAACACCAAATGATTCAAATTTGATTTTTATAGCAGCAGACTGAAATTTAAAAATCAGCGAACTAAACCCTTCAATCAACGGTATAAAATATATGTCAAACACCAAATTAACTTTTTATAAACTTGCCACAAATTAGAGATATCTTTTATGCATCCAATTGAACCATAAACAATGATAAAACTGAACCAACACACTGTTGGAAATTAATAAATGTCCAGCGAAGAGCAGCCACAACAAAATTATAGATTATGGGTCTAGAAACCCCCAAAAATCATGAAAATGCAGATTCCGGCCTTAGAAAATATGCCAAATCAGATTATAAACTGAAAATGCAAATATGAGTTCACTAAACCCTCAAACCCTACACCAAGGTAGGTCGCTCCACATGTAGGAAGCCAATAACAATCTGAAAATGAATATTCTCTCCTCAAATCTGCCTTAAACTTCAATACCAAGCAATAATGAAGGGTTTTCGTCCTTCACCAAACCACTAGAAGGGTTTTCGTCCTTCTAGGAAAGCCACACAAGAGGGTTTTCATCCTCAAGTGGAAGAACAAGGAGCAACAAGCTCTCAATGCTCAAGATTAGGAAAATGCGCCAAAACTAGATGTCAAATGATGTCTTAAGACCCCTTTTATATTCCTCCATTGGCGCCAAAGCTTGAAAAGGTAAGGCCGACCCCCAAGAGATGTTTCTTTTCCTTCATTAGCTTCCATTAATTTGCTTTAACTCAACTGACCTGCTATAAGAGGGAAAACACTAAAAAGAAAATATAAAAATTAGTAAAAAACATAGAAAATGGAAGTTCAATGTTCTCCTCCATCTTCTTTACTTCTTTGCCATGGAGAAGGAATGGCAAGAAGTCCAAATAGTGGCTCTCAAGTGGGAAAAGGGGACATTACATTAATATTAGTAAAGATATATGTTTGACGGTACATAAATATTTAGGATTAATATTAGTATAATGTGGTTAGTTTTATTGTTTTATATATCTGTACTAATACGTATTTAATTTCTATTAATATTTTATCGTTGTTTTTATTTATTTATTTATTTATTTGTTTTTAATTTTAATTTTATTTATATTTATTTAAATATTTATAATTATTTTAATATTTTATTTTATATATTAGTTAAACTTAATGGTGAATTTTTTTTCGAACTTCATCTAATGACGAACTTCAACCTAATTGTACTCTCGTCAAACTTGAACTCGAACCTTGTGAGTTAGGTTCTACGTATTCAATTGTTAGAACTCAGAAGCACAAGAGTTTTTTTATTTTTCCATGTTAGCAGATGTGGTTGGGCATGCAAAATGTGAAGATCTGTGAGAGTAAAAAAATGAGAGAAATACATGTGCCTTATGATATGCACGGAGCAGTTTTGTCTTCTTCAATTCTCTTCTCCTACCGGAGTCAGAAGGATCGCAAGATTCACTAAAACTTGATTACAGGCTTCAAACTGATTTAGCAATTGGTTAAAGAAAACAAATAAAATGTCATTTTCACAACATAGACTGAGCATCTGCTCTGTATCTCTTGGTTTATGCTTAGCTTTTAGATTACTGCATGTTTCGTGAGCTTAATGTATAAAAATAAAAGCTTCTTTCCAGCACGGTTTCAAGTGATTTCATCAAATGTTCATTGTCATTTCTTATTCTAAGTTGGTTACAGTAGTAGAAAAATGCTCCTAATCTCTCTGAAACTAAAAACTACAGAAACAACAAATTCACATCTGTTGCCTAAAAATTTGCTATAATAAATTTAGAAATAACGCCTCTGCTATGCATAGCAGTATGCAAACTAGACAGAGAAAGAGAATGCCTAATCTTGAGTTTCCGCAAAATGAATATGGAGCCCTCTTCTTTATTAAAAGTAAGCAAAACCATAAGGTAATGACCACTCTAGATTCTTGTCAGTGGATCCTTCAGCCATCAAGAGTAGTCAATAACCATTCAGGTGACTGTAGATCTCACCTTGAAGACCTTGGGCACCATCTTTGACTATATCACATTTAGCATCACATTTACACAATATCCCTTGTTTTAATGAAGAATAGGATTCAGAGCTCAATTTTACAAAAAAATAAAGAACTGTAAATAAAAAATAGAGCAAAACTTGCCAGCCTAGTTTCTATGTCTATAGAGCTCGATGGGCATGACAGCAGGAATGAAATTGATCATCTTGGAATACAATACCCCTGCAGAAGCTACAAAATACAATTCTTTGCTTCAAACAAGAATGGCTTGTAAGCACCTTTTCCGATATGTAGTCAATAGTGAACCTCCACGTCCTGAAATTCTTGGCTCAAGAACCCCCAAGGTCCACTTTTATCCATCAGCCTGAGAAAGGCCAACATGTTCATTTATTTGCATCCAGTGAAATAGTAGCACATTGCTAAGCTCCATGAAATGTTTTCAAACATATAATGGAAACAACAGGTTTGAAGGGCTTGTGAGAAAAGTCATAAAATTCAATTCACAACATCTCATACAATCCTTAAGGACCAAATGAAGCTTTTTCTAGGTTCCCTAACACAGTTAAAAGTTTTTAATTTTCTGACAAAATTTTACTAGAACAAAAAAATTAGTGCAAAATTAATACAGACTATTTTCTGTGAAATAAGTTTACTAGAACAAGAATTAATCATTGCAGAAAATACCTCCAAAGTCCAGCAGCCATGTGCAAACCCATGAAAAGAGCCAACCCTAACCAAACTCTTAAGTCTAACTCCTTTTCAAAAAAAAAGATTACCAGGACAAGAATTAATCATTGGAGAACTTAATACCTCCAAAGTCCAGCAGCTGTGCGCAAACCCATGAAAAGAGCCAACCCTGACCAAACTCCAGCTATACCCAAATAAGATGGTGCAAATGCTAGAAAAGCTGAGGATAGAGTTCCGACAGTCATCTGCAAAAATATTCATACGTCACGAATCACTATTGCAAATATCAAAATGCTCAAGACTAAAGCACCAGAAATAAAACAATGAAAGACCAATGTTTTAAGTAGCAGAATGAAGACTTAAGATTGTTCAATAATCTCAAAATATTATAATTGGGCATTGCACATGATAGCATTTTTCATTCACCGTTGAGTAGGCTGCATATGCAAAATCAGATACTCCATAGTGAAGGCCATCAAATACAAATGCAAGTGCATTGATTGGCTGAGATCCAGCAACAAACTGCAGGGGAAAATTTTGTTTTCAGCTTAAGTGATATAAAACACCCAAACACTACAGAAATTTCATGTGCAAAAAAGAAGATGAAACACTCAAGAGTCTAAACCAGTGCATACCAGAATACCATATTTAGCGACCTTCAAGACACCTGGATCTTTTGTGAATAATCTAGCAAAGGATTCAAACCCTGCAAATAGGATCAAAGCCAGAGCAATACCGGATACCAATCCTATCTGCATACAACCATCAGATCAAACCAAAATGGCAGTTAAATTAAGGTGAATCCTCAATAGATGTTAGTTATAATATCACACTGCAATGGCACTAATAAAATGTCCCAACTGTCATAAAGAATTCCATTGATCTACTCCATGTAGCTCATTTCCTGGGAAAGGATCATAGAAAATAAACTATTCTACCTGCAGAACACTAAAAGTAATTTTTTTAACCCGATTGTAATCCCCTTTTGTAAACGCACCAGCAATAAGAGCCTACACATCAACCAGAATCAGAAATTTCTGTCAAAAAATAATTATTTATGCAGAAATATACCGATTGATTATATAGAAAGTTTGAATATTTTTAGTACCAAACTTAGGCACAGCTGAAATTGAAAATGTTATGGTTCTAAATTATTAATCTCATTAGAAAAATTATTATCTTTGCATTATACATCACATAGTTACTCAAGTATCGGTGACGGGGGTGGGAGTGTGTGGGAGTGCGGGAGGGGGCGGGGCAGGGGGCCTTCCAGGTCGGCAAAAGATTTCTGAATTTCGGGGATGGCAATGAGAAGCCTACTGAAATATTTACAAATATATTGAATAATTATAATTAAAAATACAAAAAAATTGTAAAAAAAATTAAAAAGTTGGGATGTCATGGCATCCCTGAAACATCCCCCGGTTTAGGAAACATCACGGGGATGTCCCAGAAATGTCCTTGAAATTCGGAGGACGGCTTGAGCCCAAGGTTTTTTGAAATTTTCAAATGTGGAGGGGAGCGCAACAGTGGGGTGAGAGTGTTTTGTCTCCATCCCCCCATCCCCGAAATGTCCCATATGTCCAGGATGTCCCTGGGATGAGGAGATGTGTCTCCTCGTAACACTAATACATCATGCCAGATTTTCACTGATATATAACAAGAAAATGGTTGACAAAAAAAAATCTATAGAGGTGGTGACACCTAAGTGAAATTCTGAGGCATTCATGTAAACCAAGAAAGAAAATAGAGACAAAATCATGAAATGAGAATTCCACTGTCATAAAGCAAAGTCTGAGAGCTTTCATGGCCATAGCCTATAGTTGATTAAACTAAAAGAAAATGGTGCCCCACTCAATCACCCTTTAATCTAGCGCAGAACCAGGCCTACATGGTCCCCTTGAAGAAGACAATAGTGACATCACCTTATGCGCACTTATGAGCCATAAACTTGGAGGAGGAATTTGAGAGTTCACAACCTATAAATGCAATGCATAAGTGTCACATTGGATTACCATCACTTATGGGTCTCTTCTCCCAAATAATTGCACTATAATAGCAGTGCTATAGCAACTCAATTTCGAATCTGTAATCATAAACTTCCGAGCTCATGTTTTGTTAATTATTCCCACTTCTAGATGGACCAACCTCCCTCTTGTGAGACCTGCTTCTTTGACACCATTATGGTACCATCTAACGATGTGATTACTGCATTTAATAGTTTGCATTTTGTTTCTCATTTTCGGTCTGAACTCAACTTCATTTTGAATTTGCCTCAAATTTATGATTGATAGAGAAATCATAGTTATGAAAGAATAAAAAACAAGGTCTATTTCAGAATTTGGACATTTTCAGATTTATAAATGAATTCGTTTTCAGAACTTAGATTTTTGGATATTCTTGAAGTCAGATTTATACATGGCACCATACTTGTATAAACACTAATTTGCATTAAGCTATACAATAAATTTTCTTTACTAACATTTCTTTTGTCCGAGGCCTGTAGGTGGATTCATCTCCCAACTTCAGGATTGGGTGGGCTGATTTTAAGCCAATTCTGTGAGAAATGTGTTGTAGGTGCCTGTCTACAACCTTCATATCAGATTTATCATCCTTTTCCTCCCAGCCCTTCCTCTAATCCCCTTCTAAATTTTCTTTCTCACAAGCAATGTTATCAGCATGTATGATGCCATTCTAATTGCCCCCTGTTTTGGCCGACATCGTAAGGCGGGCAGTGACTATCTGATTCCTTTCAACGTCTTGGACAAAGCCGATGACATTGGCTAAAACAAAGATATGATTCTAGGGATCAGCGCCCCTATTTATATGTTGTAATTAGTCATTTTTTGACAAACAACTTTTTCTCTTGTTGTGTTCACATATACCCCTAGGGAAGATACAGAGGAATTAGATTTATGGAACTTCACCAAAGGAAGACAAATTACAATAAAGGCCTTGAAGATTCAAGAATTTGAGCCATATGGGAAAGGGTATGCCTAGTCTTTGGAATCCCCAACTATGGTCTACTTGGAGTTTCTTCTATCCATCTTGTCTTCACCTACAACCATCTCTTGCAAAGTGCTCAAAGCCATGGGGGATATTAATGCGCCAACAAGTCGATTCAAGGTAAATATTCCTACCCTTATCCCTTTAATTTAGTGCATGGCTGGATTATGAATGGTGTATCTCCCATTACATTTATGTTATGGCATATGCTTGTTATCATTTACTTTCATGTTATCATTAATAATCATTATAATTACGGCCCTTTCTTTTACCATACTCCACCCAATTACCATAGCTCTTGTTAATAGTTTAATGACAGGCGGGATTTAGTAAGGTATTCTACCGCACCCCCCCCTCTAAATAATGATTTTGTGTATAGCTAGCCCTTTGCTTGGCCCATTACTAACTTTAGCCACGGTCAATTTATTTAGCTCATTCAAAGGGTCTCTCAAGACTAATTACATATGTATATTCATATGCATGCTCACAACTATATATGGAAACACTCTACAAACCCAATACTTAGCCTAAGAGGTGTGGTGCATAATGCTAGCATTCCAAATAAAACTAAGTAGGAAATACATCCTTGCCCACATATACATTCATCAAGCAATTACAGATTCTAAATCTTGGTACCATCTAAAGAAAGATGAAGTAAATAGCATCCCCGGTCTGTGATGACCACCAATGCAGGGGGAGACTAAAACACACTATATCAAATTTTTCCAGTGCCCAATTTGCCAAAGCATCAGCCACCCTATTTCAACTCCTTGGGACATATCGGAATTCTGTTTCCTAAAAGCTTTTCTTGGTAGTTTCAATCGTATCATCCACTCTTCCCAATCTCCAATCCGTCTGGTTGCAAGGGGTAACATGTTGGAAAACTATCATGTAACCTCCCTACTCCTCCAATACTAACTTTTCCAGGATTGCCTCTAGAGGCCCCATCAATATTAATTTTACCTACCCTAACAGGACGAGACCATTGCTCATTATTATACATAATAGCCCTTCTTCTACTAATAGACTACCCAGACTAAATCTGAAGTCTAGATAAAATACCAAACCATCTCTAAATAGGTGTTTGAGGGTGTGTTATCAAATCACATACGAATTCTCTGATATTTACCTGAGACCTGTTCTAAACAAAATAGTTGTCCCTAGATTCCTAATTAAAGATTCATTGATTTCTCTCCTTCCAAATAATCTAGAGGAGAAAAAATGTGCTAATCAACAAGGGAATTTTTTTTTAATAGCGTTCCCTGTTCTAAATTATCATAATTTAGAACACACGTTTCAAGTTTTTAAATAATGTTCTCTATTCTAAATGATCATGATTTAGAACACACATTCCATGCCAATCAATCTCATAACAGATAACCATATGCATATGTAATGACTCGATGAACTATGATCTCTCATTTCATGACTCAGAGTTTCATCGATCTCTCATTTCATGACTCAGTTTCTTACCGATCCTTCATGTTAATTCAATGTATTGTATACTAAGTATACTTGGTTCTTTTACCCTTTTTGGGGTATTGAAGTGTTCCATTTAAGAGGCCTATCTAAATATTTGTTACCAATATTCATCTGAAATCCTGCTTCTTAAACTAGGTGATATAGGACAACACAACCAACAGCTTGCGATACTTTGGCCAAATATTTTCACATGCTTTGCATGATCATATTCCTAGACGACATACTCATCAACGGAATACATCCTTCACCCCCACTTCATCTGTTATCTAGAATGGTCTTCACTGACTCCTGTCAGTCCTCTTGTCCAAGGTTTAACCATAACTCAGGTTAGCAACATAGATTGGTATAGAGGGCCACTCATGGTGACTAAGGGTACATAGACATACTCAATTGACCTAGGTTGATTGCATGTGTCTAGTTACCTTCAGTCATCAGGAGTCCTTCCCTATACCAAATCATGTCCCTAAACTGACCTAGAGTGTAACCAAGTCAAGTCCGAGTTTATGTAAACCTAGATGATCTGATTCGGAAGGGTGTTGCGACATGTCAGCTGCAACACTGTGTCCTCATGAAGACCCGTCTTCATGATGACACATTATTGCAGTTGGCATGTACCAACATCCCATGGAATCCCCTCATCTAGAGGTACATATCTAGATAAGAGGTTAAATACTTTCTTATCTTCTTAATTTAAGATTCAGTTTCAGCAACCCTGTTGATTTTCTAATCTCTTCGATCATTATGGTTGCTAGTCATAAATGACTTATGGTTGTCATGTAAATTAATCTGCAACCAATCCTTCTACCCGAAGGATTGTATGTCATTCCTTGGTTTCTTAATTTAAGTTCAGGATTACAGTCCAAATCAGCTTAACACAGTAAGATTTAACTTACTAAGCTTAACCAAGTTTATTCATGACTGAATTTAAATCCAGACTCCTTAATAATGGACTTCATTAAAATGAAGTCTATTTCTTATACATATGTATTCATTTATTTTCAATTACCTTACCTCAGTTAAGGTTTTCTAAGAAGAGGTATAATTTCCTCTTTCCAAATGTCCTTTGGGTATAATACCCGAAAGAGTCACAACGAAATATTTATCCCGAAGACTAATTGTCTTTCCTTTAACATATACTAGTTAGGGTCCATTGCCAGTTATTTTCTTATACAAAGGTCCATATGTATTTTACTCTTCTATTAATGTCAATTAATAATCCATATTGACCTAGTTGAGTGTTCATCTATGTATGCCAACTTAGAAGTTGCATTTAAGAGGAGAATAGAGTATCAATTCTCTATTTCATTTGAGTACAACTGAAATGATCCAAAACATATATGTTTACAAGAGAATAAGAATAAGTTTACAATCCCTTTGCAGTATGCCCAAAATACCATGACACATCAAATATCAATAACACTCAATCCTTTCTCATTGATCAAACAAAATACATATTTTACAGGTCTAAACATTTCAGACATTTTTCATGTCATTCTTCATTGATAAAATCAAGTAAAATTTACAACTTTTTCCTCTTTTCAATTACATCTCAAAAAGAATAATAAATCCTCATTAAAAATGCAGCCTTTAAGTAAACACAGGAAGCATCATAAAGGAACTTGTCTTCTTTTGTCACTTACGGAATCCATCTACAAAAATTGCTAGCACGGGTCAGTTCGTTGAACTGAGCATGATAAGCACTAATCATTAAAGTGATGTGCTTTTGACTAACTGTCTCATAAAAAGAACTCTACTCTTATGAAACATTAAGCAATACAGACAGATACCTAGTAAAGAATTAAGTACCACTAAAAGAAGAACAGAGTGAGCAACCTTGTCACATTAAATAAGTATCAAGATTAAACAACAATCTTCGTTCGACATTTCATAAGAAAATCTATAACAGACAAGTAATATTACATCCCAATTACTTATCTGATTCATACTATAGTGTCTTTGAATCATCCCTATTTAAGACAACTCTAGCCTAACCTTTTTGTTCAACATCAACAGATTTTACAAGGTTTAAATTCCATGTACTTCTCCTGAAGATAGTCACACATCGATTCATTACCTTCTTAACAATCAATTGAGAAGGAAAGAAAAAGGAAAGAAAGTGATTCATCCAACTATCTACTCTGCAATCCCCTTCAGCTAACCTAACCAAAATGGTCAGCTTCAAGCAAGGTGTAATAATAATGAGAAATAAACAGTCAGAGAGAGATAACAATCAACTACCTTTTGAGCACAAGAGTAACAGTAACGAAATCCACAACTCAGAAAGGAGAGAGAGAATGAGATGGAAGTCAATAATCAAGATGAGAGAGATATTCTCATTATTTATTCCCAATACTGAATTGAATTATATAAATTGTAACATGCAAATCAGTTAACAACAATGTACTTCCCTCAACAAAAAATAGGGATAGTTTCAGTAGCTTACTAGCTACCACTAAAGGAAATATTCAAAGAATTCATTCTAAAACTATACCAGAAGTATCAAGCAACAACTGATCTTCTAAATTCATCCACGTTGATAGCTTTGCACACTACAAACAAAGCTTATGCATCCCAAATAGAAAGTGATTAAGAGATTACAGTCAAGTAAAAACATGTTTCCTATTCCACAGGAAGGAAAGAAGTCATTTTCAGATACAATGAAAAGAAGTCCAACCAGATTCAAATACAATTGGGAATAGTGAAAGGATTGCAATCCCCCAGTACATGTGTTCATCATCGAGCCTAAAAGGAGAAGGAGAAACTTTACGCTCCAACTGAATTTTGACTAAGATGAAAGCAATCAAAGGAAATGAAACCCCAAATTGGTTCCCAAAATTGAACAAAAGTGAGAAGAGTAAGAATAGAATGTTCCAACTCTTTCCCCTCAGATAACCAAAACCAAACTAATCCCAAGATCCACTAAAATAGTTGATTTTCACATCAACATCTACATAAGTAAATCGAAAGGTTTTCCACAAACCATTTAATACATACAGGTAAGAGAAACAACAAATTCCTCACACAGTCCCTGGAAAGGAGTTAAACACAAAATTACCAAATTTTTCATACAAGCACAGTAAGGTTATTTTCAATAAAAACCAAATGAAATCAACCTTCTGGAGTGACATAACAAAATACTTCAAAAGCTAATATCTTCCTTCAAAGGTTTAAATGCATTAAACTCAAAGGGAGAAAATGTTTCATCATTTTCTATTTCTAACAAGTTTAAATTCACAATACAGAATCCAAACCACTGTTCCAATTATCTCAAATCAATAAACAACAAGATTCAAGGTGATTCATTTTTCAGAGAAGACACAAGCACTTCATACTTTCCTTTAAAAGGAAACAAACCCAATTAAAATCTTTACCACATAATTTTTCCTTAATCCATTGTGCACAGAAAGTCAGAAGCCCACATGACTTAAGCATCATTCCAGTTTCAAATAAGATAAACACAATTTAATCAAACATGCATTCAAGAAAATACCCATATTGCATCCTTTCAAATCAACAAACTCAAACAGAAGATCACAACCAAAATACACCAAAACATTTCCACAAAGCCATTCATTTCAAAGAGCAGAGTTGTTCTAATGAAGACGCTTAATAAAAAGAAAAACTGTTTAATAAGAAGAGCCTATCATGCCTGATGAAATTTCTTGTTGATTTGCAGAAGATCTCCAGCCGAGCTTCTCAAGAATCTCTTCTTTTCAAACAACGTCAACAACCAAATCTCCCAACTACCTCCATGTTTCCACAGGTTCAGAAACAGTTCGGGGATGCTCAAGATCACAATGGATCAAAAAAATAGACTTGCTGGTTCGAAGAACCAAAACCACATGCAGAGCAAAAACCAGAAAGACCAGAATGACCAACAACTTCCACAAAACACCCTTCTCCTCTTTCCTAGGTGGTCTCTTCACCGAAATCAATGCCATTGAATGCATTGAATGCAAATTCCCTCTCTTTTCTTGTGCCACCACCACTTCAAATTTGGTGAAGTTGATTTCAAAATTTAACATGCATTTTTAAATTTAGCAATGATGTCAGCTAGGCATCTTACCTACCTTCCTTGCCTCCACCAAACTTGGAAAATTAAGATGTAAGGACTGAGATTTAATTCTCATTAATACCTTAGAAACCACCGCCACCAACCTTCCATTTTCCACGTAACCCATAGGTCCCCTTTCATCTTAGTAATAGTTTAGGTCACCTTAGCATTAGTTAGGTTTCCATCTTAGTTCTTAGGTCTTTAAAATTTATCTTAGGTTAGTTCAAAACCCCATAACTATATCACATACCATCTTAGGTTAGGTCATAACCCCTTAGGTTAGAATCCATATAGGGTAGGGCACTACAACATAGTTTTAGGCGTCAACCCAAAATAGTTCAGTAATAGATCCTAGGTAAGTATTATCACCTTAGGTCAAAAATCCAATAGGGTAAACATTACAGTTTGCAGCATGGTGCCGAGTAAGGACACCTGAACCCAGTTCCTTCACAATTTATGCCAAAACACTGCTCGGTTCCATAACATGTTTCATTCAGCATGTCAATTAACAAGATGACAACAAAGAAGAACAAAAGCATACCTTGGATCAATGGAATTGATTCAAGGTGTGTTGTTATCATATAGAAATGTGAAAACAACAGTACAAATTTATGACTTATTATTCACAAAATAGAATGGCCTTGCTTCCAAGTAAACAAAATTACAACAAGCACAAATTCTGAGCAGTAATAACTCATCCATTGCAAACATGATTTTCAACGTCAAAAGAATACACCTTCCTAAGACAAATCACATGTCAAAATTTGCAATGTCAAAATGGCAATGGGAAGAGAGTGGCAAGAAGTATCTATTTGGAATTAACTCGAAAATGGGGATATTACAGTCCTCCCTTCCCAAAATTATTTTCCCTCCAGCAATTGCAAACTCATATGCCCAAGTATCATCATATCAAGGTGAAGGAACATGTTGTAGTGCTCCCATAATCTGGATCTTGTGCTTGTTAAATGAAAGATCTCTTGCCAACACAAGCTCATATGCCCAAATACCATCATACAAAAACAACTGAATCTCGTAGATGTCAAGGGAATCACCTTCCACCACCCATGTCTATATGTTTTCCTTTAATGAAGCCTTTTGTCCAAAGCATGATAACATTTTTCAACAAAACTTGCATGCACGCTGAAAATAAGTCATAACAGTAATAAATCACTTGGGATTCCATCCAAATCAGCACTAGGATGGCTAGGAGGAGTGTCTTCGCTAGCGGAGCTTCGCCACTATCATTATCATGCAAGGAAACCTTCTTAAATTGCACATGGATACAATTGTTCTTGATTGAAATTATTGTGACTAGCAGTATAAAAATGATACAGATATGACAAACCCATGTAAGCTTCAGTAGTATGATTGATGTAGAGGTTTTAGGTACTTGTTGGAGCTCAAAATCGCACCCGTCCTAGACCACGATGAACTAGGGCTTTGAGCCAACATGGGACTATCTCCAACTTGTGGGACTTGCGCTTGAGACAGACATCCAGAGAAGGCCAACTTCCTCTACCTATTTCTACTGCTAAAACTACTCCTACGAAGGGAAATGTAGCTACCTATCACTACTGTATGATTCCAAGGGACCATGGTGAGAAGGAGATGGATGAAATGAACCTAAGCTAAGGGAAGGTGATAGCACTAGAAAGAGGGGGATGAACACTCTCAGCTAAGTGAAAACAAAGGGAAACACGTGCAAAGAGGGCAGACATACATGCCACATCTTGAAACACATTCACGTATTCATTTTCATGGAGCACAATAGATAGCAACCTGCAAGAGACATAGAAATGCACAACAAACTAGCAATGCAAGGAGAAGGGGAGGGAGATGCAATAAAAACGAGCTAAGGTAGGGAATAGCCACAAAACAAAGCTTTTATTGATTCCAAAAATGCACAGTAGATTACAATGGTGGAAGAGGCAAGCATCCACATGCAAAAACCATATCCAAGGCTTGCAACTCAAAATGCAAAGGCACTATTCTGAACAATACTCTTGCAAACCAAGAGTCCAACCTTTACAATGAGAAATGCTCAACTATTTATAGAAGAATGGGAGAGAAGGGGGGTAAGAGAGGGAAACTCGAATTCAAGGTTCTAACCACCAACAAGCAATAAATGCCTGTAAATGTGTTTGTAGCACTGTCAAATTCGCCTCCCCATGTCAGCTTAGCTTGTAGAAGACAAAAGGGGATCAAATCAGTCCAAATTTGGGTGGTTGGGTTGACTTGATGTGTGCATTAATGGCCTGTGTCACGTTTCCCTATTTTCCGCCTACCAAATCCTGTCAAAATCTGATTTTGAAAAGCCCAATGTGTAGCACACGTCAGCAGATTTCAATCAAGCCTAGACGTGCGGGAATCTGTGCTCTGTAGCGGAAGTTATGGGGATTTGAAGTCTACAGTGCAAACTAAACACGCAAGACACGTGGCACGCTCTGGTTGGCTTAAGGATTTGGCTAACTGTTTGTTTGTTTTGTCTTTTCTCCCACGTGTCATCCATTCATTTGATGAGAAGATTCGGCGCACAACTGGCATGTTCGGACAGGTTGCGTGTTGTGCACTTCATTTGACAAGTTCCATGTGGCACGCTGTGACTTGCACAAAAGATTTGCACTAGGCGCACACGCAAGAGAAAAAGGAGCGGGAGGAAAGAATGCAAAGGTCTGTGAGCACGCGCAAGGGTGTGTGCGAGAAGTGGGAAGAAAAGGTGCATATCTATAGAAGTATACAAGTATCCAAGAGGGGGTGTGGGCATCCAATCAAAACTGTGCGTGAGAGTTGGAATAGAATGGCGCGCAAAAGAAAATACAAGCATGCGGAAAGGCAAGCGCAAACTTATGATGTGCCAAGGCAGAATGCAAAAAGGGAATATTAACGATTTTTCCATGTTTAATCTGTTGTTGTACCTTAAGTCTTGGGCATCCTGATGAGCCATATCATCCTCCTCTCTTGGATAGTCTGGTTTCTTTTCTCTTCTTTGATAGCAAATGAAACACTTGTTGCCTTCTTACATCAAACCCTCAGGCTGGGAAGACCGGTGCTTTGATACCACTGTAATGCCCCTTTCTAGGGCTACAACTGTAAATCAAGGAAATCACACAAACCTAAAGTGAAGTAAATTCTAATTTTTATAACAGTAGCTTTAATATTCTTTGAAACCCTAGCAGTAAATTGTATAGGAACTTTAATTCACAATATAACCATGCACAACTGAAAATACTTCTAAATAATTATTTCAAGTACGACAACAATTATCCATCCAGTTTATATCAAAGAAATGGAGAAAACAAGAGATGATACCCAATTGTAATTGAATTTATGACAGTAGCAAGGAAGCCACAAACAAGGGCTGAAAGCGATAAATATTGATTCCAGCCTTATAAAATATGATAAATAAGAATAAATGAGTTATAAGCACTAGAAGGCACCAAATCACACTCAAACCCTAGTCACTCCCTAGGAAAGGGGCTCCAAAAATATGTCAAAGCTCTTGTAAGTCTTCTTCTTGATGCCCTAGATCCCAATCAGCAAGAAAGTCTTCAATAGATGTCTTCAATTCACCAATATGAAAAGTTTTTGTGCTTCACTAAGCCATAAGGAAAGGTTTCATCCTCCTTGGATGCCACACAAGAGATTTTTTATCCTCAAGTGGAAAGGTATTGAACAATCAACCCAAAAAACCAAATATAAGTGTATATGTGCCAAAGATGATATCCAAATGAGGCCAAACGACCTCCTTTTATATCCTTTGGTTGGCGCCAAGACCCCTTGGGTGAGAACCGACCTCTTTAAGCTTCACTTTAACTTCTAATCTCTTGTTGGGGTCTTATAACCCCAGTCAACCTGCCTTAACGAGTGAAACACCAAATAAAAACATTAAAAATAATAAAAGAAAACTCAAATGAAGTTCAAATACTTCCCTTGTCCACTAATTCTTCTTGTCCATGGAAAGAGAGTGGCAAGAAGTCTCCATTTGACATTAATTCGGAAAAGGGGACATTATAGGTTGAGCCTAATAGGTCTAATCCCTCCAATTTGGTCCATATTTTTGATCCCATACCAACAAAGTCACCAGGTTGCGCCAAAGGTGGATTGTAACCGAGCAATCTTTATAAAGATGATCAATAGATTCCTCAGTATCCCAACACATTTCACATCTAAAGGGACCATGAAACCCTCGCTTCAACAATTGCTCACATGTGTTAATGTTGCTATGTAATGATAGACATATGAAGAAGCAAACTTTGGGTCAAAGATTTTGAGAGCAAAGAGGATTAAAGATGTCTTTTAGGGGATGAGGAGTTGTCCTACAAAGAGCATCATAACCTCTAGTGATAGTGTAATCCCCCAAATACCCCAGCTAATACTATCTTTAGCTTGAGAGCAAGAGAGCGAATTCCTTTGGATTACAGAAAAGATGTCCCTCTTTTGATTGTCAGCCAATTGAATGGGCCAAACATAAGGAGGAATCCAGGTTCTTGCTACTTCTACCATATTATTCGACGGTCAGCAATGAAGTGCCACCTTGATCTAGTTCTTGGAATTAAGACACTCCATAATAGGTCTCCAAAAAGGAAACTCCTCCACAAGTGGAGGTTGACCATCCCAAAAATCTATCCAAAAGTTAGCTCTTTGACCATTCTTAACAATCCAGTAGAGATGCTTCTTGAGCATCTCCTCTCCAACACTTAAGTAAAAGGGATAGGAGAACCATGACTCGAAAGATGAAGATGGAAAATCTCTACTAGGGACCTTCTTTCTGCATATATGTGCTAAAGATTATAAGCCCATAAATCCTTTGGCCAATGTAGGAGCCACCAATAGAGTTTGGCCTGAAGAGCCTCAACATTCTTTGTTACAGATCTGAACCCATGACCTTTTGCTTTAGGATGGCATAAAGTATCTCATTTCACCAAAGCCCATTTTCGTTTCTGCTGAGAGCCACTCCACAGGAGTTAGTAACTAAATTGGTCAAGTACCTTCAACACTGTACAAGGAATATTTAATACTGAAGAGACATAAATAGGGAGGGCTTGTAAAACAAATTTAACCAAAGTAATTCTACCTCCAAAGGATAACCGCCTATTCATCCTTTTCGAGAGTTTATCTCCAACTAGCTGAATCAGTCAGGACCAATCCTTCGGATGGTTATCTTGCAAGGGGATACCAAGATAAATAAGCATGAGGGAACCTTTGAAAAAATTGAACTTTGGTGTCCCCAAGATTTCACCCTGAAATCAAGGATTACAACTTTTTAAATTTTTCGTTCTTTTTAAGTGACGGGTCGTGTTTTTGTGTTTTGTTTTGCCTACGGTTGTTCGCGTTACTCAAAGGAATCCCCAGGAAGTTATAAAGCCATGTTCATCAAATACCCATATGCAAAAGCTCACTCAATTCCCTTCCCAGACTTAGTCTGCTTATATAAAAGCATTTTATTTATTTTTATATTAAATAACTAAAGTTCTTTTAAAAATAGATTGAGCTAAAGTTGGAGAATTTAGGTTATATAAAGCATAGTAGGAAAACTCACCAAAAACTCACCAAAAAACAAGCAAAACGAGTAAACCGCTGAAAGACTCGCCAAAATAGGCAAAAAAAAACTCACCAAGCATAGTTGGAATACTCGCCAAGTTATAGTTGGAAAACTCGCCGAGCATAGTTGGAAAACTCACTAAAGACAACATTTCTTTCCTTTTGTGGCATTTCTTTCCTTTATCGGATTTTTGGTGAAGAAAACACAAGTAGAGAATAAAATTTGCCATTTTTGGAAAGGGTCCGGGAAGATGTAGCAGCAAAAACTTGCATGTGCCATAACTTTCATTATGTGGCTCCGTTTCAGGTGTCATTTTCTCTAAAAGTGTATATTTTCTCGAGCTCTACGCATTGATGGCAATATTTTCTTATTTTCATAAAATCCATTTTTACACCTTTTTGGACCAAGCAACTTCTTGCAATCTTCTGAAAGAATCATGAGCTTTGATCGCCTATAGACAAATTAGTAATTAAAAATATTGGATAGCTTTCCAAAACTCGGCGAGTACTCGCCAAAACTCGACGAGTATTCTCCCGTGCTTGGACTAATCGTCCCACCTGCCAGCTTGGTCGGAACTTGCTTATTCAAAAGTGGACTTCACATGATCAACAAATGCATAGGTTTTGAATCTTTTGCTCACTAAGTTTTTTTAGTTCAAATATGAATCAAATGGAAGTTGCCCATGTTCAATTCCTCTTGATCATTTCAAATGTACTTGGTACTTATTTTGTGCAAATACAATCTCAGTAATTCGCACAAAAAAATTGAGGCCACATTGTTAAGGAGTCATTAAAATTTGGAAGACATAGATCCATGTTGACAGAAAGATTTGGACACCAAGAAGGTGTAATTAAACCAAACCATGGGTTCAAATTTCGGACTTAAAGAATGCTTCTTTTAAAAGTATAGGCTATCCAGGGAGAAGCACTAGCAGGACTCTTAGGAGATATTGGATTGGATGAAATCTTTGGTGGTGATCTTCTAACATGAGCAAGTTCTAGCCACCAATACCACCTTCTAGTTCCAGATGATTGAGCAAGAAATTTTAAGCCTTCTAAGGATATATGGATTTGAATCATAAGAACCGATTGTAGTGGGGACTAGTAAAGGCAGGTAGATGCCCTCGGTATTAATCAGTTCCAATATTTCTCTAGCATTTTCAGAGGAAAATTTAATTTATTGTCAATCCATTGTACTCTTGCAGTAGATATGAAATTTATGATGATATTTTTCAATGTCAATCATCATAAATTCATATTACTTATCAGCCGGTTGTTGTATTCGCATGATGATGCAATTTTGTATTGTATTTGTATTCAAATCTAATAGAAAACACTTCTCCAACATTTTATGGGCTCATTTGATACATTTTGTAGCTATGTGTTGCTTAAAATTTATGCTTTTTAAAGAAATTTGAGTATTTTTTAAGTTGTCGATATTACTTTCACCTCAAAGTGGAGCATTCACCCGGGGAAGAGTTTTTACAGATTAGCTAATTGGAGAAGATTTTTGAGCAATTGCCCGCAACTTCTTTCAGGTATTTTGTTTTTATTTATTTCTTTTGTGTTTTGGTTTTGGTCTTTCTCTGTTGTTCCATCTGGCAATCCCCATAGCCTTTTCTTTCTTCCTGCCGGATTTTCCCTCAATTGCCTAGGGTTTTGAAAAGTCATTCTTTGCCTCAGAGAAAGGGAAAATTAATTGTTAAACTTTGGTTTTCAAGCTCTTATTTTCAACACAGCCTTGAGGAAAGAATTCAATATTTTAGAATGGAAAGGAAATTATAAAAAAGCGTGGATATCTAAAGGAAAGTTGGTCTGTCTGCCAATTTGAAAGCATCCCAATTGCTCCAAGTTTCCACGCAGTTGTTCCTCTCAAAATCCACGCAATTCTTTCCTAAGCAAGTCGTGGATATTCTAAAGTCTTTGTCTTCTAAATTGAAAGCATCCTCTCCCTTTCCATCAATCCAAAAGCCTTCAAAACACAAAAGGAAAATCACTTAAGTCAAATCGTGGATTTTCCAAGTCTTGTCTTCCTTTGCAAAAGAATCCTTCCTTCTCAAAATCCACACAATTTTGGGGAAAATGCAAAGCAAAACACTTAAGTGAATTCGTGGATTTCAAGTCCTTGTCTTCCAATTTCAAAGAATCCATTCATCCTTCCACCTTCAAAATCCACACAACTTTTTTAAAAGGTTTGTCACTTAAGTGAAAATCGTGATATTCAGAAAAAGTCCTTCAAAATCCAAGCAATTTTAATTAAAAGGTGTTTAAGTGAAAATCGTGGATTTCCAAGCTGCCTTCTCAATCTCCAAAATCCACACTTAAAAATCCACAAAGCAAAATCAAAGCAAATCGTGGTTTTTGAAGTTTCTTCCAATTTGCAAGTTGTCTTCATCCCTTCTTCCAAAATCCACACAGGCGGGCTTTTATAAGTTAAAATCCATTTCCAAGCTTGTCTTTTATTTTCCACACAAATCCCATCTTCAAAATTCCATGCAAAGTCAAGTGAAAATCACGCAGCCTTTGGAAGAAAAGCAAAAAATAACTAAAGGAATCGTGGATTTTTCAAGCTCAAAGCCTTCTAAATTGCAAGCATCCTTCCTTCAAGTTTCAAAAGTTGCAGCTTTTTAAAAGCCATTGTTATAAAAAGAGAATTTAAAATATTTAAAGTGTTTTGTGGATTCCAAGCAGCTTTGTCTTCTGAATTCAACGCAGCTATTTCCCTTGCATGCAAACATCCTTGCATTCCCTCTAAGAGCCCAAACACAACCAATATAAATGCATGCAAAGTCTCCCAGTTAAGCCTTCAAAAGCCATGCATTGTTCCCAATCTTCCAGTTGAGCCCACGTTGACTACTTCTCTTTGCTTGCATCCGAAGTAATTCCCAGAATTTAAGGCTGCCCATATGCATAAATAAGAGGGTGATGAGTTGCATATTTGTCTGAATTGTTTACAGGAATATTTCACTTGTGCACATACTTGTGAGAAGAAAGTTGAGGCCAATGTCAGATACATTAAATATATCTTCAGAATCAGGAGAAGCAATTGTAGTTTCTACACAAAAAGATCTAGATTTCACAACTGCAAAAGCTTCAGGCAAAGGTGGAAAAGGGAAATCTCAGGGCAAAAGCAGATTCAGGCAGAATGAAGTGTGATTACAAAGGTTATCCAGCAGAATCATGCATAGTGTCCAAGTGAGTGATACAGACATGGGGCACGTGTCTATCAACGAATTAATTGACAGATCAAGGGCAAGAATGAAGTGTTGCAGCTGGAATAACTTCTTTCTTCTTTCTTCTCCTTTTTCTTATTTTCTCGGTCAAAAATTGTAAAGCTGAAGTAATTGGGTTAAAAGCCATTACTTCAAGTTGTTTGAAAAGTCCTTTAATTAAGAATAGGTGGCAGACATGCAAAGCATTGATTTAGTCTTCAGTTGAAAATCATGCATGTCATGCAAAGAGAATTCTAGGAGAAAGATTCCCAACTGTTTCCTTTTTCATAGCTTCCACATGCAGGAAATCATTGAAAGTTTCCTATTTGTATTTGCCCTCTATGCACTATAAATAGAGGAAGAGCCTACAAGTTAAAAGATCACAATTTGTTCATCAGAACTTGTTTAGCAAAGGCTTTTGTAACTGGAGCATTTTTGAGATTTCAGACTTTGTGCTGGAACCCTTGATGTGATTTCTGTGAAAGTTGGGATTGAATAAAAGGTGGATTTCTGGAGAACTTTGTGTCTACAGTGCTTTGCTGATTACTTCTATTCAAGGTTTTAGATAAACTTTGTGTTATCTTAGATCTAGGTTAGAAGTTATTTCTTTCCCTTATTGTTGAATGTTGTGATTTATCTGTTTATTTAATTTGTGTGGATGAGACCAACTCTGATAACTATTGGTTGATTCAACACATCTTCCTTTCTTCTTTCCCTACTTCTATTTTTCCCCCTTCTGCAAATATTCCCAACACAACTGCTTACTTGCTGCCAAATTACTTAGCTGTGGTTCACGAGCTGAGGGAATTAAAGTAAAACCCCAAAAAGTAGTTATTAGGATTCACCTCTGCAAAATAGATAAACATCTTACACGGGAGCTTCACCGTTAAATGAAGGAGATTTATCTCATGACTGCCTAGGTTTTACGCTGTGCATAAAATCTAGCCAACAGTTTTTGGCGACTCCGTTGGGGACAACAAATTTAGCAGACCAAAGCTTTTCTTGCCAGTTCCCATCTATATTAAAACCTCAACCTGGCAGAACGTCCATTCACCCGGTCTAGCAGGGCTCAAGGAAGGACTGATCATTTTTATAGATTGCAGGAGCAATTTAATTTCAATCATCCTCCTCAAACTAGGAGCCGCAGAGCAAGTCTTTCACCAGATAGAAGAGTGCAGACTCCTCTTGATCATTTCCAGCAGCTGAAATTATTCACCAAGTCTATTCTCGAAGAAGACGTTCTCCTTTCATAATGCAGAATCAACCACTTGCCCCTGCAACACCTGTTCCATGGGGTGCAGCTTTTGGACCTCTGAACCTGACTCCTCCTATGCATGATTTACCTAAAGGGACGAGAAAGAATTTTCCAAAATTCTTTGGAGACAAAAAGTAGAATCCAGATGACCACTTGGCTGCATTTTTTATATCCTGTGGAGTGCTTGCAGTCGAACATGAAGATGTATCTGTCAGACTCTTCATAGAGACTCTGCATGACTTGGCTGGAGAATGGTTCTACCGGTTAGCTCCTGGTACCATAACCAACTGGGCTACTATGCGAGATGCATTCCTGAAAAGATTCAAGCCAGCTGAAGATTCCAGTACCTTGATAACTCAACTGACTCAGCTAAAGAAGGAGCCACATGAGCACATGCGGGATTTTATTGCAAAATTCCAAAGAATACTTTACAAAATTTCGGCTTCTGCTTCTCTGAATGACGAGAATCAAAAGGTATTCTTCATCAATGCATTACTTCCTGAAGTAAGTTATCAACTGCGAAGAGCACGTCCTGCTGACTTGTTAGCAGCTCAAAACATGGCAGTTGAAATTGAAGATGACCTTATCATGGCTGGAAAAATAAAGAGCAGTACTTCTAAAGTCGAAAGTTCATCTGCTACTACTTCTGATTCACTATTGCAAAAGTTAGCAAATGATATGTTGCAAATGAAGAAACAGATGGCTCAGGGCAACAACACTGCCCCTGCTCGGAATTTCAACAACAACCGAAACCGCATTGTTGGTCCTCAAAGATTAGCAATTGAAGTTGCTCCCAGAAACAACGTTGAGATGAATGAAGAAGATCAGGAAGTTGTTACCGATCAACTTGAGAATGATGATTTTGTAGATCCTGCTGGCGACTCCAATATTGGTTACCTAGACTACGAATCTGAAAATGACTATGAGGAACTTCTTGAAGACGATCATGGTCATACTTATGCAGTATTTACAAGATCACAAACTCGCCAAGCTGAGGCATTGGCTGATGAACAAAGAAAGGATTCCAGATCTGATGTCACCATTCTCAGAAGGGGCAGCCCTTTACCTTCTTCCTTAGCTCCCAGAGATAAGTATGTGAGTTCTTCATCTCAACCACAAAAGGCATCTCAGGTATCTGAAACTAATGCATCTATTACTTCTTTTGACATTATTGATCATACCAAGAAAACTAGAATTCAAATGTCAAAGGCTGAATACTTGAGAGCTTTTCCTGAACAGCTAAATAGGCTAGTCAAATACGTGCAATCACCAGGACCATCTAATGCATCAAAAGGCCTTTTGCCTAAACCCAAAGATACTCCTTCCCAAAACAATGTTGCAGTTGTTAACCCCCCATCATCTTCTGAAAAAATAGAACCTTTTTATGTCTCCTTATTGCTTAATGGTTTCAAGTTAAGCAACTGCATTTTAGATTCAGGTGCTTCTGACAATGTCATGCCAGCTAAAGTTGCAGATGCTCTTGGGCTTACCTTGACAAAGACCATAGGAAGGTGCTACTCCATGGAAAGACAAGTCCCTTTAATTGGACAGATCAAAGATGCACAAGTTGTTTTGGCAGTTTTCCCTGACAAAAGATTGAAAATGACAATCTTAGTTGCAGATATTCTTGTCTCCTACGGGATGTTGCTGAGCAGAAACTTCTGCAAAGAACTGGGAGGAGAGGTAAAGATGGATTGGTCTTGTGCTCATATTCCTATCAAAGGAATAAATCAGAAGTTGGAGCCGGAAAAGAAGTCCAAGTACACGGTTATGAAATCCGAGGATCCTAGATCTCAGATTCTTTTTCAGGAATCTGACCACGGTGTCTATTTCTTGGAAATGGGTAAAGACGTTCCAGAACTAGAACTCCAACCAGAGCCAGAACCAGAAGAAGATGAAAAAGTTTGGACTCTGGAGTTTAACGGCAGTTGTTGCTCTTTTGGATCAGGAGTCGGCGTTCTATTAATATCTCCAGATGATGAGATATACCCATACTCCTACAAGCTGATGTTTGAGAACACCAACAATACGGCGGAGTATGAAGCATTGTTGCTAGGAATGGAGCAAGCTAGAAAGAAAGGAGTAAAACTCCTCAAAGCCCAAGGAGATGTTGAACTTATAGTAAAACAAGTTCGAGGGCAATATCAAGTCAAAAGAGATAAGTTGAGGCATTACAAAGATAGAGTGCTTTCTGCCACACTCGATTTTGCAGCCTTCTCTATCGACTTCATTCCAACAAATCAGAATTCCAAGGCAGACTCTTTGGCAGTCACAACTGCACTATTAAATCCGGATAGACCACCGTCCATATTCACACAAGGAAACTATAAGGTGGAGATGGTCTACCATCCCAAAGTCCCTGATAATGTTGAACAAGTGGCAGATTTTCAATGACGACAAACAAATATCTGCATTTCTGGAACAAGACAACTTTGACGAGTTGTATTTTGAAGGGAGTAAATCACCACCACGACAGACAACCACAGTGAAACTGATCCAGATTATGATGACAGTAGTGGAATAATCCAACTGAAAGGTAACAAAATCCCCAAGGGTTTAGTTTCCTTAGAAGAGATTTTCGACAAGCATGATCAGTACCTGAAGAAAAATAAAGAATATGGTGAGAGTTCTTCCTCTGAAGTGCAGCCGGTAAATCTAGGTGCGGAGGATGAACCCAAGATTGTGAATCTTGGGAAGTGTTGCTCTAAACAAGAATACGACCTGGACATAAAGCCTACAAAGCTAGTAAGAAACAAAGGTCTATGCCAATTGATGACAGAGATATTAAAGGATGATCCACCACAAGATGAAGTTGTTGAGGACTTGCCCACGGTTCTTTTTGTAAATCTGATTGATGAATGGTACAGTAAAATTGCTTACTTCATGACATATGGGGAATGCCCAGATCATCTCACTCGCAAGGAGAAGCGTACCATCAAATTGAAAGCAAAAGACTTTGTCCTTTGGGATAATGGCTTGTACAAAAAAGGAATTGATGGTGTATTTCTCCGATGTGTGGATAAAGCTCAACAGGACCAACTGCTGAAACAATTCCATGACATGGGATGTGGTGGTCATTTCTCAGCCAGAGTCACTGCACATAAGATCCTCCGAGCAAGGTATTACTGGCCCACCCTCTTTCAAGATACTGCAGATTGGGTATCTAAATGCCAAGCATGTCAGCAGTTTGTTGGACGTGTAAAATTACCAGCATTGCCCCCTAAAGCCAGTCGTAATTGATGAACCATTCCAGAAATGGGGCATTGATTTCATTGGTATGCTAAATCCTCCTTCCAGTGCCGATCACCGTTACATTCTGACGACAACTGACTATTTCAGTAAATGGGTAAAAGCCATTCCGGTCAAGCAAGCTTCTTCTGAGGAGGTATGCAACTTCATCAAACAGAATATAATTGTGAGATTTGGTGTACCTCACAAAATAGTCACAGACAATGCTGCAAATCTGTCCTCTGAGGAGCTAACTAACTTTTGCTACACTCACGGTGTCCAGTTAGTGCGTTCTTCCAACTATTACCCTCAAGGAAACGGACAAGCGGAATCCAACAACAAGAATTTGATAGCAATCATCAGTAAGCTGGTGGAAGAAAATCAGAGAACCTAGCACAAGAGACTTTTTGATGCACTCTGGGCAGACATGATTACACCAAAGAAAGCAATAGGTATGTCTCCTTTTCAACTATTGTATGGGACAAATGCAGAAATACCTATTACTATTGAATTTCATGCCCTACAATTATCCAAGGCCATAGAAGATGTTACATACACAGATTCCTTGGATAAAAGAGTTATGTATCTATGTCGAATTACAAGAAATGTGTACCCAAGTGGAAGATAGGTTAGCTGAGCATCAGTTGAAAGTTAAAAAGGTATTCGACAAGAAGGCCAGAGAAAGGAAGTTTGAGATCAGAGACTGGGTACTCTTGTGGGACAAGAGACACGAACCGAAGGGCATGCATGAAAATTTGATTCACTATGGAAAGGGCCCTTCATGATCAAGAGAACTGCCAGAATGGATAGTTTCATCCTTGCCTACCAGGATGGAATTGAGTTACCGTTGCCTTTCAATGGGCAACATTTGAAGCTTTTCAGGAACTGAGATACAGGGTAAAACCTGTTTGTACATAAATAAAACTTTCAGTTGTTTTCTTTTCTTTTCTTTTTCTTTTTGTTTGTTTTTGTTGCCTGACCCCGAACCCAATGGACAAGACATGAAACCAGAGATGTTGGGATCTCATCTTCACTTCTTTCATTTTGACAGAAATAAAGATGTCCACAGACGGAGCCAACTGGTGTCCCCAAGATTTCACCCTGAAATCTGGGACTACCCCTTTTTAAATTTTTTGTTCTTTTTAAGTAACGGGTCATGTTTTTGTGTTTTGTTTTTCCTGCGGTTGTTCGCATTGCTCAAAGGTATCCCCAGGAAGTCATAAAGCCATGTTCGTCAAATACCCATATGCAAAAGCTCACTCAATTCCCTTCCCAGACTTAGTCTGGTTATATAAAAGTGTTTTATTTATTTTTATATTAAATAAATAAAGTTCTTTTAAAAATAGATTGAGCTAAAATTGGAGAATTTAGGTTATATAAAGCACTTCACCCCATCATTATTACCACACCAGTATTACTTTCACCTCAAAGTGGAGCATTCACCCGGGGAAGAGTTTTACAGACTAGCTAATTGGAGAATTCTTTTCGAGCAATTGCCCGCAGCTTCTTTCAGGTATTTTGTTTTTATTTATTTCTTTTGTGTTTTGGTTTTGGTCTTTCTCCGTGTTCCATCTGGCAATTCCCCATGGCCTTTTCTTTCTTCCTGCCGGATCTGTTCCAATTGCATAGGGTTTTGACAAGCCATTCTTTGCCTCAGACAAAGGGAAAATTAATTGTTAAACTCTTGTTATCAAGCTCTTATTTTCAACACAGCCTTGAGGAAAGAATGCAGTGTTTTGCAAAGGAAAGTCTTGAGACTAGTAGATGTTTGCAAAGTCTTGTCTGCCAAATTGAAAAGAATCCAATTTCTCCAAGAGGCAAAATCCACGCAGTTGCCCTCTCTAAGCTTCCATGCAATTTTCCTAGTGGATTTGGCAAGTCGTGGTTTTTCAAGTTGCCTTCCTCTCAAAATCAAGCCAAGGAAAAATCACTTAAGTGCAAATCGTGGTTTTTGAATGCTTGTCTTCTAAATTGAAGTTTCAAATCCTTCTTCAATTTCCACGCAATTTTAATAAAGGAAAGTCACTTAAGCAAATCGTGGATTTTCAATGCTTGTCTTCCTAATTACAAGCTGCCTTCCTCTTCAAAATCCACGCAATTTTAAGGCAAAGTCACTTAAGTGAAATCATGGATTTTCCAAGCTGCCTTCCACCTTCAAAAATCTTTCCACAATTTTAACACAAGGTGTTTAAGTGAAAATCGTGGATTTCCAAGTTGCCTTCCACCTTCAAAATCCACGCAATTTTTGTTTAAGTGAAAATCGTGGATTTCCAAGTTGCCTTCCACCTTCAAAATCCATGCAAATTTTAAGGCAAGTGCAAATCGTGGTTTTGAAGTCTGCCCTTGTCTTCTATTTGCAAGTTGCCTTCCACCTTCAAAATCCACACAAATAATTTAAAGGAGAAATTCACTTAAGTGAAATCGTGGTTTTTCAAGTCTTGTCTTCTAATTTGCAAGTTCCTTCCCCTTCAAAATCCACACAAGTCTTTAAAGCTATTAAGTGAAATCGAAATCCACTTAAGTTTTGTCGTGAAATTTTAAAAGCTTGTCTTCTTGTTTTCCAAAATGCTGCCTTTGGGAACTTTTCCTTCAACAAGCCTTTTAAAGAAAAAAAGCCACTAAAGAATTGCGTGGATATTCAAGGCTTGCAAAATTGCAAAGAAGTCTTCCAGTTTAAAACACAAATTTTGGGCAATTGTTCACTTAAAAAGCAAAGAAGCAAAAGCATTTAAAGTTTTGTGGATTACAAGCAGCTTGTCTTCTAAATTCAACGCAGCTATTTCCCTCTCCAAGCATGCAAACATCCTTGCATTCCCCTCTAAGAGCCCAAATGCAGCCCATGTAAATGCATGCAAAGTCTCATAGTCAAATCCCTTCAAAAGCCCATGCATGTTGTTCCCAATTTCCCAGTTGAGCCCAGTTGAGCCACTTCTCTTTGCTTGCATCCAAAGTAATTCCCAGAATTTACGGCTGCCCATATATATAAATAAGAGGGTGATGAGTTGCATATTTGTCTGAATTGTTTACAGGAATATTTCACTTGTGCACATACTTGTGAAAATTAAGCTGAGGCCAATGTCGGATACATTAAATATATCTTCAAAATCAGAAGAAGCAATTTTAGCTTCTACACAAATAGATCCAGCTCTCACAATTGCAAAAGCTTTGGTAAAAGGTGGAAAAGGGAATCTCAGACAAAAGTTGGTTCAGCAGAATGAAGGGTGATGACAAAGGTAATCCAGCAGAATCATGCATAGTGTCCAAGCTTGCTGAAGTGAGTGATACAGACATGGGGCACGTGTCTATCAACGAATTAATTGACAGATCAAGGGCAAGAATGAAGTGTTGCAGCTGGAATGACTTCTTTCTTCTTCTCCTTATTTTCTCGGACAAAAATTGTAAAACTAAAGTAATTGGTTAAAAGCCATTACTTCAAGTTGTTTGAAAAGGTCCTTTAATTAAGAATAGGTGGCAGACATGCAAGACATTGATTTAGTCTTCAGTTGTAAATCATGCATGTCATGCAAAGAGGAATTCTAGGAGAAAGATTGCCAATTGTTCCCTTTTCATAGCTTCCGCATGCGGGAAATCATTGAAAGTTTCCTATTTGTATTTTCCCTCTATGCACTATAAATAGAGGAAGAGCCTACGGGTTAAAGGATCACAATTTGTTCATCAGAACTTGTTTAGCAGAGGCTTTTGTAACTAGAGCATTCTTGAGATTTCAGACTTTGTGTTGGAACCCTTGATGTGATTTCTGTGAAAGTTGGGGATTGAATAAAAGGTGGATTTCTGGAGAACTTTGTGTCTACAGTGCTTTGTTGATTACTTCTATTCAAGGTTTTAGATAAACTTTGTGTTATCTTAGATCTAGGTTAGAAGTTATTTCTTTCCCTCTTTGTTGAATGTTGTGATTTATCTGTTTATTTAATTTGTGTGGATGAGACCAACTCTGATAACTATTGGTTGAGTCAGCACATCTTCCTTTCTTCTTTCCCTACTTCTATTTTTCCCCCTTCTGCAAATATCCCATCACAGTTGCTTACTTGCTGCCAAATTACCCAGTTGTGGTTCACGAGCTGAGGGAATTAAAGTAAAACCCCTGAAAGTAGTTATTAGGATTCACCCCTGCAAAATAGATAAACATCTTACACGGGAGCTTCACCGTTAAATGAAGGAGATTTATCTTCTACTAGCCTCTGTAACCTTAGCTTGCCCTATTAAAGTGGAATCATCAACAAATTAGAAACAAGTAATTGGTTTAGCCCCTTGAGCACTTGTTATACCCTATAGAAGTCTAGCATATCTATCTTTAGAAATTTTCCAGCTAAGACTTTCAGCCAAAATGATGAAGATATAAGGGGAGAGGGGATCATTTTGTCTTATCCCACGAGAGGCTTTAAATAAATGAGTAGGGGAGCTATTTATAAGGACTGAAAAGGAAACTAAAAACATGCACTCAACCCAATCCACCCAATCTATGCCAAATCCAAACTTATGCAAGACCTTTGAAAGGATATGCCAATCCACCTTGTCACATAGGCTCCAGATAGAGGAAATGCAAATCCACCTTGTCATAGGCTTTGGATAAATCCAACCTGAAAAACATAGAGGGAAACTTTTGAGACTGCATCGAATGAAGAGCTTATTGAGCGAACACTATTTCATCCAAGATTTGCCTTCCTTTCACAAAGCCCCTTTATTTTGATGAAATAATTTTATGCAACAAAAGTTTGATCCTTTCAGCCATAATCTAAGTAATTATTTCATATAGAATATTGCAATGTGCTATGGGTCAGAAGCCATAAATGTCATCAACTTATTTGGATTTGGGAACTAGTGCAATGACAGTCTTATTGATCTCTTTAAGAATGGACTTGGCGATGTGGGCGTCTTCCACCACCTTTGTAAGTTCATCCTTGACTGTATGCCAAAATTCCTGATAGAATTCAATAGGAAAATCGTTTGGACCAAGGGTCTTTCCTTCTTGCATTTGAAAACACAATTCGTTCAAGTTCTGACATCTGGACTTTGGCATACAAATTCTTGTTATATTCCTCTGAAATGAGACTTGAATGTTTGCCAAACAGTGATGTTAGGCTTTGACATTTAAGGATTCAAATTTAAAAAGATTTTCATAATAAGCT
Organism: Taxus chinensis; assembly: GCA_019776745.2. NCBI lineage: Eukaryota > Viridiplantae > Streptophyta > Pinopsida > Cupressales > Taxaceae > Taxus > Taxus chinensis. The sequence continues at coordinate 373,020,061 of CM034157.1, forward strand.
CGAGCTATATTCTTCATACCTACCCAAGTGTAGTCCTGAAGACCTCCTTATTCTTTAGAGAAGATATATGTGTGTGTGTGTGAACAATTCTCAACTTAGATTGTGCTTTTAAAGGCTTGTGGGAGGGCTTACCTATGAAATATTGTGTTTTATGAGCTTGCAATAGGGTTTAGATGTGAAATATTGTGCATTTCAAGGCTCGCAGTTGGGATTTGATGTGAAATACCATGTTGTTTGAGCTCATGGTAGGGTTCAGCTCTATGCAACCATATTGTGACACCAGAGCAATCATTGTGTTTTGATGTGAAATATTGTTCTTTCTTGGTATTGCGAATATTCAATTTAGTCTCCTTAGCAGCTTCCAATTTAATGTTTCATGATTTCATTTTTAAACCCTTGTGTCTATAAATTTGGGATTTGCCTTGGTTTATTTGGGTTTTTTCAAGGGCTTATGATCTCCTTTACAGGGGTTTTGTATGCTCAAGGGGTGTTGTGCTGATTTTTGATAGGGATTGATATCTAAGGAAGGTAGGGCTTGACCTTTTCATCACCAAGGTAGACCAGGGGAGTTCACTCCATTCTTTAAGCTATGTCCTTCAAGAATTTGTTATTGGAATGCAATCCAACAGGATCAACAAGCTCAGATTTGGGGCTCAAGAGGGCTTTTCCACTGGAAATGAAGGGGAGGATCTTCTCAGAAGGGGAAAAAAGAGGATCTCCTTCTCATCACACTTGTGCATATGGCTCAGGGTGGACTCATTTAGTTCCAATGCCCACTTTATCTGATTTCTCTATCCTACAAATCGGAAAACGATAGCCAATTACAAGGTATAAACTTCTGGTAAAGGACCCAACTGAGTTCAAAAAATTAAATTGCAAGGATTGTTAACCTTTGAGACCCTCATGTTCTTCCTTGCAACGTCCCCCCTATGGAGAGGGCCTTTTTGGATGCCTAAGGTCAATCCTCAAAAAACTGAGTCGCAAGAGAAGCACAATTTCTTTCTCCTGAGCCCGTTTCTTGTCTCTCCTTGCTATTTTTGGACAACTCCTTGTTGGGAAGAAAATTCATGATACCACTGTAAAGTCTTCCTTTGCTCCAGAGAGAGGAATCTAGACAAATGTCCCAAGGGTCCCAAACGTTGTCCGAAATAATTGTTGCTGATTTTTGGGTAAGCCAACCTAAAAAATGAAATAGTGTACACAAGATTTCTTATGACCAGCTTGGAAAGACAAAGGATCAAAGGCTCTAACCAAACTCTTACGTGGTTTCGTCAAACCCTAAACATCATCTACAATATATAGAAACCCTTTACGAATATATGGCGACAATTATCACCCAAAACACCACCACAAACAATGCTTAAAATTAATTAAATATCAGCAGAAGTACAACTATCAAATGTGACTGAAAATGAGGTCTCCAAACCCCAATAAATGCCAAATAAATGATAGATCAGCCTAGTACATATGTAGAAATCTGAATATCTAATTGGAATGCCAAAACGTGCCCTAGAAGGAACCCCAACACACTAACACCCAAGTTGTTACCCTAGCAGAGGGAGCCAAAAATGATGATAAAGCATTGATATTCTTCTCCTTGGTGCCCTGGTTGCACAACCAGCAAGATAATCTTCATAGAAGTCCTCAACACCACCAAATTGGAGAGTTTCCGTTCTTTAATCTTCAACAAGGAAGGGTTTCCTCTTCCTTTCTTGCCACACTAATGGATTTTTGCTCCTTGGTGGATTGGAATAGAGCAACCAACTCTAGAACCAATTAAATAAAAGTATATAAGCCAAAAGATACCCCAAAATGAGCCTATGCAACTCTTTAAATACCCTTATGGTGGCGCCAAAGGTCACAAGGGATAAATTCCCCTAGACTGACGTCCTTTAGAAGCTTGTTTTAATTTTACGCTTGACTTAAGAGCTTTCCAACCCAACTGACCTACCTTAAAGGAAAAATACAACAGAAAAACACTAATTGTTAATGAATGAAAACTAAAATGCAACCCAAGGACTTTCCTTGTTCATCTTCTTCTTCCCCACGGGAGGAAGAATGATCAAGAAGCCTTCAATTGTATCAATTCAAAAAAGGTGACATTATATAGAGTGCAACCTTTGAACCTCTTCCCACATCTCTACATCTTTGAGCTCTAAAGAATTGATCACAAATTTGTCTATCATCTCATTGCATTGGCCAACCTACTTGTTCGCTCAACTGCTAAAGCACTCTATGCATGCATAATCATTTGTAGCATAGGGCTCATATCTCCCTCAACCACAATTGCAGCTTCCGCTCTATGGCGATGTAGCTTTCAAGCTGCCTCTCCTACAAGTCTACAAGAAGTAACATGATCACCCATAAAGGACATCATTGGATCAAGCATAGCTGTCATGTCTCGCTGATCAAGAACACTATCCAAGATGTCATGATGTGCACTCCCAATAAGTGAGTGCCACTTTGCATTTCGCCTCTCTACAATATGACCCCATTTCGCACAAAGATCTATTCAAGATGAATATTGATAGGTTGCGACCCATTTGGCGCAATAGGGTGTGGAACTATGGACATGCTTTGACACAACATGCCACTCATAGACTATACTCCATTCTTCATCAATGTTGGAAGCTTGGTCTTGTTCTTAAGGGGAGATGGGTGTCATTGCATGCTAAGTGCAAGTGGGTTTGGAAGTTTCATGCTACGTGGTTACGAAGGTGTCTTACAAGCTCCGGGTGTTTACTTGGCTGCTGATTTATCAGGGACTTCCCACTAAAGCTCATTTGACTAAAAGCAATCTCTGTGATATTATTTTCCCTTTTTGCCACATATTGCAAAATAATGAAGCACCTCTTATGGGACTATCCTTTTGCTAGGTCTTGTTGGGATCTGGTTCACACTACGCAGGCAACCATCCTCCAAAGGAATTTACATTGGTGTTCCATTATGTTTGGTGACTCCAAATCCATAAATCAAGATTCTCTTAGGTGCATCTAGTACTTCTTGCAAATTGCAACAATGTTTATTCTTGTAAAGGGGATATTATCCAAATTTGCAAATTCACTTAACTAATCGATGCTAGAAGGACGAAACCCTCCTAGTTCGAACTCAAATAATCCAATGTTAGTTTAAATACAACCCAAATGGGGTTGGAGTGAGCCTAGGTGGTGGATTCGATGGGAAAACCAGTTAGGAAATCAATCTCTTCAAATCTGCAATTTATTGCAGCAATAATTAATTAAAAAATGCAACCGAGTGCTGAAAACTTCAAAAATTAATAATTTGCTCTAAACTCAATATTTTCCTATCAAACCAACGCCAAAAGATTCTTCATGTTTTTAGCTTTCCAACAAGCTATAGAACATAATTTTTGATAAGTAGAAGGCATGCAAATCAACCCATGAAATCTGAAACTGTGTAGATGAAACCCTAGCACATAATAATTAAATATTGCTCACAGACAGCTGAAACTTGGAAAATTCATAACTTGCTCAATACTTCATCTTTTACAATGAAATAAAGTGCATAATAAAGTAGAAATAAAGAGCTTTCCAATGAACTATCAAACTGAATTTTCTGATTAACTAAACCCCTTCAAATCTGCCCCCAAAATCCAAAAACCAGTCGCTAGGTTAGAGTAAATGGAATAAATTATTATCAGCTCTTTCTTTGCTTCAAAAAACCTCCAAATATCAGTCCTACACTTGGAAAAATTATGCCAACACAGATCAGATTATATATTTAACATTGTTCACCCTCAAAACATGCCAAAACATGACCCAACACAATTCCAGGTTGTCATAGCTAGAATTAATTGCAGCATACACAGACCAGATTTATTAATTACTTCAAAAGATGTCCAATGTGCCCAAATAAAGCACCCAAGCAAGTCGCTATGACTGGAACAATTGCAACATTAAAAATCAGATCATAGAACACTCTAAAACTCTTCAACATTCATCAACAACATAATGTTTCACTCTAAAAGATGCGCCAATCTTCTAATGGAGTAATAATGCATAAACACACTTCAACACTAGAGAGCTCAATGAATAGAACAAGAGAGTCTTCAATATCTTCAACAATGGCTTCCAATGAAGCTTACAATGAAAGAGAGAGAGCTAGGGCATACATCCCATTACTCCAAGCATGGAGTGAAATCAATAGATTCATCAACATAACCCTTCCCTCAATGGCAAAACATATATTTATAGTTTTCTCCCAAGGTGGAGCGACTCCCTTTTGGAGGGAAAACCATAATTTGAAATTATAAGGGATGCTTATAATTTCCCTTTTTATTTTATTTTCCCCCTCTATGTGTGGCGTCCCCTTTCTAAGGGTCTTTTTGACATTAAAAGCCACTTTATTATTATTTAATTAATTCCCTTTTTATTTTGTATTTTTGGGAATTAAATTAAATAATAAATTACATTAATTGCTCAATAAATATTCTTTTGTGAGCAATACTACAAGGTGGTGGAAAAACCACTTAGCATCCATAATTAAATGAGAACTAATAATTAAATGAATATTGTTTTATAATGTCAAATGATAAAAATCACTCTCCAGGCAATATCATTCAATTACTAGCATAGTTTTCCCCTTGCAACATCCCAAAAGCCCACGGGGAAAGATAGGCTAAGGGTCTTCAAAAAGGGGACATTACAGTCCTCCCTTCCCAAGATTGTTTGCCCTCAAGCAATATCAACTCATGCATCCAAAAGCAATGATGTAACACCCCCAAAGTCTTGCTCCCATGCCAACCAAGTGATGGAGCATTTGCAACAACTTGTGTTGCTTCTTTCTCCTGAAAGTTAGGAGTGTCTTCAGCTGCAATTTCTTTGTCAAATCTGCACATGAAGCAAACAAGTTAGAAAAATAAGTGTTGAAAAACACTCTTTCAATGTGTCTCCATGGTGTGACTACCCCACAAGTCTCCTCCATGTATGGGTTGCCCCCAAATGTCACAATGCTACCACATACTTCTATTGAATTCCCAAAAACAATTGCTATCCTAAAAATAAAAATCTGAATAATTCAGTACCTTGATACTTCCCAATTTGTCCCCAATGTGAGCCATACTTCATCCTTTGATCCATGTGTGAGAGTACCAATGGAGAAATGTCCCTTATCCCCATGCTTTATGGCTCTAAAGGCCATAAGAAGACTGCTGAAAATAAATTACAATCAGTGTAAATAAAAACATTTGAACCTCAAGGTATCCCATCTTACCTTAGGTAAGGCCAACACTTCACTCTCTCAACCCCCAATGCATTGTTCCCATGAAAACAAATGCTGAAACACATTCACACACATGATGTAGGGCTGATCCAAAGTGAATTTCATGACAAATTTTGCACCTCTTCCTTTCCTAGCTGAATATTCATCATATTTTAAGAATTTCCCAAAACATAGCAATGAAAATTCAACACCTAATACCTTCCTCTTTGCTTGCTCCCAATGTAATTGTAGTGCTAAATGACTGGAAATGATCCTGAAACATGCACCAATGATGCCCCAAACTGAAATTTAGCATACCAAGTGAATAAATCCCTTCGTGGGCATGCTAACATGTCCGAAAACAAACTGAAAATGTGCATGACAGCAGTGTGAATATCAGTGGAAATATTAGACATACACACATTCTTATTAATTGCAAATTCACACATGAATAGACAATGCTCATACTTCCCTTTTATGATTTCAACAGCCCAAAGTTGAATTTCACCATGATATAAGAACAATAAAATATCCAACTTGATCATTTCATAAGCACATACAAATAACTTGAAATTGTTGCTCATTCCGTCATACCATGAGGTGGCATTTGCATGATGATACCCCGTTATCTCTACTCCATCATTTACATAAGAAAAGGGAAAATCAGAAATGCAAGGAATCTCATACCATTCATTGTGCCCATAGATTTCCCTTATGAAAGGAAGCAATACATCTGAAACAAAATGATTGGAGCTTCCCATCATACCTTTGTGCCATGAAATATCTTCATACTCCTTAGAATGTTTCAAACCAAACATCACCTTCTACCTTGGAATCATGCAACCTTATTTGTACTTGGTGTACTTCCTTAAACTTCATTTTTGAGTGGATGAAGTCATTTATTTCTCTCTAATGATTTGTTATGTGCAGACCAGCAAGCTGAGAATGGTCTAAATTTTGGAAATGCCTCTTCTTCTTGCCTATCACACATCCCTACATTTTGCATTCATTACCAACCCAAGTAGTATTAGTAACAACCAAATAATGATCATTGATTACCTCTTGGCTGCCCATGCATTGCAAATCTTTTCCTTTGCAAGTTCCTTATGCAAATCAGTGTTTCTTCATAATGCATTCCTCAAGAGTTGACCAATGTCACCTCATATTGCCAATCAAAAATTCATCTTCTATCATCATAACCCATAGCAATCATAAAAAGGCAAACAACATACCTTGGGCTCAACTTTTCCAAAACTCAGAATTCAAGTTTTACCTTGCTTTTTTGGACTCATCTTCACTAAAACCCCCTTCTTCCTTCAAGTGCTCATCCTTCTTGAATGAAATGGAACCTTTATGAGGCTCATTTTCTGTGCTTCAAATTCATGATGGGGCTCCCATTCTCCTTCAAATCTGATTTCCTTTATCCAAAATTTTTAATTCAAATGTCCCTTTCATGCTCTTGAAAAAATCTGATTTTCCTTGCAAGTCCACCAAGTCCATGCAATCATTAGATATCAACAATTTTACATCAAACACAAAAGGCTCATACCTTGGCTGCCATATGTGCCTTCACCTTGCTTGAACATTGCTCTAGAACACCTTTGGCTAGTGTATGAGCAATACATGATGCCTCTTGACTCAATCCTTCCTCAAGCATGGATAGCAATTGTGGTGGGGGACTCTCATATTCATTTAACACCAAAGACATAATGGTTTGCATGACAACCACTATCTCTTGAGTATGATCATTATGTAGAACATCAAAGAACACTTCAAACATGTGAGAAATAAGATCATTACATTCTAGATCCATCATTACCACACAAGATCTTACTTTTGCCATAGTGTTCAAAATATTAACCCTCTTACCAAAATAAGGGCTTGTGAGGTCCCAAAGCCCTTGGAAACTTCCCACCATGACCTCGAAGATATCTTCCATGATGGCATCACTATATGGCAATTTTGGGGTTGTAATCCACATAACCTCACTAATGCAAGTGAGGACCATAATTCTCACTCCCCCATCTTCATGATCCAAAAGTTCGTGCCTAGCCAACTGCATCACCAAGGAATCCCTTGCAAGAAGCATGGATCCATAATCATCTTGTTCCATTATTTCCAAGCAACTTGTCGCTTCTTCCAGAATTTTGAGCAACCCATCCTTAGATTGAGGTAGGTGCTTGAGTGCTCTCCCTAGTTTAAGGAACTTTTTTTCATGTTACCTGCACTAGATAAATCCATGATTCATAGGCAATTTCAAACCTCATAGGTGCAGAAGAACATGCTCTGATACCACTGTAATATCCCCTTTTGGGATATTCTCCAAATATGCAAATTTATCTTAACCAATCGATGCTAGAAGGATTAAACCCTCCTAGTTCGACCTCAAATAATCCAATGTTAGCTTTAATACAACCCAAATGGGGTTGGAGTGAGCCAAAGTGGTGGATTAGATGGGAGAACCAGTTAGGAAATCAATCTCTTCAAATCTGAAATTTATTGCAGCTTAATTAATTAAAAATGCACCAGAACTGCTGAAAACTTCAAAAATTAATAACTTCTCCAAACTCAATATTTTCCTATCAAACCAACGCCAAAAGATTCTTCATGTTTTTAGCTTTCCAACAAGCTAAGAAACATAATTTTTGATGAGTAGAAGGCATGCAAATCAACCCACGAAATCTGAAACTGTGTAGATGAAACCCTGGCACATAATACCTTAAATATTGCTCACAGACAGCTGAAACTTGGAAAATTCATAACTTGCTCAATACTTAGTCTTTTACCATGAAATAAAGTGCAAAATAAAGTAGAAATAAAGAGCTTTCCACTGAACTATCAAACTGTAATTTTCTAAGCAATGCAAACCCCTTCAAAACAGCCCCCAAAATCCAAAAACCAGTCGCTAGGGTTAGATAAATGGCATAAATTAATTTCCAGCTCTTTCTTTGCTTCAAAAACCCTCCAAATATCAGTCAAACTTGGAAAAATAAGCCAACACAGATCAGATTATATATTTAACATTTTCACCATCAAAACATGATCAAAACATGACCCAACCAAGTCACCATATGGCTGGAATTAATTGCATACACATAATTTCCATTTATTAATTATTACCCAATTAGCACCAAAGCAAGTCCTATCTGGAAACAATTGCAACATTAAAATCAGATTCATAGAACACTCTAAAATCTTCAACATTCATCAACAACCAATGTTTCACCAAATAAGCCAAGTTGCCAATGTTAGAATGGAAAAACAATGCATAAACACACTTCAACACTAGAGAGCTCAATGAATAGAACAAGAGAGTCTTCAATATCTTCAACAATGGCTTCAAATGAAGCTTACAATGAAAGAGAGAGAGCTAGGGCATACATCCCATTACTCTCCAAGCATGGAGTGAAATCAATAGATTCATCAACATAACCCTTCCCTCAATGTCAAAACATATATTTATAGTTTTCTCCCAAGGTGGAGCGACTCCCTTTTGGAGGGAAAACCATAATTTGAAATTATAAGGGATGCCTTATAATTTCCCTTTTTATTTTATTTTCCCCCTCTATGTGTGGCGTCCCCTTTCTAAGGGTCTTTTTGACATTAAAAGCCACTTATTATTATTTAATTAATTCCCTTTTTATTTTGTATTTTTGGGAATTAAATTAAATAATAAATTACATTAATTGCTCAATAAATATTCTTTTGTGAGCAATACTACAAGGTGGTGGAAAAACCACTTAGCATCCATAATTAAATGAGAACTAATAATTAAATGAATATTGCTTTATAATGTCAAATGATAAAAATCACTCTCCAGGCAATATCATTCAATTACTAGCATAGTTTTCCCCTTGCAACATCCCAAAAGCCCACGGGGAAAGATAGGCTAAGGGTCTTCAAAAAGGGGCATTACAATTCTTTACAAGCTCTCTTTGTCTAAGTTGTGCCATATGTGGAAAGAGGTGGTTCATATGCAACTGTTGGGAAAAGGGTCATTGTTGATCAAGGGAGCCAAATTGTTAGATCTTGGTGCTTACTTAGATTTTATCTTTTTCCTTGTTGCTTCAGGAAGAGGTTGTAATTCTCATTGTACATACCTGGCCTCTACACAGTTTCTTTTGGTTGTAAATTTTGTGAATATATGAAGTACAATTTTACACTTTGTTAAAAATGTACTTGTAGATTTATGAACAACCATGCACCAACTTCAAATGGGAGCTCAATGTTAGACTCTAATGAGATCATACAAGTTTTACAGATACAGAACAACACCAGAATAACACAGTTAAAGATATTCTAATGAAATCTTCATGCTTTGAATACAAATAAGCTCCATATATATAGGAAGCTTTAACTCCAAAATAGGAGTAACAATATTTTGTTTTTATGTTGAAACCATACAGATGGTTTCAACGGCTCCTCTCAAATAATACAATAAAACAAATCATAGTTATTTATGTAACAAACCATAAAAAACCCTTTTACATTTACTATTTTACTTTTACTAACTAACATTCACATAAATTTACCATAAGTAAATATAAAACATGATGTGAAGCCACAACCCAAAGTTTTCCTAACATTCCCCATTAGTGCGAACATGCGGAAAACATCAAACTTGTACTTGCACCTGCTTTCGTGATTTGGTGATTTTCGATTGGCTAATCACAAACCAAGACAGAATGGTTTTCTTTTGGATAACCAGAAACCAAGAGTAAGGTGATTTTCAATTGGCTAATCACAAACCAAGACAAAAATGGTTTTCTTTTGGATGACCAAAAACCAAGAGTATGGTGGTTTTCCAGTGGTTTACCAAAAACCACAAAGTGATGGTTTTCGAGTGGTTTACCAACAACCACATCACGATGTGCCAAGTACATCCATTAACTCTCATCACATCTTTCCTCAAGAGATGACATAGGAAAACTAGAATATCTTCACAACATTGAACACTGCAACTCATACTGAAACAGGAACTTTGAAAACATAGCGGAAAAACATACCATGCACAACTGAAAGAAAACACACAACAAAATGTGCCACCAAACCTTTGATGTGGCCCTGTCCTAGGCAATTGCTGAGAGGTCGTCGATTGACCTCCAAACTCGGATGCCTCCAGTCTTCGGTGTAAGGATGCTTAAAATAAGAAATCATCATAAATCTACCCACATTCTTCATGTATGGGTTATTCCTCTTCAGCTGAGTCCTCTTTTATGATTATGTTGGCTTCGTCTTTGAGCTTTCCACTAAGTACATCTTTGGCCTGGATTCTACAATATGTAGAAGTATGTCCCTTTTTCTTACAATAATAACACTCAATCTCTCCTTCACTTTTGGAGGAATTTTTATGCTTCTTTTTAATGTACAAGGCCTTCTCTTTTTCTATATCTTCTCTAGTTCTTTTCTTTTGGGCTAGAAGAGAAAATATCATGCCATCTAATGAATGTGTAGGTATTTGACCAAGGGTGAATACAACATTGCTGTAATTTGGAGGCAAGCTATTCAATAGGATAGATTTTGCATCTTCTTTGTCAACTTCTACTTCCACCTCTAACAATAGTCTCATAAGAGACCTCAATTCATTTATATGACTAGACATACTTACACCATCATTCATCTTGAATTTGAACAATTGCAATTTTAAAGAGAATTTTGCATTTGCAGCTTTACCACCAAAGGTTTTATTTAAAAGCTCCCAAATTTCCCTAGAGGGCTTATCAAAGATCAACATGATGAGGCTCAAAATCAAACATTGCAAGTCCTATGATAGCCTTGGCCTTATCATCTCTAGTTTGCCATTCTAACAACTTGCTAGCATCAGTAGGTTCTTTATCCTTGCCATTAACTATTCCCCACAATTGCATTTGAATCTTTACTTTCCAAGTATGAAAGTTAATTCCATCAAATTTATCTATGGATGCAACTGATGTCTCCATTGATCAACAAAGATATCAAAAACCAACAAATAAAAACAAAAACTCACTGTTTTGATGATAACTTGAGAATCAAAGCTTTGTTTTACAAACCATACAATGCATCGGAAAGCTAATTTCAAGATCTTTCTAGTGGTGCAGAGAATCGCTAGTGATTTCTTAGGAATCGTTGGCAATTTTCCCAAAGCGTTAATGATTTTCCCCAATTGCAACTCAGGTTAGAATCGTTGGCGATCCCCGTGCGAAAAATTTCTGCGATCGTCAGCGATTCCTGTGCACGACAATTGCTTCAAGAAGCTCCTCAAATGGTCGCTCTAATACCAAATAATGAGATCATACGAGTTTTATAGATGCAGAGCAACACCAGTATAACACAATTAAAGATATTCTATTGAAATCTCCATCCTTTGAATACAAATAAGCTCCATTTATATAGGAAGCTTTAACTCCAAAATAGGAGTAACAATATTTTGTTTTTATGTTGAAACCATACGGACGGTTTCAACCATAGATAGAATACTCGCCAAAAACTCGCCAGAAAAGGAAAAAAAAACTCGCCGAGTTTTGGAGAATACTCGCCGAAAATACTCGCCGAGTTAAGTTTTGCCAAAGAAAAAACCTACCTCCAAATCGCCAAATTCTCTCCTCGTTAACAAGATCCACGGCAATGCAAGCTCAAATGGTTGTGTGAGTGACAATGAGGGAGTAGATGGCTTTTTAGAGAGCCAAAACTGTAAATAAAAAAAGTGATTTTTGCGTGTGAAAACCGTGTTCTGCGAGTTAAATGCACGAACTCGCCGAGGTTTGGCCTCGGTGAGTTCGTGCATTTAACTCGCCCAACACGGTTTTCACACGCAGAACACGGTTTTCACACGCAAAAACCGCTTTTTTTACACGGTTTTGGCTCTTTAAAAAGCCCTCTACTCCCTCATTGTCACTCACACAACCATTTGAGCTTGCATTGCTTGTGTTGAGTGGATTTTGGAGCGAATTCGAAGAGAGAATTTGGAGATTTGCATTTGGAGGTAGGTTTTTTTTTTTTTTAAATTCTTTGAAGTTTTTTCAAATTTTGTGTATATTATTTAGGTTTTATAGATTCATATTGTGATTCTAAATACATGTAATGTAAAATCGAATGCTTGTAATTTTTTTATACTCATTTGCAGCCAGAGGTATGTATTTTTTTTTTAACGCAAATTCATTGTAAATTAGTTAAATTTTATGTATGTGTATTGTAATCGATTCGTTTTGTAATTCTAAATACATGTAATGTAAAATCGAATGCTTGTAATTTTTTTATACTCATTTGCAGCCAGAGGTATGTATATATATATATTTTTTACGCAAATTCATTGTAAACTAGTTAAATTTTATGTATGTGTATTGTAATCGATTCGTTTTGTAATTCTAAATACATGTAATGTAAAATTGAATGCTTGTAATGTATTTTTTTTTATTTACGCAAATTTGTTATTCAGGCACGTTTTGTTTTTAAAATTAAATTAAGTTTACGTTTTCTAATTTTTTAAATGTGCATTGTGTTGCAGATTAGAGCTTAACAATGGCATCAGGCTCGGCATCAGGTTCGGCATCTGATTCACTAGCAAGGGACCGTTCCTCTGAATGCCCCGTTCCAAAGCATGGAAGTATGTTGTACGTGGAGCTAGTGAGGGCGAAATTTTTTGCACTTTCTGTAACAAAAAAATGAATGGAGGCATCAATCGTTTGAAATATCACCTTTCAAGTATTGTTTGTCGAGATGTTACGGTTTGCCCCAACGTGTCGGAAGAGGCAAAGCGAGAGATTAGAGCAGAGCTGGCAGAGTTAGAGGAGAAGAAACTAGAGAAGGCAAGGCTGAAGGCAGCCATAGCACAAGCTATTAGACCTGGGGCTGCAATGGCAGAGGATTTAGACGATGATGCGGCAACAATTGTGGGCTCTACTCGTGGTCCATGCATACGAAGAGGAAGAGCCGGAAGAGGCGCATCTTCATCGAGTTCGAGCAAAGGCATACCGAGTTTTTTTGTGGCAAGGAACACACCTGGAGCACAACCTTCATTGGAAGGTACAGCCTGGAACAAAGATATGCACGAGGAAGTGGATAAAGCTTGTGCAAATTTTTGGTACTACAACAACCTGCCGTTCAATGTGGCAAAGAGCCCATACTGGGAGTACTTGGTGACAACGTTGACAGTTGCAGGGAAAGGGTACAAGGCACCCTCTCCAAAAGATTTGAGTGGGAAATTACTTGAGGGTGCAATTGCAGATGCCACTACCATGCTAGAAGAGCACAAGAAACAATGGAAAAAATTCGGATGCACCATTCTTTCAGATGGGTGGACGGATGGAAGGAACCGCACCCTTGTTAATTTTTTAGCAGCTTCAAATGGTGAGATGGTGTTTTTAAAGTCTATTGATGCCTCTAACATAATAAAAAATGCAGAGAATTTGAGTGTTATGTTAGAGACAGTTGTATTAGAGGTTGGTGTACAGAATGTTGTGCAAGTTGTCACAGACAATGCAACAACATATGTGGCGGCTGGGAGACTACTGCAGGAGAGACATCCATCACTCTTTTGGACTCCTTGTGCAGCTCATTGCCTTGACCTTCTTTTGGAGGACATAGGCAAAATTGATTGGGTGAGGCCGGTTGTAGAAGATGCAAGATCTATAACGAAGTACATATACAATCACCCTTGGGTTCTGAGCTTGATGAGAGAACACACAAAGGGGAAAGAGCTTGTTCGAGCCGGTGTCACAAGGTTTGCAACTAACTTCTTGACGTTGTAAAGTATTTCTAGTTTGTTGACATCTTTGAAACAAATGTTTATGAGTCAAGCATGGCTAGACTCACAATATTCAAAGAAAGCTGACGGAGAGAGGGTTGCAAAGATAGTTTTTGATGATATCTTTGCAAAGAGAGCTATAGAGATCATCAAGGTAATTTCAAACTTCGATTTATATTTCATTCCTTTATTTTAATTTGTTAAATTATAAATATATTGTTCTACTTTTCACTTTTTTATTTCATTTCTAATATGTATTGTAAGTTTGCAATCTTACATTTTAATTTGTGTGTAGGTGTCAGAGCCGTTGGTGAGAGTTTTGCGTTTGGTTGATGGGGAGCAAAACCCCATGGGGTTTATATATGAGGCCATGGATAGGGCCAAAGAGTCTATCCAAAACTATTACAGGGGGGATATCGTCAGATATGGTCCCTTTTGGGAGATTATTGATCGGAGGTGGAACAATCAACTCCACCAACCTATTCATGCAGCGGGGTACTACCTCAACCCCAAGTATTTCTACTCCGACAGCTTCACAGATGTGAACGGAGAGGTTATGGAGGGCCTTTCAACATGTATTGAGAGGATGATACCGGATGTTGAGACGAGGGACCTCGTCATTTTAGAGCTGTAGAGTTACAAACATGCTAGGGGGAGACTCTTTTCTTCGGTGCTAGCTATTCGAGGGAGATCCACACAGTCACCAGGTAATAAAAATTAGAATGTTTACCAAGTTACTTATTAGTTACAGATTTGATTTTATTAATTAATTATAAATTTTTTATTATCTTGTTTGTAGGTTCTTGGTGGGAGGATTGGGGAGGGAATACCCCAAATCTTCAAAAGTTAGCCCTCAGAATTCTATCTCAACCTTGTAGCGCTTCTGGATGTGAACGCAACTGGAGTTTGTTTGAGGCCATTCACACGAAGAAGCGCAACAAGTTGACTCAAAAAAGGCTCAACGACTTGGTTTTTGTGCAATACAATCTCCGGCTTCGCACAAAAAAAGTTGAGGCCACATCAGAGGAGCTCATTGATTTGGATGAGATAGATCCATACAGTGAGTGGACTGGGCAAGAAGAGGAAAACCTTGCGTTCACAGCGGACGAGATTGCTTCTTTTGAGAGGGAGGCTATGGAGGGAGAAGCACTAGCAGGACTCCGAGGAGATATTGGATTGGATGACATCTTTGGAGGTGATCTCCAACATGCAGCAGAGGAGCCACCAACACCACCATCTAGTTCCATGATCGAGCCAGATTCGCAGCCTTCTAGGAGGAGCGTGGAGATGCAGCCGAGTGTGGGGACTAGTAGAGGCACTAGACCCTCTCCCCAATATTTCTCTAGATTGGGGAAGAGGAAAATGTAATTTATTGTATATTGTAACTTGCATAGATATGAAATTTATGATGATATTTTTCAATGTCAATCATCATAAATTCATGTAACTTATCAGCCAATTGGTGTATTCGCATGATGATGTGATTTTGTATTGTATTTGTATTCAAATCTAATAGAAAACACTTCTCCAACATTTTATGGGCTCATTTGATACATTTTGTAGCTATGTGTTGCTTAAAATTTATGTTTTTTAAAGAAATTTGAGTATTTTTTAAGTTGCCAAGTATTCCCGAGTATTGGCCGAATATTGCCGAGTTTTTGCCGAGTTTTTTTTTGGGGGTCTGCCGAGTATTTGCCAAATGCGAGTATTCCAACTATGGCTTCAACCACTCCTCTCATATAATACAATAAAACAAATCATAGTTGTTTATTTAACAAACCATAAACAATCCTTTTACATTTACTACTTTACTAACTTACTAACCTTCACATATATTTACCATAAGTAAATATAAAACATAATGTGAAGCACCAACCAAAGTTTTCCTAACAGACTCACTTTTACCTTGTTTCATATTAGTGAGAGATTGGATCCCTAGGTTGAATGATCTAGCAACATCAAAAAAGGGTATGAAATCCTCAACGAGATATTAGAACCTGAAAGAATCGAGAGGAAGATTATGGAACCAAACAAGAGCTTTGCCATGCAAAGTTCAAGCCAAAACCTTAAGCGTTAATCAGAATGTTCCCAATCCATACATCCCATCATGAAGGCATTAACATACTCAAAAGAATACTAGTCAGGACTGCAAATGAACTTTGGAAGCTCAAGAAGAGAATTTGATAAAGCACTAGCTTTTACAAGGGGAGCTAGGGGATTAGTATAAAAAAATTCACAAGGTTGGTTGACGGAAAGAGGGTGTTTATTGCTCGCATGAGTAGCATAACCATCACTCCCTCAAAATAAGTTGTCTGAAGGGCCACAATAGTGTGTAGCCATACAATCACCATACTCATTCTTGGGATATAGTTTCCTACAAATCTTTAAACTCAAGATAAAGGGTATCATACCTGATATCTCTATGGTGAGGAGGCTCATACCTATGGTCTTTGTATCGTGATATTTCATTACTATACACTCAAGGGTGAGGATGTTTCTCCCTATATTGCCTAGGAGATGGTCTTTTAGGAGAGTTCTTCCATGGGAAGGACCTCTCCCGTGGGATTTTTGCTCATCAGGTGTGGGAAAATCCACATAATAAAGTTCTCCATGATCCCTATGTCTCTCGTGCTTATCCTCTTCATCTTTGTAGGTAGATAAAATTATGGACAAAGCAAGAGGAAGGTAGGGGTCTGACTGAAATTAATTTTTAGATGGCTGTAATCAGATTTCAAAGGGCTGGATATGACTGAAAATGCACACTGAAACCTGCAATTTTTCCCTTCCTAGGGCAGCGACCTGTTTTGAGAACTCCCACTCACTTTTGGATGCCCTAAACTCACTGAAAATGTGCCCAATCAAGCTCAAAAATTCTGATTAATTACCAGCAATCAAAATATGAAGGAAAACTGATTTTTAGTGCCCCAGAAATGAAGATATGAATTTTCTATAAACCCTTGTCTGAATTTATACATTACTTTAAAAATTCATAACTTTACCTAGGAAGCTCCAAAATTCATGAAACTTGGGATCTTGGGGTTTAAAAATATGAAGAATGCAAATATCAAATCAGCTTGCCCAAACATCCACCCAAACATGCCAAACCTGACTTACAAGCAATTCGCCCCTCTTGGAAATAATGAATTAGTGGCTCAAACATGCAAGGAAATGATTGCTTTCACCTTTAAAAATTAGTACAAGTCCATCCATGCAAGAATCATACCATACATCCATCAAAACACCTTCAAAATGCTCATGATGCAAGTCGCCTAGGGCTAGATAGAAAGATATCAGCTCCAAATTCCTTAAGATATTCAATAATTCCAAATATCCTTGCTTGAGGGTTTTCGTCCCCAAGACAAGTTCCACTATCAAGGGTTTTCGTCCTTGAAGTGGTCTCAAACAAGGGTTTTCGTCCTTGATGAGAGAGAAAGGAAAGGTACAACCTTTACCCAGAAGAAATAATAAGATTCAACATACCACATAATGGCCAAGCATCCTCCTTTTATAACATAAGGGGTGCTACATCATAACTTATGGCCGACCTTATAATAAGTACCTTTTAATTATCTAATTTGTTTTTAGAGCCTACATGCTCAAAATACTTTATATTCTAATTAAATAAGTTCTTCTATTGGAGCGCTTGGCTTCCCAATAGGAATACATGATAATAATGAAAATATCTACTTAGAAAATGTCATCCAAGTCTTCCCCTTGCTTCCTTCCTTAAACCCACGGGGAGGAAAAATGGGTTAAGGTCTTCAAATCTGCTAGTCTCCAAAAAGGGACATGACAGTCCCCCCTTCCCAAGATTGCTTGTCCCCAAGCAATTACAAGTACCCGGATCCCAAATAAATCTCAGCTGCTCTTCTTTGATGTACCTGCACATGAAGCAAACTCATTAAAGAAAAAATGTGTCCCCTTCTTCATCCACTCTTGCTTTGTGGATATGATGACCAGCTCTTCTTCTTTGCTTGCCAAGGCCTCATAATTACCATCCAAACATTGGTTGTTCCCAATTTCCCTCATGTTGTCCCAAACACCAATGTAATCTTGTTTTTTCCTTCAAAAATCAGAATGAAGGTGGCTGGAATTCCACTTTTACTTGCATAGAATAGTACAAGTATGTTAGTGTGTAGTGAATACAACTCCCAGCTATTAAGATGTCTCTTTATGCTCCAAAACTTTGAAAAGAACATACTGAAAATGCACCAAACAGCAGGTCTCCTCTGTTGGACAGCCCTCAAATTGACCCTTGGGTCAAAGTATTCGTCATTCACATTCCCTTTGGTTCTTTCATGGAACAATCAGATTTACAATCCTTACCTTGATGACCCAAACACTCAATTGCATGGCATAAAAATGATGTAAACAATCTCCTATATGAAGATGATCATATTGCTTGTGTTCCCCATAATATTTATATGTTCTTTTCCCTCATCCCAACACTCATAATGATAAAATCATCAGTAGTACTGATCTTGAAATCAAAAGTTTCTCCTTTTGCAAGCCTCACAAAAACACCCATATCCCACATACGGAAACAAATTTGAAATTGAATCAAAGATGTGCTTCTTACCTCATCATTCTTTGTAGTATGAGATGCATGATGATACCCATACAAAAGTGATATAGGAGCTGGAAATGATCCTATATTGATTGCCAACAATGCTATGAACTGAAAACCAACACTTCCCATGACTGAATCCACATGTATACCATCTTCATTGTGTCAAACACCTTGTTGCCCAACAACCAATGATGAACCTTACCAGAAGGGACTTGTTCCCTATGATGGTGAGAAGATGACCAATGAAGCTGAAAATGCTTGGGAATTTGGAAACTATCTCCTCTCATGGTTGTTCCCTTATTGATGACAGCAAACATATTGTAGGGCAAACTGAAATAGTTGATAACAACAAGTTCAAAATCCCAAAAATCAATTTTTGCAACCTTCAAAGTCATACCTTCTATGAGGATAAGCAGCTGGAATATCTTCTTTGTGCATAGTGCATTCTTCAAGAAACATGGACCATCAATTTCCCCTATGTCTGAAATATGTACAGCTGCAATTCCATCATGATTGCTCCTCTTTTTCCACCTTCTCTCCAGTCCTTCCATGGAACCATGGTTTAGCAATTTATGGAAAGGATAATCAAAATTTTCATCATGTCCTTGATGCCCAAAACATACCATGATAAAATTGTTCCCCATACTGATTTTGAAATCAGCAATCCCTCTTTTTATAGGGCTCAACACATCACTTATATTTCCTAAGTGAAAACAATCTTGAGATTGAATCCAAACATCCATATGTTCTTTACCACAAGAGGTACTTCTTACCTCATCATCCCTTGACATATGTTGTGCATGATGATATCCCATTAGCGGTCTCATAGGACACCACAAACATGAATTATGATCACTCCCCCATATCTGAAATGACAAAGTGGTAAGCAGCGAATCTGAGATACTTACATGCCTTGGGTTGCTTACAACAATCTTATAACTTAAATATTCCAAGTTAGGTACAACACTTATGTAGGGAAAATCTTTGGGCTCGTCTCCCAAGCTAAAGATGTCATTAATTTGCATGTTATTAACTATTGTTAGGAACAGTCCAACAAGTTGAATGTTATTAATTTCACCCCCCCAATTTCTATAAACCAAGCTCTTTCTCTTCCCACTTGGTACCCTTCATCTTCACAAAGTGGTTAGGGTATTCTTTATGATGACCAAAACATTGTAAAGACATAGAATGAAGGTGATGTAGCAAATCCTTGCTAAGAAGATGATGAAATGGCTTACCATAGGTCGTTGTCCTGAAATTTCCAGCGAGCTGAAGATTAACACCCATCAAAAGAGGCCCTCATTACATGGGCATGTCTCCCAACAAGGTCACCCGGAATGCTAGCTTCATTAACCCCATGCGATCCTTGATTTTCCTCCATTCTTAGCACCATGAGGATTGCCCATTTGCCATGATTTACTATGGAGCCTCAAACTTGCCCCAAGGTCATCTTTTCCAACAAATTGCCTATGAGCATAAATCTGAAATGGCATGATAGAAAGCAACAAATCTGAATTATCCTCATACCTTTGGTGGTCTTCATGAGAAATTGTTGTAGCCTTCTCCTTATCCTTTGGCAATTGAGCTTCTTCAACACCTTGTAAATCTGATTTTTCTTCAAACCCTTGTGTCTTCGTGGTGTTGTCTGGAGAATCCGTCAAGAGTTCCACTTGGGCAAGAGTGTTGGGGGTTTCTAGGACTCCCAAGGGCTGCTCCATCTTGGTAACCAACCGCTGCGATATATCTTCTTCCTTCTTTGCCTTAGAAGGATGGCCATCCTCTCCATCATGTAGCTGATCCGCCACATGCTCTTTGACTTGTTTCTTCATGAGGGAAGGGTTTTTCCCTTCTAGGGATGAGTCTTTTTTGTCGTGGCTCCTTGGTGTGGTTCGGTTCTTAGGCCTTGTGCCAATGCCCACTCTCTTGTTCTCTAATTCCACGAATTCCTCAAAGGAAAGGGCATCACGCATCCCTTTCGGAAGGGCTTGGTATTCTTCTGTCAATTTGTCAACCCTTGAAACCCTTTTCTCCTTGAGTGAACCACCACCCTGCATATTTTGGATGGCTAGGGTAAGCCTCTCCAGTGCCTCAGCTATCCCTTCTTGTGTTCTCACGATCCTTTCTAACTTGTTTTCCATGCTTCACAGGCTGGGAGGATGATGCTCTGATACCACTGTAATGTCCCTTTTTGGGGGACTTCCGAAAAATAGCTAGGGCTGAATGAGAGATGACTGAAATTAATTTTTAGATGGCTGTAATCAGATTTCAAAGGGCTGGATATGACTGAAAATGCACACTGAAACCTGCAATTTTTCCCTTCCTAGGGCAGCGACCTGTTTTGAGAACTCCCACTCACTTTTGGATGCCCTAAACTCGCTGAAAATGTGCCCAATCAAGCTCAAATTTTTGATTAATTACCAACAATCAAAATATGAAGGAAAACTGATTTTTAGTGCCCCAGAAATGAAGATATGAATTTTCTATAAACCCTTGTCTGCAGAATTTATACATTACTTTAAAAATTCATAACTTTACCTAGGAAGCTCCAAAATTCACGAAACTTGGGATCTTGGGGTTTAAAAATATGAAGAATGCAAATATCAAATCAACTTGCCCAAACATCCACCCAAACATGCCAAACCTGCCTTACAAGCAATTCGCCCCTCTTGGAAATAATGAATTAGTGGCTCAAACATGCAAAGAAATGATTGCTTTCACCTTTAAAAATTAGTACAAGTCCATCCATGCAAGAATCATACCATACATCCATCAAAACACCTTCAAAATGCTCATGATGCAAGTCACCTAGGGCTAGATAGAAAGATATCAGCTCCAAATACCTTGAGATATTCAATAATTCCAAATATCCTTGCTTGAGGGTTTTCGTCCCCAAGACAAGTTCCACTATCAAGGGTTTTCGTCCTTGAAGTGGTCTCAAACAAGGGTTTTCATCCTTGATGAGAGAGAAAGGAAAGGTACAACCTTTACCCAAAAGAAATAATAAGATTCAACATACCACATAATGGCCAAGCATCCTCCTTTTATAACATAAGGGGTGCTACATCATAACTTATGGCCGACCTTATAATAAGTACCTTTTAATTATCTAATTTGTATTTAGAGCCTACATGCTCAAAATACTTTATATTCTAATTAAATAAGTTCTTCTATTGGAGCGCTTGGCTTCCCAATAGGAATACATGATAATAATGAAAATATCTACCAAGGGCGTGATCCCTTGGGGGAGGAGACGGTGGGGTGGGGCTAATTCAAATGGAGGATCAGGCCACTCGTTGCAGGATGAGTAAGAAGGAATACAAGTTGGTGGGGACTCAACATCTCCACGACCTAACGAGTTATTGCCAATCAATAGGTTGAGATGAGAACACACATATCCTTTAAACATACATTGGTTCTTAGTTTCGGATTGACCATTAAGGTTAGGCTTCTTGTGTTCAATGGCTTCCAAAGCCTCTTGCTTATTCACCTTCGAAGCCTCATCAAGGCATCAAGAGTGTCAGTCTAAAGGAGGAGTAGGTGCCATGAACAGAAACGAGATGACAGAGATTTGAAATGCTAAAATAAAAAATAGAGAAAGACGTAAAAGTGGAGAACTCTGAAAAACAGATAGATCCCACATGATGTAAACATGAGTAGAAGCGGTAGCGCCGTGGGTTTGATAGGGAATTCACCGACAGGTGAATGCCGCAGAAAACTAAAAAAAGATGTGGTGATGTTGTTGGTCTGATAAAAAATTAAGACATGCAAATCAAGCATGAAGCGATAGATCAAGACAGAGTGGCCCCTCCAGGCATGACAAAATGTAGCTGCAAAAATTTAGACAATCGTAAGTTGCTACAAGGTGGGGTTAAGAATAAGCAAGCAAACAACCAAGGGTTTCCACAAGGTTTATAGTGATTAAGGACCATTGTGACCACATGTATTACTATACAAACAAGGAGATCTAAGATCTGGCTGAAAATGGGGCAATAATGGTAGGTCTAGGGTTTAGAAAGGGTGTAGGTCTAACCAAACAACAATATCTGCAAAATTCTATGCTAGTTGCAATAATGAATGTAAAGTAAAGCATGTAGTATAACAAGACATAAATATCGCTAATTTGCCCACAAGATCTAATATTTTTGTATGTTCAATATTCAGAAATGTGAGTAGCGTTAGAGAATGCACTATTCACGACCTCAATTCCCATCTGAATAATATAATTTAAATGCAATATACAAACATGAAGTCCCAATGCACATCTAATATGCCAATAACAATAAATGATCCCAACCTCTCAATATCCAAAGATAACAAATGTGTAATATAGAGAACCTTTATCCTACTAATGTAGGGCCCTTCAAGTACGCTTGAAAAATGTATATGTACAGACCACTCAACAATTTTCAGGAATTTCAGGTTGTGTGGTAATATATTGGGAGGAAGGTGTCAATGATCTCAAGCAGATGAGTAGTGAATCCTTGATTTAAACCTATTGCAAAGCCAAAAGGAATATTTGTGAAATTGTGATGTAGCAATGTTGAAGAGAGGCATGCAAGAGCAAGGGAAAAGTCCTATGAATGATCGTTCTAGTAGATCCAACAACTTTTTTGTAAATGGTTGTGTGTGAGCAATGAGAAATAACAGATACAGTGATAGTGAGAGTAGAGCATGTAAGATAGATTTTGTGGGGCTAAAAGAGGTTACAAGATACAACTATATATGGAAGCTAAAACATAGGGGGGGACACACCACCACGTCATGATCCTAGAAGATAGGGACTAGAATTGGAAAAACCTAAGGGAATTGGCCATTAAGTGTGCCCTATGACCCAAAGAACGGTCATAAGCAGCATCTCTGCAGGTTTTTGAAAAGGCGTTTCCCAAAAAATATGTGGTGATGGCATTGATGGCCTTCTTATAAGCCAAGTCAATGACCATGAAAGGGGGATGCCTTGAAAGTAGAGGTATCTCTACACAAAGTGGAATTCGTCATCAAGTTTAATACAGTAATGCAGTGTACCACAAGGATGCGTCCCCTGCATTTTTGGGGCAGTTCCTAGTAAGGGACATGGGGACATGAAAGAAACATCCCTTAAATGTCCTGATTTTTTTTATTTTGTAGGAAATGTCCTGGGGACCTCAAATAATTTGCAGGGGACGACTAACCATCCCCATTACTTATAGGGAACGTCTAGATAACCCCTAGCCATACCGGGAATGGCTGCGTCCCAGCAGCTTTAAAACACTTATTAAAAGTTATAAGCTAGGTCAATGACCATGAAAAGGGAATGCCTTGAAAGTAGAGGTATCTCTACACAAAGTGGAATTCGTCATCAAGTTTAATACAGTAATGCAGTGTACCCCGAGGATGCGTCCCCTGCATTTTTGAGGCAGTTCGTAGTAAGGGACATGAGGACATGAAGGAAACATCCCCTAAATATCCTGATTTTTTTTTTTTTTTTTGTAGGAAATGTCCCGGGGAACTCAAATAATGTGCAGGGGACGACTAACCATCCCCAATACTGCTAGGGGATGTCTAGATGTCCCCTAGCCGTACCAGGAATGGCTGCGTCCCAGCAGCTTTAAAACACTTATTAAAAGAAACAACTCAAAAATGAAAAAAAAAGGAGGATGGAGACCATGTGATCATTGTCCATATGATGACCTGGAGAATAACTCTATTGGTGTCTGCCAATGAGGCCAAGAACATGTCTGTGATCAATTGTTAAAAGCCCAATCTGAAATTTCAACTTTGCCACTATAGTGGGAAACTTATAGTTGATATCATAAATAAATATAAATTTTGGATCCTGGATTTTAAAACTAGAACTGAGCCATACTCGAGCAGAGATTGGACCACTGGCCAGCAATCACTCTTATACTGGAGGTACTGAGATAACAGATTCAGCATTTCTGAATAAGAAACTGCCATCTGAACTTAATACATAAAATTGGAGCTGAATTGAGATTTCACATAAGGTTGAAGTATTACATTACAATAATGATTACACTGAAATGCCCAAGGAAATAGTAAGTCCCCGTCCCCCAGTTTCCTGAAATGTCCCCGGTACGGGGATCGACCCTAAAAAGGGAGGGGACGCGCCCCCGTGAAACATAGCAACGGAAAACTAATTGCTCAAAACTATAACTTATGGAGCCCATAAGATCTTATTGTAATTTTGGAATATCATGATTGCACTAAGATTAATCTCAAAATAGGAATTAAGACCTGCTGTTATGACATTAGAGGCTCATTTGCTATATGAAATTATATGTCTTAAGATGATTTCATACCCGAGGTTTGAAATGCCTCTATGGTAGGTGATCTTAGAACCAGTCTCCAATACACGTATCAAACTTCGGAGAAAAACTGGGTCTTGTACCTAAAGAATAAATTGTTTTCCGCAAAGATCCCCAATGAGGGTGGGTCCTTGTTAGAATATATGTCTTCAAATGAAAGATTTTTAAGACCAACTCATTGATGGTAAACAAAAAGGTGGATTGATGATGACCTAGTTGCTATTGTTCTGAATAGTTTCTGCCCTCCTATGAATCATTTGTGGAGACTTTATGGTTGATGGTAGAAAGCCAGGCCTTAACAGCTTATTAGGTCAATTTCTATTTGCTACAGAATTAAACGAGTAGACACAAACAAGTCTAGTTCAGAACAAATAAAGAGTGCTTTTGCTGCATCAGAGGGGAAGTGGAAACATAACGTTGGTGAATCATTGTCAAAATACAAGGCAAATTGCTATTAGAGTCATAAGGTTAGGCATCTCAAAAGGATTGTTGGAAGTGATATTATGAGGAAGAGTATGTTCTCATGGAATCATGTTCAGTGCAATGATATTGCCACTAGTTGCTGGTTCATTGAATTTGCACATTCAAACATTTCACGTGTTGTAAGGATGGGTTTGTAAACTTTATTGCAAACACAAGTTCTGATTCAGTTTCATCAGGTGACGAGAGATCACATGCTATAAAAGGGATATGAGTTATCCACAATATTGAATAATGCTGCAAATTCATAAAGTGTTAGGTATGTTCTTATAATGAATAAAAATCTCATATCTATTAGTTAACTGAAAATCCAAACATTTCAGTGAATTTGTCTAGGAATAAGTGTAGTATTAGTTGTTAAACAAGACAAGGTAGTATCCGTAGGTATTGGGCAAGGTGGTTTGTATGGGTTACATACATTAGTGGTGGAGTGCTATACCAATGTTTTGTGGCATGAGAGATTTCGACACCTCAAACTTTAGTACTTTACCAAACTTAATACACAGACAACATGGTTCTTGGTTTGCCGACTATCAAATGAAAAGTAGGATATTTGTGAGCGGGGTTGTTGTGAGGCATAATAAAACTATAATGGATTGAGGGCTTGGTGTATGATGCACATTAGGGGCATGTTGTACAAAAAACGAGAAAAAGTGAACATGAGTGGTTTATATCTTGAACATGAGCTCATTGCAAATCCTTGCAAGATGTCACGCCTAAGCAAGTTTGGTCGATAATCAAATTTGAGTTAACAACTTTTCATGTTTTTGGTTCTATTACATATACTTTGGTTCTTGATAGTAAAAAGAATAAATTAGATTCCAAGAGTAAAAGATATTTATTTGTTGGCTATAGATGTCCAATCTAACGCCTATAGACTTATTGTATATTTCTAGTAATGTGATAATCGTTAATAGAGAAGTTGAGAGTGAAGGATGACATGATTCTTCTTTGTTTGTAACCAACAAGCAATCAGTGAAGTATCTAAATCTAGTGTTGTGGTTCCTTTGACAATATTGACAAATTTGGTTCATTCGGTACTCCACAAATGTTAGTACAACATCTCATGGCTGATATTTCTAGATACTCCATTAGATTTATTAACAATGCAAACTTGTGTTGATCATCAATCCAACTAAGATTCATCCATCGTAGGTTTCTTGGGTGCAACTGAGGCCTAAGTGGTTTTTCATCCACTATACACGATTGTGCAAGAGGATCAAATTCCTAAATCAGCTATGCACGAGCCTGAAGGACTAGAAAAAAGGTTGGCTCAAGAGAGCACATTTATTTTTCTCTCCTATGATATTTCTACAAGTACCTAAACCACAACAATATTTTGAGGTGAAAGGAAAACTCGAACTGGAGAAAATCATACAAGCAAAATATGATGCCTTGATGAAAAATCATATCTAGGAGTTTTAGGAATTAGGATAGGTAAACCACCCATTGGATGCAAGTGGATATACAAAGTCAAATGCAAATTTAATGGTACTTTAGACATGTACAAAGCTCATCTTGTTAAAAGCACAAGGTTTAATCACAACACGAGAATAGACTGCTACAGACACATTTTCTCCTACAACAAAGATGTTTCGCATTTCAGTTACTTCATCCCTAAATAGTAAAGCTCCGTATGGTTTAAGGGTGTTTCAAAGTGGATATAAAAGAGTACCTAGTTGGGATCATCTAGTTTGACAATGTTCAATCTAGCTGTTGGGTTTGGCGAGTTTTCCTGGCGATTCAAATTGCCCAACAAAAAAATAGATCAGACTTGTCGAACTTGTATACTGTGTAGTGGCACCACCACGTATGATGTCAATATCGTCAACATGTACAATAAGTAATTGCAATATCATCACCATCACTTGTGAGAGTAATTGATTTTAATAAGAAAGACTCTTGCAAACCAAAAGCTTGGAGATGTTGAACAATCTTAATATGGCAGGCTTCATGTTGGAGCTTGCTTAAGCCTAGACAATAGACATAACCACAATATATTAAAGCTTTCTCTTCCACAAAACTATTAGAATATAAGGTACTGTCGTTTACTATTAAGTCACCTATTATTTCTGTATTATCTAATGTACAGTTGTAACTGCTTCAACCATTTTGTAAATATCTCTTTCATAATAAAATGATAGACACACAAACTACTTTGTTTGCATTCCGATTCCTCCTCATTATTTCTCTATTTATGGCTTCTAACATTGGTATCAGAGCCATATTGTACTCGAAGGTAAAGATTCGAAGTCCAGAGGAAGCTCTTTATGTAGAGTAATTGATATTAAGGAGAAGACAAGATGAACGAAATATTTCAAACATGAACATGAGATGTTGTAGCATCTTCAGTTGCATGCTTTATAGCTCATAGCCGCCTTCTATTGAGTGGTGTGTATGAGGGCATAGGATGATACACAAAGTATGATGTCTATGTAAAAGTTGAAATCATTGAAAAAGGTGGATTGTAGTCCCGGTCATGAAGGATTTGAAACAAGGTCTATACCCTTTGAACAATGTGGTCAAAGAGCAAGCACCATTGTGAAGATATCAAGCAATTCTTTTACCACTACGGCAATCATATCTTACGAACCAAGTCACGTGAATTTCACAATAAGAGCCATTCACAGGAAAACTTAGATGCGTTGGTATCGAGGGAACATCGTCAACCCAAGCAAAAGGTAGACATTTTTGAAGGATTTCTAGATAGGCATTGTTTGTAATGTAAATGCAAGAGATGTGTACATAGCACACATTGGATGCATGTCACAATTTTTAAAGATATTTCCTAGTGATAGATTCACAATCAAACAAAGTAAGTGACAGTAGTTCTGACAGGGTCTAATTATTAGAATTTGCGGAGAGAGAGAATACAACCGAATAAATGTGTAAAGAATGATTGAAGAGAAAACCGAGAATACACACTGTGCAAATGGGTTGTGTCTGGGTATTTATTATGCAAAGATAGAGTTACAAAATTAGTTAGCGGTTACAACCTGCATAACCATACAAAACAATTATAAAAGGGGAAGTCTTATTCATTTATTCCTACACCCCCTCTTAAGACTTACCCTACATAACTCAAAAACAAACAATCTAACAAAACAGAACTACGCTAATCTTCAAACACTTTCACTTTGAAAGCAATGCTATGATAGGATAGGGCTCCATCAAGCTGCTTCGTGACCTTCGTAAAGGTGTAGCTCCCAAGCTGAATTCCCGAGTTCCCGGATTCCACCTCCCCGAACTCCCGAATCACAGATCTCCCGAATTATTGGACAACCATCCATACTGAGCCATCCACAAGCTCCATCAAGTTGTCTCATGACCCTCGTGAGGGTATAATTCCCAAGATCCACAGTCTCCCAAACTATCTGAGCAACCATCCATACCGAGCTTCATCTACCCTGTATCCTTTCTTGCCTTCAAAGTTTAGAGCATCTTTACAGCATATATTCGTCACTATCCTCACTACCTTCTGCATCTGGTGGGTCTTCAACCATGGCTATATTGGCTGTATTTGATATGACTTTACCCTTGAGCACATCATTGGCTCGAACACGACAATCCCATGCTGTGTGACCTCTTTTCTTACAATAATGACATTCAATCTCCCGTTTAACTTTATCTGATCTTCTATGATATTTTCTGGTTCTAGAATAGAATGCACTTTCTTGCTGGGAATGACCTTCTGCATCCTCTGTAGTTCGTTTTTCCTCAGCTAGAAGAGCTGCTATCATATCATCCAGAGATTGAGATTGAATTTGACTGAGGGTAAAAACTACATTGCTATATTTTGAAGACAGACTATTTAATAGGATAGCTTTGGCATCCTCATCCTCAATTGCAGCTTTCGACTTCTGCTAGTTGTCTGATCAAGGACCTTAGATTATTGATGTGGCTTGACATAGAGACTCCGTCATCCATTTTGAACCTATATAACTGAAGTTTTAGGGAAAATTTGGCATTGACTGCTTTCGCTCCAAATAATTTATTTAGAGTATCCCAAATTTCCTTCGATGATTTGTCTAGGTCTACATGATGAAGTTCAGAGTCAGAGAGAGCAAGGCCAATAATAGCTTTCGCTCTATCATCTCTGCTTTGCCATTCTAACAATTTCGATGCATCGGTAGGTGTTGTCTCTTTCCCGTTTACAATGCCCCACAAATTTTTATTCATAAGTTGCATTTGTATTTTCACTCTCCATGTATGAAAATTTAGACCAGAATATTTTTCCATGTGCATTTCCATTTTAGTAAAATAGAATAAATACAACTGCGTATTTTGGCAATAAATAAATAAAAAAAATAAAATACCAGTTGCACAGTTCCGTGCCCTAGCGCAGGTAGTCTTTTTGCTTATGCGTCTTTCCAGCCTTATGTCTGTGAAAAATGTTTGTGCCCTAGCAATTCATGACTGTAATAATGCACCATATTAGCGCAAATCGCGACTGTAAAAATGTCTAAAATCACGATTTTTCGTGGCTATTAAAATCTGACTATTTGTGCTCGAAAATGCTGTTATTTTCCTGAAAAACGTGCCATTCGCGACTGTATTTTCATGCTCGAAAATACTGTTAATTTCCTAAAAAACATGCCATTCACGACTGTATTTTTTGTGACATTTTTTTTTTCCCGAAAGACATGAGTGTATTCTTCTGATTCGCGACTGTACAGTGTGATTTTTCATGCCCTAATGGCGTGCCCTTGATTTCCGACTGCAGCGTGCCCTAATTCGACTCATGAAAATATCTTTCTTCCTCCCTCTCTTTGCTTGCCCCACGCTCTGATACCACTGTTAGAATTTGCGGAGAGAGAGAATAAACCGAATAAATGTGTAAAGAATGATTGAAGAGAAAACCGGAATACACACTGTACAAATGGGTTGTGTGTCCGGGTATTTATTATGCAAAGACGGTTACAAAATTAGTTAGCGGTTACAACCGCATAACCATACAAAACAATTATAAAAGGGGAAGTCTTATTCATTTATTCCTACATAGACACACAATGTCCTATCTTTGATCATAATTCCGAGAGATAAAGCCAAGTACTTGATTCTGGAATTCTTCGTTCAACCATTTTCTGCACAGAACTTCCAAGTTTTCTTAAAGGAATTGCATAGCTCTGCCTTAGGCATTTAGACTTTAACTACATTCTATCCTTTGTCAAAACTTGTGTTTTATCATTACAAGCTGGGATTAATTGTAAATGTTCATGACATTTTGATCAATACCAAGTTACAATATCTTGGGTTCACTGTTTCTATTATACCTTGTGCATTTGCTAATCAATCAACTTCTTAAAAAACAAACACGAAGATATGTGAGGACAGAAAATGCTTCATTGGATCAAAATCTTGAATGTTCCTCTTTCCTCAAACACTATTTCATAGAGCAGTGATGACTATCAATCTCTATAGAACCTTATAAATTTATAACTAAATTGATTTCATTATAAACTTATTCTTACATTTGGGAGTCTAATTTGCCTCTTTTCTCTTGTGGATACTTACAGAATAGGTAATGACTTAGCTTTGGTTTCTTGCTTAAACGAGGGGACCTTCTTCATTTGCCCTTGGAAAAAATTTGAAATAATATCCTAGTACTAAGCTCTCTGTATCACCACTTGAATATAGTGTCGTAACTATTAAAATGTGCACACACAAGAAAAGTTAAATCCAGAATATGAACCTCAAAGAGCTCTTGCTCATGTTGCCATTTATGCTTGTATGCAGTACTGTGAATCATACGAGAGCTTTATTGAATACATGAGAGTTGTCAATTTTAAAAAACCCTTGGGTACGATACGTCTTGGATACGTCCGTACATATATATTAAAAAATTATAAATATAATATATACATTATATTATATATTATGTACATATACTCATTTTACTCATTTTTTAGTCCATAAAAAACTGAAATAGCAATACAAAACTTGAATCAATGTTCAAAAAATTCAATATGCATACTCTTAAGACTTTGCATTTGACATTGATCATGCAGCTGCCATACATATGATTTTATACGAATATCATGTCAACATGAATTGGGAACAAAACTTGAAATTTGAAAAATATACTAGGATCAATGTTCAAATTTTCAAAACATACAATATACTTAAGATTTTACATTTCATCTGATCATGTCAGCTGCCATACATATGATATAAATATGAAGATCCGAATTATGAAGCAAGACAATTGCTCTCTGTATTATACATTTGGCGCCAACTTTGCTCATTACACTTGCGAAAAAGATATGAATTGTTACATAAGTGATATCAAATAAGTGGTACGAGTGCTTGGCAGTATCCGTATTTATGAGGTAATTCAAAGGGTGTAATGATTTTACTTCATGTTTTATTAGGGTTCAAAGAGTTTTATGACACATTGACCAAGTATAAAATAAAAAAGGCCTTTTTTAATCTTTAAATGATTGAAACTTTCACCTGAAGGCAGCTCCCATTTTCACTTTGGTTCATCACGTGCTGATGTTTACTATCCTGGACGTACCTGGATGTTACCTCACAGGTATCTTCCCACGTATCAAGTGTGAACCCGAATATGTACCCTACGTATTTGTACCGGATACGTATCAGGAAAGGGTTCGGGGGCATATCTGCAGGGGAAGTTGTTAGCAACATAGGAGCTGATTGTAATGAGCTCAAAAATAATAATTTCATTAGTGAGCACTAAAATTCTGAATCGCCGATTTATTTCTATCATTAAAAACATTGTCGTTGGCTGACAAAATATGTGGTATCTGGATTAATTATCTCTTCTTGAAATACATAAATAGCTACCAATTTGGCCGCAATTCCCAAATGCTTTTTTACACTGAGGATTTGAAGGCAAGAGAAGACAAATGTTCAATTTATTTGTTGTGATTGGCTCCGTAATGTATATCATTGTTGGCATCAACTTACACTTTGAAGCGCTTAAAGTCCAAGTTGGAAATTGTTCAGGACAGTAACTCCTCAAATTCTTCTGCATAAGTTCCATTATTGCTGCGATTCAAAGCTAAGCTTCTAATTTTGAAAATAATTTGGGATAATTCAAGCTTTAACATTGCCTATTTTTGGTTTAGAAGCTTTAACTATGCCAAGTTTTAAATTCATGAGTGCAGATAAGCAAATAAATTAACCAAGGGCATTGGATAGTGTCATGTTTTGTAAGCCCCTTTAATTTCCAAGAGGTCTGAAGTTCAAAATTTGGCTTCTATCCCTACAATTTCGAATTACTTTGCGAACATTAACAAAAATTAGCACTAAAGAAGCTCTCCTATTTGTCATAATATCCAGGTCATCAGGTCAAATTGTCCATTACTTATGTTTTGGAAATAACTGGCTGTCCACAATTCCAGTACAAATATTTAGTACACTTTCTGTTCACCTAGTATATTTTGGTTTGTGAAATTTACTTTGTAGCAACAGATTCTAGAAAGGTGTTTTTACAGAAATAAGGAAGGTAAAAACTAGTTTACGAACGAAGTCCATAGTGCAAACTCATCCACTCATGGAAATGTTTTGTATTTTTAAGAACTAAGTCAGTTTACCCAACTCAAATCTTGGTTAGGAATGCATACTCAAAACACACTACTCATTGACACACATGAGCACATGTAGCTTTGTTAAGATGGCATATTGTCTTTACACACTATGTATCAAATCTCATTGAGCAAAGATTTCCTAATGTTGGAGATGTTCAAGCCAATGTTTGTGTAGTTTGCAATGGCAATACAATTGTTACGACAAGAAATCAATAGGTTTTTTCAATTTCAAGATATCAAACATCCAATGTGACAGGATAAAGATGTTGTCAATAATGATGTTCCTTCTTCTAGTATTGTTGGTCCCAGCATGAAGTTTTGGTTGTTACGGTCCTTTTCATTTCAGTGGAATATCTAGAAAGCCGTAATTCTGGTATTCCTTAAGATGCAATACAACACCTTCTCTTGCTAGACTTTTCAATCTGTTGTATTAAAGACATGTACAGAATATTTAGCTGTTAGACCTAATAATAAGGTCCATACAGCCCAGTGTTCCTTTGCAAAATCTTGGGAACCATGGATTAAATCCCTTTTTAGTATTCTTCCTAAAAATCTGGGCATTGGATAGAACTATGATCAAGTGCCAAGTACTGCCCCCAAGTACCAAGCCTAATACATACCGGGTACGGGTACGGCTACTTTGTGGGTACGTACCCAAGGCCCTGGTATGTCCCGGTAACGGATTTCCATAAAGGACCTGTGCGTTCGTACCCACGAGAGTACCCACACGGTTTATTTTTTGTAAGTGCAAAAAAATGAGAAATAAAACTTGAGGCATTTTGACTGGAATTGAACTTGGAAAGTTTGTGTGAGATTCAATATTGCCAATAGGCTTGAAGGGTTGAGAGAGATGAAAAGGACTTCATTTGTTGACTTACTATTTGCATGCTTTCTTGTTGCTTCCTCATGGGTCCTTTATTCTTCAGTCTATACACCAAGGCATGGGAACAAATGAAGCACTTGGTGGCTAGGCAGCTTATTTTCTCTTCCTTTGACACAAGGTGCCAAGCCTAGAAATCGATTTTGTCGAATCTAAAATATAATGACAAGATCCTTGCCTTGACAAGATGCTTGCCCTCCTTTGGTTTGAGAAAGCTCTCCTTTTTAAATATCTTCACTGAACTGTACAGCATTTAGGAAGTGGATGGAAATGGACAGTCCTTTGCTATTGGGGCTAAGCTTCACATAATCTCAGTTCAGACTGTATTTTGCTCATAAATGCTTTCAGAAATGTCCCTCTACCGACTACTTATGGAGGATGAGACATGACTTTTGGGATACTATGAGGAGGCTCAAAGGCCCCCTTCTCCAAGAGGTGGTCTCCAAACAACTTCATTGATTGTGTTTCTGGGCCCATATGCACCTTTCCCTAGGAGTTTAACAATAAGTGGAATGTTGAAATGTCAGCCCAGGAAAGTAGATTTGGACATCATAGAGGAACTCATTGTAATGTCCCCTTTCCTACGCCTGAGGGCCTAAGGGCCATGTTCAAGTCCTAGCCTTGGTCATACCCAAGGGGGTATGGACATTGGGAGGTTATTGGGTATGAATATTGTTACCACCTTGCTTATTTGTTATAATTTTGCGTTGACATGAGTATTAAGTGGCTTGGTGGGACTAGATGTTATGTTTTGTCGTTAAGGAAGGGGGAACCTCATAACACTTTAATGTTATAATCTTTTGTTGGGGTTCATTTATGTCCCTATGGCGACTTGGAGGGGGAAAAGTAACTAAAGTTATTTTATGATTCTTGGTTATTCCTAGAGCGGGTCGATTGGGGTCTTTTGAGCCTCTTGTTGCTTGGGGAAAAGTTGTAAGAGGGGTTTGGGAGGAAAAAGTGAAGCTCATTCTTGCATACACTTATATTTTCTCTTGTGCAACTGTTGTTTGCAAATTTCTAGCTTGTGGAGTAAGATAGCTCAGTGGTGAAAGATCCCTAGCTTCGGTGGTGAGAGATACATTCCTAGCTAATAGGGCACTCTTCAGTGGTGAAAGATCCACCCTAGTTTGTCATTTTGGAGTTGATTCAAGGTTGTTTTTCAAAGATAATTTTCAGAGTTTTCAAAGATGGGATTTTGAGGATTTTTTGGGCTTTTTGTGGAGAAAAATCAAGGGTTTCCATATTAGGTTTATTTCAACAATTAGAGCAGGTTTTGGCACCATTTTTGGAGACATTTTTTAGGGTTTTTGGTCTCTTTCCAAGGGGGGCGTCCCACTTTGGGATTTTACAACATTTTTTGGAGGGTTTTTAGAGTGCTATTTCAAGACCCGGAGGTTGTTCTTTCATTTACATTATTTGTAGTTGTCATTTCCAGATTTTCAAAATTTTATCACTTGTATTTGAAAAAATATGAATTTTTGAAAATTTCCAGTTATCTAAGACTTCCTGAAATTTTACGGCAGTTTTATATTAATCAAAAAAATCAAAAAAAATATTTTCTAGTGTTTGTTATTATTGTTGCAAGCTCTCTTTAAAATTTCATGCATTTTGGGCAAGTATTTTGTGAGATATCAATTAAATTCAGTTTGCTGCCCTAACAGGTTATTTTCTGCAAAAATCATAAATTTAATTTTGCTGCAATTTCTATATATTTTGTGCAATTTTGAGTGGTATCCCACAAGGGATATTTCAGTTTTGTGGTCTTCTTGTATTCAGTCAAAGAAATCTTGCTTTAGATGGCTTTTGATTCATAATAAGCTTGTTGTTCGCTTCTAATATTTTATAAGTTGTTGAGACCATAGTAAGAATACTTGGCGAGTACTCACCAACCGTTTGCCCAACCGAGTAACCGCCACAAAAACTCGGCAAGTCCGTGTCAAATACTTGTCGACGCTACCTGTACGCGGAAACACGTCCTGCAAACTTAAAAAATGCTAAAAAAATTAACTCGGGGAGTCCATGTCAAATACTCGTCAACACTGCCCGTATGCGGAAACACATCCTGCACACTCAAGAAACATTGAAAAACACGGATTTTTCCCTTTTTAAGACCCTGCACTACATCATTTTCACTCACATAACCATTTGAGCTTGCATTGCTTGTGTTGAACGGATTTTGGAGTGAATTCGAAGAAAGAATTTGGAGAATTGCATTTGGAGGTAAGTTTTTTGTGTTAAATTCTTTCAAGTTTTTTCAAATTTTGTGTATATTATTTATGTTTTAAAGATTCATATTGTAATTCTAAACACATGTAATGTAAAATCAAATGCTTGTAATTTTTTATAATCATTTGCAGCCAGAGGTATGTATTTTTTTATACACATTCATTCTAAACTATTTAAATTTTATGTATGTATATTGTAATTCTAAATAGATGTAACGTAAAATCGAATGCTTGTAATTTTTTAGTCATTTGCAGCCAGAGGTATGTATTTTTTTTTACGTAAATTCATTCTAAACTATTTAAATTTTATGTATGCATAATCGATTCATTGAATATGTTTTGTAATTTTAAATGCGTTGAATGTGATTGCAAATCATTTTAAATTTTTAATACTCATTTGCAACCGTAGGTATATCATTTTTATTAAATTATGGTGAAATATGGTTATTCAAGCACGTTTTTTAAAAAATTTAACTAAGCTTACGTTTTTCAAAATTTTTAAATGTGCATTGTGTTGTAGATTAGAGCTTAGCAATGGCATCATGTTTGGTATCAGGTTCAGCATTTGGGTCAACATCACTCGCAGGAACCGTTCCTGCGAATGCCCGTACCCGCGCTTAGAAGTATGGTGTACGTGGAGCAGCTATAGGAATTAGTTACTTGTAATTTTTGTGGCAGAACAATGTCTGGAGGCGTTAATCGTCTGAAGTATCACCTTGCATCTATTGTTTGCTGGGATGTTGTGGTTTTCCCCAATATTACGAAAGAGGCAAAGCGAGAGATGAGAGCAGAGCTGACAGAGCAAGAGGAGAAGAAACTAGAGAGGGAAAGGGTACAGGCAGCCATAGCACAGGCTATTAGACCAGGGGCTGCAATGACAGAGGATTCAGAGAATGATGTGGAAACAATTGTGGGCTCTACTCGTGGTCCACGCATACGAACTGGAAGAGCCGAAAGAGGCACATTTTCATCAAGTTCGAGAAAGGCATACAGAGCTTTTTTGTGCCAACGAACACACCTGGAGCACAACCTTTGTTGAGCCCCTGAAAAGACTAAGTATACCTGAGGCGCGAAGGGTTTTGTCGCGCGCCAGCAATGCACAAAGGCTTACTTTAGGATATGATCATCATGCTAGGATTAAGAGTTGTGTAAGTAGAGTTAGTTATGGATTAGTTATCATTAGGGGAAAGCTTGCATGCTTAGGGTACTTGAGTATGGTGGGGCATGATGACATTTGGCATGCGCCTACTCTTGAGTGATGAATAGGTGGTGGAGGAAAGTCCCCACCCTTCTCTTGGATATGTATTGATTTTCAAGGCAAAAAGAGAGAGGAAGAGAGAGATAGAGAGAAATGCATTGGAACTTCTGAGAGCAGAGTCATTGTAGGGTTAGAATGTTGTTATGTTGATGTATCTGGTCCATTTATGATTCTTATGATGTATTTGGCTACTGTAACAATGGTGGATTAATACAATGGTGTTTGTTCTGAATATCAGTGCTTATGGATCTAAATATTTGTGTTTTTTATTGTGTTCATGGTTTAGATCTGATTCCTACATGTTGTTTTTGATGTTCATAGTCATAATATGGTTCATCTATGCTTGGATCTAGTTTCTTTATTCTTGTTATAGGATGTATGCATTTACTATTGTGCATTACTCTACCATTCATGGTAACATTCTTGACAAAGCTCACATAGAAGAGGGGTCTGGTGCCTTTTTGCGTGCTTTGGGTGAGCGCCCAGTTTAGGTTGGGTGATATGCCGACGTGCCTGGGAATTAAAGGGTTAGGAAAAGTGACTACATCTTGGTTCCGTTTCATGGACCTCTTTTGAAGTTGTTGCAAGAATGGTGTGTAATGGTAGAATGCTTGACCTTGGCCAATGTGGAGACTTGGCTTAAGAACACAGAGGATGAGTTTGCACAGAGATTCAACACTGGACCTGAGTTTGATGCATGTACATGGGTAGAGGAGCATTTGTATCATGAGCTCTATGAGATGTTCTTTTGTTGTTTTCCAGTAGAACTGTATGAATGGTTGTCAGTGTATGCATCGAGGAAGAGTTGGTATTATCGACCTCGTGTTTGGACCCAAGAAGATTATCATGGCTACATGATGTTGATCTGATCTGGACTTGTGTTGTTGATCATTGGTGGAGTGGTGTGTTGACTAGCTACACATTGGAGTACGTGGTTTCTACTTATTCTTTCCCAGAGGTTGCTGAGTTTGAGTTCTTGTGAGAACCGAGAGGATATTTCTTGTGTGCTTTACCATTAGCCATTAAGATCTTGATCATCACTCTGAGTTTAGAAGCATTTCCTATGGCTAGCTAAACTCCCACTAGGCGTGGGGCGTGGAAGCAGGTGTGGTAAGAAATGGTGGATCCTATGGAAGAAGTGGAGAGAGAGGAAAGGCAGCTCAAGTATAATGAAGTGTGAGAGAGGGAATTGGCGAAACAACATGAGATTGCAGGAGTGATGGATGTATGGAGGCAAGATGTTGTAGGAAGGATTTGAGGTTCACGCGGAGGATGTGGAACCTGAGCAGTCTGTGCTACCCCATCTTGGAAAGCGCGGAAGAAGAACCCCCTCGGCTTCTGATGAGAGCTCGTCAGATGAAGAAAGGAGACAGACCATAGGCACACATTTGAACCCACCTGGTGACCTAACCCTTGCGCTTAGTTTTCCAATTCCTGAGACAAGTATTGCTAGTCTGGTTGGTGTTGGTGTTGGTAAGTGAGCAACATCAGGTAGATATCATTTTTCATTAAATTCATCTATGGCCACACAGACATTTCCTGTGTTTGGTGGTATCCTATCAGGCGCGTCATTTGGACAAGGTGTGGGCACACAGAACGTGGGTATCACATCTGGAAGTAGTTCAACTTCACAGACTGTTGGAGCTCAGTTTAGCACAATGGTGGGAATGTAGAGTAGCACTACTTCAGGCCCTATACCTACTATAGAGGAGGAGAGGATCTGGTGGATCTGGAGGGATCAAGAGTTAGTGGATCTAGTGGATCTGGTGGTGGAGGAAACACAGGAGGGAATCAGGGTTCTGGATCTAGTGGGCAAGGACCACAACCCCATCAAGTATTTTATGAGATGTCTCTTCATTTACCTAATTATAAAGGTGTTGAGGATGCTACAGAGCATGTACACAAGTGTGAATTGCTATGGCGTGCTAAGGGGATCACTACCCAGGAGAGGAAGGCAAGCCAGTTTGCAACTACGTTGCAGGGGCACATGCATAGCTGGTACCAAAAGTATGACCCACATCAGATGGTGGTGGATTATAATGCGTTGCATGATGCCTTCTTGGTGGAATTTCATATTCCTGAATTTGAGAAAAAGAGCATCAGTGTGCTCAAGGAGATTCAACAGGGTATGGCAAACGATTGTGTGGGAGTATGATGCATGCTTTAAGACTCTCTTGTCAAAGTTATCTTATGATATCCATCCCTCTCAGCATGCTCAGTGGTTCATTGGAGGCTTGATAACACCTTTCAGATGAGCACTTTCACATAAGACTTTCATGGATCCACGTGAGGCCTTGGAGGCTGCTCTGCATGTTGAGGCCTGTTGGAAGCGTTGATACTGGGGTAAGTCCCTTTTTTGGAGGCACAGATTGCTTCCATGGAAAATCAACTTGAAAAATTGTCTACAAATTCAGCACATGAGACTCACAACAGACTTTGGTGTACAGATTGTGAAGTAGAAGGACACACCAAGGATAGTTTCCCTTGAAATTCAGTGTGCGCCATGTCATTAGATTGTGAAATCTGTCATGGGGATCATGATCCAAGTAGATGCCTATTGTTACAATGCGCGCTCCATAAGAATGTGTCTTGCTATTGTAATATTTGTACATCTACTACTCATGATATGAAGGATTTCTAGTTGATAGACCGGATTCATGATGCAATTGATATTGGTGTGCGCCAGACCAGTGTTTCGAACAGTTCTAAAAACGAGGGGCATCAACATGAAGGGCATGAAGATGGTGGAGGAAGGGGAAGAAGTTTTCATGGAGGATTCAGAGGTTGTAGTGGTCATGGCGGAGGAAGGAGTGACTTCCCCATGTGGAACTTGTTTCAATTGTGGATCTATGGATCACTACAAGTGTGAATGCCCAGATTTACTGCAATGCTCATGGTGTGGAAAGAAACATAAGTATGAGGAGTGCCCTGATTTGTATGATCACATGAGCCAGAATCATAAGAAGGAAAAGGGTGTGGGAATGGTTAGTGTGAAGTGCACTGAGCCCCTGTTCATGCCTAAGGTAGCGCCTAATCTGTAGTTGGAACCTGTATTAGTAACTACACGTGCCAGAGAAATACCAAAGCAGAGGCCTCTCATTACAAGAGAAGAAGTATTGCATGGAAAGTACCCTGATCTGACTTATCAGAAGGAGGTTTACCAGGAGACTATGGAGGTTATTAGGAGTTTGCAAGGGGAGATCCAATGCTTGAAAGAGCAGTCGTGGAAGTTAGAATAGGAAAAGAATGTTGAGATCCCTCAGAAGGATGTTGATGATGTCAAAGAGGTATGTAAGATGTTACGCTAGGAAAATATCATTCCCCTATTAGGAGAGTGGTTGAGAGGAAAGATACCGCACACTAGAAGTGAGCATGAGAGGTAGATCTTGCATGCTAATTTTCCCCCTCATAGTCTTGATTATGACAAGGAAATCACGTTGAATGTGGTAGTTGATGGATGGCTCCTGAGAAACATACTAATTGACACAGGTGCAGAGGTTAATGTTCTTACTTTGGATGCATGGAATCAGATGGGGAGACCACCATTGCAGCCATCTTCAAATGTGTTGTACATGGCGAATAGAACTAAAGCTATGCCCATCAGAGTTTTGAAGAATGCTTCCATAACCATTCAAGGGGCCAAGTTCACTAGGGATTTTGAAGTCTTAGCACTTGCCGAGGTAGATAGTTTTCCAGCATTACTTGGACGCCCTTGGTGTTATGTGAATAATGTTGATTTACGCTTCAACAAGGGATACATCAGTTTTGAGAACAAGAAGGAGTGCGTAATTATTCCACTAACAGATGGGAGGTCTGCACCTTATGTAGAGCCTTTGGGAAAAGAGGACATAAATAGAATTTATGTGTGCACCATCAGAGACCCAAAGGTTATTGAACCATCAAGAGAAGGAGTCATTTAGTGGGATGATGCTAAGTCTATGAGTGATGCAACTAGCATTACATGTGATAATTGGGTGCATGGGACTTATGAGTTGGTTGGGAGAGAATTGAAGGGCACTGTGACTTGAGTTGTCAAGGTGCATTCGGTTAGGCATCTGGGAGGAAGACAGTTACCAAGTTACACTGGAGAAGGTAACCCTGATGTCTTTTTGCATGCTATGGAAGTCCAGTGGACCTGTGAAGTAGAACAAAGGAATATGCTTATTTATACCTTGTGTGGGACAGCTGCATGTTGATGGATGACTCATCGGAATAATCTTATAGAGTGGAGGTAAGAATCACATTCTCTATTAGATTTATCTAGAACAATGCACCTTCAAAGATATGTGACTATCATGGGAAGGAATCTACCTTGTACCACATTCAGGAATGTGAGAAATCCTGGATGGAAGGCCCGGAAGCTTTACCCCCTTCACTCTGGGTGCATAAGTTCTATTCCACCTTGCAAGGTTGTGCACGTGCATGGTATGTCTATTCAGAGTTACAGTCCAAAGACATGAAATTTAGGAGTTGATGCATGTATTATTCATACTTTTGAGTATCTATCTTCTAAACCATCAGTTTTGAAGCTTTAGGTAGTAAATGCATTACTCTAGAGATAGTGCCTTGAGGACCTCATCCTAGAATTTATAGGGGAACCTAATTTAATTGCACTTTGAAGAAGAAGAAATGGATGAAGACAATTCAACCTACCTGAAAAAGAGAAAGGAAATATGACCTAATAGATTCCTGATGCGACCATTTAAAGAGATAGAATTTTGTGCAACCTAGATTTTGATCATACTTTGGGTACATGCAAAATCTTTAGTGTGCCATGAGAATTTTCGTGCCTACCTAAGCCTTTGAAAGATAAATAATTCGTCAACATTGGCATAGTCATAACTAAAGATGGTAATCAGGTTTGGTGATTACTGGACAATTTACCAAGAGGTTCATTTATAATTGAGTTTATTTGACTTATGATTTGTTACCCATGTGCGATAATGAATTAAAAAGGGTCATCATCATTATGCAGATAGTGTGGATGAACCATGAAGGAAGGTTTGCACCTGATTAGGAGAAAGGTTTATGAGTGATAATCCTTACATGTGCGTATGAAGGTTCAGAAGATATTGATACTAAATGTTTGGATAAGAATATTCAGGATTCATTAAAGGCCATTGAAGAGTCTATGATGGGTTATACCCAATGGTGATTAGTATCATTATAAATATGGGAAGATAACCCTGATGTATGTTTAGACTACAGAATATTTTTAATGTTTGCATGAAGTAGATAAAGGAATTTTAATATTTAATAAAATTGGTGTTGAGATGGAAGGAAAATCGTTATAGAGTTACTTCATCGGCACATCTAATCTTGTACAAGATGGTTTCATTAGGTATCACCATGAATTTAAAGATTGCAAAATCAGGGAAGGAATCACCTACGTCACCAGTTAATGGAATGTGAGAGAGCCTGGATTCCAAGTTATTACCGATTTCACTCTAGGTAACATAATTTGCCTATTCCACCTTGCAATGCATTGTGCATGAACATGGTAAGTCTATTCATAAGTTACAATCGTCAGACAGGAAATTGTAGGAGTTGAGTGAAAATGTTATTCAAACTTTTGAGTATCTATCTTCTAAACCAGATGAATGAAGCTTTACAGGTAGTCAATGCCTTACTCTGGGAGATAGTAATAAAGCTGAGGACCTCATCCTAGATTTTTAGGGGAACCTGATTTAGGTCATACTTTGAAGAAGATTGGAAATCCTGCCAAATGAAGTACAGTTTGAGTGCCTCTGCCTAGAAAAAGAGAAAGGAAAACTAATGTACCTAATAGATGATGAGAACCTATATGTTGATCATACAGAAGGTATGCGCGAAGTCTTGGATAGTGCAGATGAGAAGCATGCACACTGTGGCTTACCATGAGCCTTTGAAGAGAAATAAGGTCAGCATTGGCACATAAGAAGATCCAAAATATGCAATTATTTGTGTTAACTAGATAGACCAAGAGGTTTCAAAGATAATTGAGTTTTGCATGACTTCCAGGATTTGTTCTATTGCAGGATACCATGAATTGAAATGGGTTCATCATTCATTGGGAGAGATGGAGATTAAGTTGAAGGAAGTTGTGTGCCTAATTAGGAAAAGGCCTTATAGGATGAATCCTAATCTGTGTGTGAAGGTGAAAGAAGAGATTGATAAAATGTTGGAATCTAGGATCATTGAAGCCATTGAAGAGTTTGAATGGGTTAGCAAAATGGTGATTATTATCAAGAAATATGGAGGATAAGGATCTGTGTGGACTACAGAGATTTGAATGTTGCATGTGTTATAGATCCTTTTCCAATGCCTTTTACTAAGGAAATCTTGGAAGGTGTAGCAAGCCGCAAAATCTACTCTTTTACAGATGGTTTCTCAGGGTATCACTAGGTAAGGATTGCAAAAGAAGACCAAGAGAAGACTACTTTCACCACTGAATGGGGAAGTTTTTCTTACATGGTTATGCCCTTTGGACTTAAGAATGTGCCTGTTGTATTTTCACGCATTGTGGTGCAAGCATTTCAAGAATTTATTCATAAGTTTCTACAAGTCTACTTGGATGATTGGACAGTGTATGGATTTGGTGAAGGATCATTGTGATGACTTGAGATTGATGTTTAAGATGTGTAGAAAGTTACGTATATCTCTAAACATTAAGAAATGTGTCTTTACTACTCCTTTTGCCACATTGCTAGGTCATATTATTTGCAAGGAAGGTTTATTGGTGGACCCTGCCAAAGTTATTGTTATTTGGGTTTGTTATTTGGGTTTGGAGGAGCCTGCCAACCAAAGCATAGTGCACATATTTT
Source organism: Taxus chinensis (assembly GCA_019776745.2). Taxonomy (NCBI): domain Eukaryota; kingdom Viridiplantae; phylum Streptophyta; class Pinopsida; order Cupressales; family Taxaceae; genus Taxus; species Taxus chinensis. The sequence continues at coordinate 373,064,074 of CM034157.1, forward strand.
TGGGGCATATGGGTTACTATAGAAAATTCATCAATGGCTATGCAGGATTATTGTGCCCTTGGAAGAAACTATTGAGGCATAAGGGAGGATTTCATTGGGCTTAGGTGCAACAAGAGGCGTTTGATATGTTGAAGGAGAAGCTTACTATTGCGCCCATTTTGCGCTCTCCCTCTTGGGACAAGCCCTTTCATGTGCATGTGGATGCGTCAGGAATGGAAATTGGAGTAGTTCTACACACCTGGAGAAGGGAATTTGATCACCCTTTGTGTTTTGCAACAGAAAGTTAACTCCTGCTGAGAAGAATTACACAATCACAAAGTGTGAAGTGTTATCTATGATTTATGTGCTACATAAGTTTAGGTAGTACTTGTTGGCTAATCCACTTATCTTTTACACTAATCACATGACACTTAGGTATTTAGTAAACAAGCTTGTTTTTCAGGGGTGCATATGCCATTGGATCTTGTTATTTCAGGAGTTTGACTTTTTAGTCGTAGTAAATCTAGGAAAGAGTAATTAGGACCTGACCATCTTTCAAGAATTAATTCAGGTGAGGACATGCAAAGCATTGAAGACATAATGCTTGGATGCACAGTTATTCATATTACAACGTGCGCCCTCTGATTTGGAGGATATTGCTATATTTTTATGAACAGGTGTGGCGCCTGATAGAATGAAGAGTATAGAAAGGAAAACAACTTTCCATTCATGTCGTGCCTTATATGTTGATTGGTGGAGATCTATACAAACTTGGCCAGGATGAGATTTTACATTGGTGTGTACTAGAACATGAGTGTGTGGGTATTATGGAGGAATCTCATGGAGGGATTATTAGTGGACACTATGCAGGGTGAGCCACCATGCACAAGATTTTGATGGTTGGTTTGTGGTGGGAATAATTGTTAAAGGATTGCCAAGAATATGCCAAGGGTTGTGATCATTTCCAGTGCCTTGGGAAGCCTAGGCATAGAGATGAAATTTCATTGAGGCCTATAGCAAGTGCAAAACCTTTTGAAAAATGGGAAATTGAATTCGTGGGCCCTATTTCCCCACCAATGCATAGGACTAGGTTGCGCTACATCATTACTTGTACATATTATCTTACAAGGTGGGTGGAAGCAACACCTATGAAGGATTGCACTGCAGCTACTACAAGGTTCCTTTGGGAGAATATCATAAGTAGGTATGGATTTCCATTAAGTTTAACAAGTGATAGGGGTACTCATTTCTTGAATGATACTGTTAGAATATTATTGGCAGAGTTTATGGTAGCACATCATAAGACTACACCCTATCACCCACAAGCTAATGGAACTGTTGAAGCTTTCAACAAGATTTTGAGCCACACATTGACAAAGATCTGTGATGTTGGAAGGAAAGATTGGGATGATAAAGTTTCTGTTGTACTTTGGTCATATAGAACAACCTACAAGAGGATGAACAAAGAAACACCCTTTCAGTTGGTGTTTGGCGTAGAGGTTGTTTTACCGGTTGAGTTCATGTTACCATCCCTGCGTATTGCACACGCAGGAGGATTGGCTGATGAGAAAGCACTTGAAGATCACATAGATAAGTTGATGCAGTTGGACGAGAGGCATGTTATAGCTCATTGGATCCAGAAGATAGAGAAAGCAAGGGAGAAGGCTTGGCATAAGCGACACATTAAGAACAAGAAGCTGAAAGTTGGACAGATGGTTCTTTTGTATGACTCCAAGTTTTTGTGCCATCTTAGAAAGTTCCAAGTGCATTGGTTGGGACCATATGTTGAAAAAGTGACTTTGACTTAGGAAAGTACATGGAAATAAATTAATACATGGATTTAATGTGCTTTCCTAGGCAAAAAGTGCGACTTGCCTTGGGAATGGGAAAAATTAATAAAAAATAAATTATATCCCTTGGGAAAAGTGCTACTTGCATTTTGGAGAGGTTTTTGGCTTATAAAGGGAAAAGTGTGACTTGTGCTGGATTGATTCCAGAATATTATTATTTGTCTTCCCGGAAGTTGGCTCTGAAGCTTTGCAGACAAAATCCAAGTACAAAAACCCTCTGGATTATTCCTCTTGTGGAGGGAAAACCCGGGAGAAGTGAGAAGAGTTTCTATTCAAGGAACTTCATAGTATTCACAAGTTATTTATCATTTCAACAGTATCAGAAAGAGAAATAAATTGCAGCAGTGGGCATTCAGACAACTTCCAGAGTGGGGCAACTTATTCTACAATTGTTTTATGCAGCATCTAAGGTATTTTCATGCTAGTTTATTATTGTATCTTTCAGCCTCAAATATATATCAAATCGATTTGGTTTGAATAAATTCCAGCAGGGTTTTGGGCAATATTTTGTTATCAATTCATTTGTAGACTTCTGGTTGTTTTGCCGTAAATATTTGCCATTATAAATCAATATTAAATTCACGGCTGAATTATTAATGAAGAAATCTGCTTGTTTAAACCCTAGTTTGCATTTTCTATCATGTATTTATCTGCATTGCAGGGTTTATTTTATTTAATTTGGATGATTGCAATATGAGAATGGTGTTCAATGGTTTCTTTTGACATTACCAGTATGAGATTCCATGTTTGAGCAGGTGTAGAAAGTTAAATATATATATATCTAACATGTATTAATCTATGCTTGCGATCTTTTAGTTTTTTTATAGATTGCTCAGGCTTGGAACTATGCTAGTAATGTCAAAAGAAACCATAGAACACCATTCTAATACTGCACAAACAAATTAAATAAAACAAACCCTACAAGCCGGATAAATACAGAAAAATGCGCCTAGGGTTTAATCAGGCAGATTTTTTCACAAATAATTTAGCCGTGAATTTAATATTGATTTATAATGGCAAAACAACCAGAAGTCTTTGCAAATGGATTGATAACAAAATATATATTACAAAATCCTTGAAAGGAATTTATTCAAACCAAAATCGATTTGATATATATTTGAGGCTAGAAGATACAATAATAAACTAGCAATGAAAAGTACCTCATTGGGAATACTGCGTTAAAACAACTCATAGAATATGCTTGGATTACCCACTCTAGAAGTTGTCTGAATGCCCACTGCTGCAATTTATTTCTCTTTCTGATACTGTTGAAATGATAAATAACCTGTGAATATTATGAAATTCCCTGAATAGAAATTCATCTCACTTCTCTTAGGGTTTCCATCCACAAGAGGAATAATCCAGAGGGTTTTGTCCTTGTATTTTGTCTGCAAAGCTTCAGAGCCAACTATTAGGAAGAAAAATAATAATAATCTGAATGAACCCTGTTAGAACAAGTGCACTTTTACTAGATAAGCCAAAAACCTTTCTACTAGTCAAGTACACTAAACCCCTCAAAATTCTCAATTTATTTGTAATCAATCGATTCGCAGCCAATCCCTCATCAATGAACTTGTTGCTCATTTATCACATCCAGCAAGTCAACCAAACATAGGACAATCACATTAAATGTCCCTTAAGTATCCCTTCAGCCGAAAGGGAAGGTACCTAAGAACTCTTGAGAGTGTAGCAATAGTGACAATGGATGAATCCAATGCCTTACTCTCTCCAAGCACTACTTGGGGCTGCTCCCCATTGTGCATCATGGGACTGCTGTTCTCACCCTTTGCATGTTGTATCTAGACGAGTGGTCATCATCCTCATCTGAAATCACCTCAATGAGATGCACCTTGCATTACCAAGGCATCTTTGATGTCCAGCTCCCAATGATCTTTGCAATTATTCAAGCAAAGCTTCTTCCTCTACAACTCATTACTAAGTTATGGAATTGCCTGATCATACCTTAGTGAGACAGGTGCACTCTTCTGCAGGGAATAGAAGAGCAGGTTGGAATGCACAATTCATTAAACTCGTGGGAAACTTCTTATGGTGATTGCAATTGATAAGAAGTGGGGAATGTGTCCAAGTCCAATGCGTGGCTATAGATGGCATCATGCAGTGTCCTAGGCTTAAGGGCATTGAAACCAAGGACCTTCCTCAATCCAATGTCATGAAGGCACTCTATGAATGATGCATCACCACACCTCTTCTACAGGCATCTCTGGAACCATAATACCTATACATTCTGATGAATTCGTTGATGTATGAATCAACGTACCCACTTTGTCGAAGTTGTGCCAAGTCCCTGTGATAAAGCTCCACATCCTTAGTGATCAACATCAACGAGGAAATCGAAGTGTGCAGGCGTGATTATCAACCCTGCCACCAATCAAAATGACTTCACCCCCTCAAGGTGTAAAGTGAATTGTATAGCCTCTTGTTCCCTATTGGTCTGAGGGTAAGATAGGTGTCGAGCTTGTGAAATTGAGCCCTGGGCACTGATCTTTCCGCTACCATCAAAAGTGGAGAGGGTTACCTTATTGGTAACTTACTTCAATTCCCTGTTACTGGTGGGCAACGATGAATACTTCTCGATGGATTGTCCAACTGCCTAAATGGTATCTCTCCTCTAAGCAGAATACTACAGGAGTGGAAAGTTGACGTCCATTCACATACTGCGGCAAAGCTGCCTTCACTCATCACTGAGGCTACCATAATAGTATCCGAGAAAAGCTACTTCTTCTGGTCCGCACCAATCAATCTCTGGTGGATCATCTCTAGGCAAGGAATGTTAGGCTGCATAGGCCTATCTAAAAAAGGCACAAATCTGGTAGCTTTCCTCACATTTGTATGATAGTTGTGCTTCCTCTCATGGTGTGGCGATCCCCTAACATGTTCCGATTTCTGAAGGTGATTTGCCTGTGATTCTCTGGTAAGGGTACTAGCAACTGATACGAGATCTATCAAAGCTTTTGCCATGTCTGTAAGCTTACGTGCCTATCCAATACCAAAGCAGTGTGCAAGGTAGAGCCCATGCGTTCCATAGCCTGCAACAACTGCCTTTGAGTGGCTGCCATATCCCTAATGAAGTCTCTATTTGGATCTGCATGCTCATTCTGAGGACTCTAGTCTATCACCCATAAAATCCATTGATGTCACCTCCTACAATAGCAACTTCGAGTAAGTGCCTCGCATGCGGGAGTAGTATTTGTGTGGACCAACCTCTCTATGATGCATTCAAATCTATTTTTTTTAAATACTCTCTGCTTCCTTCCCACACGGGCTGGGAGATACATTGCTCTGATGCCACTGAAAGATCCCAAACACCTTTGACCTGATTGTTTATATACTTGCTCAGGCTTGGAACTTAGTAATCTTTGGATGGCACATAGTTTTCTTGGTTCTCTTTAACGGGATTTAGGTTGAAGCCCTACGGATAAATAAGTGTTCTTGGGTTTGTAATAAGCAATTTGCCATTTATCTTAGGTTTTCCTTTAATGATTTTCCTGGCAAATATTTACCTTTCGTCAGTCGCTATGCAAATGTCATTTTAATTCAATGTATTGCTGTTGTTTCACGTTGCAACTAGTAGCTAATTAAATTTTAAATATTCCATGTGTAGAGGATACACATACATAAACTAGTGAAAAAACCTCAGATTGACAGTAAAATAACTATAGAAAATGGTTGCCCCACTTTTCTAAGTTGTTTGGATTGACTTGAAATTTCTCTTTCTGGGATACTTTGCTGTCAAAGGTGATAAAAATGCTTTTGACTTACAAGAAGTGTGAATAGAAACTTGAGATGATCCTGAAGACCATCCAAAGAGAAAATAATTCCAGTAACAGAGGTTTCGTCCTGGGAAATTACTTAGTGGATTGTAGAGGTCTTTTGAGCCAAGGTGCCGGGAAGAAAAATGGTAATAATCTAATGTTAGCATTCTACAAGGTTCGTACTTTTATGTTATAAGGTGAAAAACCCTTCCAAAAGAAGTTTACTTAAGCAAAATAATTTAGCTTAGTTAAAAAGTTTTGTCAATTCCCGTGGGTCGCAAAGGCTTATGTTAAGGTCATGAAAAAGTATAAATAGGGCCTAGGAGGGTAGTCATTTTAAATACCTTGCCTTTGAAAATGTTTGTGCTCCCGAGCAATTGAAGTCAATGAATTCATGATAGTGCTTTTAGTGAAACTTAATTTTACACAACTAATAGCGTTTAACAAATTGTGAAGTCACCCTTGCAGTCGAATAGTTCGGTCGAAGACCTTTGGCCCTGTTTTGTCTACCCGACGGCCAAAGGGTGTTTTCAAGGGTGACTTCGGTTTATTAATTTTATTATATTGTGCTCAAAATAAAGTAAAATATCATTAAAGCACATATAATTAATTAATAGACTGTTTAAGTGACTTTGACTTAGGAAAGTGCATTTAAATAAATTAATAAATTATTTAATGTGCCTTCCTAGGCAAAAAATGCGACTTGCCTTGGGGAAGGGTCAAATAAGCCAAAAATGCGACTTGGTTGGAAAAGGAAATAATTAATTATGAGGATTTGGAAAAAGTGCGACTTGTTCCTTTGGAAGGTTTTTTGGCTATAAGGGAAAAATGCGACTTGGGGAAAGGGCATTCAGATTATTATTATTTTCTCCCGGCAGTTAGCTCTGAGCTTTTGCAGATAAAATCCAAGGACGGAAACCCTCTGGATTATTCCTCTTGCGGACGGAAACCCCAGGAGCAGTGAGAGAAGTTTCCATTCAGGGATCTTCATGGTATTCACAGGTTTTTATTATTCCAGCAGTTAGAAAGAGAAATAAATTGCAGCAGTGGGCATACAGACTTCTTCTAGAGTGGGGCGACTTCTTCTACAGTTGTTTTATGCAGTATCTGAGGTATTTTTCATGATAGATAATTATTGTAATTCCCAGCATCAGATATATATCAAATCGATTTGGTTTGAATCATTTACAGTGGGTTTTTGGACAATCTTTATTATTAATCTATCTGCAGATTTATAATTGTATTGCCGTAATATTTAGCATCAGAAATCATTATTAAATACACGGCTGAATTGTTTATGAAGAAATCTGCCTGTTAAACCCTAGGCGCCTTTTCTGTATTCACCCGGTTTGCGGGGTTTGTTTTATTTAATTTATCTATGCAGTTTTAGTATGGTGTTCTATGGATCCTTTTGATGTTATCAGTTCAGATTTGAGCCAGAGCAATATATATTAAAAAAAAAAAGTATTCAGGCAAAAAGGGGTTTGGGATCTTTCAGTGGTATCAGAGCAGTGTATCCTCCCAGCCTGTGTGGGAAGGAAGCAGAGAGTGTATTAAAACAGAAATCAGCTTTGAATGCAGCACAGAGAGGACGGTCCACACAGATACTACACCCGCAGACGAGCACGACTCGAAGCTGGTATTGCAGGAGGTGACAGAATGGAATATTTGGGTGAGAGACCTGAGAGTCCTCCTCGAGAGGAACATGCAGATCCAGATAGGGATTTCATTCGGGATATGGCAGCCACTCAGAGGCAGTTGTTACAGACCATGGAGCGCATGGGCACTACCTTGGATAGGTTGGCACTAGATAGGCCGCGGGACAGGCATGGCAGGAGGGATAGATCCGTATCAGTTGCCAGTGGTTACAGGGATCATAGCAGATCACCTTCAGAGCTTGGGAGTGTTAGGGGATTGCCACGCCATGAGCGGAGGCATACTCATACAGATGAGCGGAGACACACTCATACAGAGGAGAGGAGACCTACGGATTGCAGATAGGCCTATGCAGCCTAACTTCCTGCCTAGAGATGACCCACCAGAGATTGAGGGACGACCGGAAGAAGTAGCTTTTCCGGATACTATTATGGCAGTCAGTGATGAGTGGAGGAGTTTGCCGCAGCATGTGAGGGATGTATTTCCCCTCCCACAGTATTGTGCTCAGAGGAGAGATAACATGAGGGCTGGACAGGACAGGAGGCCTAGAGCGCAGCAGAACAGGGATTTGCAGCAGGTTACCAATAAGGTAACCCTCTCCACTTTTGATGGTAGTGGAAAGATCAGTGCCAGGGCTTGGATTCACAAGCTCGACACCTATCTTACCCTCAAACCCATGAGGGAGCAGGAGGCCATACAGTTCGCTACATTACACCTTGAGGGGGTGGCTTATGATTGGTGGCACCATGGGTTAGTTACACAGGGTCATGAGCTTCTACGGTCATACAGGGATTTCAGCGAGAGGTTGATTGCGAGATTTGATCGCAAGGATGTGGAGCTGTATTACAGGGACTTGGCACAAGCTCCGACAGAGTGGACACGTTGATTCATACATCAACGAATTTCAGCGTATAGCAGTTATGGTTCCAGAGATGCCTGAGAAGAGGGTGGTGATGTTATTTATAGAGGGCCTTCATGACAGGATGAGAGGATTGGTCAAGGCTCTTAAGCCTAGGACATTGCATGATGCCATCCAGACGGCATTGAACTTGGACACATCCCCCACTTCCTATCAGCCCACTTCTTATCAGCCCAATAAGAAGTTTCCCACGAGCTCCAGGCCATTTCAGCGCTCTACCGTTCCGCAGAAGAGTGCACCACCTCCTAAGGTGGATCAGGAGACTCGTAATGAGTTAAGGAGGAGAAGACTCGTAATGAGTTAAGGAGGAAGAAGCTTTGCTTTCATTGCAAAGATCATTGGGAGCCTGGACATCGTTGCCTTGGTAAAGGCAAGGTGCATCTCATTGAGGTGATTTCAGACGGGGAGGATGATCACTCGCCAGATACAGATGCAGAGGATGAGGGCGGTGACCATGATGCACAGGGGGAGCAGCCCCAAATAGAGCTTGGCGAGAGTGAGGCATTGGATTCATCCGATGTCACTATTGCTACACTCTCAGGAGTTCCTAGGTACCATCCCTTTCGGCTGAAGGGAGTGCTTAAGGGACAACGGATTGTTTGTTTGGTTGACAGTGGAGCTACGCACAACTTCATTGATGAGGGGTTGGCTGCGAAGCGAGGATTACAGGTTGAGGAATTTGAGGGGTTTAGTGTACGGGTAGCAGATGGATTTGCTATTAGTTGCACTAAGAGGATTCCACGGCTTAGTATTCAGATGGGGGACTACACATTGACCGATGACTTCTATGTTATTGGACTTGGTGAGATTGATACAGTATTGGGTATTCAGTGGTTACAGTCCCTTGGCAGATATGTGCAGGATTTCCGGAGGATGGAGTTGGAGTTTATGGTGGATAAGAAGAAGATTGTGCTTCGGGCTCTTTCTGACGGTGGGCCTAGAGTTGTTTCAGCACGCAGGATGGAGTCTATAGTCAGACATGGAGAGGTTGCATGGGCAGCCCAGTGTTTCATTTCATCCAAATCTTCTTCAGACAGTGAGCAGCCTTTTCATATTGACATCCAGTCCATACTGGATAAGCACGGCCCAGTGTTTGGTGACATTCCTCCAGGTAGACCACCAGATAGAGGGTTTGAGCATGTTATAGAGCTTGAGGAGGGTGCTAAACCCGTGATGACTACGCCTTATCGCCATCCTAAGACATATAAGGATGAGATAGAGAAGGCCATTAGAGAGCTCTTGGAGATGGGACACATCCGTCCTAGTTCTAGTCCCTTTGCTTCTTCAGTTGTTTTGGTGAAGAAGAAGGATGGGACCATGAGGATGTGCATTGACTATCGTGCACTGAACAAGAAAACCATCAAGAACAGGTATCCCATTCCTCGCATTGATGAGTTGTTAGATGAGTTGCATGGATCTATTTACTTTTCGAAGATTGATCTTCGATCGGGCTACCACCAGATTCGAGTTCGGGATGAGGATATTCACAAGACAGCCTTCAGGTGTCACTACGGGCACTATGAGTTCTTGGTGATGCCATTTGGACTCACTAATGCCCCTGCTACATTTCAGTCATGTATGAACCATCTCTTCAACAGGCAGTTGAGGCAGTTTGTGTTGGTATTTTTTGATGATATTCTGATATATAGCAGGACATGGGATGATCATTTGAGGCATCTTGATGAGGTACTTAGCATAATGGAGACTCAGTCTTTATTTGCTAAGATGTCCAAGTATGAATTTGGACTTACGGAGATATTGTATCTTGGGCATGTCATTGGGGCCAATGGGGTTAAGGTCCATCAGGAGAAGATTTGGCCACCACCCAGGAATATCTCTGACTTGCGAGGATTCTTGGGGTTATGTGGTTACTACATGAGGTTTGTGAAGGGTTATTCTCAGCTGGTAGCTCCATTGGCAGATCTTACACGGAAGGGTGCATTCAGTTGGTCAGATGAGGCACAGGTAGTATTTGAGAGGCTCAAGGTAATTATGAGCACCTGTCCAGTTTTGGCTCTTCCAGATTTCTCACGGCCCTTCATTTTAGAGTGTGATGCTTCGGGATTGGGGATTGGTGCAGTTCTTATGCAAGATCGCCATCCTATTGCCTTCGAGAGCCGGAAGTTGAGAGATAATGAGAGATTGTATTCCACCTATGATAAGGAGATGCTTGCCATTATGCATGCTTTGGCAAAGTTCAGACAGTATTTGGTGGGTGGAAAATTTGTGGTGAGAACCGACCACAACAGCTTGAAATATTTCCTGGAACAAAAGGAACTCAATGAGAGGCAACAAAAATGGGTCAGCAGAATCCAAGCATATGATTTTGACATTGAGTATGTCAAGGGGACGAAGAATGTAGTGGCTGATGCACTTTCCAGGAAACCCCATCTCGCTGCCCTATGTTCTTTGAGCGAGATTTCAGCAGATTGGAAATCTCAACTGTTAGTTGAGTATTCCAAAAACACTTGGACATGTGACATTATGGATGGAAAAATTCAGGATGGCCGGTATAAGGTAATAGCTGATTTGATTTTGTATAAGGGCAGAATTTACCTAGTTCCTGAATCTGAGCTTAAGGAGAAGATTATGCATGCTTTCCATGATGCACCACTTGCAGGACATCCAGGGTATTTTAAAACATACAGGGAAATTAGAGAGAGATTCTCCTGGAAGGGTCTCAAGGATGATGTCTTGCGCCATGTCCGTGAGTGTATGACTTGTCAGCAGAACAAGTCAGAGCATACTTTCCCAGCAGGTTTGCTACAGCCATTGCCAATTCCGGAGCAGAAGTGGGAAAGTATTTCGATGGATTTCATTACAGGTCTTCCCGTGGTGCAAGGGAATGATCGCATTTATGCAGTAGTTGATCGGTTGACAAAATATGCACACTTTTTCGCTGTCCCTACCAGCTTTAAGGCACCTCATGTGGCTGATTTGTTCTTCCGTCAGATATTCAGGTTGCATGGACTTCCGAAGAACATAGTTAGTGACCGGGATAGCAGGTTTATGAGCATATTTTGGCAGGAGCTTTTCCGTTTGGTTCACACTGAGTTGACTCCTAGCACTAGTTATCACCCTCAGACGGATGGGCAGACAGAGATTGTGAACAAATGGATAGAGGGTTATCTTCGTAACTATGTTGCAGGACAGCAGAAGGCATGGGTAAAGTTGCTATATTTATGTGAGTATTGCTATAACACCACTTACCATATGTCTATTGGTATGACTCCATTCCGAGCACTGTATGGGTATGATGCGAGATCTTTTGTTGATTTGGCGTTTGGGGACAGTAGAGCTCCCAAGGCTCAGGAGAGTTTACAGGATAGTCAGGACATCCTTAAGGTACTTAAGGAAAATATTCAGCGGGCCCAAAATCAGCAGAAGATGTATGCAGATAGGCACAGAGTGGAGAGATCATTTGAGGTAGGAGACATGGTTTTTCTACGTCTTCAGCCTTACAGACAGAGTACTCTCAAGAAGAGTGGGGCTGAAAAGCTCAAGCCGCGATTCTATGGGCCATACAGGGTGTTGAGGAGAGTTGGTGAAGTGGCATATGAGCTAGAGTTGCCTTCTGAGAGTAAGATACACAATGTCTTTCATGTATCTTGCTTGAAAAAGGCCTTGGGGCAGCACATTATTTCTTCTACAGAGTTACCACCCCTGGATGAGGAAGGGAGATTGGATTTAGTGCCAGAGGAGATCTTGGATAGCCGAGAGAGGAGACTGAGGAATAAAGTTATTCGGGAGTTCCTGGTGAGGTGGAAAGAGTTACCAGTGGAGGATGCTACATGGGAGGGCGAGTCTATATTACAGCATCCAACTCTACAGTTGCTTGGGGACAAGCAATCTCGGGAAGGGAGGACTGTAATGTCCCTCTTTCTCGAATAGTTCGGTCGAAGACCTTTGGCCTGTTTTGTCTACCCGACGGCCAAAGGGTGTTTTCAAGGGTGACTTCGGTTTATTAATTTTATTATATTGTGCTCAAAATAAAGTAAAATATCATTAAAGCACATATAATTAATTAATAGACTGTTTAAGTGACTTTGACTTAGGAAAGTGCATTTAAATAAATTAATAAATTATTTAATGTGCCTTCCTAGGCAAAAAATGCGACTTGCCTTGGGGAAGGGTCAAATAAGCCAAAAAATGCGACTTGGTTGAAAAAGGAAATAATTAATTAAAAATTAATTATGAGGATTTGGAAAAAGTGCGACTTGTTCCTTTGGAGGGTTTTTTGGCTATAAGGGAAAAATGCGACTTGGGGAAAGGGCATTCAGATTATTATTATTTTCTCCCGGCAGTTAGCTCTGAGCTTTTGCAGACAAAATCCAAGGACGGAAACCCTCTGGATTATTCCTCTTGCGGACGGAAACCCCAGGAGCAGTGAGAGAAGTTTCCATTCAGGGATCTTCATGGTATTCACAGGTTTTTATTATTCCAGCAGTTAGAAAGAGAAATAAATTGCAGCAGTGGGCATACAAACTTCTTCTAGAGTGGGGCGACTTCTTCTACAGTTGTTTTATGCAGTATCTGAGGTATTTTTCATGATAGATAATTATTGTAATTCCCAGCATCAGATATATATCAAATCGATTTGGTTTGAATCATTTACAGTGGGTTTTTGGACAATCTTTATTATTAATCTATCTGCAGATTTATAATTGTATTGCCGTAATATTTAGCATCAGAAATCATTATTAAATACACGGCTGAATTGTTTATGAAGAAATCTGCCTGTTAAACCCTAGGCGCCTTTTCTGTATTCACCCGGTTTGCGGGGTTTGTTTTATTTAATTTATCTATGCAGTTTTAGTATGGTGTTCTATGGATCCTTTTGATGTTATCAGTTCAGATTTGAGCCAGAGCAATATATATTAAAAAAAAAAAGTATTCAGGCAAAAAGGGGTTTGGGATCTTTCATATTAGCTCCTCCAGATCGCATGGCGGGTTGATATTATCTACTTTGCGGGGAGAAAAATGAGAATTATGGGCCAATTGATAAGGAGAGTGACAGGACTGTGAAACGCTGGCAAGGATATAGCACTCGACCTATGTGCCAACGCGAAAATTGAAGAGATGGCGAAGTAGTTGATTATGACAAGGGGGGAAGGGCTCAGGCATTGCAGATCCTAATGACCCGGCATTAAGGGTCGTTCCCTGACTTATCAACTACAAATTGGGCGCATCGGAATGGTGGACGGACATAAATAGAAGATACTTGTACATTGCGTACAGAGTATCAAAACGAGCACACTATAACTTTGCACAATTCATTGCAAAGAGAATCATTGAGGAAGTGTAGGTGCAGAATGAGGCTAGAGCAGGATCACATGGGGGTCCATCCTACTGTTAACCATATTCTGGAAAATTGGCATCCCCGATGGACCAGATGGGAACGTGTGGGTTTACCCACCACCGCACTCATCTCGTGCGGTGCAATTTTCGCAATTCACTTGTGATGACTCCATCACGAATGCCAACACCCAGATGAACAAATGGTACAAGAGACTGCACAAGGCTTTCAAGAATGAATGGTGTATTCCACCCGATTTGCTAGCAGTTGTAGGGGACCAAGTGAAGTTTGCAGTTATGCAACACTTCAACTTGGCAAAATTTAAAATTACCAAAGGAGAAATGGGGCCGTGGTGCAAACTTCCATTTGCATTCACTGCAAAATATTTGAAGTGTTCCATCAATTAGCTAAAAGATGCGCAGAAGCTGACCATTGATGTCGACAAAGTGGACTCTGATGTTCACACTCTTCGTACAACCTTCAAGTATGATGCGAATCCTGACGTATGTCAAATTATTTGAGCAAGAATTCCTAGATCTGCACTAGCCACAGATCAATGTCACTATCAAGGGCTTCATCCATTGAGTGTTTGTACAGCTGCAAACTAAGACACAAGGGGGAGTTGAAGTGGAGGTTACAGACTCCACCTTTCCGAAGCCAAGAGAGGCGTTGATCCCGCCTATGAAAGTGGTCCAGGAAGAAGGAGAGGAAGAAGAAGAAGGAAGTGAAGGGAAATTGGAAACTTCTAGGAAAAGGAAGTATTATTCACGCTCGGAATAGCAGTGGGGGTGTCAGGTACATCACAACAGGTTAGCACTGAGGCTTCACAACCAGAAGCACTAGAAGTTAAACAGCTATGAGGAAGAAGAGCCAGAGTAGAAAGATCCTAAGGTACATGATGTCTCAATTTCTGCAATGGAGACAGGATCGGAAGACAATCACACCACGTTTAGAGAACTTGAGGTGGAGCTCAAGGAGCAGGAGAAGAGAAGGGCCGAGCAGAAGGCCAAGGCAACAGTTGATGCGCGCGCGAGGGTAAAGGCGCCTACAGCGGAGGGACCTGTGAAGAGTCTTGTGAGAGAAAATTCGCCTATCCAGCCCACCAAACCAGAAGAGAAGAATAATGGAGACTCCTTTTATATTAAGGAGGATAAGGGGTGTACTGCAAGACCAAACACCCCGAGGAAGCAACGCTCAAAGTGCAAGGCGGAGAGGAAGAGGTGGACGCCTAGGTCCCCCCATATGAACTTCGCGGATAATCCCACGAAGGTGTTACGTATGCACGGTTCCAGAGCACCCTTTCCCCAGAAAAGTTACATGCTTGGGATCTCTTAGACCAGGATGGGGGCATTACGAGGACCAAGAAAATGATAAGTTGGAATATGCATTGTCATGTAGAGGAGCCCGAGTTCCAAGTCAACGATCATGCGATCGAGACCATCCATTTGAAGAAAAAGAAAGGGCCGACTTATAAAGTGGTGGATCCAAGCCACCTTACAAATGAGAAGGCATGTAAGGCGCTACAAAAGATGTCCTCAGAAGTCATAAGGTGGAGTTTGGATGCAAGGGTGACTATTCAAACCTTGGTCGCAGATCAAAAGGGGAAGGAAAAGGAAATAGAAAGATTGTGCAATGGTTTGAAGGGCGAACAGGTGCGGACAAAAGAAGCATATGATCGAGCTAGCGCCTTGGTTAAGAAAGTCTTGGGACAATGTTCGACACTAGTGAACCAAGCCAAGACAGATTATAATGATGAGATGGAATATTTGGAAGACTTGGAGGGGAATGTTGTCTGGTCAACATCAAGGATGGTGTGGAACCCACAACTGAGGAGCTCGTGAAGGAGAAGGAAAACAACAAGATTGTTGTTGAAGCCTAGATTACTGAGTTGGAGGACTTTCTCACCCAACTCAAGGAGGAAAACATATTAGCAAATAGGGGCTTCAAGAGTTGTTGGAAATTTGAGCCCATTATTGATGTGCGGGTAAAAGATGAAGAGGTAATCCTAAAGGCCTTACAGGAGAAGGTCCTGAAAAATAAGATTGAGTGTGTCCAGTTTGATAATTAGACACCACAATGTAGAAGGATAAGATAAAGACCAAGCGTGAGAAGCTAGAATTTTGGATTGGTGAACTCTGAGATTCTATCACAAAATGATGGATGAGTTTGAGGGATTTTGCGTGGAATTGGTGGTGGTCATAGAAGAGCTCAAGGGGAAGCTTGAAGAAATTACGCCAGAATAGGTACCCAGCATAGTAGAGGAAGCGCCGGAAAAAGCATTGGCCGAACTGGAGGCATGGAAGAAGTTAAATGGGGAGATAGATGTGGAGCTCCCTAAACTCCACTTAACAGTGTAGACTGTTGAAACGTACAACATTTTTTCCTTAGCTTGTTTTTGGATTGATGGAATTTTGTACGAAAAGCATGAAGAATTGCCAAGGGTGGAGATCAAACTAGTGTGTGGTAATGTTGAGCCCCTAATAAGAATAATTACTTGAGGTGTGAATGGTTTTTTCGTGTGACATTGAGGCGTAAAGGATTTCTTGGAAGTAGCTTCGGGAAGGGCGTGAAGGTTCACGCCTAGGTAGAATAGGCTCAAGACTTAGCCATATTTTGGGCCACAGTTAGAGTTTCAATGAAGGACATGTGGAGATGTGCCCATATTTGGTTATGGATAAGGTTAAAGTACGAAGACTTGGAACCCAAGAAAAGCCTACTTTAGGATATGATCATCATGATAGGATTAAGAGCTGTAAAGTAGAGTTAGTTATGGTTTAGTTGTCATTTGCATGCTTAGGGTACTTGAGTATGGCAGGACATGATGACATTTGGCATGCGGCCTACTCTTGAATGATGACTAGGTGGTGGAGGGAAAGTCCACACCTCTCTTCATGATATGTATTGATTTACCCGGCAAAAAGAGAGCAAAGAGAGAGAGAGAGAGACGCAAGGGAATGTTGTTGAGACTTCTTGAGCAGAGTCATTGTAGGGTTAGAATGTTGTTATGTTGATGTATCTGGTCCATTTATGGTCCTTATGATGTATTTGGCTACTGTAACAATGGTGCATTAATATAATGGTGTTTGTTCTGAATATCAATGCTCATGGATCTAAATATTTGTGTTCTTTATTATGTTCATGGTTTAGATCTGATTTTTACATGTTGTTCTTGATATTTATAGTCATAATATTGTTCATCTATGTGCATGGGCCTAGTTTCTTTATTCTTGTTATAGGATGTATTCATTTACTATCGTGCATTGCTCTACCATTCATGGTAACATTCTTGACAAAGCTCACATAGAAGAGGGGTGAAACGCCTTCGGGTGAGCGCCCAGTCTAGGTTGGGTGATATGCCAGCGCGCCTAGGAATTAAAGGGTTAGAAAAAGTGATTACAACCTTCATTGCAAGGTATAGCCTAAAACAAGGATATGCATGAGGAAGCAGATAAAGCATGTGCAAACTTTTGGTACTACAACAACCTTCCATTCAATGTTACAAAGAGCCTATTCTAGGAGTACTTGGTGACAACGTTAACAATTGCAGGGAAAAGGTACAAGGCACCCTCTTGAAAAGATTTGAGTGGGAAATTGCTCCAGGGTGCAGTTGCAGATGCCACTACAATTCTAGAAGAGAAAAAGAAACAATGGAACAAATACGGATGCACCATTCTTTCAGATGGGTGGACGGATGGAAGGAACTGCACCCTCATTAATTTTTTAGCGGCTTCAAATGGTGAGATGGTGTTTTTGAAGTCTATTGATGCCTCTAACATAGTAAAAAATGCAGAGAATTTGAGTGTTATGTTAGAGACGGTTGTATTAGAAGTTGGTATACATAATGTTGTGCAAGTTGTCACAGACAATGCAGCAGCATATGTGGCAGCTGGGAGACTACTGCAAGAGAGACATCCATCACTCTTTTGGACTCCTTGTGCAGCTCATTGCCTTGACCTTCTTTTGGAGGACATAGGCAAAATTGATTGGGTGAGGCCGGTTGTAGAAGATGCAAGAAACATAACAAAGTACATATACAATCACCCTTGGGTTCTGAGCTTGATGAGAGAACACACAAAGGAGAAAGATCTTGTTCGAGATGGTGTCACAAGGTTTGCAACTAACTTCTTGATGTTGCAAAGTATTTCTAGTTTGTTGACATCTTTGAAGCAAATGTTTGTGAGTCAAGCATGGCTAGACTCACAATATTCAAAGAAAGCGGATAGAAAGAGGGTTGCAAAGATCATTTTTTATGGTATCTTTGCAAAGAGAGCTATAGAAATCATCAAAGTAATTTCAAACTTCGATTTATATTTCATTCTTTTATTTTAATTTGTTAAATTATAAATATATTGTTTTTACTTCTTTACTTAATTTGTAAGTTTGTAACCTTACATTTTAATTTGTGTGTAAGTGTCATAGCCGTTGGTGAGGGTTTTGCGTTTGGTTGATGGGGAGCAAAACCTTATGGGGTATATTTATGAGGCCATGGATAGGGCCAAAGAGTCTATCCAAAACTATTATAGGGGGATATCGTCAGATATGGTCCCTTTTGGGAGATTATTGATAGGAGGTGGAACAATCAACTCCACCAACCTATTCATGCAGCGGGGTACTACCTCAACCCCAAGTATTTCTTCTCCGACGGCTTCACAGATGTGAACGGAGAGGTTATGGAGGGCCTTTCAACATGTATTGAGAGGATGATACCAGATGTTGAGACGAGGGACCTCGTCATTTTAGAGCTGCAAAATTACAAACGTGCTATGGGGAGGCTCTTTTCTTCGGTGTTAGCTATCCGAGGGAGAACCACACAGACACCAGGTAATAAAAATTAGAATGTTTACCAAGTTACTTATTAGTT
The DNA here is from genome assembly GCA_019776745.2 of Taxus chinensis. Taxonomy (NCBI): domain Eukaryota; kingdom Viridiplantae; phylum Streptophyta; class Pinopsida; order Cupressales; family Taxaceae; genus Taxus; species Taxus chinensis. The sequence continues at coordinate 373,082,408 of CM034157.1, forward strand.
ACAGATTTGATTTTATTAATTACTTATAAAACTTTGATTATCTTGTTTGTAGGTTCTTGGTGGGAGGATTGGGGAGGAAATACCCCGCATCTTCAAAAGCTAGCCCTCAAAATTCTATCTCAACCTTGTAGCGCTTCTGGATGTGAACGCAACTGGAGTTTGTTTGAGGCCATTCACAAGAAGAAGCGCAACAGGTTGAGTCAAAAATGGCTCAACGACTTGGTTTTTGTGCAATACAATCTCCGGCTTCGCACAAGAAAAGTGGAGGCCACATCAGAGGAGCTTATTGATTTGGATGAGATAGATCCATACAACGAGTGGACTGGGCAAGAAGAGGAAATCCTTGCATTCACAGAGGACGAGATTGCTTCTTTTGAGAGGGAAGCTATGGAGGGAGAAGCACTAGCAGACTGCAGGAGATATTGGATTGGATGACATCTTTGGAGGTGATCTCCAACATGCAGCAGAGGAGCCACCACCATCTACTTCCAGGTTCGAGCCAGAGTCGCAGCCTTTTAGGAGGAGCGAGGAGACGCAGCCGAGTGTGGGGCCTAGTAGAGGCACTAGACCCTCTCCCCAATATTTCTCTAGAATGTGGAAGAGGAAAATGTAACTTATTGTATATTGTATCTCACATAGATATGAAATTTATGATGATATTTTTCAATGTCAATCATCATAAATTCATATTACTTATCAGTCGACTATTGTATTGGCATGATGATGCGATTTTGTATTGTATTTGTATTCAAATCTAATAGAAAACACTTCTCCAACATTTTATGGACTCATTTGATACATTTTGTAGCTATGTGTTGCTTAAAATTTATGTTTTTTAAAGAAATTTGCGTATTTTTTAAGTTGCCGAGTATTCCCGAGTATTCGCCGAGTATTGCCAAGTCAAAATAATTTTGGTTTGCCGAGTACTAGTATGCGTACTATGGCTGCGACTATAAGCTGCTTGTTCTCCTTAAATCATTTAATCTACCAAAGTTATTATATTGTAATTACTTGTCCTTTTAAAAATATATTGTATGAAGATATCGAACCCGAGGTTTTTAAAATTTTGTCATTTCAGCGTACCATACCTGTACCCGCATCCGTACCCGTACCAAGTTTCTGCCATACCGCAAACCTCTAGATTCCAAGAAGTATCATACATGGAATTCAATGAAGATTTGTCAGAAATTTGTCCCCTTACATTTCTTGGTTAAAATATTTAATGGCTTCTTTATAGCCGCTGCAATACATTCTGACACATTAATGGGTTCACTAGGAACAAAGTGCATTAGTTACGAATGAGATGAATGGATACATCTTTCAACTCCTTTGGTAGATCTGAACCATTTTATTTAGCGGGCATTTAGTGTGTTGTTTAGACACAATTTTTGTAAATAAATCTGCAGGACTCCACTAGTGTTTGGATCTGATTATCCTAAATGTGTATTAGTGCTTTGTATTTTGTGAGTCTTCGAGGATAATCCATGGGGAACACCCCTTAAGCTTATGCAGCTTGAAGTTTGAAAGAATCAGTCCATTCTGTGATTTATTGATGCAGTTGTGTGTCAGTTTACCTTGTCCATTTGCATCCCCTATACCAATACATTTTACTTTGTCTTCATTGCGGGAATTCCAAGTGAAAGTGGTTATATCTTCTGTGAATTCTCCTTGAGCTTCAAGAGACTCTTTCAGATCTATGGAAGCCATTACTTTATTAGTCACATGAGTGATATCCCCTTGATACATTTTGGGTTAGGTGAATAGAAGTGTAGACTAAGAAAGTCGTCTATTATTCATATGTTTAAGTTCTTATCTGGGATTTATTGCGCAAGCAAGTGGCTAAGATGATATGACAAATAATTGGGCATATAGAAATAGTGCATCTTGTTCACTTGCTCATAATATGCATTTATAGGTCATACATCATATGAGCATCTAAAACAATGTAGGGACGCCCCCTGGGTGTTGACCCATAAGTGAGGAGAGTAGACCCCTCTTATATGTTGCAATGTTGCATTGTCTGAAAGTGGGTCTTGCCTTTTAAGCCTCTTATAGTGAGAGATTAATGTCAAATTAGCTCATATTCATTCCTCATCTTCACTAAAATCTAAGGTCTAGATTTGAATGCCAACATGCGCCATAATGTATATCATGGCCGAAGTGTTTCATCTCCTCAACTACATTTTCCATGATCTATATCATGCATACATTGGGGGCAAGGACCCTTGGTCTATGTTGCCAGGATACGGGTACGGGTTCGATACGCAGATACATCAATTTTTAAAAACCCTGAAGTATGATATGTCTTGGATATGTCCGTATATATATATATATATATATGGGTATATATATATATCATATATACCCTTAAAATTACAAATGCTTACGGCTAGATTTGAGTGCCAACATGTGCAAAATAGAAGATTATATTTTCACTTGTAAAACATGCACGTCATGCAAAGAGAAACTCTAGGGGAAAATATTGTCAATTGCTTCCCCTTTTCATAGCTTCCACATGTAAACAATCCCACGCAAAGAAAGCTTCCTATTTGTAATTGCCCTCTATACACTATAAATAAAGAGAAGAGCATCTATGGGTTAAAGGATCACAACTGGTTTTAGCAGAACTTGTTTTGCACATAACAACTTTTGTAATTACAGCATTCTTGAGTTTTCTAGAGTTTGTGTATGATAACCCTTTATGTGATTGCCGATGAAGGCTTGGGATTGAATACCAAAGGAGAGGGATTAGCATCTGGAGGAATGAAGTGTGTGTACAGTTCCCCTGCTAAGTGGCTCTTTTCAAAGGTTTTTGAATAAACTTTGCTGTTATCTCAAATCTAGGTTAAGAAGTCATTCATTCCCGTTCTTACTAGAATGTTGTGATTTATCTGTTTATTTAATTTGTGAAATCTATTATGAGACTAACTCTGATAACATATTGGCAATGATTCAACACTATCTTCCCTTAATGTCAAATTATCCCTACTAATAAAATTGTTTTCCCCCCTTCTGCAAATAACCCATCACAGTTGCTTGTTACCAAATTACCCAACTGTGGTTCACAATCTGTGGGAATTAAAGTAAAACCCTGAAAATAGTTATTAGGATTCACCCTTACCAAATTGATAAACAACTTGCCTCACCATTAAACGAGGGAGATTTATCTCATGACTGCCTGGTGTCCTCAGATTTCACCATGAAATCTGCGACTACCCTATCCGAAATTTTTTCGTACTTTTAAAATAATGGGTCGTTTTGTGTTTTTATTGCCTAAAAGTTCTTGTATTGTGTCAAGATAATCCCAAAGAGCCATATTAGCCTTTTTCGCCAAATACCCAGATGCCCAAAATTGTTTTATTCTGTCGTCGGGATTTGTCTGCGGAAAATTTGTATTTAATTATTTTGAGCCCCGTATGAGGCTATTTGCGCTTTGTTTTAACTCTATTATGAGCGAATATGTTATTATTCCTATGTGCCAGAAGGGTTTTAACTTATTTTAAGTTTTGGGCTTTATTTGTAACTTTTGGCAATTTTTCGTGTTTTTGTGGTGTCCCGTTTCGTTTTCTGTGAAATTTCTCTGGAGCAATTCCTTTGCCGGGTAAGCCCGATTTTTGGCCTGGAGCAGCTGGAAAACATATACGCACATTATGCCCGGAGGAAGTCGTCATCGGAGGTCTGGATCACTGGGAAAAAGCGAAGTCGTGCGCGGAAAAGCCCCTACGGGGATGGGCGCATTTTTGGAAAACAAAGGATTTAAGCTGCGATGGGAAAAATATAAGCCGCAGGCAGGGTGGGAATTTTATACCTGCCTAGCAGGGTACTTTTTCCCGTGTTATAAAAGTCACTTAAGCTGCAGTGGGAAAAATAGAGGCTGCAGGCAGGTGGGAATTTATTGCCTGCCTTGCAGGGTAAAAATTCCCATGATATAATAAAAGGAAAGTGACTTAAGTGAAATCATGGGATTTTAGTGCCTGCCTTGCAGGGTAAATAATCCCATTGTCAAAGTCAAATCACTTAAGTGGATCACGGGATTTTGGTGCCTGCCTTGCAGGGTAAAGAATCCCATTATGAAAAAATTCTTAAAAATAGAATTACATGTGCAAAAAAGTGCGCCCCCTTTGGTGAGAGAATAAAAGCCTTAAATTGATTATTTTAATTAATCTATTCTCTCAAAAAGTGCGCCCAAGCTTGGAGGAAGTCAACAAGTCAAAGATGAAATAAAAGAAAGGATTTAAAAGCATTAAATTTAATTTATTTAATGGCTGCCCTCTTCCTCTCAAAAAGTGCGCCCCATTTGGGTATTATTTAATGTTTTTTAAGGCATTAAAACATTAAATTAATTTCTATTTTCAGTGGCTATGGTCAAAGCACACTGTGAAGCTTAAGTGAAGTGATGTGTGAAGGATTAAATTGGATTAATTTAATTTATTGGATGGCTGTCCTTAAACATGCTATTTTTAAAAGAGAAAAGCATGATTTTTAATTAATTAATTGCCTTTAATTGTTAGGGCAATTATTAATTATAGAATTGTGAAGGTTATATAAGCATGGGCAGCCATATGGGTGAATTATTCAAATCACAGGTGAAGAATTGCAGCCAAGTGGAAAAGTGCGCCCCCATTAGAGGAAGGATTTTGCTCAGACAAGGTGCAACAAGGCTAAAAGCTTCCAGATTTGGCGCATGCTTTAGAGGAGGTTGATCTTTGTCTGCATAATTGTTTCCACAGGTGTTACAGGAGCTCAGGTGTTGATTGAAAGGATTCATGCTCTCTTTATGTGCAAATTAAACACCAATTTTTGGGGCAGCAGGCTTGAAAAGTGCAGATTTTTACAATTTAAATTCACTATTCATGCTCCGGTGGCCATTTTTGTCTGAATAAATTGCAGGAATTCATTACAGGTGCTTTACAAAAGAAAAGGAGTTTTTATCAATGTCCAATACATTGCAAATATCCTCCGAATCTGAAGAATTGTCCAGATCTGCACCAGTATTGAAGAAATCCGGCCAAGTAAGGAGAAAAAGAATTATTCAGACGAAGATAGACAAAGCCATGGCGAAGGGAGATGAAAAAGAAAGCACGATGGAGTCATGCATTGCTTCCAAACTTGCAGACATAGGAGACACAGATCTAGGCCCGGAACCTCTTGCCGATTTGATTGATAGATCCAGAGCGGGAAAGACTTCACTCATGCGTGCGGTCAAAAGCAGTGGAATTATCTGAGCTGCAGCTTTTCCATGTACAGCCCAATTGCCAGAGTTCGTGATGGAGTGTGCTAGATCTTATCATCCTTCATCCAGATCAGTGCGTGATGCTTCGGGAAAGACAATAATTCGTTTGGACGCAGAGTTCATCAATTATTGTTTGAAGATTCCAGTGCGAAAGGTGGTGACTTCTATTAGCATTCAGGATGCTGACAGTAGGTGGGAGAAGCATAGAGCTGATTGTGTGAGCATCATGAATAGCCGGTACATGAAGAAGCCTAGATCTCCTTCAAAGTTCCCGAGAACTCTTCCACGGTCCAATTTGGTGCAGGAGGTAGATGATGTCGTCGAATTGCTATGCAGGATGAATGGCGAAGCGAATGCCTACACTTTCCGTACATGGATGTATGCTTTCATCAGGACCATTGAAATCAACAAGGTTGATTCTATAATCAATTGGTCGGAAATTATTAGCAGCAACATCGGTGAGCAACTCCGGAACGTGAAGCGTACTTTCAGCTTCAAGATGACTTCATACTTGGTGTATGCTGCAGCTTCACAAGGCGTCTTTTCCAAGCTGGATAGATGTGGTGTTCTTTCCAAGGACCCCATTTTCGAGTGCTACCCGCAGCTTACTGCACCTACAGGCGAGAAAGACTTCAAAGTGATCAACGATGACTTCTTCTACGATTTCATCTGCAGGCTAGACAAAGACTTGAAGGCCAACAGGGTAAGCAAGGAAGCGTGGGAAGCTGTGTCCAAGATTGGAAGTCTATTCATTCAATTTGCAGATTTCACATACCTCAGGGTTACGGGCTTTTCTGGAGAACCAATAAAGATGCCCAGGTATCCGAATGATAGATTGATCGCCATGGAGCTGAGCAGGCAACTTGTGGAGTTACACGACCTTCAGTCAAAGCGGCACAAGTCTACGGGCTTCTTCCCAATCACTGTGGGATATTACAGCTGCATTAGCATTCACAGAGCTCGAGGGATGGAAGCGCAAATGTTATCCGAGTATGAGCAAGAGTTCTTCCCTGTGCACGGCTGAACTTCGATCCATTTGGAGTAGCCAGGAAGACAATCTCCCAGCAGTACGCACATGTGCCTTCATTAGAAGATTTCTGGATGAAGTGCAAAAGTGAGTACGAGGTTAGAAAGAGAGATTTCAGCAGGCTATCAGCAAAGCAAGTGTTCGACTTTGGACTAGCGCGGATACCTGCGGATCTTAAAGATGATGGGAATGTGGTACTTGACACTTACCATCAAATGGGAGGAGATAAAGCCATACTGCAGAATAACATAGGAGGCTGCAACACAATTGAAGAAAGGTCGAGAGCTGTGTTGGTGAATACTTCAAACTGGTTGCTGACGAAGGGATATTGCCTTGATGAAGCATTGATGAATCAAATCACGGGCAACTTCGGCGCAGGAGATTCCCTCAAGCGAAAGCATGAAGGAGAAAGCAGCAGAAGGTCCGAGAAGTTGAAAGTACACAGAAGATCTCAAGAGAAAGAGAAGATCACTTCTACGACCATAGCTTTGACTCCGGCTTCTCCAGTACCCAGTACTTCACCAACTATTGCACCGCAGCAGCAGGACGTTTCCATGCCTTCATTGAATCCGGCGACATTCGTCTTCTCTCCTCAGCCACTTCGTTCATCACCTGTTCCAGAGGAGATGTTGAAGCTGCAGATGGCGGAGTTCGAAAGAGCTTTGTCCTTGGATGATTCAGAAGATGGCAGCCATAACACTGTGGCACTTTCTGACGGAGAGGATGCAGAGCGGGAGATGGTAGTGCACTCAGCGACTTCTCACTCTTCGAGAAGTAATTTCTCGGAATGGTTGGCTTTGCAGTTGGTTCCAGAAGCGAGAATGGAGATGAACTTAGAGGAGCACGACTTGCAGCTACTCCAGGATCTGAGCAGAAGAGACAGAAGGCCTAAAGTTGCTAAAGCAACTTCTAGGTTGATCATTGAGGATTCGGGAGAGAAGTTTGCTGAGATATCAATTCCGGCAGAAGGAAAGATAGAGGAGGAGCTCCCGGCAGAAGATGTGACAGTGACCAAAGTACCACTCGGTCAAGCCACCACTGAAGGATTGAAGCAGGACACGCAGACATTGATAGATGCTTTATTCCTTAGGCTTGACAGTGAAAAGGCGGAGAAAGAAGAGCTGCAGAAGCAAGTATCTCAATTATGTGAGATCATAGCCAAGGTTGCTAAACCTTCCATTCAGCCCATTTCAGAGCAGGTGAGTGATCATCTTATGCAGGAAATGGAGGACGCAAGCAATCAAGTAAAGGCTATTGACGAATGGAAGGATTTGATTATTCGTCAAGCTTCTGTACAACTTGGGGAAGTGCCAGCCCGCCTAAAGGTTATGAACGATGCAGCAAATCAACTAAAGCAACTGATGGAAAACATAGAAGGCATGAATACAGTTGCAGAGAGTAACCTGAGTATTTTGGCCGAGATCAACAAGCTGCCGAGAGATGTATTGATTGCGGAACAGATTGTACCAGACGGATCAGTCGAGAAGGGGAAGCAGCTAGAGTTTGCAGTATCTTTCCATTTGGAAATCTGCAGAGTTTTGCTGAAGAGGATGCAGGCACTTGAGAGTAGAACATCAGATTTACCAGACAGTATCATTTCTTTCACTGAGGAAAGAGTGGACGGAGGTGTTACTTCATACGTGCGGATCGTTTCAACTAAGGTGCCTAATTCCCTGGAAGATTCTCTTCTGATGGTACAAAAGAGAATTGATAAAGCTACCAAGCCTTTCACGATGAATTCTATCAGTAGACTGGTGGCGCTGCAGGCAGACATTGCGAGGTTTGGGCCGAGTTTGGAAGATGTGGAAGCGTGCAGCAAAGTGTTGAATGAAGGGTTGCTGCAATTCAGGACAGAGAAGGAAGCAGTGGCTAAAACAGATGGAAAGATGCTGAATTACATGTTCAACAAGTATATCCGATATCAGAACAAGAAGAAGACATAAATGTTACAGCTGGCATGACTTCTTCTATTCTTTCTTCTTCTATTTTCTATGTTCCCGGATGAAATTGTAAAACTTCTAAGTTATTGGTTTTGCAACCATTACTTGAAGTCATGTGGAACCATTCTATTAGTTAAGTGATACATGTGTCACTTAAGGAGAAGATAGTTGAGGATGATTGCCAAATGTCATCTTTACTTGTTGTTTATGTTTCAGTTCAGTTTGAGTTTTCCATTTGTACTTTCCCTCCTACATTCTATAAGTAGGAGAAGAACCTCCGGGTTAAGGATCGATCAGAATTTGTAAGCAGCAATCTTGTGTTCTAGACTTTGTGCTGAACCCCTGAGAGCAACTTGGAGCAAAGGAATACAAAGGAGCAGGTTTCCGGAGAACTTTGTGTCACGGTGTACTGTGTTTCTTGCTTTTAATCTTAGATCTCTTAATAAACTTTGTGTTATTTTAGATCTGGATCTAGAGCTGCCTTTGTTTTATAATTCTGTGTGTTCATATCTATTAAGTTTCTTCTATGTGCATGCAATTAGCTCTGCTATCTACTAATTGGGATGCACATCTTCCCCATTTCTTCTCTGTATTTCCTTTACTTCCTTCTTCTATAATTTTCCTTTCTTAAACAGCTGCTTACTTGCTGCAGAACTTCTTAGTTATGGTTCATGAACTAAGTGGTTAAAGTAAAACCCCTGATAGATAATAACACATTTTTATTGACAAATCTGACACGGGAGCCTCACCGGTTAAATGAGGGAGATTTATCTCATGACTGCCTAGGTTTGATGCTATGCAGAAAATCTAGCCAACAGTTTTTGGTGACTCCGCTAGGGAAACAACTATCTTTGCAGATCAAAGCTTATCTCTTGAAGATCAGAGTGTTTTCCATACAAATCTCAACCTGGCTCAACATCCATTCACCCAATCCGTGAAGGCGCAAGGAAGGACTGATCATTTCTTCCGACTGCAGGAGCAATTCAATTTCAATCATCCTCCTCAAGTTAGAAGCCGCAGATCTAGTCTCTCACCAGGAAGGAGAGTGCACACCCATCCAGATCCGGATCGTATTCAGCATAATCCGGCGGCTGGAATTATATCAAGTCTATCAAGTCTACACAAGGAGGAGACGTGCTCAAGTCAACATGGCGCACCAGATTGTACCTGTTCCATGGGGAGCAGCTTTTGGACCTCTGAACTTGGCTCCACCTATGCATGAACTGCCAAAGGGATCCAGAAATAATTTTCCGAAATTCTTTGGAGATGGGAAGCAAAACCCGGATGATCAATTGGTGGCCTTCTTCATATCTTGTGGTGTGCTTGCAGTAGAGCATGAAGATGTCTCAGTCAGGCTCTTCATTGAGACTCTACACGACTTGGCTGGAGAATGGTTCTATCGGCTAGCTCCTGGCACCATAACCAACTGGGCGACTATGCGTGAGCAATTCCTGAAAAGATTCAAGCCTGCAGAGGATGCTAGCACGTTGATCACCCAACTGACGCAGTTGAAGAAAGAGCCAAGCGAGAACATGTGGGACTTTATTGCAAGGTTCCAAAGGATTTTATATAAAATCCCCACTTCTGCCGCATTGAGCGACGAAAATCAAAAGACGTTTTTTATAAACGCTCTATTGCCTGAAGTTGGATATCAGCTGAGAAGGGCAAGACCTGTAAATCTACTTGAAGCACAAAATGCTGCCGTGGAGGTTGAGGACGACTTGATCATGGCTGGAAAACTCAAACAACCATCTCACAAAGGTGATGGCGCTTCTTCTAGTACTTCAGATCCTTTGTTGCAGAAATTGGCTAATGACATGCTGCAGATCAAGAAGCAGATCTCTCAAGCAGGGAATGCAACCCCCTCAAGAATAGCTCCTACCCGGACCTTTAATGGTCAAAATCAAAATCAAAACCGAAACAGACTTGCTGCTGCACCACAAGTGGTTGGCAATAGAACCTGCTCCAAGGAATAACTTAGAAACTAATGAAGAGGATCTCGGCATTGATGAATCATTTGATGATGAAGACTTTATAGATCCCGCTGGCGACTCCAATATTGGTTACCTGGACTACGAATCTGACGATGGCTATTATGAATCTTTTGAAGATTCTGATGGTCACACTTTTGCGGTGTTTACAAGGTCTCAGACGCGCCAAAATGCCGAAGCATCCACAAGCGGCCGAAGAGAAAGAGAAGATCCTGGCCCGGATGTTACTATCTTGAAAAGAGGTAGCACTCTTCCTTCTTCATTAGCGCCTAAGGATAAATATTCAAATTCTTTCAATTCACAGCAAAGAGCCAACGCACATCCTGCTGAAGCAAGTCAAGATTTCGACATAATTGATCACATTAAGAGGAACAAGGTCTAAATGTCAGAAGCTGAGTATTTGAGAGCATTTCCTGATCAGCTGAATAGATTGGTCAAATATGTGCAAAGTAATGGTCCCAACCCAACAAACAATACTTCACGGGGTATCTTCTCAAGCCCAAAGATTACTCCTTCAAATAATGTGGCTGCAAGTTCTCCTTCTACGTCTTCTCCTGCTACATCAGAAAGGATCGAGCCATTTTATGTGTCTTTGCTTATCAACAGACACAAATTGAGCAATTGCATTCTTGGACTCTGGAGCTTCTGACAATGTCATGCCTGCCAAAGTTGTTGATGCCTTGGGTCTCACATTGACAAAAACCATCGGAAGATGTTATTCAATGGAAAGGCAAGTCCCTCTTGTGGGGCAAATCAAAGATGCGCAGGCAGTACTTGCTTCTTTTCCAGATAAAAAACTGAAAATGACTATCTTTGTAGTAGACATTCCAGTCTCTTATGGCATGCTGTTGAGTAGAAATTTCTGTAAAGAGCTGGGTGGAGAAGTCAAGATGGATTGGTCTTGTGCGCACATACCAATCAAAGGAGTAAATCAGAAGCTAGAACCTGAGAAGAAATCTAAGTACACAGTATCAAAGTCTGAGGATCCTAGATCTCAGATCTTGTTTCAAGAATCTGATCACGGAGTCTATTATCTAGAAATGGATAAAGAAGAAATTCAACCTGTGATTCAAGAACCGCATCAACTTGACAACAAGATTTGGACTCTGGAATTTGATGGCAGCTGCTGTTCATTTGGATCCGGCGCAGGCGTTGTTCTTATCTCTCCTGAAGGGAAGGTGCATGCACACTCCTTCAAATTGATGTTCGAAAATACTAACAATACAGCTGAGTATGAAGTGTTGTTGTTAGGCATGGAGCAGGCAAGAACAATGGGAATCAAATTATTACACACAAAGGGAGATGCTGAGCTGATTGTTAAGTAGATAAGAGGTCTCTACCAAGTCAAAAAAGACAAACATCGGCACTATAGAGATCAGGTCTACTCTGCTATCCTGGATTTTTCAACTTTCTCGGTATCTTACATTCCGAGAGAACAAAATTCAAGAGCTGATTCGCTTGCAGTGACTGCAGCCTTGTTGAATCCAGATCAGCCTCCTACATTCTTTAGACAGGGAGACTACAAGGTGGAGATGGTCTTTCACCCAAAAGTTCCTGACAACGTCCAGCAATGGCAGGTTTTCAACGATGACACACAGATTGCTGCGTTTCTCCAACAGAAGGACAACTTTGAAGAAATCTACTATGAGGGAAGCAATTCACCTCCTAGGCAAACTACTGTGGGAGAAATGGATGTGGACGTCTCAGGAAGTCAGGAGATTATCCAGCTAAAGGGAAATAAAATTCCCAAAGGCTTGGTATCTCTTGAGGAAATGTTTGATAAGCATGATCAGATGCTTAAGAAAAATGAAGAAAGTGGGGAAGGTTCTTCCTCTGACACACAATTACTAAATTTGGGAGCTGACAATGATCCCAAATTAGTAAATCTGGGTAAGTGTTGCTCAGAGGCCGAAAGAGAAGCTTTTACTGAGCTTCTTAAGAAATACATGGATGTTTTTGCCTGGTCTTACCAGGATCTAAAAACATATCAGCCTGCGGAAGTTCAACACTACATCCCACTTAAACCAGAACAGAAGCCTTTCAAGCAGAAGTTGCGGCGGCACAACCCTACCATTTTGGGAACCATCTTTGCAGAAATCCAGAAGTTGTTAGACGCAAAGATTATCTATCCCATACATCATTCTGGAATGGTTGGCCAACATAGTCCCTGTAAGAAAGAAGAGTTGTGATATTAGGTTGTGCGTGGATTTCTGCAACCTTAATCAAGCTTCACAGAAAGATAACTACCCCATCCCCATCATGGATCACACTCTGTAGGTGGTCACTGGATCTGAGATGCGTTCCATGCTCGACGGCTTCTCAGGCTACAATCAAGTCAAGGTGGTCGAGGAAGATCAATACAAAACGGCGTTCATCACACCTTGGGGAACCTTCGCATACCAGAAAATGCCGTTCGGCCTGATTAATGCTGGTGCGACATTTCAAAGAGCTATGGATCTAGCCTTTGCTCACCTCAAAGATATAATCATAGTGGTGTATCTAGATGATCTGATAATCCCCAATTCCCCCATTTTGCCCCTTTTTTTAGCACCCAAATTTATTATTTTTAGACCTTGTGTAGCTTTGGATTTTGTGTGCAAGTTGCTCCATGTGGAGACTTTGATTACTTGTTTTTTAAATGAATTTTCGTTTATTTTTTTTGTGAGAGCATGTTGGAGGTACTTGGGTGACTTGGAGTCTTAGGTGCAGTAACACATGTCACCTTCCAATTGGGTTGAAGTTTGGAGAGTCTTTTCCTATATTATCCTCTAACTTGGAGGTTTTTGGGGTTCTTTTCCTTGCTTTTATTTTGGCAATGTTTTGGAGAGAAGGAGCTTGGTCGAAGGAGAGCTTGTTTGTTTTAACTTGGAGAGCTTGGATTTGGGCATTTTGGAAATCTTGTGTTGGATTTTGGAAGCTTAGCATCTTCTTGCGATTGTGACGTAAGCCTCACACTCATGTTTTTATATTAATGCTTTGAAAAGAAATATTGTATGTTCTTGTTGAGTTTTTGTGTTTGAATTGCAAATGAGTTTCACTTTTATTTTCTTCATCCACCCCTTTGGGGAGTGGATTTTTGATTTGTAGGGAAAGAGGGAAGAATCCTCTCTTATTTTTCCCATAAGGCTTGATGGAAAAGCCTTATTGGGCTTTCTTATTTTACTCCCTTCATATGGTTTGACTTTGAAGTGGGAGATTTTTTCCTTAATAGTTTCGGAACCCTCTCCCTTCCTTGCTAAGGAAACCTCCAAGGTTTGAAAAGCCTTGGGAAGGAGGAGGCAAGGAGGTATTAGGATTTTGGAGGGATATAGAGTTATGGAGAAAATTTGGGACACTTGGAAACTTATGGAGACCCTTTTGGCTACGTTTTGGATATGGTTTAAAGTTGGATTTTCTCTCCCTCTCTTCCCCATTTAGATAGAAGTATGAAACTTCTTGTAATGTTTTTGTGGTTGCTTAGCAATCCCTTCGGTGTTTTGGTTGCATATTTTTTGGGCTATTTTTCCCTTACCTTAGTGCTCACTTAGAGGCTTGCATTCTCCTCTCTCCCATGGGCTTGGACAGAGGCTAACATGCTCTACAATCTTTGGATGTGGAATGCAGTGATGCCATTTTGTAGGGAGGTAAACCAAGTCTTCTCTTATGGCTTAGATGCATACTTAGTTGGAGTTGGAGCTAGGAGAAATGGTATTTGGAAGCTTGATCTCTTTTGTAAAAATAGTAGACTCAAACAAAAATGGCATGTTGTTCCCACTTTGTGGGAGGCTTGTATTCTTGCACATTAGAGTTGTTTTTATTCTTGTTAATATAAATGAAGGAAAGAGTTGTTTAATGTTAATATAGTTTGTACACCATATTGCAACAAGTTGTAAAACTTGCATTTTGGAATGAGAGAATGTGGTTTAGTAGTATTATTATTTTTTGAAAAATTAGAGTGAAACAACACTTGTAATTTTTGTGTTTTGGAATAATAAATTTGTAAGTTTGTACAATTAAAAAGCTCTTCCACTTACTATTGTTTCTTAAATGAACTATTGACTTTGGTAGAGCTCATTGAGCTTGTTAAAACATTATCCAACCATGATATGCATTTGAAATAGGTGTTGTAAAAATTCCACTGTCAAACTTGTCTTAACTTGCAATTTATTCTTCTAGTTTCTTGGTTGATTCAAGTTGTCAGAAAGTAAAAATAGTTACCTGTAGCATGTGTGCATAATCATCCCCAGAGACAACAACACAAGAGAGAATTGCTATGAGTGGAGAAGAGTAAAGCTCAACAAGAAGATCTCCAATCCTAACTCACTATGATGACCCAAATGCAAAAGAGGTAAGCTCCAAGACTCCAAGTCACCTAATTAACTAGGTGCGAAAATAGTGCATAAATGTCTCATGTGCAAGTATATGAAGTGTTTTTGAATAAAGAATGAGTGATGATAAATTGGGTCAATGTGATGGTAGTTTGGTCAAGCATATATACCTGATGCAATCGCACATGGGCGATGGCGTCGGCTATGGGAAAAACCAAGACCCGACACAATCACCCATGGGCAATTGCATTGGCCTTGGGGAAACCCTAAGGTCGAATGGTGGAAAATCATGGGGAAGGTGGGAGGCCAAAGAAGGTGAAAGAAGGAATAAATGACGAAGGTCTACGATGATAGAAAGGAATGGACAAGAGCAAGCAATGAGTGTAAACAAGTGAGACATAATGAGACAAGTGGTCATAAAGGGTACAATAATATGAACCAAGAGAGGAAATAAAGCAAGGGTGGGGTAGCTATGGTAGAAATAGCAATATCTCTCAAATATTGTAGTCTAGCACACATGACCAAGTCCGATCGTACCCCGATCTCAATAGGCCCCTTAAGGCACCCACTCAAGAGGAAAATGCATTAACCCTTGTACAAAAGAAGCGGTTAACAAATGTCAAAAAAATGGTGTATACATATGCCCCAACCGAAGATCATTGTATGTCACAATAGTGAAATACAAAATGGTCTTCACAAAATGATCTATGCAACACAAAATTGAAAGTAAATACTAGAAATGAAAGTAATTGTAAAAGAAATAATAATGAACTCCTCAAAATGAAATATACCTATCCCATACATACCTGTCAGTGTCGCTTGGCTTGCTTGTGGCGAGCGGAGTAGTTGCTTGGAACCCTGAATAAGCAAAGAATAAAAAAATCACTAGAATATAATCAATAAAATAAGACATAAATCACCAAACTAGGAGGCCATGGGAAGGATGTTGCTGAGAATCAAGATGATGGAAAATGGGGATTTTTAGTTGAAGGTGGTAGAGAGAAGTGTAATATATCAAAATGAGCGGCTAGCCGCCACGATTGTGGTGCAATTTACGAAATATTTTTAGGTTTTGTCAATTAAAAGATATGAAGGGATGAAATTCGGAGGAAATCACAACAAAATTAGTTATAAGAATGATTATAAATAGTAAAGGGAGGAATTCATTGGTCACTTTGCTAATTTGAGATTAAAACAAACTGAACTCTAAGATAATCCAAATCGAGTGATTTTAGCGACGATGGCGAGAGTATGAGGTGGTGGAAAAAGTGGCTGAGATGGGGCACATGGCAATGCAAATCCCATGGTAGGTGCTTTTGAATTGGAAATGGGTAGCTAGGGGAAAAGGGGGAAAATGCATGTCGAGGCAAATTTAGCTAGTGAAATTTGCCCCTAAGATAGTCAAAATGTGGATCAAATCAAGGTCTAGAGGGTTTGGGACCATTTTGCATTTGGAGTCATTAGGATTAGGTTTTTGTAATTAATGCTAGAAAAAGTCAAGGGACATCCTGAGGCAATACGGGATCAGCCATGGTAGGAAAAGTCAATCGTAGGGTGACTGATGGTTTGCAAAATTCCAGCTTAGCAATGTTGAGGCTTAGGGTTGATGGCATTAGAGAATACTAATGCTACCATGGTCGAATGGCATTTTGCGTCAAAGATTGATCTAGTGGAAGTATAGAGGAAAATAAATTCTTAAGGGCCAATAGCTTGAGCCAAGTTACAAGGCCGATGATAGTATAGAAATTGTTAATTGGTTGATATTTTAGATGGTGTATTTTGTTAATTTTGATGATTGATTTGAATTGTGATTTCATGGGTACTTGTTTGATATTTTGCAAGTGCCACGGAGGATTCGTCTATGGAGATCCGTAGATGCGGCATGGTCACTAGAGTTATTGCGGGGACTATCCACACAAGATATTGCATAGTTATAGGGCCTCAAATTTAAAGCCATTATGAACATGGTGCGGATCCCATTAGACACGGATTTGATACAAATATTTTTGAGCCGTTGGGAGTTCAGGACCAACACCTTCAAGTGGAGCGTTGGAGGATAGATGATTGAGGTTGTCAATCGCCAATAGGATGTGCATGTGATTTTCAAGTTGCCTATTCAAGAAATCTGTGTTTTGTGGTGTGTCAATGAATACCACAGAGAGGAGGGCACTAACGCAATGGGCCACAGACCGTGATGATTACCACCCAGGCATATTAATGGTTCAATTGAGTGTTGTTTTTACTGCTCGAAATTCATAGATATCCAGAAGGTGATTATTAGGGATGGTTGTGGCACGAATCTTAGTGTACAAGGCAAATGGAGCAGTTCCACTTGTTTGTGTTAGTGGCATGTAAAGAAGCATTGCGTTGGTAGGCACAGTTCACTTTAGTTGGGGCACAACCACATGGGCATAGTTAATGCATGATCTATACAAGATTCGGGTGAGGTTGCAGAGGACAGTAGGACCTATACTACTATTTTCATCATCGATTTATGAGTGATTCCTGATGTATAGGCCTACAGGGATATCACTGCAAGTAGCAAGAGATGCCCCGAAGATTCTGCAGTAGAAAAGAGGCCCAACAGTGAGGCTAGTGGTTGGTTTTAGGAGGTTGTCAGAAGTTTGACAAAAACAAGCAGTGTGGGGGCCTTACAAGGGGACAGTGGATTAGTGGCACAGTTGGCCGACTACGGTTGTAGTCCAGGGGACCTTAGAGAATACAGGGTATTACGTGTGTTGGGTGGAGGCACACCGAATAGATAGAGTACCATTACAATTTGGGCACCCAACTCATTTGGGAGCTTTAACTCTCCTGGAGTATCGACCGCAACATGCGAGAGAAAGGAGGGAGAGCGAGACCGGTGGTAGGCGTGTCACCTTTACAACCACGTTGAGCAAGGTGTGCCCCAAAACCAAGTGGTAGGCAATAGTGACGGAGGGTAGTTAGAGGTGTAGATGGACCTCGGGCTATAGAGGTGGATGACAACCCCAAGAGACCGGATACCGGAGAGGAGCAAGTAGAGAAGCCTTGGGGATGGCAGAGTATACGATGGGGCGGCTAGGAAAGAGAGTAGAGGCTCCAAGGAGATAACCAATGATATTAGTGCCCTGAGATGGGCACCATTGGTAGGAACCTGCCAACCAAGATACGAGGAGGAAAATGTTGTTTTGGGAGGCCAAGCAGAGGAAGTTGTCATAGTGGAGCAACCCGGTGAGCTAGGTGAGCCTCAAAGTTGAATTATTGGATAACGTAGATTGTGATGTGTTGAATAGGTTGGTAGTAAAATGTGTGGTTCGTGTGTTTTGCAGAGCGAACCACAAATGAGTGTGTAATGTTCCCATTTTTGAATACCCTTAGCCTATCTTTCCCCGTGGACTTTGGGATGTTGCAAGGGGAAAATTATATTAAATAATTAAATATTATTTCCTGGAGAGTGATTTTTACCATTTGACATTATAAAGCAATAATTATTTAATTATTTAACCATGTAATTTATTTTATTTAATTCCCACAATGCAAAATTAAAAGGGAATTAATTAAATAACTTTTGGGTGGCTTTTAATATTAAAATCGCCCTTAGAAAGGGGACACCACACCTAGGAAAGATAAACTATTTTTATTTAACGATTTCCCTCTCCTAAAGATTTTGAAATTCGTGCTTCCTTGTTTATAAAAGGAGAGCTTGGGATCATTGTGAAGGTTATGTTGGATTGATCATTTGATTTTCACTCCATGCTTAGAGTAATGGGATGTATGCCCTAGCCCTCTCTTTCATTGTTAGCTTCATTTGGAAGCCATTATTGAGGATATTAAAGACTCTCTTGTTCTATTCATTGAGCTCTCTAGTGTTGATGCGTGTTTTATGCATTATTACTCCATTAGAAGATCGGCACATTTATTTAGAGTGAAATATGCATGTTGTTGATTAATGTTAAAGAGTTTTAGAGTGTTCTATGATCTGATTTTTAATGCTGCAATTAATTCCAGCTATGGTGACTTGTGTTGGATTCATGTTTAGGACATGTTTTGTAGGGAACAAGTTAGTTATATAATCTGATCTATGTTGGCTTAATTTTCCAAGTATAGGACTACCATTTGGAGGGTTTTTGGTTGCATAGAAAGAGCTGATAATAATTATGCCATTCACTCTAATCCTAGAGACTGGTTTGTGGATTTTGGGGGCTGTTTTGGAGAGTTTTCGGTGGTCTAAAAATACAGATTAATATCTCTTTTGAAAGCTCTTGAATTATAGATTAATCTGCACTTTATTTCATGGCAAAAGACTAAGTATTGAGCAAGTTATGAATTTTCACAGTTTCAGCTGTTTGTGAGCAATATTTAATTATTATGTGCCAAGGTTTCATCTACACAGTTTCAGATTTTGTGGGTTGATTTGCATGCCTTCTACTTATCCAAAAATTGTGTTCTATAGCTTGTTGGAAAGCTAAACATATGAAGAATCTTTTGGCATTGGTTTGATAGAAAGATATTGGGTGGAGTTATTAATTTTTGAAGTTTTCAGCAATCTAGTGCATTTATTGATTAATTACTTAAGATACTACTTGGGTGTAATTAATTTCATAATTTGAAGAGATTAATTTCCTAACTAAAGCAGTTCTCCCATCTAATCCACCACCTTGGCTCACTCCAACCCCATTTGGGTAGTATTGAAGCTAACATTGGATTATTTGAGGTCAAACTAGGAGGGTTTAGTCCTTCTAGAGTCGATTCAATAAATTAAATTGCATATTTGGATATCCTAAAAGGGGATATTACAAAGTGGCATGCGATGATCGAGGCAGCACACCATGAGATCTTGGATGGCGTCTTAGACTTGACAAATCCAGCCGCTATGGCGAATCCAATGTCAATGACAATTGGAGACTGAGTGAGTGTATTTAGGCTCGTAGGAGAGGCAGATCGCGAGCTTCAGAGACATGGGGGTGCTTTAGCGGTGATGAGTGTCGGAGATATGACATCTTTGATGCAGGGCCTTATTCAAGCACAGACAATGCTAGCACAAGAACAGGCAACTAGGCTATTAAATGCACAAGGGGCGGTAGTGCAGCAAGGGACAAATGCATCCCGAATTGCAGCTTTGGAGATTCGTGTGGCTAGAGAAAATGGAGAAGCTTCAGGGGCTCAATCTAGAGTAACATCTTAGGCATGATCCCTGCATGTGACTAGTCAGGCACCATTAGCTCAAAGCATTGACCGACCTCAATCTAAGGGAGGGGATGCTTGACGGATGATTGATTGTATTATTTTTGAGAGATAGATGATGTTGTATAAAACGATTCATTTTGAGATTCATATATATATATATATATATATATATGATATACCATTGCTTTGGTGATATCTTGTGTATGGTGTATGGTGTATGGTGTATGGTGTATGGTGTATGGTGTATGTTTACTTTTAAGATTTCATTTTCTTATGTATACATAAAAAAATGAACATTTAAGATTAACAGACATGAAGTGATAAAAGGTTTAAATGTGATAGTGTAGGTAAAGGGCGTAGAAATTGAAAAGGACGAGGATCAATGATAGGGCTAGCCCAAATGATGAGAAATAAACCTTAAGTGGGAGATGGGAGGAATTTGATGACCATAGTATCCAAGATAGGAAGCCATGGCCATAGAAACCCAAGCGGGAGAGACAAACCCAAGCAAGAGATAATAGGAATTACCAAAGTATCCAAGATAGGAAACAATCGCCGTAGAAACCCAAGCAGAAGATTGATGAGAATTACAGCAAATAGAATAATGTCTCAATGACAACATGCGAATGATTGACATACATTGTTGATAATGTCTGCTACGTCATGTAGGATTTGTTGGCATGTATGGATCGTGAGGTCTTTGAGGTTATCTTGGATGATAATGATACCACCTAAGTTGTCGCATTCGAATTCATGTTCAAATTTGTTGAGGATAAAATTCATAAACAATTTGTTACTAAAAAAGCAACGATAAAATTCGTGCTTAAATTCAACTATAAAATTTTATTTTTAGATTAAATATTTAAAAAAAGACAGATATTTCATAATTAAATCCGACTGTGAAAAATATACATTTAGATTAATAAGTATCATACATGTAAATTAAATATATGATTTAAAGAAAATTAAATATTGCGCTTGATAAAAACTTTATAACTCATAAAATTTTAAGAATAAAAATATATAATCTTAATAAAAGACAACGATTTAATAAAACTTTATAGAGCAGGTTTAAAAATAAATAAAAAATAATAATAATAACATTAATTAAAAACGTAATAAAATAATTGAACTTTTTTAACAAACGAATATTAGATAAAAAATCCCAAAGTCTTTGCAAATAAACTTTTCCTTGATCGTCCTACCTGAATATGCAATATTTATGGCAATTTTAACTTTATTCATTTATGGCACAACCTCTCTCATCCAACTAAAATCAAACCTTTTCCCAAAGCATATGTGGCGATGAAAGTGGAAAACCTCTTATCATTCAACCTACAAGATTCAAGCTCAAACTCAGGCGGTCAATCTATACACCTAAGGGCAACACAAGTATCAACGTTCAAGCTTGGCGGGATATATAGTTATGTATCCAAACGGCAGTGATATATACATTGTTCGGCCAAAAGGGAATTTCAAATAAAACTCGCATTTTTCCATTCATACAAATACATTCACGATTTCAGACGAATTTATTTCTGCGCTTTCAAATCCGTCGAATGTCGAATTTCAGAATTGAATTTTGGTGAATGTTGTTACTGAGGATACCATGATGGATTTCTGATCTGTAGAGTTAGACGGAATCATTGATCCTATCAAAGATTCGTGCGAGCAAATCACAATGGATATTATCAAGGGAGAGATGAGGGGGGGATGATGATGAGAACTATATGACGGCATAGAAGGATGTGATGTAGGGGATTGGGCTCAACACTTATGCGCATAAGGAGAAGGTTCTCGGGCTTGGTGCTTGTGGGAGATAACTTGACAAGTATCGTTTGTATGTGAGCAAAAATCGCGATGAGAACAAAAGAGCGGTGCTGCAAAAGAAGGTTGTGTGGCCTTCTTTTGTTGGTCTCGCCTGACTTCCGCTTCGAGTTTTTTCATATGTCGTAGACAAGCTCTACAATCTAAAACATCATGCCCAAGAGCCTCATGCCATATGCAGTATGGTTCAGAGGTAGGGAGGCTAGGAACCATAATGACAAGAAGAGTTGGCGTTGATGTCGTAGATGGTAGAGTTGTAGCAATATGTGGAGAGACGAGAGGTGAAGGAGGGGAAGAGGTCACGATAGGCATTGTAGAAGGGCTAACTGAGGGAGCAAACTATGGCTCAAACATCGGATCACCAATTAGGGGAGTATAGTTCAAGAGCTCGTCAGAGTCAAAATCAGAGTAGGTATCATCGTCGTCCATAAGATCATCTGCCTCTGGATTGAAGGTAGCATGTGTGTCTTGCGAGGAGATAGTGATAGAGTTGATATTATGGTTGAAAGTAGAGCGTAGAGTGTCATGATAACAAAGGATTTTCATATTCTTAGCCTAGGCATAACTTACAAAGAAGGGATTTTTGTGAGAGTAGCCATCATCGTAATTGGCTGTAGTAATATCGACAGCACAAGGATCAGTAATAGTGATAGGGACATGGTTAGAATCTTTCTTCCATGAGCATGGTCATAAGGTCGAAGGTAATTGGGAAATAATGGCATCAGGAAGATCAGAGGCATTAATCCTAAAGTTGATTTCATCAGGCTCATCATCATCAGAATCGAGAAGGTTGGGCGGACTATGGCCCACAACCTTGGGATGACCACTATAGCAACAAAGAGAATCTACCATATAGTTCAAGCATTGATATTCCAAAAATGGGATGCTTGGAAGTTCTTTGAGGGTGGGAATTTTAAATGTCCCACGTTGTTGGAATAGGTCATAGTTCCAAGAGTTGGTGTCTCCTTGTACCTTATAGATAACTCCTAGGTGGGCAAACTTAACACATTGGAAGGCAGATGACACGACTACACGCATATGTTGAGTCCACGGTCACCCTCGGAAGATATTATAAGACAAGGAGAAATTAAAGACCGTCACTTATACGTGGACGGTGCTAGGGGGCACAATGATTGGGAGCTAGATGCAACGCAAAGAGGTAACCTATCTACGATCGTAGCCCTCCCATGTGCTCCTATGTAATGTCCCCATTTTCAAGCTAGTTTGATATGGAAGAACTTGTGCTCATTCCTCTTCCCGTGGGAATCAAGGAAGGAGCAAGGGAGGGGAACTTGCCATGATTTTAAGTGTTGTACTTTGGTAATTAATTATTTTATTTATTAATCATCACATTGGAGTAGTTCAACTAGGTGGTGGAAGACTTGTCAAACCATGTAAGGAGGATTTCTATTTCTTCATTATGGAAGTCGGTCTTGTAAGAGGCCTACATGGTGACTTTAATGTTCTTTTCCTTCATTAAGAGGGGGGCGGCCTCTCTAGAGATCTAGAGGATTCTATTTTCCCATTGACATCTTCAAGGCCTAAATAAGGTGGTTCGACTTGCTAAAGGAGGATTATGCTATTTTTGAAATTGATTTCTCTTGGAGGTGGAGCAAGTAACTTCTCTTAGTCACCTATTGAGGACAAAACTATTCAGTAGGATCACATTTGGGGATAAAAACCCTCTTGTGTGCAAGGGTGATCTCACATAGAGGTCACATTGGAGCTTCAAAGTAATTTTATGCAATTGTTCTCCATTTCCAGCCCTAGGCAACTTGTTTGAGTGTTGAGTTCGGTGCCTTCTAGGGCACAGTTTAGTATTTTGAGCTGATAATCTTGTTCATCATATTTTATAAGGTTGGAATTTACATTTAGGTGATTTTTGGTGAAGTTTATGCATCATTACCAGCCCTTGGTTTTGGTTGTATTGTGGTTTTCATTAAATTAATTACAACTGGGTATAATCACTTATTTTCTCTATTATTTTGATAGAATTTGGATTGATAAATATTGTCATGGTTGAATTAATTATTTGGAAGCATTTTCAGATCTTATTGCATGGTTATATGTTGCTAAGAATCCCATATGCAGTTCGCTGCCCTAGAGGGCTGATTGATATTGTGTGTTCAGTGTATGAACAACATTCTCAACTATTTCGGATTGATGCTTGTGTGTTTAAGATGCAATTTTAGATCTGATCCATTAAGCTTGTGGAGAAACCCTTTTTCCCCATTCATTTCCCTCGAAGGGACATTACATCCTAGTTGATTTTAGATTGTCAATAAAGTAACCGAGTGTCTTTGTAATGTCCCTTTGTAGGGCTAAAACTAGGAATAAGGGTTTGCCCTTGAATCATATCTGAAATTGCACCTTCAAACACACAAACATAAATCTAAAACAATTGAGAATGTTCTTCAAACAAATTACAGGTTCCAATTTTCTGTTTCTACGGTTCAGATTTATAGTTATCCCTTTTAAATTTTTAATAATCTAGGGTTTCTATCCTAGGTTGTACAACAATTACAGCAGGTTACAATTGGTTCAAGCTGCAAAATGTCATTTCACATATTTTCTGCAAATAAATCCTCCTGCAAATAATCACACTTATGTATATTATATGTGAGAAGTTACCATGACATGAATATGGGTACAAGAAATGACAATTTTCTGGTACCCCCCTGGAGACAATAAAACACAGATACATCAGTACAAAATGTATATAAAAATAAATCACACACACAGAGCACCAGATAGGACCCAGATACAGTTACAACTTGACATGTCAGGCACAAACTGTCCAGATATGGCAGTTCCATATATAGATGCATCATGGCTTATAGAGGCGTATATGTATTGGACAAAGTCACATACACGATATGACACCCTTCCCACACATTCATAATTTGTTATACATGCCATAACACGAATGCCGAAGGGGCTCAAAACTGGAGAATTACATCAATGCAGTGTTTGATGGGTGTATCAATCAAGTCAGAAATTGTACTCTTGTCTCATATGTCACTAAGGTTTTCTATTTCTAACACATGAAATTAAGATAACCATCATATAATATCTATGTGTGATGAAAAAGCTAACCCAAATCTAAGTCAGCTTAAAGTAGGGTGATCACAATCTACAAAAATGAATTATGCCTCGCAAGTAGAGGCCATCTAACAAATAACATCCACTAAATTGTTGCAAATTTCAGCAATTCTTATCCAATCAACATCTATGTGCAAAGTTAGTTTGCATTTGACTTTTTGGTATATATAAGATAAATGTTACACACATTAAGTAGGCACATCATTGTAAAGGATTAGTTTCCATCTTGTGTACCATGTTTTGCATTTTCTAACAAGCAGCAATAAAAATTTAGTGTCCTGTATAACATGGAATGTAATTCCGTGACTAAAATCAAGGTGAAAGCAAACATATGATCAGGCAGATGCTTCGACTAAACTTCAATACAGCGTTAACCATCTTAACAGTTGTACAGCTAATATGACCTCACCCGATGTAATGTCTAAAATAAATCAAGCAGGATCACTAAGAAGCCCACCCAATCAAAAGAATGCTTACCAGATTTCAAGTAACGATCAAATCGAAGTTCATCCAACTTGGAAGGTAGAAGTATAACTTGCTTATTCAAGTTCCATAAAAGCATAAATGCAATAAAATACCTGAAATATGATAAACATTAAATTTCGTGAAATCATATACCTGAAATGTTATAAACACTGAATTCTTGAAATCAAAAGATATTATATAGAAAAATGCAAGAGAAAGATTGCAGATTAGAAACTTGGTTTAGTGGTGGAAAGAGAAAAAAACATCATGTCATTCTAGGCACCTTATTTTTAGTACAAGGGCAACTACCAGTCATAAAATTGCATTACTCTCTCTCTCTCTCTCTCTCTCTCTCTCTCTCTCTCCATGTTCCTATTTGTGAACTGGGTTTTCCCCAAAGCATTACAGTTATAGATCTCCTATAACCTTGCATGTATGATCTTGGTAGGGTCATAAAGCTAGTGTACGGATATGGGAGTGTGTTTTGTGTGGGTCCGTCTGGGTGCACGTGTAGAATGGTCCCATCTTGTTGTTGTTTCCCATGTTATATGTTGGTTCATGTGCCAATAGGGTCCTAGTTTGAATTCAAGAAGTTTGTAAATACACCTATGCATTAGTGCATTTACAACATAAAATGAATTTGAGAGGGAGAGGGAGAGGGAGCCGGAGAGGGAGAGAAAGAGAGCCTGATTGTGAAAGTGCCTAAGCAATTATTTTTATCCTTTAGAGAAGGACAAGATCTGAAGCATTTATTTCTTTATCAATCATTCATTCTTGCACGAAAAGTCATATAGAGTAGACATTGTATTACGCTGGACTACCTAGCTAAAGCATTACATTGGTATGTTGTTTTCAATGTTGTACATTGTTGCTGGACCTGATAAATATTGAATTTTTCTCTTCTCTGGTTTACCACAAGTCCCAAAACAATTCTTTTGCTTACTCATTTTGCATACCTACTTCGCCTATTAGGGTTTGGATGAAGGAGATCAATTTCCCATAGACCAGCAAAGAATTTTACCAATGAAAGCAAAGTTTTTGGAGCCCTAGACCTGACAGTCATCGCATCATATTTCTCTTGTGCAACAATTTCTAGAAACATACACTAACGGTCCCAAAAGAGTACTAACAACTCTGGCTTGTACCTCTGTTCAATGCAAATTTTTTTCGTTTATCTTTGTCCAGCCAAAACAACCGTGACTTTGTTGTCTATTCCTGACAATTGTTTCCAGATTTGCGTGAAATCAGATATTCTTCTTGAACCCCGTCTTGTCAATTCTTACACTGCAAACAATTTAAGTAATTAAATTTGATTTACTATTTTAATTCTGGTTAGATTTAATTGCGATGTTTATGGGTAAATGTATTGCATGTTAATATAAAGCACTTTCTCATAAAACATTTTGGTGAACCTACATTGTCTTGCATTCTTTATAGCATTCTAGGGTTAGATCTTGCTTCAAATTGTGATAGATTTGATCATTGTCGAGCTTGCTCCGTTTTATTTGTTCCAAATATATTTTCCCCAGCTATTGTATGTTACATTGCACATATCTTGTTCAAACCCTAAAATCTTTACATGTTATATATGTTTTATGCAATCCAAAGTAATTATCTCCAAAACCCCAACGAAGAGGGGTCTTGGGATAAATTGTAACATTTGGTAAGTCCTAGAGCTCGCTTACAAAAGAAAATAGATGTTACAAATGATGTTAGTATTGCTTTTGGAGTTGGTTTCTCTTGCCAATGATGTGCCTTTGAATGAAAATGTTGCCAATGGTTCTCAAATTGCTCGAGGTATGGTGTACCCAGATTTCATCCTGAAATCTGTGACTACCTTATTCGAAAAAATTTCGTACTTTTAAAATAATGGGTCATTTTGTGTTTTTCTTGCCTGAAAGTTCTTGTATTGCGTCAAGATATTCCCAAAGAGCCATATTAGCCTTTTTCGCCAAATACCCAGATGCCCAAAATTGTTATATTCTGTCGTCGGGATTTGTCTACGGGAAATTTGTATTTAATTATTTTGAGCCCCGTCTGAGGCTATTTGCGCTCTGTTTTAACTCTGTTATGATCGAACATATCATTATTCCTATGTACCAGAAGGGTTTTAACTACAAGGAATAAGTTTTGGGCTTTATTTGTGACTTTTGGCAATTTTTTGTGTTTTTGTGTTTTCCCGTTTCATTTTCTGTGAAATTTCTCTAGATCAATTCCTTTGCCGGGTTAGCCCGATTCTTGGCCTGGAGTAGCTAGAGAACATATACGCACGTTATGCCCGGAGGAAGTCACCATCGGAGGTCTGGTTCACTGGGAAAAAGCGAAGTCGTGCACTAAAAAGCCCTTGCAGGGTTGGGTGCATTTTTGGAAAACAAAGGATTTAAGTTGCAGTAATGGGAAAAATAGAAGCAGCAGGCAGGTGGGAATTTTGTACCTGCCTAGCAGGGTACTTTTTCCCATGATAGAAAATTCACTTAAGCTGCAGTGGGAAAATTAGAGGCAGCAGGCAGGCGGGAATTTATTGCCTGCCTTGCAGGGTAAAAATTCCCATGGTGAAATAAAAGAAAAGTGACTTAAGTGAAATCATGGGATTTTATTGCCTGCCATGCAGGGTAAATAATCCCATTGTCAAAGTCAAATCACTTAAGTGGATCATGGGATTTCCGGGGCTGCCTTGCAGGGTAAAAATTCCCATTGTCATGTGATTCTTAAAAATAGAATTCTTTATGTCAAAAAGTGCGACCCACCTTGGGTAAATAATAATGCATTAAATAAATATTTGTTAATATTTATTCACCCAATTTTGGCACCCAGGCTTGTGGAAAAGTCAACAAAGGGAAGTGGACAAAAGGAATTTAAAAATAGAATTCCAAAATTAAATAAATTTAATTTATTTAATGCAGCCCCTTTTGGGAGGAAATAATACTTTTTAAAGTATTAAATGATTAAATTAATTTCTATTTTCAGTGGCTATGGTCAAAGCACACTGTGAAGCTTAAGTGAAGTGAAGAGTGGATGATTAAATTAATTAAATTTAATTTATTGGATGGCTGTCCTTAAACATGCAATTTTAGCACACCAGTTAAAGAGAAAAGCATGATTTTTAATTAATTAATTGCCAGGAATAGGAAGGGCAATTATTAATTATAGAATTATGAGGGTTATATAAGCATGGGCTGCCATAAGGATGAATTAATTAATTCACAGGTAAAGAAGTGCAGCCCAGAGGAAAAGTGCGCCCCATTTGAAGAAGGATTTTGCTCAGAGGAAGGTGGATTCAATGCTAAAAGCTTCTAGTTTTGGCGCATGCTTTGAAGAAGGTTGATTTGTGTCTGCATAATTGTTTGTAGAAGTGATACAGGTGCTCAGGTGATGTTGGTAAAATTCATGCTTGCTTTGCATGCAAATAAAACATCAAATTTTGGGGCAGCAGGCTTGAATTATGCAGATTTTTGTGATTAAAATTCACTGTTCATGCTCCGGTTGCCATCTTTGTCTGAATTAATTGCAGGAATTCATTACAGGTGCTTTACAAAAGAAAATGAACTTATATCAATGTCTAATACATTGAATATATCCTCCGAATCTGAAGAATTATCCAGATCTGCACCAGTTTTGAAGAATTCCAGTCAAATAAGAAGAAAAAGAATTGTTCAGACAAAGATAGACAAAGCTATGGCGAAGAAAGATGAAAAAGAAAGCACAACGGAGTCATGCATCACTTCTAAATTTGCAGATATTGGAGACACGGATCTAGGCTCGGAACCTCTTGTTGAATTGATAGACAGATCCAGAGTAGGAAAGACTTCACTCATGCGTGCAGGAAAAACTTCACTCATGCGTGCAGATTAAAAGCAGTGGAATTATTCGAGCTGCAGCTTTTCCATCCACAGCCCAGTTGCCAGAGTTTGTTATGCAGGTGCAGATCCATAGATGTAGATATGCAGATGCAGATGCAAATCCATATGCAGATCCAGATCCAGATCTCATAGTTGCAAAAGCTTCCGACACAAAGGCTTCATCCTCTTGTTTCGAATGCAGCCCGTGAAGAAGTCAGTGCGTGGAAAATTCCTTCCAAGATCTTGTGCAAATGCTCCCATCTTCCAGTTGAAGCCTTCATTGAATTTTCATTCATCCGGAGTGCTTTCCAGAATTTTTAATTGCTCATATGCAATTAAAAATAAGGATGATGAGTTATCTACGGCAAACATTGCATTGATGCATGTACTGGAGAAGAACTGCAAAAGCTTCAAGGATAAAAGAGAAGACAAGGCGAAGGCAAAATTCCAGCCTGTTTCCAGATCCAGCTTGCTTGTTTCCAGATCCAGTTGTCTCGCTTCCAGATCCAGCTTGTTGTTTCCAGATCCAGTTTGGTGAGAATCAAAGGCAAAAGAATCAGCTGCATGCAGACATGAAAAAGGACAAGACTGCAGCTTTCCTCTTCCTTCTTCTTTCCTCCGACAAAGTAATTGAGCGATCAATTAAATTATAAAACTTAAGTGATTGGTTTAAAAGCCATTACTTGAAGAAGTCAACTACTTGGAGATAGGTGGCGGACGTGCAAAATAGAAGGTTCTATTTTCAGTTGCAAATCATACATGTCATGCAAAGAGGAATTCCAGGATGGAGATTGCCAGTTGTTTCTTTCCTCCGACTTCCACATGTGTTAGTTCAACTAAAAGCTTCCAACTTGTAATTGCCCCTCTACATTCTATAAGTAGAGGAAGAACCTTCGGGTTAATGATCAGAATTTGTAAGCAGCAATCTTGTGTTCTAGACTTTGTGCTGAACCCCTGAGAGCCACTTGGAGCAAAGGAATACAAAGGAGCAGATTTCCGGAGAACTTTGTGTCACGGTGTACTGTGTTTCTTGCTTTTAATCTTAGATCTCTTAATAAACTTTGTGTTATTTTAGATCTGGATCTAGAGTTGCCTTTGTTTTAGAATTCTGTGTTTATATCTATTGGTTTCTTCTATGTGCATGCAATCAGCTCTGATATCTACTGATTGGGATGCACATCTTCCCCATTTCTTCTGTGTTTATGTAATTACCTTCTTCTATAACTTTTCCTTTCTTTAAACAGCTGCTTACTTGCTGCAGAACTGTTCAGTTATGGTTCATGAACTGAGTAGTTAAAGTAAAACCCCATTTAGATATTAGCATACTTAAATTGACAAATCTGACACGGAGCCTCACCGGTTAAATGAGGGAGATTTATCTCATGACTGCCTAGGTTTGATGCTATGCAGAAAATCTAGCCAACAAGGTAAACAAATTCGACTCGATGAACAAGATAGGGCTGAATAACTATCACATTTTCTTTTAAAAAAACCACCAAATTATATAAATGAAAATATAAAGTACAACTTACAATGCCAAGCAATGATACTCATCATATTGGATGAGATATCTTTAGATTTCCAAGTACAAATAAAGGTAGAAAAGATAGCATATGTGTGATATCCATCATGTGATTTCAAAGAGAGGATCCGGTCTATCTGTTGTCGTTTCTCCTGGGACCAAGTCAGGGTAGAGAACTAAAGTTTATCAAATTAGAATGATCTAAAGCCCAATTGGCCAAGGCATCAACTATCTTGTTATGCTCCCTAGGCACATGAGAGTATATGATTGTTTGGAACTGGCCAGAAATGAGTTTTATTTGGTCTTGTATTCTTGCAATAAGCCAATTATTAGATGGATGTTGCTCAGGGGCTTGTAGAAGCTTAATAATAACCGTGGAATCCGATTCAACTATAATAGTACGACATCCGAGTTTAGTTGCCTCCAAGAGAGCACGCTAGACAACCATAATTTCAGCCACATTGTTAGTGTAGTGTCCCGATTGATATGCAAAAAAGAAGAGAGGAGTTCCCAAGGAATCATGAGCTATCCCTCCCATACTGGTTGGACCCGGATTACCTCTAGCTGACCCATCAGTGTTTATTTTGACTACTCCAAAAGGAGGAGGCTGCCATATTCAAAGTGTTTATTTTAGACATCTTTTGAAACAGCCTAATGAAATAGCAAAGTTGATGAATGTGTTGAAAGATGTTTAGTGTCCGCATCAAATCCTAGAATGTGTACTAAAGCTCAGAAAATGGGGTTATGGTGAAATAACCTATAAGGTAATTGGTTGACCTATTTGAATGCTAACAATATAGATCAAACACCTAGGGGAGCACCTTCTATGCCTAATCATGTAGTCATTTCCCACATTTCTTCTAAAGCCATTTCTCCTCATGTTTCCATTGTTCCTACTCTCGCTAATGCTTCTAGTCTTGTTAATGATTCTCTTACTTTCCAAAATACTTTCTTTGCTTTCCAAGTTCTTCAACATCCTTCACTTGCTTCTTCTCAATGTCTTCGAAATTCTCAACATGTTTCTCACCAATGGGATCTATTTCTATAATTAAACATAAGTCAAGAGCTTATTTGGCACAAAATGATTTTATTCCAACTTTACTCTCTTCCAACTCCTGAAATGACTATAATGATGAATGTTGTGTGTGATTTGCCCAAATTGTGATGGCCCCAATTTGTGTCTCACAAACAAGTAACATTTCACTGCCAATATAAGCATACTCAGATTTTTTGAGGAAAGGAAGTACTTCTACCCTTGCTACAGGATTTTATCCTAAAAGTTTGAATAAGTGAAACTAAACATTATCCCTTCTCACCTATTAGATCATTCTTATTAGATTATTTGTACAAATGTGACCCCTAAATCATAATTTTATTACTAGGGGCTTGAGGGACTGTGCACTTGATTAGTTTTATGCCTTATCATTTGGATCTATACATAATTTTCCAACATTACTTGATGAATTATCACTTTGTAATGTCCCTTTTTTTGGGACATTAATGAAATAAAATATTGGAAACCTTTAATCCACTCTTCCCTTGGATTTAAGGAATTTATTTAGGGGAAAATCGACTATCCCATGTGCTTATTAAAATTAATATTTAATTTATTTGGGCAAGTCAATTAATTAAGAGCAAAATCGATTTATTCTATGTGCCTATTTAATTATTATTTAGGGGCAAATCGATTTATTGGGCAAGTCGATTCCTATGGTGCTTATAATTAATATTTAATTCCTCTCTTACATTTAATTCAAATATATTTTCGGAGGGAATTAATATTTTGAATTAGAGTTTGACTTTTACAGGCCAAGAAGACTATTTTTAAATTTATCTCCCCTGTCTAGAGATTGGCGCCAAAATTGGAGAGAAATCATTGGAGATTCAAATTGCAAAATCTATAAAAGAAGAAGTGGCATCCCGTTTTTGGCATGTTGACGGTTTGATAAACTTATCTTCATGCTTGAAAAGGGATGTATCTCCATTTGTGATCACAAACAAAGGTGTTCTTCAACACCACCATTTTGTGGAGTGTGAAATCCTTCCAAGCTTTGCATTGATAATTATTGCATGATATAATTATTATGTGAAGCGCCTTTATTGGAAGCATATTTGCATGGTTTTTGAGAGCTTATTGAAGGTTTTATGGTGATTATAATCTGCTGTTGCTACTGATTTATTTTATGCCAAGTCGACTTGCATTAGAGATATTTTTGGTATGTTTTAGTGGCTCTTGAAGTGGGATTACAATCTGATCTGTTCTAGCATATTTTTCCAAGTGTGGTGCATATGTTTTAATGATTTTTGGGCTCATAAATACTGCTGCAATTTATCTAGAGTGAATCGACTGGGTTAGGGTATTTTGGCATCATATTTTGAAGTGCTTTTGATAGATCTACAAATTGTTTTTATTAAACAATTATTTCAGATCTGTGGGATGATGTTTTGAGGGTTTGGAAGCAAGGAAAAGGGTTGATATTAATTTATGCATTTAATCCTAACCCTAGCGACTTGTATTCAGTTTTTGGGATCAGATTTGAGGTGGTTACAGTGTTCAGAAAATTCAGATTTATAGATCTTTGGAAAAGCTAAAAATATCTACTTTCATTTGCACTTGATTTCATTCAAAAATACTGAGTATTTTCTAAGTTTTCAGTTTTCAGCTGTTTGGGTGCAATTTAATTAATTCCACTGCTGCAATTAATTTTTGAATTAAAGAAGATTAATTTCCAACTAGTTCTCCCATCTAACCCACCACCTCGGTTCACTCCAACCCCATCTGGGTTGTATTGAAGCTGACATTGGGTTATTTGAGGTTGAACTAGGAGAGTTTAGTCCTTCTAGCTTCGATTGGATAAATTAATTTGCAGATTTAAATAATATCCTATAAGGGGATATTGCACACTCATTTTTAGTTGTCAGACATTATATTGAGATGATAGAGTTTGCTACTGGTTTTTGCGCGTGCATGACTAATGTTACTATTATGATGACCCAGCTAAACTGCTTTAGAAGTACATAATTAAAGCCTTTCATATTGGCAGAAGCTTGGTTTACATATTGATTGAAAAGTTAGAATGGTTTCATTATAGTCATTCTTAGTCTATCTTTTGATGAGCTTTAGATCTAGATCTGGTTAAGAACTTGGAATGTTTAGCTATTTAGATGACCAATCTAGCCTAAATATGGGACTCAATGCCCCTTCTCCAATGGAGCCAACTTCCAAGAGATAGCCTCAATTTCATTGGCTCTAATTGGTGAGCATGCCTTTCAATTCAAGAATTTGAGTGATGTGGCAACCATGTGTCTTTGTTATTCAAAATGAACCCCTCTAGGCTACATCCTTTCTATACGAGACCTCTTTCCTAGTGGGATTTTTAGGATGTGTGATGGAAGACGAATCAGCCCAACCTTGGCCTGAAATATTGAGGAGTCAAAATTGGCAAAAAGATTTGAAAGAACCCCTCTTTATCCATTTGTCAGAATTGAACCTAATTTCTCTATTCCACACAAGTGGGGTGTAGAACCATGTGGGATTAATACAGTAACATTATTTTCTTATTTTAATATTACTTTACCTTTCCACCAACCTTTAATAATTAATTAAAGTACCAATAATGAGAATTACTTTAGTACTAAAATTAGATTATTAATTCCTCCTTTATTCTCCCTTTATCCGACTGAATACAATGGAAAATGGGCTAAAAGGGGTCTTCTACCTGCAAAATTTTAAAAATACATTTTATTCTATTAATAATTTTAATCAGTTGCCCCTAGATAATGAATTGACTAGACCCAACTTAGAAATATTATTAATGTCCATTATCTTGAAAATGGGGGCATTACATACAGCTGCTCTTACAAAAATCATATTTTACTTCACTTGGGTTTGTGTGGTTTCCTTCCTTTTTAGTTTCAGCCCTTGAAAGGGATATTACAATTATAAGAAGGAACGAGCTGGAAACATCATCAGTGAGTAGGCGAACATCTAATTGTGTAGTTGTTTGTAGAAGTAAAGTGTAGAGAAAAACAATTGCAAGATGTCTCAAGAGTGGAACAGCATTGTTGTACTATGTTCCAAATCTTCATTGTATCTGTATTTCATTCTTTGGCTGATAAGAATCCAAGAAAGAGAGCATTTTCCCTTCCCTTCTTCTTTTTCCCTCATCTTTGGGTTTTTCCAAGAATCATATCTTGTGTCATAGTATGAATTATATTTCAAGTTGTTGTGTGTGTTAAATTTTTCACTCATATTGTTTATGAGCAATTATAGTACTAAGAGTCTCATTCACTAAAAGTAATTATCTATCATTTCTAGCATAAGCTGAAGTAGGACAGAATTGTTGTGGTTTTGTGCGTTCTAAGAGGGGTTTACAGTTCATTTTGGTATCAGAGTTGATACTATATATCCTTGGGGATTGTAGGACTTTGTTCTTGTTGGTTTATATGATAGTGACAAGGTCACAAGATGGAGACTTACTGCCTCATGATCTGAAGATATATAAAAGAGAGTGGAATCAAAGGACGAGAGAGATGGTAAGAAACAAGAAGGAAAATTCACTCGTAGAGTTGCAGTACTAGAGACCACAATGGAAAGGATGTTGAGGCATCAAAAAGATATCTCAGACCAGTAGAAACTCGCAGCTGATAGGCAAGAAACCCTTAATAAAGTGCTTTGAGCCCTAGCCAAGAAGCTTGGCTAGGAGGAAGAGAGAGTCATGACGAAGAACTCATGGAAAAGCACGAGGAAGAAGGGCAACAATCTCGAAGAGACGAAGGCAAAAATAAGGTAACATCTAAAGATGCTCCTTTAGAAGTTGAAACTAAGGTTCAGATTTAAAACGTTTAGGGGCAAGTAGATGCAGAATTACTACACAAATGGTTGAAGCGAATGGAGGTTTATTTTAGTGTGGATAATGTCAAGGAGGCACAAAGCATCACCTTTGCACATGTCATGATGGAAAGTCATGCTCTTATTTGATGGGAAACCTACATTACCACTTGTGAAAAGAAGAAGAGGTATGTTGTCGATAGTTGGAATGGATTTAAGGAATTGTTAAGAGCTAACTTTAATCCTATTGGGCATAAAATTGATAAAAGAATTAAATGGCACTATTTTAGGCAATCATGTGGTTAAAGTAGGATTACAGTATGGAATTCCGAAGGTAAGCCATTTTGTTAAATATGGACTTGGAGGATGAAGACATTCTCACCAAATACTGAGGGGGGCTGCATACTCATCTAACGAAGAGGGTCATCTCCACGAAGCCAAAAGACTTAATGCAGCTTGTGTGCAAGCATACTATATAGAAGATGAGAAGAAGAGAGGAGATGGAAAATCAAAGCCAAAACAGCCCACAAACAAGTCCAAGAAAGAGCAAAGCCAACCAGACAAGAAGGGTAAGTAGAAGGGTAAGAAGGCTGCTACCACTTTAAATTAGCATCATAGGTTGTTCCCAAGAATATTTGTAATTACATTGTGATATCAATGGAATACTCATGCTACATGTTGGAAAGCATCATTGAGTTGCATTCCGAAAGAATCAGTTCCAAGGAACTCCAAGAAGTCCAATTGCATCTTTGAAGACCAAGGTTGAGGTTGAAATAGAGGATTTGATTTCTGATGTCAATTTTTGTGTAGAGGATCACCACTCTAATGCACTATAGTGTCCCCAATGGGATGTACAGCCCAAAACATAAAGGGAACACCTGATGAGTAAGTTATTCAAATCAAATCTGGATCAGAAAACTAAGGTAAATGCAGTTTAATCTTGTTTCTCATCCAATTTGATTTCTGATTGCTTGAGAGAAAGCTTGGTCTTGAAACTTAGACAACACATAGATTACACTCCTATCCCAATGAGATGTAATAGATCCAAAGGGGTACACCTAATTCAAGTTACTGGAAAGATGTTAGTTGCAGCAAGTCTGGAATGAATGATGAAATGTAGTTTAAGCTAATGTAATTTACCACAAGAAATGGGCACTGATGATGTGCATGGCATCTGAAAGTACCTTAGATATGGCGAAGATGGATATTCATGAGTGACCCAAAAACCGATAATCTAGATGTTTGAAGAGTTGGAGTAAATTGTAGCATCATGCACACCAGATTTAAAGTAAGAATGGAATGCAGACGTGTCCAACAAAGCAAATTTGATACTGAGTTTTTCAGGCAAATTATAATCAGTTCTGGGTTTACTTATGCATTGCAGAAATACAACTTACAATGAGACTGGCCCGGAAACTTTAGAAGTTTCCAAGCCCAGGAATTAAAACAAAGTTTGGATGGCATTCTGAATTTAGTATAAGACAAGAGGTATATTAAATGCAGTTCTTTTTGAAGACCTTGTGCCCATTCCACTTCCCGTGGGCTAAAAGGGAAAGAACAATGGAAGTTATGTTATGATTTTCAGTTGTTTTTGTGTAGCTTTGCATTATCTTTAAGTAATTTTCTAAGTATAGTCAGGTCGGCCGGAAATTGGTGAAAGCCAATTGAAAAATAAAAGAAAAAGGAACTATTATGAAAACCCTAAGGAGGTTGGTCCTCTTTAGGAGGATTCTATTTCGTTTTTGGCGCCACCTCTAGCTATTTAAAGGGGTTGCTTGGTTATTTTCGGTATGCATGCTTACATTGCATACGATTTGGGTTTCGTCCTACTGAAGAGTTGGAGACACATGGCTTTGCTTTCTCTCTCATCCATTGAGGATGCCGAAAACCCTCTTGGTTGTTGACTATTGAGAATGAAACCCCTCAATAGTGAGTCTAATTTGAGGACGAAACCCCTCAAAAATTGTTTCAAAGTGGTGATTCATACAAAGATAAGGCATTGCGTGAGGTGTTCATTTGAAGGGCATTTCAGCCCTTCCCTAGGTTCAACCTTTAAGAAAGAATTGATGGTATTCTAGGGCATCGAACTTTAAATTCAGCCATCATTGCATTCCTCCAATTTTTAGCAACTGGAATGATTACATTTGTACTTCATTTTTAGGGCTTGAAGAGGTCTTCACCAGCTTTCCAGCCATTTCATAAAGAGTACTCTCACTAGGTGTTAATAATTAATTTCCAGCTAATAATTAAGTTGAACCTAAAAGATATTCTTGGTGATAATTTTCTCTAAAATATTCTAATGTTCCTGAATTTGATAGAAGGTGTGAAATCTAAATTAATGGTGCAGATTTGTGACTTGAATAGATTCTGTTTTTATATGTACAGGCAGAGCCTGAAAGGAATCATTAATTGCAACAGAATCTGGACTATTTAGATTGGCAAGTAGGTATTTCAGTAATGGCATTAAGCAAAATTGGGGACCATTAGTTATATGGCCCAAGTCATGAGTGGCACTTTAGAAATCAATTTGTAGAAGCTTAGTCATGGTGTGCATGAATTAAGGGTAACTCTCAGAACACATTAGCTCTGCCAATTAAACAAATTTGCATTAGAATGCCACTTGTATGGACTGAGTTGAGCAAGTGATCATGCTCCTACTTGGACAAAAAGGTAATTCAATCTGAGTTGTTGAATCAGCTCAACCTAAACAAGGACAATTGGGTACCTTGGATCCAGTAAAATGTTCAGTTTGCGTTCAAAAAATAGGTGTGTTATGGGAAACTCTGCACAATCAGCTTGGAAATGACATTAATAAGTGATTTATGGGTAAAATTATGCTACAAGAGTTTCATGTTCTTAATGTGAAGCCACACCAAAATTTCTTAAATCTAGTGGAAGTATTCGAATAGAGCAATCAATTTAAAACCAGTAAGTATAAATTTATAATAAAGATGCATGCCCAAAATGAACCTGAGCAACCCTTTTATACCATTTAGGTGGTGCCAAACCCCATGAGGGAGTTTCCCTCAAGACCAACCTCATAAAGAAGCAAGTGCTTTATCTTTTAATTTGCTTTTTAAGCCAATGTCCAACCGACCTGCCTCATAAAGAAAAACACTAAAAGTATTTAAATGTAAATGCTCACGGAAAAGGTCATAAAATATAAACAAATACTTCACTTGATCACCTTCTTCCGGCCCATGATTTGGAAGTAGAATGCAAGCTAGAAGTCTTCGATTCATGAGAGATTGAAATTTGAAAAGGGAATGTCATTACAGAACCTAACCACAACAATATGCTCCTACCCAAAATAGCCAAATGATCCAAATACTACCGATAAAATGATCAATCGCCAACCATAAAACATCGTGATAAAACCTTAATTATTACATCAAACATTCAATCATATTGTTCTTCATTGGGAGCGTGAATATGATGCTTTTAGATCCACAAGTATTCTAACTCACTGATCCACTTCACAACATACTATGTGGGTCATTTGCAACCCTGAAAATTTTCCATGTTAAGTAATGACAGGTAGCAAAACTTGTTCCTTTCAACAGTTCAAAAAAAGTCTACATTCCATTTCGTCCCTTGGACTCTGGCTACTTGTGGGATAGAAGACGCAAGTTTCTG
This sequence comes from Taxus chinensis, assembly GCA_019776745.2. NCBI lineage: Eukaryota > Viridiplantae > Streptophyta > Pinopsida > Cupressales > Taxaceae > Taxus > Taxus chinensis. Next base: position 373,121,297 of record CM034157.1, read on the forward strand.
AAATTAATACAACTCCTCATGCTCTTGCACAACCTTGTTCCATATGTGAGTCCTTTGTACTTGTCAACTCTAGTTGTTCCAAGACAAATGAACTCAACTATAGATTAAATGCAAAATTATTCATTTATAAATTACAAATCTCAAAACTTAAAATAGCAAATTGGCTTTATTGAACATAAAGCATCAAGGTTTTGTATTCCACTGCTTTGTCACCCTTATTTGGACTTTGGCTACTTGTGGGATAAAAGGCACAAGTTGGAATGTACATAGACCAGCACTTCAACCTTTTTGTTGCAAGCCTACTTCAAAAGACAAAAAGTTGGAAACTATAGGTGCAAGCTTGCATGATTCACAACCTATTCCAAAGTCAGGTTGCAAAATAGAAATTTAGAAAGGTAAAAACACATTGATTAAAAGTTAAAACAAAAAAGAAAGGGCTAAAAAAACTTACTTGTGACAAGATTTTGATTGCAAGAGGTTGCATGTGTGAGGATCCTTTGTCCTAGATACAATTAAGTGTCCTTGAGTGCCAAAAGAGCCCAAGCCTATGACATAATTGAGGTTGGTGATTTCCAAACTTTGCTCAAAACCATGTCTTCTATATGGGGTTTCAGAGCCTTTACGCCAATTTCCAACTGACTTTAAGGGACCAATGTTTGGCACCCTAGTCGACAAAGAAAGATCTCGGTATAGAATCTAAGGACAAACAAAGGAAGGAGATGTTGCAGGATGGCATTGTTGGCTAGATTTTCTACATTGCTGAAAACCTAGGCAGTCATGAGATAAATCTCCCTCATTTACCGGTGAGGCTCCCATGTAAAATTTGTCAATAAAAAAAATATGCTAGTATCTATATGGGGTTTTACTTTAACCATGCAGCTCATGAACCATAGCTGTATAGTTTTGCAGCAAGTAAGCAGCTGTTTAAGAAAGGAAATATTTATAGAAGAAGGAAATAGCATAACACACAGGAAGAAAGAGGGAAGATGTGCAACCCAATCAATAGATAACAGAGTTGATTGCATGCACATAGAAGAAACCAATAGATATCAACACACAGAATTATAAGCAAAGGTAAACTTTCAGATCTAGATCTAAAATAACACAAAGTTTATTAAGTAGATCTAAGACAGAAAGCTAGAAACAAAATGCACCGTGACACAAAGTTCTCCGGAAAATATGCTCCTTTCTATTCCTTTGCTTCAAATAGCTATCAGGGGTTTCAACACAAAGTCTGGAACACAAGAATGCTGCTTACAAATTCTGATCTTTTAACCCGTAGGTTCTTCCTCTACTTATAGCATGTAGAGGGGAAATTACAAATAGGAAGCCTTTAGTGAACTGGCACATGTGGAAGTCGGAAAGGAAACAACTGGCAATCTCCCTCCTGGAATTCCTCTTTACATGACATGCATGATTTGCAACTGAAAATAGAACCTTCTATTTTGCATGTCTGCCACCTATTTCCAAGTAGTTGACTTCTTCAAGTAATGGCTTTTAAACCAATCACTTAAGTTTTATAATTTAATTGATCGCTCAATTACTTTGTCGGAGGAAATAAGAGAAAGAAGAAGAAAGAGGAAAATTAGATTAGAAGAAAGTTGCAACATTGTCAGTCTTTTCCTTTTTCCATATTCTGCATGCAGTTGATTCTTTTGCCTTTGATTCTCACCAAATTAGATCTGGAAGCAACTGAATCTAGAGGCGGCTAGATCTGGAAGCAAGTTTACGGGTGTTGCCTTTGCCTTGTCTTCCCTCTTTTCCTTGAAGCTTTTGCAGTTCTTCTCCAGTACATGCATCAGTGCAATGTTTGCCGTAAATAACTCAAAACTCATTTTTATTTTTAATTGCATATGAGCAATTAAAAATTCTGGAAAGCACTCCGGGTGAATGTAAATTCAATGAAGGCTTCAACTGGAAGATTGGGAAGCACATGCACAAGATCTTGGAAGGAATTTTCCATGCACTGACTTCTACACGGGCTGCATTCAGAAACAAGAGGATGAATTTTTGTCGGAAGCTTTTGCAATTGGATCATCTGGATCTGGATCTGACAGTTAAATCTGTGATCTGGTGCATGGGCCTGGATTTATCATCTGACTGTCAGCAAATCTGGAAGCTATGCATGATTTGCTGAGCCCTCTTTTTCATCCCGCTTTGCCATGGTTGGAGCTATCTTTGTCTGAAACAATTCTTTTTCTTTTTATTCGGCCGGAATTCTTCACAATTGGTGTAGATCTGGGATTTCTTCAGATTCGGAGGATATGTTCAATGTATTGCACATTGATTTAAGCTCCCTTTCTCCTATAAAAGCACCTGTAATGAATACCTGCAATTAATTCAGACAAAGATGGCAACCGGAACATGAACACTTGATTTTAATTATAAAAATCTGCATATATCAACCTGCCCCAAAATTTGAGGTTTTGTTTGCATGCAAAGCCAAAATTTCAACTTCACCTGAGCACCTGTACCACTATGCAGACAATTAATCAGACAAATCAAGCTCCTTCAAACCTAGGCGCCAAACTTTGAAGGGCAGTGAGAAAACACTTTTGAGCAAAACTCTCTCTTCTTTGGGCTGCCAAACTGTCTGAGCTGCACTTTTGAATTAATTAATTAATCCATTATGGCAGCCCCTGCTTATATAATCCTTCATAATTCTATAATTAATTAATTGTCTTTCCTATTCCTGACAATTAATTAATTATTAAATAAGCTTTACTCTTCAAATGGGGCGCCTATTTTGTGCATGTTCATGGCTGCCATTAAATAAATTAAATTTATTTAATTTTAGCTTTCCACTTCCAGTTAACTCAAACCTTACAGTGCATGCTTTGACCTTCTAGCCACATGGCACCAAAATTAGGAATTAATTAAATCATTAATAAATACTTAAAAAATTATTATTTCTCTCCCAAATGGGGCGCACTTTTTGACATGAAGGGGCTGCATTAAATAAATAATATTTATTTAATTTTAGAATTGTATTTCCAACTTCCTTTTGTCCACTTTCCTTTGTTGAATTTTCCACAAGCTTGGGCGCCAAAATTGGTGAAGAAATTAATTAAATTAATTAAATTTAAGGCTGCCTTTCTTTCCCTAAAGGGGTCGCACTTTTTGGAATAAGGAATTTCTATATTTTTCCGAAAATCCCATGATTCACTTAAATTTTGACTTTGCATAATGGGATTATTTACCCTATCAAGGCAGCTCCATAAAATCCCATCAATTCACTTAAGTTGTTTGACTTTTAATGGGATTATTTTACCAGGCAATTCCCATCATGCCTTAAGTGGGAATTTTTACCCCGCAAGGCAGGCAAGAAATTCTGATCAATGCCTTAAGTGATTTTTCTTTATTTTATAATGGGAATTTTCACCCTGCAAGGCAGGTAAGAAATTCTTGCCTGCCTGCTGCTTCTAATTTTCCCATTGTAACTTAAGTGACTTTTCCTTCATGGGAAAAAGTACCCTACAAGGCAAGTACAAAATTCCCACCTGCCTGCTGCTACCAAAAATCCCATTACAGTTTAAATCCATCAATTCCCAAAAATGTGACTTGCTCAGAAGAGGCTCTTTTGTGCATGACTTTGTCTTTTTAAAAGAGAAGAGCATGATTTTTAAATTAATTAATGCTTCAATTGTTAGGGCAATTATTAATTATAGAATTGTGAGGGTTATATAAGCATGGGCTACCATAAGGGTGAATTATTTAATTCACAAGTAAAGAATTGCAGCCAAGAGGAAAAGTGCGTCCCATTTGAAGAAGGATTTTGCTCAGACAAAGGTGAAAACAAGGCTAAAAGCTTTCAAATTTGGCGCATGCCTTGAAGGAGGTTGATTTGTGTTTGCATAATTGTTTACATAAGTATTACAGGTGCTAAGGTGAAGTTGGAAAAGTTCATGCTCTCTTTATGTGCAAGTTAAACATCAATTTTTGGGGCAGCAGGCTTGAAAAGTGCAGATTTTTACAATTAAAATTCACTGTGCATGCTCTGGTTGCCATCTTTGTCTGAATTAATTGCAGGAGTTAGATACAGGTGCTTTTACAAAGAAAAGGAACTTATATCAATGTCCAATACATTGAATATTTCCTCTGAATCTGAAGGATTATCCAGATCTGCACCAGTTTTGAAGAATTCCAATCAAATAAGAAAAAAAAGAATTGTTCAGACAAAAATAGACAAAGCTATGGCGAAGAAAGATGAAAAACCTCTTGTTTTGAACGCAGCCTGTGAAGAAGTCAGTGAATGGAAAAGTCCTTCCAAGATCTTGTGCATGTGCTCTCATCTTCCAGTTGAAGCCTTCATTGAAGTTGCATTCACCCGGAGTGCTTTCCAGAATTTTTAATTGCTCATATGCAATTAAAAATAAAATGATGAGTTATTTACGGCAAACATTGCACTAATGCATGTACTAGAGAAGAACTGCAAAAGCTTCAAGGATAAGAAGGAAGACAAGTCAAAGGCAATACCCGCAAGCTTCAAATTTGCTTCACAGTCACTTGCTTCCAGATCCAGTCACTTCCAGACCTAGCCGCTTCCAGATCCAGTTTGGTGAGAATCAAGGGCAAAAGAATCAACTGCATGCAAAATATGAAAAAGGACAAGACTACAGCTTTCTTTCTTTTTCTTTCTTCTTCTTTCCTCCGACAAAGTAATTGAGCGATCAATTAAATTATAAAACTTAAGTGATTGGTTTAAAAGCCATTACTTGAAGAAGTCAACTACTTGGAAATAGGTGGAAGACATGCAAAATGAAAGGTTCTATCTTCAGTTGCAAATCCTGCATGTCATGCAAAGAGGAATTCCAGGAGGGAGATTGTCAGTTGTTTTCTTTCTGACTTCCACATGTGTCAGTTCAACTAAAAGCTTCCTATTTGTAATTTCCCCTCTACATTCTATAAGTAGAGGAAGAACCTTCGGGTTAAAACATCAGAATTTGTAAGCAGCATTCTTGTGTTCTAGACTTTGTGCTGAAACCCCTGATAGCTATTTGAAGCAAAGGAATAAAAAGGAGCAGATTTCCGGAGAACTTTGTGTCACGGTGCATTTTATTTCTAGCTTTTATCTTAGATCTTTATAAACTTTGTGTTATTCTAGATCTAGATTTGAAAGCTGCCTTTTCTTATAATTCTGTGTGTTAATATCTATTGGTTGTGTCTATGTGCATGCAATCAACTCTGTGATCTATTGATTGGGTAGCACATCTTCCCTCTTTCTTTCATGTGTTTTATTATTCCCTTCTTCTAGATATTTCCTTTCTTTAAACAGTTGCTTACTTGCTGTAAACTATCAGTTATGGTTCATGCCTGGCTGGTCAGGTTAAAGTAAAACCCCAAATAGATACTTAAGGGCCATACTTTTATTGACAAATCTGTACACGGGAGCCTCACCGGTTAAATGAGGGAGATTTATCTCATGACTGCCTAGGTTTTGCAGAAATGCTACCCAACAGTTACTAAGAAGAATTTGAATTTAAAAATGCAGAAAGCTAGCCAATGTGCACCATTGGGGAAACCAATAAGCCACTCCGGTATTTCAATGGTGGTTGAGGACTTGTATTTTCCAACAAAATGATACGTCACCCCAAATGGACTAAAAGGATAGTAGCATGGAGACCAAGTGAACTCCTTTGGCAGGTTCCAAACTACTCTCCAACTTATAGCTCATCTTGTTCTTGGCAGGTTCCAACCTACAAGAGAGAAAAACCATGGAGACCAAGTGAACTCTTTTGATAAAGCAGTTCCATTAGTGGTTGAGGACTTGTATTTTGTTAAGGAAAGTAATGCCTCAAGAACTACCTTTCAAAATCTACCATTAGTACATCACACTACCAATGGAATGAACAAGTTGATAGCACTTTAGAATCCATAAGTACATCGCACTACTGGAATGAACATGTTAATAGGACTCAAGAATCCATAATTGGTAATTTCCCCCATCCAACACCAATGAAAGTTAAGTGTGCCTATTTTCAACTATTGCAACACCATTTAAGTTTCACAATTTTGAAACCAACTTGGAGGTACCATGGTGATCATTCATTTGGTTCTTGGCAAAATCCAACTGACACCAAATCAAGGAGACCACTTGGGCCACTCTTGCATTCCGAAAACTGGTTGAGGACTTGTGTTTTGCCAACAAAGTGATATATCACTGACTAGTGGACTAAACATGCTAGTTGCACTTCAGAATCCATCATAGGTACCACAAGAATTTTTCAAATTCCAATGAGTGGAGTTAAATGCACCTTTCAAAAGTTAAAATGCCATTCAAGTCTTGTTTGGTGCAAACGAGATAGACCTACCATTACTCATCACAGTGGAATGAAATTGTTGAAAGCACTTTAGAATCCGTGAGTACATCACACTACCATTGGAATGAACATGCTTGATAACACTTTAGATTCCGTAAGTACATCACACTACAAGTGGAATGAACATATTGATAGGCACTTCGGAATCCATAATTGGTAATTGCCCACCTCCGAAACCAATGAGATTATGAAAGCGCCTACTTTCAATAGTATGTAAAACCATTCAAGTCTCGTGTGGGTCGATACCAACTTGGGGCTACCATTATTCAGACAGATCTTAGCAAGATCTGACTAGCACCAAGTCGAGGAGACCAATACTGTTCGAGCCACTATGGCAACTCCATTGGTAGTTCAAGACTAGTCTTTTATCAATGAAGTGATATATCATCAACTTGGACTAAATAGGTTCTAACAACACTTTAGAATCCATTAAGTAGAAAACGAAGAATTGGGATTGACTGTTTGCCTTCTAGATCAAAAGTTGCAATTTTCCATTTCAAGGAGTCTTTGTTATAATATAAACTTCAAAAGCATGGAGTGTCAATACCATCACTCGTCAGAAAACATTTTTGGCAAGCAAGGATCAGGAGGATTCAGACCAAAATATAGAATGTATAAACTTTAAAGTATAAACCTCATTGTGTAGCCTACTCCTTACCATTGATCCATTTGTTAAAAAGAATCATGTGTACAACAAGTTATTTTCAGTAAGTTAAGGATGTTGGGAGTGCAAATGCAGGACGGATGGAAGTAAGTACATCTGAACGACATAACATTTCCTAGATTTTACAAATAGAGCCTATTAAAATAATTATAAATTAATACTTAAATATTTGAACATTTATTCAATTAAGTTTAGGAAGAATTGACATCAAATAGTATTTAATGTTTTTGGGTAATGTTCCAAGACCAAAGACATTCAATGCTATTGGTACAAACCAAATTTCTAAAAGAAATAAGTTCATAAACATTGTAACCATTGAAACAACAAGGTTATATGCAAAGGGTATACCCATATCTAGAAGGTAGGGCCCCATATCCACCAAGGCAATCACTGCCTTCCTTTTATTCTTAACCCGATGCATAACCAACAACGCAATGGATTGGATTTTATCCAACTTTTCACGTACATTTTTACCCTACATTAGATTACAGAGCAAGAGCATGCTCATTCCTTTATGACCCAATCATTGTTAGAAGCATGGGAGATGGGAGATGGACAACATCACTCAAACTATCCAATGGAAGCTTGTTGATATTTTGTCTCAAGTGCAAATACGCACTCATACTCACTAAACTAAAGAGTCAACAATAAGACAATCCCCACCAATATCAAGGGCAATAAGTTGCCCAAATTGGAGGAACTTTGAGTCTTTTTGTTTGATGATTGCCTCTCGGTCCTAATTTTGAAGATTATGAAAATGCAGTTTGCATTCAAGTCGTCTCAAAAAGAGTTGTGATTTTTAGATACCATGTAAGTACATCGCACTACAAGTGGAATGAAATGTTGATACAACACAATTTAAAGAGATGTAAGTAAAAATTTAAAATCAAATATTAAATGTTAAAATGAAGCATTTCAGAATCCAATGAAAATTTAATTGCCCACTTTCCAGGACACCAATGGTTGGTGCACCTACTTTCAATAGTTGCAACACCATTGCCTCGTGTGGGTTTCAAACTTGGAGCTAATTCATCCGGTCCTTGGCAAGCTCTAACCATCACCAAGACTCAAAGAACTAATTGAGGCACTCCATGTTCCACTGGTGGTTTACATTGTGTTTTATCAATGACAGTAATATCTTCATTGACTAGTTGAGTTTAAATACGCTTCAAGCATTATGGATTTTCAACAAGGCAGAAGAACTTCCATTTGATTTGAATGAGGGGCAATTTTTCAACTGCACCTTCTGTTTCAAAAGTTGAATGCCAATTCATTTGTCTTTTTGGAATGCAAACCATTCTTTTAAAACTCAGTGGTTAAAAAATGGCCCTTTTTCCCAAGAAAATATAGAATGATAAACTTATAAAGTATATAATCTCTCTTTGTAAATCCTACAATGGTTATATTTTTTTACAAAGCAAAAAAGTGCGTAAACATAGTAATCTAAGTTTCGGGGAGGGAGTGCCCAGATGGAATGCGGGTGACTGTATAAAAGAGGTACCGAGCTTTTAAGAAGAAGAAATTTCCTAAAAACGGGATATTTTCTAATGGCTATCGGAAATAATAAAATATAAATTAATAGTACAACAATTTTTTCAATTAAGTTTAGGGTTTTAACATCCGATTTAATGTTTTGTAGGATAAGTTCAAGATTTGGAGAATTCAATGCTTTGGTAAATTAACTGAAAATCATAAAATCTTTAAAAGCATCACATTTTTAAAAATTTATTACAAATGTAGTGTAATAACCGTTTTTTAGGGTTTTAATTGAAGAAGAGCTTGCAAGAGATTGAAATTAAATCTGCAGCGAGCTTTAATTACATGAATTTACCCAAAAAATATCACCAAAATCATCAAATATTTATCAATGATTGGAATATGACCTTTCCAAATTGGCAATTAGAGGATTATGAATCCAAATCAAGGAAATGCTTTTAACACTGTTCAAATGAAGTCACAGGAACTTAAATAGCAGCATAGATTTAATATCCCATGGAAATGCACCAAAAATCACTACACCATTTCTTCTTCAGTGGGCGACTGGAAATCATTACAAAGCTGGATTTGACACTGAAATTCAGAAATCAATCCTAAATTCAATGGAACTTCGTGCAAGAGCGTTAACACATAAAGGATTGAGAGTTTTCAATTCAATAAAATGGCAATGGAAATGCACCAAAACTATCTTTAATAAACACTAATAATCTTCAACTGATGAATAGTTTGAAGTCAAAAGTGAAGGGGTTTTCTCCTTCACACTAAGACCTTATATGGGCTTGTTTTCATCCCAAATGGAAAGATATTTAGAGTTCCCTCTCAAAATCTATTTTACAAAAAGGCCATTCAGATGTCTGGAGTCAAATATTGCCCTTTCCCCTATTCGGGGACGTGTTTTGAAAAGACATGGCCGCATATCCCTGAATGACCATAAATTATGCCCTTATAATTATTTGTTTTGTTTAAATTTAGTTGGCCGAATATATTCTACAATTTTTAGTATTTTAATAAAGTTTTTAAAAAGTATTAAATATTATAATCTTAAAGCAAATCAGTCACACTTGGGTTGAAAAATTAATTGGCTTGTTTCGCCCTCGAAATTCGCCTTCAACTTTTGAAAGCATTTTCAGAAGATTTAAAAAAAATCGTAGAAATCCATTTGCCTCAAAAATGGGTAGCTCTGCAAGTCCATTTTACGTTTGAAACATTTCCCTGGGCAATAATCGATGAGAAAATATGACACCCCATGAATTTTTTTGAAACAAAGAGTCTTCAATGAATATAATACATTTCTTTACTTATCTGTTGAAGCTCCACTGAGTTCAAACGAAGCTGTCTTTTCCCACAAAATTGTAGGAGATTTGTGGTCTTTAAATAAGCCTAATTTGGGCACTTGCGTTATAAAATCCCAGCATATCTTCTCCTTGCAAACACATCCCACACCTTTTATATTTTCCCTTAGCCCACTTTGCTAGTTTGATGCCATATACTGGAGCGAGAGAGAGGAGTAATAATGTGCCATACAGTGCAAGGAGCATTGGCTACAGGAATCTAAGTTAAAACATGTAGGCTACAACCACAGAACCAAGTGAGCTTTCTTTCCGTGAGAGCAAAACCCAACATACCAACCTCCAAGTAGGGCTTAGTATTTTTCCAAACATCCTTGTTATATGATCTTAATTTTTGGTGTTTTTTAAATATATGTTGTTTTCCTTTAGACTCAAAGTTCTAAGTGTTACTCTATTTTATTGTTACGTTCAGGTTTTTAACAAACTTTTGTAGCACATTTTTTTCTTTTACTACGTTGGAACCAAACTTAGCTTCTTCATGTACTGTCTTTTTATTTCATTCAAGTTTTAATCCTTCATTTTTTATATTGGTGAATGTATGTCACTAGGCAAAGGGTTAGGAAGTTTTGGAGATACAGTAATGAGTTTCACCCACTATGTTAAATGACCATTAATAATTTTCAGACAAATATGAAAATTATTATTGGATATTTCTAATACCCTATTTTAATGTTTCAATATGTTTAAAGATTTTTTATTAAATATAATTTCTTGTTTTTAATTTCCAAATAGAAATTATTAAATATTAATTATAATGTTTTCTAACTTTAAGTATTAGATAGCTACAAATTAGGAAATTCTGCACAACCTTTTTGAATATTCAAGTTTTTATTTAATTATTTTTATAGAATATTAAATGGTGCCATTATCTTTAATGTTTATTTCGTTATTTTTTAATTTTTACTTTTATTAAGAGATGGATTTATATTATATTTATTATTACTTGATGTACAGCAAGTATCTATAAGACTATTAGAGCATGCTTGCTATTTTATGATATGGAACTTAATAGATGTAGAAATTTCAAGGATTCTATAAGGCTATAGATATGTTCGCGCACTTTGATGATATGGAATATTTTGATGTAAAAAGTAGACTAAGGCTCCCTGTACCAGGGTTAGAATGAAGTTGAAAAAAATTAATATTACATGAAAAAGATCGTGGTTCAAGAGAATTTCATATAGTTTTATGTTTTTCTATTTATCGAACTTAACGGTGAATTTTTTGATTCGAACTTTATCCATTGGAAAGGAACCGAATATTATAAACTCGAACTGAACTTGAACCTTGTGATTTATGCATGAACGTATTAACTGATTAGTCAAATGGCCCTGTTTTTACAAAGTACTTAATAGACAAATCCCTAAATTTCATTGAATAAAGTTAAAACCGAATTCACATATATTAATATATATTTCCTGAAGTTAGTTTTTTGTTCCCATCCAAAGAAGAGTCTAACAGGGGATCCTTCTTTATGAAGAGAGGATAAATGTTCACATGGTACATACTGAAATTTAGATGCGCTTTTGCTTAAAGGATGAAGAATCTTCAGTGATCACATCTTTTTATTTTCCAATTTGTCCTTAGGGGGTTATTCCTATATGGCAATGATAGGCATCTCCACTTTGTGATAATTTCCATTGGAATGTAACTTTCTGATCCCTAGCAAGGATTTCAATCAAGGCGGACTCTTCCTAAAGTGGTAAAATCTTCTTCCGGCGCTTTAACGGGACTTCCATCTGTATCCTAGAATAAAATTTGGAAAGTAAGCAGCCCCATTAATAGAATTTTCCAGGAAATCAGTATGGGAGCTTCCATTATCAATTATAGCCAGCCTGGGAATTTTGAAAACTAAATTCAATTTGGCTAGATTTTCTGCATAGCATCAAACCTAGGCAGTCATGAGATAAATCTCCCTCATTTAACCGGTGAGGCTCCCGTGTCAGATTTGTCAATATAAATGTGTTTTTATCTATCAGGGGTTTTACTTTAACCACTTAGTTCATGAACCATAACTAAGAAGTTCTGCAGCAAGTAAGCAGCTGTTTAAGAAAGGAAAAATTATAGAAGAAGAAAGTCAAGGTATTACAGAGAAGAAGTAAGGAAGATGTGCATCCCAATTAGTAGATAGCAGAGCTAATTGCATGCACATAGAAGAAACTTAATAGATTTGAACACACAGAATTATAAAGCAAAGGCAGTTCTAGATCCAGATCTAAAATAACACAAAGTTTACTTTAAAGATCTAAGATTTAAAAGCAAGAAACACAGTACGCCGTGACACAAAGTTCTCCGGAAACCTGCTTCTTTGTATTCCTCTGCAACAAGTGGCTCTCAGGGGTTCAGCACAAAGTCTAGAACACAAGATTGCTTCTTACAAATTCTGATCGATGATTAACCCGGAGGTTCTTCTCCTACTTATAGAATGTAGGAGGGAAAGTACAAATAGAAGACTCAAACTGAACTAAAGCATGAACAACAAGTAAAGATGACATTTGGCAATCATCCTCAACTAACTTCTTCTTAAGTGACACATGTATCACTTAACTAATAGAAAGGTTCCACATGACTTCAAGTAATGGTTGCAAAACCAATAACTTAGAAGTTTACAATTTCATCCGGGAACATAGAAAGTAGAAGAAGAAAGAATAGAAGAAGTTATGCCAGCTGTAACATCTACATCTTCTTCTTGTTCTGATATCTGATATACTTGTCGAACATATAATTCAGCATCCTTCCATCTGTTTTAGCCACTGCTTCCTTTTCTGTCCTGAATTGCAGCAACCCTTCATTCAACACTTTGCTGCATGCTTCCACTTCTTCCAAACTTGGCCCAAATCTCGCAATGTCTGCCTGCAATGTCACCAGCCTACTGATAGAGTTCATCGTGAAAGGCTTGGTAGCTTTATCAATTCTCTTTTGTACCATCAGAAGAGAACTTTCCAGGGAATCATGCACCTCGTTAGAAACAATCCGCACGTATGAAGTAACACCTCCATCCACTCTTTCCTCAGTGAAAGAAATGATACTGTCCGGCAAATCTGATGTTCTACTCTCAAGCGCCTGCATCCTTTTCAGCAAAACTCTGCAGATCTCCAAACGGAAAGATACTGCAAACTCTAGCTGCTTCCCCTTCTCGACTGATCCATCCGGCACAATTTGTTCTGCAACCAATACATCTCCCGGCAGCTTGTTGATCTCGGCCAAAATACTCAGGTTACTCTCTGCAACTGTATTCATTCCTTCTATGCTTTCTATCAGTTGCTTTAGTTGATTTGCTGCATCGTTCATAACCTTTAGGCGGGCTGGCACTTCCCCAAGTTGCACAGAAGCTTGACGAATAATCAGATCCTTCCATTCGTCAATAGCCTTTACTTGATTGCTTGCATCTTCCATTTCCTGCATAAGATGATCACTCACCTGCGCTGAAATGGGCTGAACGGAAGATTTAGCAACCTTGGCTATGATCTCACATAATTGAGATATTTGCTTCTGCAGCTCTTCTTTCTCCGCCTTTTCACTGTCAAGCCTAAGGAACAAAGCATCCAGCAACGTCTGCGTGTCCTGCTTCAATCCTTCAGTGGTAGCTTGACCGAGTGGTATTTTGGTCACCGTCACATCTTCTGCCGTGAGCTCCTCTTCTACCTTTCCTTCCGCCGGAATTGATATCTCAGCAAACTTCTCTCCCGAATCCGTGATGATCAACCTAGAAGTTGCTTTAGCAACTTTAGGCCTTCTGTCTCTTCTGCTCAGATCCTGAAGTAGCTGCAAGTCATGTTCCTCTAAGTTCATCTCTACTCTTGCTTCCGGAACCAACTGCATAGCTAACCATTCCGAGAAATTACTTCTCGGAGAGTGAGAAGTCGCTGAGTGCACTACCATCTCCCGCTCTGCATCCTCTCCATCAGAAAGTGCCACAGTATCATGGCTGCCATCTTCTGAAACATCCAAGGACAAAGCTCTTTCGAACTCCGTCATCTGCAGCTTTAACATCTCCTCTGGAACGGGTGCTGAACGAAGTGGCTGCGGAGAGAAGACGAACGTCGCTGGTTTCAATGAAGGCATGGAAACATCCTGCTGCTGTGGTGCAATAGTTGGTGATCCTCTAGGTACTGGAGAAGTCGGAGTCAAAGCTATGGTCGTAGAAGTGGTCTTCTCTTTCTCTTGAGATCTTCTGTGTACTTTCAACTTCTCGGACCTTCTGCTGCTTTCTCCTTCATGCTTTCGTTTGAGGGAATCTCCTGCGCCGAAGTTGCCCGTGATTTGATTCATCAATACTTCATCAAGGCAGTATCCCTTCGTTAGCAGCCAGCTCGAAGTACTCACCAACACAGCTCCGGATCTTTCTTCTATTGTGCTGCAGCCGCCATTGCTATCCTGCAGTATAGCTTTATCTCCTCCCATTTGATGGTAAGTGTCAAGTACCACGTTCCCATCATCTTTAAGATCCGCAGGTATCCGCGCTAGTCCAAAGTCAAATACTTGCTTTGCCGATAGCCTGCTGAAATCTTTCTTTCTAACCTCGTACTCACTTCTGCACTTCATCCAGAAATCTTCTAACGAAGGCACATGTGCGTACTCCTGGGAGATTGTCTTCCTGGCTATTCCAAATGGATCGAAATTAAGCCGCGCAGGGAAGAACTCTTGCTCATACTCGGACAACATTTGTGCTTCCATCCCTCGAGCTCTGTGAATGCTGATGCAACTGTAATATCCCACAGTGAGTGGGAAGAAGCCCGTAGACTTGTGCCGCTTCGACTGAAGGTCGTGTAACTCCACAAGTTGCCTGCTCAGCTCCATGGCGATCAATCTGTCACTCGGGTACCTTGGCATCTTTATTGGTTCACCTGAAAAGCTCGTAACCCTGAGGTATGTGAAATCTGCAAACTGGATGAATACACTGCCAATCTTGGACACTGCTTCCCATGCTTCCTTGCTTACCCTGTGAGTCTTCAAGTCTTTGTCTAACCTGCAGATGAAATCGTAGAAGAAGTCATCGTTGATCACTTTGAAGTCCTTCTCGCACGCAGGTACAGTAAGCTGTGGGTAGCACTCGAAAATGGGATCCTTGGAAAGAATACCACATCTATCCAGCTTGGAAAAGACACCCTGTGAAGCTGCAGCATACACCAAGTATGAAGTCATCTTGAAGCTGAAGGTACGCTTCACGTTCCGCAGTTGCTCACCGATGTTGCTGCTAATAATTTCTGACCAATTGATTATAGAATCAACCTTGTTGATTTCAATGGTCCTGATGAAAGCATACATCCATGTCCGGAAAGTGTAGGCATTCGCTTCACCATTCAACCTGCATAGCAATTTGACGATATCATCCGCCTCCTGCACCAAATTGGATCGTGGAAGAGTTCTCGGGAACTTGGAAGGGGATCTAGGCTTCTTCATGAACCGGCTATTCATGATGCTCACACAGTCAGCTCTATGCTTTTCCCACCTACTGTCAGCATCCTGAATGCTAATAGAAGTCACCACCTTTCGCACTGGAATCTTCAGACAATAATTGAAGAATTCTGCATCCAAACGAATTATTGTCTTTCCCGCAACATCACGCACTGATCTGGATGAAGGATGATAAGATCTAGCACACTCCATCACAAACTCTGGCAATTGGGCTGTACACGGGAAAGCTGCAGCTCGAATAATTCCACTACTTTTGACCGCACGCATGAGTGAAGTCTTTCCAGCTCTGGATCTATCAATCAAATCAGAAAGAGGTTCTGGGCCTAGATCTGTGTCTCCTATGTCTGAAAGTTTGGAAGCAATGCATGAATCCATCGTGCTCTCTTTTTCATCTCCTTTCGCCATGGCTTTATCAATCTTTGTCTGAATAATTCTTTTTCTTCTAACTTGGCCGGATTTCTTCAATACTGGTGCAGATCTGGACAATTCTTCAGATTCGGAGGATATTTGCAATGTATTGGACATTGATAAAAACTCCTTTTCTTTTATAAAGCACCTGTAATGAGTTCCTGCAATTTATTCAGACAAAAATGGCCACCGGAGCATGAATAGTGAATTTAAATTATAAAAATCTGCACTTTTCAAGCCTGCTGCCCCAAAAATTGGTGTTTAATTTGCACATAAAGAGAGCATGAATCCTTTCAATCAACACCTGAGCTCCTGTAACACCTGTGAAAACAACTATGCAGACGAAGATCAACCTTCTCCAAAGCATGCGCCAAATCTGGAAGCTTTTAGCCTTTGTTAGCACTTTGTCTGAGCAAAATCCTTCCTCTAATGGGGGCGCACTTTTCCTCCTTGCTGCAATTCTTAACCTGTGAATTAAATAATTCATCCATATGGCTGCCCATGCTTATATAACCTTCACAATTCTATAATTAATAATTGCCCTAACAATTAAAGGCAATTAATTAATTAAAAATCATGCTTTTCTCTTTTAAAAATAGCATGTTTAAGGACAGCCATCCAATAAATTAAATTAATCCAATTTAATCCTTCACACAGCACTTCACTCAAGCCCCACAGTGTGCTTTGACCATAGCCACTGAAAATAGAAATTAATTTAATGTTTTAATGCTTCAAAAAACATTAAATAATGCCCAAATGGGGCGCACTTTTTGAGAGGAAGGGGGCAGCCACTAAATAAATTAAATTTAATTAATTTAATTCCTTTCTTTTATTCCTTCTTTGACTTTTTGACCTCCTCAAGCTTGGGCGCACTTTTTTAAGAAGAAAGATTATTAAAAATAATCAATTTAATCTTTTTAATCAATCACCAAAGGGGGCGCACTTTTTTGCACATGTAATTCTATTTTTAAGAATTTTTTCCATAATGGGATTCTTTACCCTGCCAGGCAGGCACCAAAATCCCGTGATCCACTTAAGTGATTTGACTTTGACAATGGGATTCTTTACCCTGCAAGGCAGGCACTAAAATCCCATGATTTCACTTAAGTCACTTTCCTTTTATTATATCATGGGAATTTTTACCCTGCAAGGCAGGCAATAAATTCCCACCTGCCTGCAGCCTCTATTTTTCCCACTGCAGCTTAAGTGACTTTTATAACACGGGAAAAAGTACCCTGCCAGGCAGGTATACAATTCCCACCCTGCCTGCGGCTTATATTTTTCCCATCGCAGCTTAAATCCTTTGTTTTCCAAAAATGCGCCCATCCCCGCAGGGGCTTTTCTGTGCACGACTTCGCTTTTTCCCAGTGATCCAGACCTCCGATGACGACTTCCTCCGGGCAAAATGTGCGTGTATGTTTTCCAGCTGCTCCAGGCCAAAAATCGGGCTTACCCGGCGAAGGAGTTGTTCCAGAGAAATTTTACAGAAAACAGAACGGGACACCACAAAAACACGAAAAATTGCCAAAAGTTACAAATAAAGCCCAAAACTTAAAATAAGTTAAAATCCTTCTGGTACATAGGAATAATAACATATTCGCTCATAACAGAGTTAAAACGGAGCGCAAATAGCCTCATACGGGGCTCAAAATAATTAAATACAAATTTCCCGCAGACAAATCCCGACGACAGAATAAAACAATTTTGGGCATCTGGGTATTTGGCGAAAAGGGCTAATATGGCTCTTTGGGATTATCTTGACGCAATACAAGAACTTTCAGGCAATAAAAACAACAAATGACCCATTATTTTAAAAGTACGAAATTTTTTCGGATTGGGTAGTCGCAGATTTCAGGGTGAAATCTGAGTGACACCTGAGAGTAGAAAATTGCTTGAAACTAGATCTCACCCATTTCTTGCAACTGTGATCTATGGGGAGGAATGATGGGTATCTATGAATGTTGCTTCCTCAACATCTGATTTTAGTTTGCTCTACATTTGTTTGAATTTGAACTTTCTAACTATTGCAGGAAACCATGAGTTTTCCACTGCAACAGTCCCCTTTGGAAGCTTGATGAACTGTATACAAAGCATATACTAGAAGCAATAGAGCATGTGCACCAACACTTAGGGAAATGAAACCTATTCTAACAACAACAACAATGTGCACAAGCACTTGGAGGAATTGGAAATCCTAGACTAATATGTACAAGGGTGAGAAATTCTCCTTCTAGTAGCAATGTTTGAGATAGATTCCATTGACTGGAATATGTAATTCTTCACCATCCAACTTAGCCAGCTGGAAGGCATTGCTACCTTTGCATTCAGTGATCATGTATGGACCACTCCATATGGCATCAAACTTGGAATGCTTTCCTGGCTTTGCACGATCAACATCCCACTTCAGTACCAAGTCTCCAACTTGGAATGTCCTGGCTTTAGCTTTCTTGTCAAAGCTCTTCTTGATCAATGCTTGATCCTTTTCCATGGTCTGCACTGCATGTTCTCTTGCTTCTTCTAATTCCATCAGCTCTGCATACCTGATTTCCATGGGCTCAAACTCAGCTAGTTCCAACTGTTTCATGAGTTCTAATGCTGGAAACTCAAGTGATATAGGTAGAACTGCTTCTCATATACAAGCTTGAATGGAGAGCCACCTGTAGACCTCTTGGGTGTGATCCTATCAGCCCATAGAGCTGATTTGAGCTTTGTGTCCAAGTTCTTTGATTCTCATCAAGAGTCCTTCTGATGATTCTTAGTAAGTTCTTGTTTGTGGACTCTACTTGGTCGTTACCTTTGGGGTAATAGTTTGATGAAGTGCTGAGGAATACACCATTCTTGACATCCCATTCAGTGATTTTTGTGCCAAGAAATGCCAATGCATTATCTAATATGATAATGACAGGGGCATAAAACATTGTGACTATCCCTTCATAGAAATCCAAGATGTTGGATTCATTTGCCTCCTTAAGTGCCACTGCTTCAGTCCACTTGGTGAAATAGTCTGTTGCTGTAAGTATCCACTTGTGGCCTTGACTTGAATTTGGATTGATCACTCCAATGAAGTCCAATCCCCATTGCATGAATGGCTGATCTACTGAAATTGGATGAAGGGGCAGGGCTGCTAACCTTTCTTTCCCTGTGAAGAATGCACATTTCTTGCATTTCTTGATCCATGAGTAGCAATCACTAAACACCATAGGCCAATAGTAACCAGCCTTCATGATTTTGAGAGTTGTTACTCATGGAGCAAAGTGGCCTCCTGCTTCTCCATCATGGAACTCATGTAATATCTTCTCAACTTGACATGTTCCAATGCATCTCAATAGAACACCATTGATGTCCTTCTTGAACAAGACACCATCAATAAGCACATATGGAATGGATTGTAATCTAAAGTATCTCCTCTTTGCTTTGCTCATTTCTGGAGGGCACAAACCTGTTTGGAGATAATGCACCAAGTCTTGAGTCCAACATGGAATGGGTGCATCATTAGCTGGATGTTCTTGATCATTCTGCAGTAGTAGGACAACTTCTTCTTCATCTGTTGACTCATCTTGTTGTTTGGAAGTGAGCTGCTCACACAAACCTTTTCCATGAACCAGCTTGGTCACTTTGATTTCAATATCATACTCCATTACACGAGTGATCCAACCTGCTCTCTTCTCATTCAAATCCTTGTTTAGGAGAAAATCCTTGACACCAACATGAGACACTAGCAGTTGAATCTTATTGTTCGAGACCAAGTGTCTGAACTTCTTCAAACTCCTAATGACAGCAAGGACATGCTTTTCAATGAAAGAATACCTTACTTCGTAATCTTCCAGGATTTGACTGAAGAATGCTATGGGTTGTTCTGAACCTTCTCTATTCAGCTGTACCAAGATAGCTGAGATTGTGTCTGATCCTCCAAAAGCATACAACATGAAGTCCTTTGAAAATTCTGGGTTGATAAGAGTTGGGGCTTGTGATATTGCATGCTTGATGGCCTCAAAACTCTCTTTTCCTTCTGCTTGTCCATTTGAATGCAAGACTCTTCTTCAGCATCATTGTTAAAGGCTTCACACGAGCGGAAAAATCAAGCACAAATCTGTGGACAAAGTTTATCCTTCCCAAGAAGCTTTAGAGAGATTTCTTGTGATGTGGCAATGGAAGTGTTCGGATGGCTTCAACTCTTTCAGGATCAATTGTTAACCCTTCTCTTGAGACAATGTGGCCCAAAAATTTTCCCTCGTGTGCCAAGAATACACACTTTTTTGGATTCAATGACACTCTGAACCTTCTACACCTTTGAAATACTTTCCTGAGGTGAAAGAGGTGGTCTGCTGCATTCTTTGAGAAGACAGTGATATCATCTAGATATACCAGCACTATCTTGTTGATTAAGCCTTTGAATGCCATATCCATAGCTCGCTGAAATGTTGCTCCTGCATTGGACAGTCCAAATGGAATATTCTTATAAGCATATGTGCCCCATTTCGTGGTGAAGGTTGTCTTGAACTGATCTTCTTCTTTCACCATTATCTGATTATAGCCTGAGTAGCCATCTAGCAATGAAAACCTTTCAGAACCAGCTACAACCTGCAAGATTTGTTCCATTGATGGAAGTGGATAATGATCCTTTGAGTGATGCTCTATTTAGATCATGGAAGTCTACACACAATCTGATTTCTCCATTTCTCTTTCTCACTGGCACCAAGTTTGCAACCCAACTTGAATGTTTGATAGGGAAGATGATGCTAGCTTCAATCAGCTTGTTCAACTCTTTCCTCATGAGAGGTTCAATGTGAGGATTCACTGGCCTTTGCTTCTGTCTGATAGGCTTGGATTCTGGATCTAGCTCAATAGTATGTTGTGCCAACTTTGGGTTGAAACCTCTTAAATCCTTATAAGTCCAAGCAAAGACATCTGGGAATTCTTGACAAAGTTGAACAAATTCAGATTTCTCTTGTGGGGTACTTACTTTGCCAATTTGCAATGTCTTGCCTTCATCTACTGAAATGGGCTCTGAATCTTCACCCTTTACCTGAATGTTTTCCTTCTCCTTCTGGAACTGATCATTTGGGTTGAAGATTGACTCCAAAGTTACAAGACCTTTTGGTAATTTGTTAGTTCTCAGCTGCACCACTTGGTCACCATACTGTTGTTCCAACTTGTCTTGGTTTCTAGCAGAGAACTCAACTTCTTCTTGTAGAAAATTGACAATTTGTTGATCATTCTCGAAGACTTGCCAACTTGTGTTGTTATCTGGAACAACTGGTCTTACAACCACTTTGATATGAGGCTGAGATTTCTCACTTTTGATACTTTCTACAACATCAAATGCTGCCCCAATTGCTGCAAGTCTATCTGCTGCTTCATTCTTCTTTCTTGGGATGGAATTGATGCTAAAAGCTTCAAAATATTCAATGAGATCCCATACCTGATTCTTGTAGTTCTTCAACAGATCATTCTTGGCAGCATTTTGTCCTCTGACTTGGTTCACAATCAGCTCACTATCACCAAATACTTGCAAATTCTTAATACCTCTCTTTCTTGCCCAATGCAATCCATGAATTAAGGCTTCATACTCAGCTGTGTTGTTTGAGCAAGCAAACTAGAAATGGAAAGCTGAGTAATATTTTGTACCTTGTGGTGAAACAAGCATAGCTCCTCCTCCTGCACCTTGTCTACTCCTTGAGCCATCAAAGAATAACTTCCATTCCTCGTTATCATATTTGTGTTCTGGCTTGGTGATGTTAGGGAGAGGATGATTCTCTTCATGCAAACAATAAATTCCTAATTCATATTCCTCCATTTATTTGTAAGGGTCAAAAGCATGCCTCTTGTTTTCCCATTCATCAAGAGTCAAGTCTGGAATGCATTCAACTTTGATATCTGCTTCATGAGTGCTTGGATAATCCTCTTGATCAAATGCTGAACAATTCACATTGTTTGGACTCTGTGTGTGAGGCTCAATATGAAAGTTTGCAATGGGCTCAGATCTGATTGTAGCCTTAGCTCCATACCTTGTTCTGAATAACATGTGTGACCAATCAACAGACAAATAGCCTCCAATTTTAGCAGTGAAGTCTCTTGACAAACACAATGCAAAGAGTGGTGGCAAGTCTATGACTGATACATCTTGCAAGATGGTCACATTGGGACATGCATGCAATGTGAGGCTCAAATATTTGATTACTCCAACCATTGTTACTGTTGTCCCATCCAATTGCACCACACCTTTAGAGATGACTTCATATTGAAGACCCAATTGATCAGCTATTTGTTTTGGCATGACTGAGCTACTTGCTCCCGAATCAATCATGCAATTATGCACCAACTTATCTCCAATGATCAATGAGATATAGAATGGTGGGGGCTTCAAATTTTTACCTTGGTGGCTTCCTTGATTTCCTCCTTGCTGAGTTGCATTGGTAAGCACCTTTTTCTTGTTGATTGGGTGGCTGATTTGATGCTGACCAATTTAGCCATAGCAGCTTGCAATAGGTCTCTTTGTCCTGGGATAGCTAATGACTCCCACATTGAGATGTTTACATTCATTTTCTTCATCTGCTCAATGATGTTGAATGGAGATGAGCTATCTCTCTGCTGCCCCTTGCCTTGCACATTCTTCTCTTGCACATGGGTTGTTACAACTGGCACTTGAGCTGGTCTAGAAGGTGGCTTGGGCTGACCTTGCACATTGGGAGCTGCACTTTGATTACTAATACCTTGTGGAGTAATAGAGGGTTGTGGATCATTTGAATTTGATGATTTTCCTTCTCCAATATTCCTTTTCTTGGACCATGTATTGGCTGCTACACTTTGAGAAGGTGCTTGATTCATACCACAGAAATCTTCAGCCTGCCAATTGACAAGTGTGGTCTCATTTGGAGGTGCCTCTTGCTGAGTTGCTTCTTGCTGCTGATTTCCTTCTTGGCCTGTCTCTTGTTCCACACCAGTTGTTGTCACCATAAGAGCTTGATTCAAAGCACCATTGAAACACATTGACTGGTTATGAGGTTGATTGCATGGGAAACACCAGTCATATTCTTGAGCCATGTTATTTTGCACTGGTACCAAGGCTCTAGATGTGGATGCAACATTAGGATTGTAAGGCTGGAATGGTCTATTAGCAGGAGGTTTGACTTGGTTCTGATTTGTAGTTTGAATGGGTGGCCTATTAGGCTGATATGGAGGTCTATTGGGTTGAGTTTGAGGCTGATATGATCTGAAATTTTGAGCTTGCTGCCTCTTAAGTGTCACCAACTCATTACCCAAGTTTTGTAGTTGCTTCATGACTTCTTGGAGCTCATTTGAGGTACTAGAAGATGAGGTAGAAGCTTCAGTTGAATTCTGATTTCTTGGAGCAGGAATGGGAGCTAATGTAGGTGCTTGACTAGTGCTTGGAGCTCCTAGTTCTGGATATAGAGGCATAGGTGGCCTAGGTGCAAGTTTACCAGCTTGAATTAAGCAATTTTCAGCTCTAATAGCAATGTTATAGGCTGCGGGTAAAGTTATACCTCCCATGGATTGAATCATCATGGAAATATCAGAATTTAAAGCTTTAAGGAAGTATAGAAAAGCACCTTCAGCTGTTGGTCTCATGGCCAATGGAATCCTATCCCATGTCCTCTGAAATCTGAAGTTGAAATCAGTCAACTGTTCATTAGGAGCCCTCTTGATTGTTGTCAATTGTTCCAATAAAGACAAATTATCTCCCTTTTCTCCAAATTGATTGTGAAGAGTTGTGCACAAATGGTCCCAATTCTGGATAGACCCTGCTGTTAGACTTCTGAACCATTGCAAAGCTTTACCCTTAAAGGAGGATGCCAACAACTTGACAACAATGTCCATTTCAGTAATTTCATGAATTGCACAGACATTTGCAATGTCTTGGATGTGGTCAATCAGAGTTGTTTGGTTCTCTCCAGTGAAATATGGAATGTTCTTCAATGCTGCAACTGGAACTGGATTTTGTGCATTGAGAGCAAGTGGGCTGCTGCCAGTGAAGTTGACATAGGGATTGGGTTGTGCCATCCTGATTGGTCGAAGAACTCTAGTTGATTGAATGAAAGGCCTTCCAGGTGGAGGTGTTGATAAGGTTCTATTTGGTGGAGATGGAGACCTTTGAGCTCTTCTTCCTCTTCTTGCTCTATCTGGGGACAAGTGTAGATAGATAAATAGTCCCTCTTCTCTAGTTCTTGACCTTGTTTGGATTCTTCTCATGAATCTACCAAGCTTGGACTGCTGAAACCAGTGGATTCTGCCTCTTAGGAGTCACCAGATGTGCAATTTCAAAGCTTCTTACAAGCTAGAGACTTACAACAAGTGCACATCAATCTTGCTGCAATTAAAATGAAGACCTCTTGGTCCCACCGGGCATGCCAGAAATGTTATCACTGAATCACAACACCCTATGGTTTGCACAAGTGTGTGTGCTTGAGCTCACAGTGTGATTGGATAACATGGGTACTATCTCCAAGTTGTGGGACTTGCTACTTGAGATAGACCTCCAGAGAAAGTTGGTTCTTGCTCCTAAACTACCTGCCACAATCTACTCTAATGCAGGAAAAACTATCTAATCCTAATCTAACTTTCCAAGGGACCAGGGAGAGAGAGTGCATGAAAACAAAGCCTACACTAAAGCGGTGATACACCAGAAAAGGAGGTGTGAGAATAGTCTTCCAATGTGTGAAAAATAGAAGCAAAATGCATACTAGAAGGGGTGATAACAGTTCTCCACAGTCTAGCAACTGCATTCACAACAATATTTCATACACACACAATGATAATGAATCCCTGCAATAACATAAGATAGACATAATATATTTGTAATGAGATTGAAGGGGGAAAGAGGAATGCAAACAAACACAACAGGGGAAGATACATCCACAAACTTGCATCTATTGCTTCATGATATGCACAGTTCAATCTATTACAAAATAAGGGCCTAGATCACCATGCAAGGAGTCCACTACAAGGGCCTGCAACACATTGGCTTCACAAAACAATTTTGACAGAGTTTTGCTACTCAAAAACTATCTCCCTTTACAATGAGCCCAACACTCCAATTTATAGAAATTTGAGAAGAGAGAGAGAGAGGGAAAATGAAAATCCTGAAATATGTCCTTCAACCACTTGCAAGAGGTAGTAAATGAAGTGAAATGATGTTATGTTTCTTGCAAAAGGCTCCCCATACTGTCCCATAACTTGCAGCAGTGAGAAATGTCAGCCCATGCTTCATTGAATGCATCCCAACTACCAAATAAAACATTGTTATGAACCTGGGCATGTTTTCTAAAAAATCACCATTGATTCTTCATCAAATTCTAAATTTCTTGATTTTTTGTGCATTGGGCTCAGAAACATGATTCCAATGGTACCAATTTTGTGTGTTTTCATTGAGAAATGCAAAAGTTATGGCCTTCTGAGTGTGGAGCAGCTATTTTGGGTCTGCCAGGCATTTCTGTCATTTAACGGGACTGAGCATTTAATTGACTAGAGCTGAAGATGTTTCCTTTATTTTCATATATCTACCCTCATCAAAATTAATAAATCCATTTTTTGTGGCGTAGAGGATCGTGCTCGTTCCAGAAAGTCAAATTTTGTGAAAACACCCACAAGCCTCCTTCCCTTTGCAAAATTAGACAAGTTTTGATGTTTTTGATGTCCCAATTGCTTGATTTGGGGCCGTTTCGTTGACCTCACTTTTTCCGCTCCTTTGACTACATTTTGGGTTTGTCATCTCCATTGATGTGCCATGGACCGCATTCAACCCAATTTTCTGACAATGCCATTTTGACTTTCCCTGCATGTCCTGTGTGTCTATGGACCCCTGCGGACCAAAAAAAATTTGGACAATTGTGGTAAATCACATTTGATGTTTGGGTCCCAATGTCCCACATGTACTTGTGTGGCCTGTCCCAAAAAACCTGATTTTACTGATTTCTTTGCAAATCAGCGATTTCTGGCCATGTTGGGTCTCAACTGTCCTACATGTACCTGTGTGGTCCTGGGCTCAAAAACCTGATTTTTCCGCAATACACTAGCACAGGCCAATTTTTTGCATTTTTTGCAATTTTTCTAACTTCTTGGATTTTTCTTAGATGGGGAAGTTAGAGAGAAACCAAAGGGACCCCTAAAATCTGATTTTTCTGCCTTTAGACCAATTTACTTGCTCAAGCCAGAAGAAATTATGCAGGTTATCCAAAATTACCTTGAGGGGTCTGAAGATGCACCGATTGGACACATGACGCCCTCCATGGGTCTATTCTTTACTTAGCTGATTTTGGTCGATGAGACCCCTCTTTTAGACCCTAGCTACATGGTGGGCTAAACAACGTTCATCTTTAATGTGAAACCGCCTTTCGGGCTTGACCTTTGAAGATGTGTTGTTGAGGCACATGGAGGCTTCTGCTGACCTTGTTGCACTTTGTTGTTTTGGGCCTACTCCTGCTTCTTTGTTTTTTTTTGGGGTCCCTTCTGCTTGTTTAGGAATGACTTTGTTGGGTTTTGGACACGTGGAGAGTTGGCACTTTTTTTATGTCCCTACTTTTGATCGATTATGAGCTTGCAGGACTAGACCGACCCTTCGATTTTCTCTTGTGCAGGGGCGTGTTTGATTAATTTTTACTAAGGGGAAAAATTGGTCAACATGTACCAATTGAACCAGTTGCATGTTCATCAAGTTGGGACATCTAAAAGGGGATAAAAAACTTCCAAAGGACAGGGCTGCGGGCTGCGGGCCAGGGAGGCGGGCCAGGGACAGGTAGAAAATAGAAGAGAGAACAGGGCTGCGGGCTACGGACAGGGCTGCGGGCCAGGGACAGGCGGATAAGAGAAGGGGACAGGGCTGCGGGCCAGGACTGTGGGCTGCGGGCCAAGGCTGCAGGCTAGGGTTGCGAGTGGAGGACAGGGCTGTGGGCCAGGGCTGCGAGTTTTCATGATTCAAAGACCAATCTCGGTAAAAGTTGAATTAGATAAGTCAGTTTCTCAGGTAGACCCACCAAACCTTATCATTCTTTGCAGTACTCTTTACTTATTTCTGTCAAATCTGGTTTCAACAAGACATGCAAACCATGATTAAACATGAGGGTTTCAAAGACAACCCAAATATGGCACCACAAGGATCTATTATCTCAGAAACTCATACAGCAATAGAAAACAAAATTTGGGGAAAGGCAGAAGTCTTCCAAAATCATACAGCGGGTATAGCTAAAAAGTTGGTATATGTGAATGCAAAACAATACAAAGGGATTTTACGGCGTAGGCAAGCTAAAAAACTAAGAAGAACCCAGAAGAAAAACCTCACTTTGATTCTACCGAAGGCAACAAACAACAAAGAGAATTTTGTTTTCAGAGAACATAAAATGGAAGAAAAACAATCAAATCAGAAGGATAATAAAAAGGAACCAAAGCTGAACAAAATCGACAGAACTGCAGCATACAAAGAGGAAAGGGAAGACGTAGTCCAGGACTCTAAATACCTATACAGTCCTACTTCAACCCCTCTTTTGTGGTCTTCAGAACTATATGTGAAGGAACTCATGAACATGAAGGAAAGGCTTGGAATTTTAGAAAACCAGAAATTGAAAGAAAACAGTGAGAGGAAAGAACTCACAGAAGTCAGATACAAGTTAGAAAGAGAAAATAAAATTCTCAAAGAACAGGTTCTAAATCTTCAAAACCTCATGGAAAGAGGGCAACAAGAGTTAACCATGATAAAACAAGATCTAGGACATATGAAAACAGGGGGAGAAAAAAGAACTGAAATGGTAAATGAGAAGGAAACAATTCAGATAGATGAGATCCAATCAGCAATTAAAGACATGGAAATAAAAGAAAATCAACTAAAGGATCGGATAGAAGAAGCTAAAACTTGGTCTCAATTAGTAAGTGGATCATCAAATGAACAAAGGCAAGTCATGGAGAAACACATCAAAACACAGATAAAAGAAGAGAAAGATCAACAAAACAGAGCAGTAAATTTTATTATCAAGGGTCTAAAAGATTTTGGTGAAAATGAGAGAACTGACATATTGGCAAGAGACTTTCTTAAAGACGAATTGAAGTGGACAGGTTACATACAACAAGCAAACAGGATTGGCAGGAGAACAGAGGGAGGAAAGGACCGACACGTGCGAGTGGTTATGAGAAAAATAGAAGACAAACATGCTATCCTAAAAAACAGGGGACTTCTTAGAGGCACACACATATATCTAGATGAGGATTTGACATTCGCTCAACAAGAAGACCGAAGGAAAGAATGGGAGAAAGTGAGAAAAGCAAGGGAAGCAGGAAAATGGGCACAGATGAGAAATGGGAAAGCCCAAATCAGTGATCATTTATCAAATAGGAAATAGGAATTAGGGGCCCCACGGGAATTCATGCACATAGTAAGCTGGAATTGCAGAGGATATCCATGGAGAAGAGGACCGGGTTTGGGGCCCATAGCAGAAGGGAAAGATATTATCATTCTTACGGAAACACATGAGCACGAAGGTTGCAAGGTTCTAGAATTTGAAGGCTACAAAAAAATTTCAGTTTGGAATGAAGGGAATGAAACAGGGAAAGGCCACGGCGGAATCACAGTGTTAATCAAGGAAATATGGCTCGAAAATGTCAAAGTTGAAAAAGAAGATCCAAATAAACAATACATATGGCTGAAAATAACAGATGGCAAGACAACAATCAGATTAGCTGCCTGTTACTTTGCACCGAAAGGATCAAAGACATATAAGAGAAGAAAGCTAGATAGCGAAGATCCATACGCTTCAATAAAAAAAGACATTTCTGTTTTCAGTACATCTGGAGAAATAATTCTATTGGGTGATTTCAATGCAAGGACTGCCAATAATCAATCCCTTCAGTTGACCAATTTAGAAGGAGGTGAAGACAATCCGTTGTGGCTTAAAGAAGAAGAGAACAAGCTTTGGGAAAGATTATCTCAGGATGGTAGTGGAGGGGTGTCACATTTTGGAGTTGAGCTTCTAGGCCTATGTAGCTTATACAACATGGTCATTTGCAATGGCATGAGAGCTTGGCCCAGGTCAGGCAACATCACTTGTAAAACATACAATGGGCAAAGTGTAGTAGACTATGTAATTTGTTCTCAAAGTTTTATCTCCACGCTTCTTGAGTTTGAAATTGGAGATTGTCCTATCGAATTAAAGTCAGATCATAGTCCTCTCTTGGTAAAGCTTGGGACCGTCTTCAATCAGCAACAAAGGAATCAGGCTCATCACATGCAAAAGGCATCTCAAAAACAGGGAAAAATCATTCTCAATAAAGAAAATCAGGGAATATTTGTTGCAGCCCTTAAGCAACAATTGCAGATAATGAGGAAAGATATAGAGAACACGGCGTCCAAGGGATCGAGTGGTTATATACGTAGTAATCTGCTGATATCTTTAATCCAAAAGGCTCTAACTGTCTGTGAGAGATCTAAGCCTAGAAAGAGAGCGGCAAATACTTTTCCGACAAACCCGTGGTATGATGAAGAGTGTAAAGCTGCCAAGAGAGCTTTGAAAGAAAATGGGATGAACAAAGAAAATAAAAAGATCTATGAGAGATTGGTACAACACAAAAAAGAAAGCTATGTGTGCAAGAGAAGGACGGAATTAATTTCTCTTGGAAAACACAATCCCAAAGGTTTTTGGAAGGAGCTACAACAAAAGAAAAAATACATACAAAATAATATCACAGGTGCACATTGGTTAGAATATGCAAGGACCCTTTATGAACGTCCTCAACAAAAAGATGTTCCTCCCATAATCGAGACTTCGATTGAGCTTTTTTCGACAGAAGATATCAAGCAGGGCATAAAGAATCTAGCAAGTGGTAAAGCTCAAGACATCGATGGTCTGCAAGCTGAATTTTTAAAATGGGGGGTTGAGGTCCTCACGCCACACATCAGAAAAATATTCAATGATGTCAATCAGAATGGCTTTCCAACAGAGTGGACGACTAGCGTTGTTATTCCTCTATTTAAAAGTGGTGACATTAATAATCCGTCCAATTATCGCACCATTATGATCAACCCTCTTCTTGGTAAACTCTTTGGAGGCATGATAGAACGGAGAATCAGCAGCTGGGCCGAAAGAGAGGGTAAAAGAGCAAAAGGGCAAGCGGGTTTTCGACCTAAACACTCAACAATTGATCATTGTATCACTCTTAGGCATTTGATTGAGAAGGTTTGGGACACCCAAGGAGAAGAAGCTTTTTGTTGTTTTGTTGATTTCAAGAAGGCTTTTGACACAGTGCCCAGAAAGAAACTTTGGGATAGGATGGAGGAGCTTGGGATTCCAGATGAGTTTAGAGCAGCAGTTCATAAATTGTATGAGCAGGTCAGAGCTAAAATTAGAACCAGAGAAGGTATGTCCGAATGTTTCGGCAGCAACATCGGTGTCAAGCAAGGATGCCCTCTTTCTCCCACATTATTTGGGTTATACATTGACAAGCTTGAAGATTGGTTAAACAAAACTGAGGGAGGAGGTATTCAGTTAGCAAGTTACGTGGTGAAGTTACTTCTATATGCTGACGACCTTATCCTAATTTCAAAAACAGCCCAAGGTTTGAGGGAACAGTTAAAAGCGCTAGAGCTCTTTTGTCAAGAAGTCGGGATGCAAGTGAACACCAGCAAAACAAAAATCATGATTTTCACCTTGAAAAGGAAAGAGAGACAAAACATCTTCCTTTTTGAGGGGAGCCCTTTAGAAATAGTCACTGAATACAAATATCTTGGGATTGACTTTCACCACAAACTTAGCTGGGAGACTTGTAAAGCAAAAAGGATACAGGGAGGTTGGAAAGCATCTTTCCTACTTCAAAACAGGTGCAGGAAAGCTGAACTTTGGGACTGGAAAACTAAAAAAACCCTTTTTGGATTGTTGGTCACTCCGGTTGTTCTATATGGCTGCGAAGTTTGGGGAAGTAGCATGTCAAATCACGGGTGGAGACAGATAGAAAGAATCCAGAAACATCTAATCACAAGCTCCCTTAAAGTCAAATCAACTGTTCCTTATGAGATCTTGTTGGCTGAAGCGGGTTCTTTCTCGTTGGAAGCTTCGGCAATATCTCGGATGATAAGCTATCTGAAAAAAGTTGAAAACATGGACAACCTTCGCTGGCCCAAAATAGTTGTAAACGACACTTTGGAACGCAGAAAGAAAACCTGGATGAATCAGAATACTAAATGGATGTACAAATGGGGCATCAACATGCAGGAGTGTCCTAACAGCAACAGGGAAATAAAAAATTATGTGATAGAAAAGTTCAGGACTGCCATGTGGACGGGTCAGATTGGTCGAAAGAAAGCACATTATATTAGAGAATTCAATCCCACTGGGGAACATGATGAAAAAGCTTATCTAGGGGCAACTATCAAGGGTAAAGCAAGGATTCTAGTGGCGCAGTTAAGAACTGGATCGCATCATCTTCGATGTGAAACTGGTAGATGGACTATTCCAAAGGAAGATTGGGAAAGGAGAATTTGTCTCTTCTGCAGCAAAGGGGTCGTCGAGACAGAATGGCATTTTGTCATGGAGTGTTCAGCATATGATGATATCCGTATTCAGTACAAAAACAACCTAAAGGTGGACAGACTAGAGGAACTCTTCGAAGGAACAAAGCTTCCAGCGACAGCAGGCTTCATCCTCAAGATTCACAGCTGAAGAACGGATATTGAAAGGAGTCTGAAATCTGATTAAAATAATTGTTTCTGTGGTCCCATAGACTCTTTAGTCTCGTGGACGTCATTAAAATCTTTCATGTTGTTTAATGTAATTGATGCTTTTTATCTCTTTGAAATAATTTATGTACAATTATTTGAAGTTTGAATATGCGAGTATGAATCATCATTAACCCTCATGTACATTTTCCCATTCATATTAGAGCCCAACCAAGCTTTATTACTGATTCTTAATTTCATGTTGCAACCATGTACTTTCTTGTCTCTCGGCTCTTACATTATACTTGCTTCTGGGTTCACACTGATCCTAATCGATTCTTAAGATAAAATTGCATGTGCAATTTACACTCTTGAGGCTTATTTGCATTGAATGACTATTATTTATTATGCGATGCCTTCATCTACACTGAATAAGGCCAACATTGTTATCAACGTTATTGCTAAAACTTGATGCCTATCCATTTTTATCATTCTACTTTATTGATTTATTTGAGGAGAATCCCCTATTTTGAGCAAACCATAATCTGACGAGGACACCTCTTGTTTATATTTGATTTAAAGTACTTTTTTTTATATTACAATGATAAGTTTGGATTTTTAACGCTCTGTATCATTGTTTAAATTGACGAGTTTATAAATTTTTGGTGACAAGTTTTAACTATCTAATACTTGTTAAATGTGCACAACTTTGCAATTCCTTAAGGTGATTCTATGTTCTAACTGCCACGTATGGGCATGTGTTGTGGTAATTGAGTTGAAGTGATAGATATACGGAAATTTTCATGCTATGTTGAAGTTTGATTGCAATCCGCTCTTGATAACCAATTACTGGGTTATTTTAACCCATGCTAAGGATTGATATAATCCAAATTCATTGATCCAACATGTCAAGAAACTTCGAAATGAACATCAGCTAATTATCTTCATAATTCTATACTGGCAATGTATTTTTGATCTCTTTTGCTCGTTATGGTATATACCCAAGTAAAGCGAACCTTCAATTTTGGTGGACCCACCTCTTTTGGAATGATCAAGTATTAGGAATTTCACCAATTAACAAGGCGGGGGGGTGTGAATGCAGTGTTGATAAAAACTTTCAAATTTAATTTACACTTCTTAAATTTATTAACTGCCAACGTGTTTGGGTAATATTGAT
Source organism: Taxus chinensis (assembly GCA_019776745.2). Lineage (NCBI taxonomy): Eukaryota > Viridiplantae > Streptophyta > Pinopsida > Cupressales > Taxaceae > Taxus > Taxus chinensis. The sequence continues at coordinate 373,153,782 of CM034157.1, forward strand.
TTTCATGCAACCATGCATAATACAATCATTGAGAATAGTGGGAGACAGAAAAAAAACAAATGAATATACATTGAGAAGACCAAATTTAATGTGGGAAATATTTCTTTGGAGCCATAACCCACTGAATGATCCAATGCAATAACATTGGAAAAATGTCCTCACATCAGAGTTAACAAGATTTCACGATTGGTAAATTACAACTCCAATGGGACTTTCACAAGCTTCAACTTGTCTGAGAAGCCATAACTCCCAAAGCATGTCTACAACGATAACCAACCTTTAATAAGTTTCTACCACTTATAAGGAGGCTTCAACCCCTGGAATTTAATCATCCTGCTACTAATCTTATATAAGCCACTACATATAAGGAGGCTTCAACCCCCTTGTGATCTAAACAAGCAAAAACTTAGGCAAATATTCAATTTATTTGATACATTATAGTAGTTGTAAATGCACACACAATACTTATGATCACCTCTTTTGATTGATCCTTCATTCACTCTTTAGGAATAGATTTTCAGTATTATTCTTACCTCTATATTTCTGATCTATCTTCTCAAACAATCATTAACTAGTTGACAAGAGCCTTTCTGATTGTCCATCCACTCTATCATTGATCTTCTCCTTTCAACAATAGATGTTCACTGGTAGATCCTTTTTCCTGCTCTATCACTGCAATAAATCGCCACTTTTTAGCAAGAAATTATCCACCATCACAAAAATAATTAAATCTTCATCTTGATATCTCCGTCTTCTTTAGCATGTTTAACTCATTCTCTCATTTAGAAATAAAGATTTTCATTGCATATTAATGTCTCCTACATAACATTTACTCCTCTCATCATTGATATACTAACAAATCTTCATTCCTGATGGCTTTGTCTCTTGTCTATTTGCAAAAGTCCTTGGCTTGACTACACCTCTCTCTGCTTCATGATAAATCTCTTATGATCTTGAACTTGGAAAAAAAGACATGTATACCTACTTTTTCTAATCCATGACATTTCATAGCTTTATTGGTCTCTTCTCATGCACTATGGATGCAACGGAGGGACAGTTGTAAAAAACAATTCCAAAATCATTTCCATGATTTTCTCAATTAAAGTGAGGTTCTTGCCCAAGATTCCATATTTGAATCCATTTAGTTACATCCTCCAATAATTGATTTGTTAGGACCATTCATTGGATGTAGTGCTCAAGATTGTTTGTAAAATTTAAATAAAAGCAAATATTCTTATATTAAATTAGTAAATTTGAGTGATTATTAGTTTGATACTTGTAAATTATCACATAATATTGAGTTAATATAAACTCATATCTAATAGATATATGTTGAGAGTATAAGATACCAAAGTAAATGATTTTTAATAAACAACTCATAAATTATTGTAACAAGTTGTGAGAATAACTCACGTAGATAATTATGTGTGAGATTTGGTGGGATATGTGAGAGAATAGTGGTCGGAGTGATCTCAGAGGAGAGATATGTCATGAGTAAGAACTAGGGATTACAGAGGCAGAGATATGGGATAAGATGATAGAAACTTGACTCCCTATTATCAGGAGCAAACAATTGTATAAAATGCCCTCCAATATTCAATAAGTGAATTGCTCCATTCTATTGTAATTTGGTTTCTATCTTCTGTAGTTTTCATCTCATGTGTTGATTTCAATAACACAATCATATATCATGTATCATAATCATAACAGATTCATAAGAACTCTTATGGAGAATTGTTCAAGGTTTGGTGGCTCTCGATTTTCGGTCATGATGGTACAATATACCGAAGGAACTTCCCAATGACAAAAAGTGAAATATTTTAAGGTAAATATACAAGAAATCTCAATATGGACTTCCAAATCCGATAGGTGTTTGCCAATGTTATCGGACTATGATCTAGGCCATGTGGATTCCTCATCCTTTTACCAATTTGTGCTTCCTTACAAAGCTAGACCTTGGGATTAGTCAAAATAATTTCAAAAATAAATACTTATATTAAAGATTCTACATTAGGCTCAAATATAAGATGATGCTTGAAATCACTCACCTGATTCATCCATATGAAATAATGTAGAAAAATTTTCAAGAATGCGACCAGATTGCAGGAATTGGGTAGTCTGAACCTCTATTTGTACTAATGGATCCCTTCATATTTGAGCTCCTCTAGATGTCATTCTTTGCAAATGATTAATCGCAAGTTATACAGTATACATTATTCGCACAATGAAAACAAGTTGGTTTATGTGATAATTCATAGCCAATTGCAAATACTAAACTAAAATGCCTATGCATATATAAGATGACACCCTTAAAGGAATGTATGTATGTATCGTACCTTTTTGTATGTCAATATGTATGTGATTAATAGTAATGTCATATCTATGACAAATGAACTAGAGTGAACTAATCTTCCAACGTTATCCCATTTGTGCACATCATGCATTCCCGTTGAAATCGTCATTTCAGATGGTTAGATGATACAAATCTGATGGTCATCAATGAAAATCGAAGCAAATGTTCTTGTGCATGAAGCATATGAAACCCTCATTAACATAGGCTTTAGCACTTTATGTGATAGTTCCTTAGATTTCTTGATACAATTTAACTGCCCCATATTAGAAGCTTGGAAATACTTCTCAATATGTATTAAGTTGAAATCTTCAGATTATCACCTTGACGTCTATGGTGTGCTAAGCTCTCAATAATATTATTATTAAAATAAAATGTATTTTTAAATACTAAAGCAGAAAGAAGACCCTTAGCCTATTTTCATTATTTTCAGTCGGCTAAAAGGGGAAGGAAGGAAGTAAAATTAATAATTTAATTTTAAGTGCTAAAGTAATTTTAATTATTGGCACTTTAATTAAATTATTAAAAAGTGGGAAAAGTAAATGTTAAAAAGGAAATAAACATCCCAAATGGAGCGACTCCACAAGGAAATTAGAAAAAGAAAAAGGCACTTTAATTTTTATTTCCCCTAAGGTAATACGACCCATGTTGGGGCTCATAAATGTAAGGAGGAATGAATCTGGGAAAAAGATGTTGAATTTAATACTTGGGTGGCTCTAAAGAAAAAGTTTTCCTATAAAAGGAAATTGGAGCATTAGAGCTCTCATTTTTAACCTTGAGGACGAAAACTTCTGAATTTTGGACCCTATTGGAGCATTGAAAGATTCTCATTGGTTCACTTTGGGGACAAAAACCCTCAATAGTCACAACACTTGGGGACGAAAAACCCTCATTTGTTGCATCTGGTAGGCTTCATCGAAGGAGTCACAAGTGAGCTTCAAATTCAGAATTTCAGAACAAGACAAGGGTTTCCCTCTATGTTAGGGCACAAATTCCATATAGGGAATGGCTGTTTTGGGGCTGCCACATTCATTTTCCATCTTGGGTGACCCATTTGGAGATTTGGGATCAGCTATTTCAAGTGGGTTTTGGTGGTTGGAAAAATCTGATTCTTAATTTTGTTTGATAGCTGCTGTTTTTGTGGTCATTTTGAGCTATCATTTGCATTGTATGTCCAAGTCTTTCTGAATATATGGATTTTTGAAGTTTCGGTTTTTTTTGGAAAATAATTAATTCCAACTATCTGTATTTTGTTGTCGAAGCATTTATTTTGCATTATTTCATCAAGGGATTTCATGTTGTTGATGTATTTTGAAGATTTGTGTGTGGGAAATACTAAAATCTGAATTTTACCTAGGTCGCTTAGGGTTTTGGGGACCTAAAACAGGTCGCTGCCCTAATTTTTGCATAAAATCAGATTGTTGTCATAAACTTTCAGGTTTATACATGTGGCTGTCATAAATTCCAGCAATGTTCCATTAGGGTTTTGGGGAAAATCCAAATTCCTCAAATTTGAGCCCGAAAAGGGACATTACTTTAAATCCCTAGAGTACTTAGCTAACAACCTCAAATATACTCGTAACATTTTTCAAGGTTATGACCATAGCCAAATGTCTCCAAATGGATACATTTGACTCCCTATCACCTTATCTCCTAGAATTGTTCAAGTGCGATTCTTGATTTTCAACTTTCCACTTCTTATAACATTTTGCTTGCTCGGCCTTGGACTTGCCGATTGAGTGCCATAGCTTCTTCCGCATGCCAATGTATCATATTTTCCTACTTAGGCTCCACCTACAAGGTCCAAGGTAACGCCGATCCTTGGAACTTTGAACAATTCCAACAAAAACGAGTTTACAAACTTTCTACCTTACAAGAATTACAATGTGTAATTTTCGTTGATTATCAATAATTTAATTATCCTATTGACTCCCTTAGAGGCTATGGTAGTCATCCTGAACTAGCTGGAAGAACTTCAACTAAGCTCCTAAAATTTGATAATGATGAACATTATGAGATCAACCTCAATATAAAAGCTATCAAATTATATCAAATCATAATTAACCAATTGCCTCTCAACATGAGCCCTAGTTCATGCAAGAAGCCGACTGATAATCCCCGTGAAAGCATCTTAGACAATTCATATTTGTTTAGTTACATCCACGCAATGCATGCCAACATTGTGCATTAAAATAATTCGCCTAAAACGAGACAAAAATGAACCTCATTCAACCATGACATTAACATGATTAATGTGTGTTGCAAGGAAATGTCCCTGGCTTTAGCGTTGCGCATACGGTCGTTTCAGAAATGGAAACAGGTACAGAAATGCCAAGGAAACAGCCTTGAAACTATTGTCATGGGTTCGTATTGGAAATGAAATGAAAACGGCTCAATCATTTCCATATTGTGTTCAGTACAAACCCGAGACATTTTCATCTTGTTTTTGGCAGCAACTGTCGTTGGAAATGGAAACAAAAAAGTTAAAACAAAAAAGGTGAAAACCCTAATTACCTACCCTAGCTTGCTAAATGCACTTCCTAAAAGCTATATATAGACCTTTGGCCCATTAAAAAGCACACTCGTTCCGTTGTTGATTTTCAGTTTTCACAAACTTTCAAAAATATTAGAAGAATTGTTGCAACAAATGTAAGGCATTAAGTGACGAAGGATAGCTAGTGTCACAAAGAGCAAAGGAGGAATCTAGGAGCAGCTTCAAGGAGAAAAAAACAGGGTTTTCTCATTTCATTTAGCCTTGCATTTTTCCTTTTTTAACAAAATATTAGTATGATCGATGATTATGAATGATGCATGCATAATGCACACATAATTCATGATCATTGATCATGATATTTATTTTTAAATTCTATATATAGAAAAAAGTTCCATTTCTCTGTATGCAAGTTTTTTGGTTGTTTAATAAAGGTTTTTTTTTAATTTTTGAAGCATCCACCTTTGTGTATGCTCTCACTTTGCACCTTTATGGCGATGTTAATGATTAGAAGCCGAAAAGGATATCTTGAATTTAGTTTTTAAATTTTTATATAAGTCTCATTCTAACTTCAACATTTTATATATTTTGGTTGTTTTTTAAAGTTTATAATACGCCGTGTCCGGTGGGTCTCTCAGAGGACTCGATTATTTGGGTTGGCTCAAGCTCCAAGAAGGTTACCTGGAAGGATTTGTACTCTTGCATCTGAATTCGGAAAGGAGTTGTGATGTCCCAAAAGCCTTCCCTTGGCCTGTTGTTTGGCTTAAAGAAGGTCTCCCAAAAGCTAATCATTTTCTGTGGTTGGCTACTCTTAGTAAGTGCTTGTCCTTTGATAATTTGATTAAAAGAGGATTTAATTGCCCAAGCTTGTGTTTTTTATGCGAAGAGGATGAGGAATTAGGTGATCATATCTTAATCCATTGCCCCTTTGCTTCCCATGTTTGGTCTCGAGTATGGTTTCAGTGGAATATAGCTTGGGTCCCTCCTTCAGTTTGGGATCTTGTTAGTCAGTGGCAGCACAAGATTCCTCATAAAGGCCTTGCTCTACTTTGGTCTTTAACCCCCGCGGTGGTTATTTGGTGTCTGTGGCTAGAGAGGAATAGCAGAATTTTTCAAGGTGCAAAGAAATCAGTGAGGCAAGTTTGGAATAAGATTGAAGTTTGGTTATCGGAGTTATTGGATTCGGGATGCTAAGACTTGGTTTGTAGAAATAGTGAAGACAGATTGATTTGCGGAAAATGGCCTTCAATCAATTGGAAGTATGATTCGAAGGCTCTTGATAAGGAGAGTGAGGATAAGAGGTAGACACATTAGAGTCCTCCTTCAGCAGGTTGGATCAAACTAAATTTTGATGGGGCCTCTAAAGGCAACCCTGGAGCCGCTAGTTGCGGGTGTGTGTTTCGTAACGCTGAGTGTCAGCTTGTCCTTGCTTTGGATTTTGATTGTGGAGTAGCTTCCAATAATTTCGTAGAAGCATGGCCTTGTGGCGGGGTCTGGCAGAAGCTAAGCGAAGGAAATGTTCTAGAATCTAGGTTGAAGGAGACTCTCTGGCTATCATTATGATAATGCAAGGAAATTCTCCTCATGCATGGCAATTACAATCCATCTATGATAATATTCAGGCAATTTTGCCTGATTTTGAGGAGGTGATTTTTTATCATATTTGTCAAGAGGGCAATAAGGTTGCAGATGGTTTAGCTAATATTGGTGTCATGCTTTGGAATAAGGGTCGGGTGACGGCTCAATCATGGGAGACGCTTTTCCCCAATGACATTCAAGGCCTTTTGGTTACTGATGCGCAGTTGGCGCATGCAGAGGGGACTTGTAACCTCAAAAGTCATACCTCTTGTTTTCCCCCCTCCCGACAATGATGATTTTTTGAAGGGATGGATTTGGTTTTGGATTTGAAGCATGGCACGTACCTTGCATTCATTGCCTTTGGGGAAGGTGTTTGGCTTTAAAGCCGCATTTTGGTTGCCTTTGTATTATCTTTTTGACTCCTTCTGCAGTTTGGCTGGTTTGACTTCAGGGTGGGTCTGGTAAGTTGAAGTTCGTCAATCTGTTTTTCCTCCTCTCATGGCATCCGGTGGAGACTCTACGGGTGGCTCTGGGAGGAAGCAGCGCCGTGCTCAGACTGTGCCTGATTTGGGTGATTTCTTTTCAGAATGGCTCCATGGGAGAATTTAAATCTAAGCCCTCTTACCAATAAACATGACAAATTTATCTACCCAGCATGTTCGTAAAGCGCCATATACAAGGATCCCTCAAAAATGTCTTCAAGAGGATGACATGATTCATTGCACTCTTAATTCATCGATCTCACAAGCTACAACTATGCACTTTAGCTATTACTTCGCTACACCAACGAAGCTTTTAGATCACTTTGAGCAATATCACTATTGACATTTAGGAGCTACATCTTGCTATTGTGCTTCCCTCTCAGTTGATCTTCCTTGCTGCCCTAGGTTTGACCACTCAGCTACATTGGTTGGGATTTCAATAAAGGAGTTAATATTATCATTTTGTAATTAATACTTTAGTATATTTGAAAGGAATTTTTGTGTATAACCTTGTTATTTTCATCTTGTGTATGCTTCTTCAAATGAGTTTAAATGATCTTTATGTGTGTTAACAATGTGTTTTAAGAAAAAATATTAAGCCAGTGTAGGACTCATAAATGGACTAGTGCAGGACTCGCCCGTGCACTAGCAAGACTCACTTTGGAGCAAGGACTATGTGCATTAGCGCAGGACTCACTTTAGAGCACAGGACTCACCCAAGCATTGATGCAGGACTCGTGTTATAAGGGCACATGAATCTCATGAAGAAAGCAAAGGACTCAGACGACAAGAAGGCGAGTTGATTTATCCAACACACGAGTTGACATGGTGAAAAGGGCATGAAACATGGACTATCATCTAAGACATCATGCGACTTATGTGGATCATGCAAGCCCGACTTAACACCCAGTTGATTGGAGACGTGGAACAGATGAACATAACAACTTATAGTCACCATGATTGTAGGGATTCAATGCATGATCTTTGACATCTTCTGACACTATTAAATCATCTCAACTAAGAGTTAATTAAGGACTCCATTTGTAGTTAACAAGATGAATTTGATATAAGTGCGGCATGCACTTGTTCTTCCATAATTGTAACTCTTCAACAATCAGTTGTTGTCATAGAGATCTTTTAGTTAAGTAGTAGTTAATTATTGCAAATAATTTATCCTCTTCTAGAGTGACAAGGACTGCTCTTGATATAAAAGGGCATTTGTAGTAGAATTGTAGAATTAGTTCATTGATTGTTGTTGAAGAAATTATTCTATTCAATAAAGTGCATGATTCTGGGATAAATCGACTTGTGTGATTTGCAATTCTAAACCGGATCAGAGGGAAGGAGCAAGGGCCACTCCTCCCCAATGTGAAGGGAGCATTTCTTGTTTATTTAATCTCTGTTATTCAACATTTATTTAAATTACCAGAATTTCATTGCTTTTAGTATTTTCAATTCTGAATTCAGTAATATCTTGTTTTATCAATAGATTTCACTTCTTAATTGCATTTAGAATAGTATTTGATTGGGTTCATTAGTGAATACATGTTGAGCACGGTTTCAATCATTCTCTTTGTTGCAAATAGCCATGGACACCGCCCTTGGACTGACAATCATGAGATAATTAAAGTGTGAGTATCAACGATGCTCATCACTTTTTGGTGTCATTTCCAGGGAAATTCTTAAGGTGTTATCAAATATTAAGGTACTAACTCGAGTACTTCCTGATAGCCTGGTAAGTTTCCATTTAGAAATATCTTTTCCATAACTCTTTCTTTTGAAATAAAATACCTTGTAGTGACAACAAGATTCTTTTTGTGCTTTGGAGTATGTGGAACACAAACAATCAGTAAGCACTTATAGTTAGGAAATTGTTCTCAGTATGGTAGGATTTTATGTTTAGACCTAGAGACCGTAGAGGTAGATTTATTAGAATCAATTTACAAAACCCCCCTCAAAATCAACATGTGGAGCAACTTGATCAGCAAGAAAGGATGGCTGATGGAGTGGAAAACCCCAATGGTGCAAATAATGGAAACCCTCCACTTGGAAGGACATTCACCTATCCCATACAACTGGACCCTAATGACCAAGCCCCCATGAAGAACATATCTCCTTCAATTCTACCAACCTTTAGGGGACTAGTCTCAGAAGATCTTGACCAATTCCTATTTGAGTTCAAAGTCTTATGCCAGACCTATGACTATACCTTAGACACCCAAAAGCTTAAGATATTTCCTTCAACTTTAAAGGATACAACCATGAGGTGGTTCATGCGCCCTAAATCCCAACTCTATCACAGTTGGGAGGAGATGGAAACAATCTTCTTGGATAAATACCAAGATTATTGTAGGGTGAGGGATAGAAAGGAAGAACTCTTTAGGATACAACAAAAGGAGGATGAGAGTGTTGAGGACTATCTTGATCGGTTCCTCTTCCTTCACAGGAGGTGTGGCATTGGTCTTGATATTACTCTTCTTAAAACTCTATTCCTTAAGGGATTGGATGAGGACACACAAGAAGCCTTTAATCTTATGGGAAAAGGAGATATGAACAAATTGGAATTCACTGATATCATTGACCTCTATAGGAACTACTCCTGGACTCGCCCAAACCTTCGAAAATAGAAAGGAAAAATTTCCAATGGCGACATATCCAAACTAAGAGAGGAAATTGCAAATCTAAGAACAAATCTCTTAGTCCAACTTAACACAACTATGGATAGGGAGAAAGCTAGGAACACAAAGCCATTGTTCATATATTGTCCAAGATGTAGGAACAAACATGGGCTTAAGAACTATCCCTTAGATAAAACAAACATCTTCCTTGTCTGTGATCTAAAGCATGCCACAGATCAATGTGGATTGTTGGTCTTGTTAAAGAATCATTTAAAGCAAAACACACAAAATGAAGCTAAGTTGAATTATGTGGCTCAGAGGCAAGGAGGGAATTTTCAATCAAATCAGAACCAGTCCTATGCACCAAAAACACAATGGGTTCCAAACTAGTGGAACACACCATGGTCATACCCCCAACCTTGGGCTCAACAAGTCCCACAGGAATGGAGTCCTTAGTGGAATGCACCACTGAACTATTATCAACAATCCTGGACTCCAAACTCAAACATTCCACTGTTCCAACAATTTAATCCTCAATTCCAACAATAGTGGAATGCACCCCAAGGATTGGGTCAACAATATTATAACCCAAGAAGACCCCAGGGACAACAAGCTTTGTTGACTGGGCCTACAACTGCTGCCCCATATGAACAACCTACCCAACCACAAATTCCTACACTCAAACTGTGGCAAATCCAAAGAATGTGAGGCAGGGTAACCCAACATACACCGTAGAATTAGACAAAAACCCCACATTGAACTTTGTGGACTGTAGAAATATCTTGCTATGTTCAGGGAAGGTTACTTCAAAACCATCATCTCCAATCATAGAAGAAGTCCCTGAAGACAAAGAAAAATTAGAAGAAACACAACCCAATCCTGTTATTGAAGAAACATCTGAACCAAACTCAGATATTCCCTTTCCATCTAGACTTTTGGAAAAACGAAATATTGTAACCCATGAGGAACCAAAGTCACAGTTAATTCAAGGATTAAAAAAATTGAGTATTGGAATCCCTCTGTTACAGGCTCTTAGAGAAATTATAGAGTTGAATAGAACCATCAAAGAGTTTTTTGTTAAAACTCCAGGGAGAAGGACAAATCAGACAAAAATGATCCATGTTGATGAAAAATTGGCCAGCATATTGGAAGGGAATATGACCCTCCAAAATATGGAGACCCTGGGAGTCCAATTGTTACAGTTTGTATAGGAGATGTGAAGATCCCAAATGTTCTAATTGACTTAGGGGTTGCAATTAATGTGATGACCACTGACACATTGTCTCTCCCTGAACCACAATCAACTTCAATAGTGTTACAAATGGTTGACCAGTCTATAGCCAAGCCCAAAGGGATCATAGAGGATGTGACCATAACCATTGAATCATGGGATTATTCAGTAGATTTTATGGTCATTAAAACTAAGAATAAGAAAATTGGATATCCTTTGATCCTAGGATGCCCTTGGTTAGCCATTGCTGTAGCCCTTATTGATTTTAGGACAAGAAACGTGGTAATTGCAAATGAGCACCACTCAAATAAGTTAGCCATTTATCCAAGTGTAAAACCCTTTGCCACTAATGATAAACAATGGTGGAAGGATGATACAGATGAAGAAAAAGATGTGGTTCCAAGATCTTGGCTATGGTCATAATTACAAGAAAATTCAGAATAGATCCGAATTGTGATCATGAGTCACTTGCTTTTGATCTATGTATGATGTCTTGCACTACAACCAATTGAAATAAAGGATGACATGATGGATGAGAACAATCAACCTAAAATTTTTCCTTTCTCACAAAACATAGATGCTGACTGAGTGTGTCTTTCACAACATCACTGCAATCCACAGAATTGAACTTCCACATAGGTTGCCCCTTGAATTGTAGTTGAGATATGTGTACCTTGTGGTAAAGTTCTCTCTCACCCAGACACCATAGCAAGGTGGTAGCTAGATTTTAGAATAGAATGAACTCCCCTTCCTATGTAGTGTAATGCAGAATAATAACCAAGATGCAATACCCTTTGATATATTTTATACTAGATATCCCTTGATGCTTAGGAATATTGACTCACCATTATAATTATATGTATATTGTGTTTATATAGGGATCTCTTGATTGAATTTCAACACTAATGACTTGACAAGCATACTAGTACCTCGGGATATGAGTGGGAAAACCGAAAATTCTGACCTCAAATGTCAAAAATAAGATAAAAAATAAAGAGAACACAAACGACCAGGATGGACAGGAGCGCTTGAGTGCTAGTGTACAATCTTGAGCGCTGGTGTCCAGAGACAACTAACGACAAATGTGTGAAGACTGAGAGACAGGGATCCCTATGGCTTGAAGACTGGGTGTATGACTGATAAGTATGAAAGATCTCAACCAGAACTGGGTGTATGAACAAGTATGAAACACAAACAAACAAACTAGACAATAGGCCATCAGTGAATAATTTTTGGTGTCCCCCAGATTTCATCCTGAAATCTGAGACTACCCTATCCGAAAAAATTTCGTACTTTTAAAATAATGGGTCGTTTTGTGTTTTTATTGCCAGAAAGTTCCTGTATTGTGTCAAGATATTCCCAAGGAGCCATATTAGCCATTTTCACCAAATACCCAGATGCCCAAAATTGTTATATTCTGTCGTCGGGATTTGTCTGCGGGAAATTTGTATTTAATTATTTTGAGCCCCGTTTGAGGTAATTTGTGCTCTGTTTTAACTCTGTTGTGATCAATACATATCGTTATTCCTATATACCAGTAGGGTTTTAACCAGGAATGAAGTTTTGGGCTTTATTTGTAACTTTTGGCAATTTTTGTGTTTTTTGTGTTTTCCTGTTTCATTTTCTGTGAAATTTCTCTGGATCAATTCCTTTGCCGGTTTGGCCTGATTCTTGGCCTGGAGTATCTGGAGATCACATACGCACGTTGTGCCAAAAGGAATTCGCCATCGGAGGTCTGGTTCTCTTGGAAAAGACAAAGTCATGCACCAAAAAGCCTCTTCTGGGTTGGCCCAATTTTTGGAAAAAGAGGATTTAAGTGGATCATGGGATTTTTGGAAGCAACAGGCAGGTGGAAATTTTGTATCTGCCTAGCAGGGTACTTTTTCCCATGGAAGCAATGCCACTTAAGTCACAATGGAAAAATTGGAGGCAGCAGGCAGGCGGGAATTTCTTACCTGCCTTGCAGGGTAAAAATTCCCATTGTGAAATAAAAGAAAAATCACTTAAGCCATTGATGGGATTTTATTACCTGCCTTGCAGGGTAAATAATCCCATTGTGAAAGTCAAATCACTTAAGTGGATCATGGGATTTCGTAGTAGGCAGGTGGGATTTTTGTACCTACCTTGCAGGGTATTTTTTCCCAAAGGCAAAGTCACCATTGTGGGAAAATTAGAGGCTTAAAAATAGAATTTCTTACCTGCCTTGCAGGGTAAAATTCTCATTGTGGAATAAAAGAAAAAACAACTTAAGTGAATCATGGGATTTTATTGCCTGTGCAGGGTAAATAATCCCATTATGAAAGTCAAACAACTTAAGTGAATTATGGGATTTTCAGGGCTGCCTTACAGGGTAAATAATCCCATCACGTGACTTTTAAAAATAGAAATTCCTTATTCCAAAAAGTGCGACCCACCTTGGGTGAATAATAATGCATTAAATAAATATTTGTTAATATTTATTCACCCAATTTTGGCGCCCAAGTTGTGGAAAAGTCAACAAAGCAAAGGGGACAAAAAATTTAAAAATAGAATTCCAAAATTAAATAAATTTAATTTATTTAATGCAACCCCTTTTGGGAAGTGCGCCCCTTTTGGGATATAATACTTTTTAAAGTATTAAATGATTAAATTAATTCTTATTTTCAGTGGCTATGGTCAAAGCACACTGTGAAGCTTAAGTGAAGTGAAGCAAAAGATTAAATTGAATAAATTTAATTTATTTAATGGCTGTCCTTAAACATGCACATTTTAGGCGCCCCATTTGAAGAGTGAAGCATGATTTTTAATTAATTAATTGCCAAGAATAGGAAGGGCAATTATTAATTATAGAATGGTGAAGGTTATATAAGCATGGGCTGCCATATGGATGAATTAATTAATTCACAGGTAAAGAAGTGCAGCCCAGAGGAAAAGTGCACCCCATTTGAAGAAGGATTTTTGCTCAGACAGAAGGTGAAATCAAGGCTAAAAGCTTCCAATTTTGGCGCATGCATTGAAGGAGGTTGATTTGTGTCTGGATAATTGTTTGCATAAGTGATACATGTGCTCAGGTGAAGTTGGAAAAATTCATGCTCTCTTTGCATGTAAATAAAACATCAATTTTTGGGGCAGCAGGCTTGAAAAGTGCAGATTTTTATGATTAAAATTCACTATTCATGTTCCGGTTGCCATCTTTGTCTGAATTAATTGCAGGAATTCATTACAGGTGCTTTACAAAAGAAAAGGAGCTTAAATCAATGTCCAATACATTGAATATATCCTCTAAATCTGAAGAATTATCCAAATATGCACCAGTTATGAAGAATTCCAGCCAAATAAAAGAAAAGAATTATTCAGACAAAGATAGACAAAGCCATGGTAAAGAGGATGAAAAAGAAAGCACAACGGAGTCATGCATCACTTCCAAATTTGCAGACATAGGAGACACAGATCTAGGTCCGGAACCTCTTTCCGAATTGATTGATAGATCCAGAGCAGGAAAGACTTCACTCATGCGTGCAGTTAAAAGCAGTGGAATTATTCGAGTTGTTGCCTTTCCATACACTGCTCAGTTGTCAGAGTTGTTTATGGAGTGCGCTAGATCTTACCATCCTTCATCCAGATCAGTGCGAGATGCTACGGGGAAAACAATAATTCGGTTGGACGCAGAGTTCATCAATTATTGTTTGAAGATTCCGGTGCGAAAGGTGGTGACTTCCATTAGCCTTCAGGATGCCGGCAACAGGTGGGATAAGCATAGAGTTGACTGCGTGAACATAATGAACAACAAATACATGAAAGAAGCCCAGATCTCCTTTTAAATTCCCAAGAACTCTTCCACAGTCCAATTTGGTGCAGGAGGTTGATGATATTGTCAAATTGTTATGCAGGATTAATGGCGAGGCGAATGCTTACACTTTCCGTACATGGATGTATGCTTTCATCAGGACCATTGAAGTCAACAAGGTTGATTCCATAATCAATTGGTTGGAAATTATTAGCAACAACATTGGTGAGCAACTCCGGAACGTGAAGCGTACTTTCAGCTTCAAAATGACTTCCTACTTGGTGTACGCTGCAGCTTCACAAGGCATCTTCTCCAAGCTGGATAGATGTGGCGTTCTTTCTAAGGACCCCATTTTCGAGTGCTACCCACAGCTTACTGTACCTACATGCGTGCGAGAAGGATTTCAAAGTGGTCAATGATGGATTCTTCTACGATTTCATTTGCAGGCTAGACAAGGACCTAAAGGCCAACAGGGTAAGCAAAGAAGCGTGGGAAGCCTATGTCCAGGATTGGCAGTCTATTCATTCAGTTTGCAGATTTCACATACCTCAGGGTTACGGGCTTTTCTGGAGAACCAATAAAGATGCCCAGATATCCGAATGATAGATTGATCGCCATGGAGCTGAGAGCAGGCAACTTGTGAAGATACACGACCTTCAGTCGAAACAGCACAAGTCTACGGGCTTCTTCCCAATCATTGTCGGACATTATAGCTGCCAGAGCATTCATAGAGCTCGAGGGATGGAGACGCAGATGTTATCCGAGTATGAGCAAGAGTTCTTCACGGCACGGCTGAACTTCGATCCATTTGGAGTAGCCAGGAAGACGATCTCCCAGGAGTACGCACACGTGCCTTCATTGGAGGATTTCTGGATGAAATGCAAAAGTGAGTATGAGGTTAGAAAGAGGGATTTCAGCAGGCTATCAGCAAAGCAAGTGTTCGACTTTGGACTAGCGCGGATACCTGCGGATCTTAAAGATGATGGGAATGTGTTACTTGACACTTACCATCAAATGGGAGGAGATAGAGCCGTACTTCAGGATAACGTAGGAGGCTGCAACACGATTGAAGAAAGGTCTGGCGTTGTTTTGGTGAATACTTCAAATTGGTTGCTGACAAAGGGATATTGCCTTGATGAAGCACTGATGAATCAAATCACGGGCAACTTCGGCGCAGGAGATTCCCTCAAGAGGAAGCACAAAGGAGAAAGCAGCAGAAAGTCCGAGAAGTTGAAAGTACACAGAAGATCTCGATCAAAGGAGAAGATCACTTCCACGACCATGACTTTAGTTCCTGCTTTCTCCAGTACCCAGTACTTCACCAACTATTGCACCGCAGCAGGACACTTCCATGCCTCCACTGAATCCGGCGACATTCATCTTCTCTCCTCAGCCACTTCGTTCATCACCTGTTCCAGAGGAGACGTTAAAGATGCAGATGGCGGAGTTCGAAAGAGCTTTGTCCTTGGATGATTCAGAAGATGGCAGCCATAACACTGTGGCACTTTCTGATGGAGAGGAAGCAGAGCGGAGAGATGGTAGTGCACTCAGCAACTTCTCATTCTCCGAGAAGTAACTTCTCAGAATGGTTGGCTTCGCAGTTGGTTTCAGAAGCTAGAGTGGAGATGAACTTGGAAGAGCACGACTTGCAGCTACTGCAGAGTCTAGGCGGAAAAGACAGAAGGCCTAAAGTTGCTAAGGTAACTTCTAGGTTGATCATCGAGGAGTCGGGGCAGAAGTTTGTTAAGATGTCAGTTCCGGCGGAAGAAAATAAGGAAGAGGAGCTCACGGCAGAAGATGTAACAGTAATCAGAGTACCCCTCGGTCAAGCCACCACAGAAGGATTGAAGCAGGATACACAAACATTGATAGATTCTCTATTCCTTAGGCTTGACAGGGAAAAGGCGGAGAAAGAAGAGCTTTAGAAGCAAGTATCTCAGTTGTGCGAGATCATAGTCAAGGTTGCTAAACCTTCCATTCAACCCATTTCAGAGCAGGTGAGTGATCATCTTATGCAGGAGATGGAAGATGCAAGCAATCAGGTGAAAGCTATTGACGAATGGAAGACTTTGATTATTCGTCAAGCTTCTGTACAACTTGGAGAAGTGCCAGCCCGCCTAAAGGTTATGAATGATGCAGCAAATCAGCTGAAGCAACTGGTGATGAGCATAGTAGACATGAACACAGTTGTTGAGAGTAACCTGAGTACTTTGGCCGAAATCAACAAGCTGTCGGGAGATGTATTGGTTGCAGAGCAAATTGTACCAGATGGATCAGTCGAGAAGGGGAAGCAGTTGGAGTTTGTAGTATCTTTCCGTTTGGAGATCTGCAGAGTTTTGTTGAAGAGGATGCAGGCACTTGAGAGTAGGACATCATCCTTACCAGACAGTATCATTTCTTTCACTGAGGAAAAAGTGGTCGGGAGGTGTTACTTCATATGTATGGATCGTTCCTACTAGAGTGCCTAATTCCCTGGAAGGTTCTCTTCTGATGGTACAAAAGAGAATTGATAGAGCTACTAAGCCTTTCACGATGAATTCCATTAGCAGACTGGTGGCACTGCAGGCGGATATTGCAAGGTTTGGGCCGAGCTTGGAAGATGTGGAAGCGTGCATCAAAGTGTTGAATGAAGGATTGTTGCAGTTCAGGACAGAGAAGGAAGCAGTGGCTAGGACAGAGAAGGAAGCAGTGGCTAAGACAGATGGAAAGATGTTGAATCACATGTTCAACAAGTATATCCAATATCAAAACAAAAAGAAGACATAAATGTTACAGTTGGCTTGACTTCTTCTATTCTTTCTTCTTCTATTTTCCACGTTCCCGGATGAAATTGTAAGACTTTTAAGTTATTGGTTTTGAAACCATTACTTAAAGTCATGTGGAACAATTCTATTAGTTAAGTGATACATGTGTCACTTAAGGAGAAGTTAGTGGAGGATGATTGTCAAATGTCATCTTTACTTATTGTTTGTGTTTCAGTTCAGTTAGACTTCCCATTTGTATTTTCCCTCCTACATTCTATAAGTAGAGGAAGAACCTTCGGGTTAATGATTATAATTTGTAAGCAGCAACCTTGTGTTCCAGACTTTGTGTTGAAACCCTTGAGAGCCACTTGAAGCAAAGGAATATACAGGAGCATATTTTCGGAGAACTTTGTGTCACGGTGTATTGTGTTTCTTGCTTTTTATCTTAGATCTTTTAATAGACTTTGTGTTATTTCAGATCTAGATCTAGAGCTACCTTTACTTAGAATTTTGTGTTTATATCTATTGGTTTCTTCTATGTGCATGCAATCAACTCTGCTATCTATTGATTGGGATGCACATCTTCCCCATTTCTTCTCTGTGTTTATATAATTCCCTTTCCTCTTCTTCTATAAATATTTCCTTTCCTTAAACAGCTGCTTACTTGCTGCAGAACTGTTCAGTTATGGTTCATGAACTGAGTAGTTAAAGTAAAACCCCATTTAGATATTAGCATACTTTAATTGACAAATCTGACACGGGAGTCTCACCGGTAAATGAGAGAGATTTATCTCATGACTGCCTAGATTTTGTGCTATGCAGAAAATCTAGCCAATAGATTCATCCGTATCATCCTTCCACCATTGTTTATCCTCAGTGGCAAAGGGTTTTACAACTAGATAAATGCATAACTTCTTTGAATCATGCCCATTTGTAATTACCATGTTTCTTGTCCGGCAATCACTAGGAACTGCAGCAGTGGCTAACTAATGGTGTCCTAGGATCAAAGGATATCCAATTTTCTTATTCTTCATTTTAATGACCATAAAATCTACTGAATAATCCCATGATTCATTGGTTATGGTCACATCCTCTATGATCCCTTTGGGCTTGGCTACAGACCGGTCAGCCATTTGTAACATTATTGGAGTTGATTGTGGTTCAGGGAGAGTCAATGTGGACAATGGGCACATTAATTGCAGCGCCTAAATCAATTAGAACATTTTGGATCTTCACATCTCCTATGCAAACTGCAACAATTGAAGTCTCATGGTCTCCATATTTTGGAGGGGTCATATTCCCTTCCAATATACTAGCCAATTTTCCATCAATACGGATTGTTTTAGGCTGATTTTTCCTTTTACCTGGAGTTTTAACACAAAGCTCTTTGATGGTTTTATTCAACTCTGGAATTTTTCTAAGAGCTTGTAACAGAAAGATTCCAATACTCAACTTTTTTAATCCTTAAATTAGCTCTGACTCTTGTTTCTCATGCGTTATAGTGTTGCGGTTTTCCAAAAGTCTAGATGGAAAGGGAATGTCTAAGTTTGGTTCAAATGTTTCTTCAATAACAGGATCAGGTTGTGTTTCTTCCAATTTTTCTATCTCCAAGGACTTCTTCTATGATTGGAGATGACGGTTTTGAAGTAACCTTCCCTGAACGTGGCAAGATATTTCTATAGTCCACAAAGTTTACTGTGGGGTTTTTGTCCGATTTGACGGTATATGTTGGGTTACCCTTCCTCACATTCTTTGGATTTGCCACCGTTTGAGCTCGTATTTGTGGGTGTGCAGGATGTTTAGATGGGGCAACAGTTGTAGAACTAGTCAACAAAACTCGTCGCTAGGGTCTTCTTGGGTTATAATACTATTGACCCAATCCTTGGGGTACATCCCACTATTGTTGGAATTGAGGTTTAAATTGTTGGAATGGTGGAATGTTTGAATTTAGAGTCCAAGATTACTAATAATAGTTCGGTGGTGCATTCCACTGAGGACTTCATTCTTGTGGGACTTGTTGAGCCCAAGGTTTGTGGTATGACCATGGTGTGTTCCACTAATTTGGAACCCATTGTGTTTTTGGTGTATAGGACTAGTTCTGATTTGATTGAAAATTCCCTCCTTGCCTCTGAGCCACATAATTCAACTCACCTTCATTTTGTGTGTTCTGCTTTAAATGATTCTTTGGCAAGGGCAGTAATCCACATTGATTTGTGGCATGCTTTAGATCACAGACAAGGCAATATGTTTATTTTTATCTAAGGGACAGTCCTTAAGCCCATGTTTGTTCCTACATCTTGGACAGTATATGAACAATGGATTTGTGTTCCTAGCTTTCTCCCTATCCACATTTGTGTTAAGCTAGACTAAGAGATCTATTCTTAGATTTGCAATTTCCTCTCTTAGTTTAGATATGTCACCATTGGGAATTTTCCTTTCTATTTTCAAAGTTTGGGCACATCTGGGAGTTGTTTCTACATAGGTCAATGATATCAATGAATACTTTTTTCATATATCCTTTTACATAATATTAAAGGCTTCTTGTGTGTCCTCATCCAGATCCCTTAAGGAATATATTTTTGAGAAGATTAATATCAATATTTGCCACACCTCCTATGGAGAAAGGAACCTAAAAGATTTGTCAACACTCTCAAACTCCTAATTTGTAGTTATTTTTCAGCTTTCTATTCACCCTACTAGTAATCTTGGTATTTATCCAAGAAGACTATTTCCATATCCCAACTATGGATAAAGTTGTGGGTTTAAGCTGAATAAGCACCTTATGGCAGTAGTATTTTAAATTTGAAGAAAATGAGCTTACATATTTTGGGTGTCTAAGGTAAGTGATTATAAGGAACCAAGATACTTTGTGAGGATCTTGTGGGATATGGCCGGAAAGATTCGGGGTTAATGAATTATCTAAAATCATAATTAAGGAGTTCATTGGCTAAATATAATATTTTGTGAAGAAATTATAGATCATGGTGGAGAATGTAATTTATTGGCATGAAGGATTTTCTTGACACAAATCACATTTTAAGTCCAAATGGAGGTCTTTATTGTTATAATTTGTCACTCTATACCAAACTACGTACTTGTATTTATTGCAATTGGTTCATTCCATGGGCTTAATTGTGATAATACCATTTCCTTAAGTAGTTCTAGCAATCCCATCAACATTTCTGATATCATATTTTGGGCATTGGATCCATTTTACATACCTTTACAGTTTTCCTGAAATGGGTTTGGCCACTTCATGTGTCGAGGCTTTCAAAAGTTATAAAGGTCCTCGATAGTCAGTGGAATTCCAATTTTGTGGGTTTCATAAATTTAATTTTCCAATCTAGATTAAAAGCTGTCCTGTGTGTCAACTCATCCAATCTCTTAAGGAATACAGTTTTAAGAATAGTAATATCAAGTCCAATGCCACACCTCCTGTGAAGGAAGAGGAACATGATCAAATGATGTCCTCAATGACTAAGAAGGTCCTCCTAGATTTCTTGGTGATCTTAAAGAGTTTTCTCGAACCTTTATGTCCCTTACCCTATAGTAATCTTGGCATTTATCCAAGAAGATTGTTTTCATCTCCTCCCAAATGTGAATAGAGTTGGGGTTTATGACCATGAACCGCCTCATGACTGTGTCCTTTAAAGTTGAAGGAAATAGTGTAAGCTTTTTGGTATATGAGGTATAGTCATAGGTCTGGCACAAAACTTTGAACTCAAATAGAATTGGTCAGGATCCTCTGAGACTAGTCCCCTGAAGGCTGGCAAAATTTTAGGGGATATGTTCTTCATGGGAGCTGCATCATTAGGGTCTAGTTGTATGGGATAGGTAAATGTCCTTCCAAGTGGAGGATTGTTATTATTTGCACCATTGGGGTTTTCCACTCCATCAACCATCTTTTCTTGTTGATCAAGTTGATCCACAGGTTGATTTGGTGAGGGGTTTTGTAAATTGATTCTAATAAATCTACCTCTATAGTCTCTAGGTCTAAACATAAAATCCTATCATGCTTAAAGACAATTTTCTAACTACAAGTGCTTACTGATTGCTTGTGTTCCACATACTCCAAAGCACAAAAAGAATCTTGCTGTCACTACAAGGTCTTTTATTTTGAAAGAAAGAGTTTGGAAAAATATTTCTAAATGGAAACTTATCAGGCTATCAGGAAGTACTCGAGTTAGTACCCTAATCTTTGCTAACACCTTAAGAATCCCCTGCAACGACGTCAAAAAGTGACGAGTGTCGTTGATACTCGCACTTTAATTATCTCTTGATTGTCAATCCAGGACGGTGTCCACGACTCTTTGCAACAAAGAGAACAATTGAAACCGTGCTCAACATGTATTCACTAATGAAATCAATCAAATACTATTCTAAATGCAATTAAGAAGTGAATTCTATTGATAAAACAAGAGATTACTAAATTCAAAATTGAAATACTAAAATCAATAAAATTCTGGTAATTTAACAATGTTGAATAACAGAAATTAAACAAACAAGAAATGCTCCCTTCACATTGGGGAGGAGTGCCCTTACTCCTTCCCTCTGATCTGGTTTAGAATTGCAAATCACACAAGTCGATTTATCCCAGAATCATGCACTTTATTGAATAGAATAATTTCTTCAACAACAATCAATGAACTAACTCTACAATTCTACTACAAATGCCCTTTTATATCAAGAGCAGTCCTTGTCACTCTATAAGAGGACAAATTATTTGCAATAATTAACTACTAACTAAAAGATCTTAATGACAACAACTGATTGTTGAAGAGTTACAATTGTGGAAAAATAAGTGCATGCCGCACTTAGATCAGAATCATCTTGTTAACTACAAATGGAGTCCTTAATTAGCTCTTTGTTGAGATGATTTAACAGTGCCAGAAGATGCCAAAGATCATGCATTGAATCCCTACAATCATGGTGACTATAATTTGGGCCACATCTCCAATCAATTGGGTGTTAAGTCGGGCTTGCATGATCCACATCAGTCGCATGATGTTTTAGATGATAGTCCATGTTTCATGCCATTTTCACCATGTCAACTCGTGTGCCAGCTAAATTAACTCGTCTTTTTGTGGCCTGAGTCCTTTATTTCCTCTCGTGAGTCTTGTGCCTTCGTAGTGCGAGTCTTGCGCCAATGCATGGACGAGTCCTACGCTAATGTGTCGATGAGTCTTGCACTGCAAAGCGAGTACTACGTTGGTGCACGGGCGAGTCCTACGCTAGTGCACGGGTGAGTCCTGCTCCAATTCATGGATGAGTCCTACGCTAGTCCATGTATGAGTCCTTTGGCTTGAGATATGATCTTCAAAGATATTGTTAATGCACATGAAGATTCATTTAAACTCATTTGAAGAAGCATGCACAAGATTAAAATAACAAAATTATGCACAAAACTTCCTTTCAAATAAGTATTAATTACAAAATGATAATAGCAGCCTTAATACAAAATGATGATACAACAAAACGGAGGTTTACATAGGAATTAGGAGGGCTCATCACTTATCCTCTTCCTCCTAGTCTTGTTTCACCTAAGCTTCCTCTTGTCATTGGTAAAGAAGATCCACAAGAGCATCTTAGATCATTTCATGTTGCTTGCTTAGATTATGCTTTTGATAATACATAGTTCATGAAATTGTTTCTTAGAAGTTTACACGATTATGCATTGAATGGTTTTACGATTTGCGTATGCATTCTATACGATCTTTTACTCCATTAAAAAATCAGTTTTTAGCACATTTTTCTATTAATATCGGAACCAAAATCTCTTATGCACAAATGGTTAAAATGAAACAAGGACCTAATGAGCCCCTTAGTGACAATGTTCTACGTTATAAGACTAATCTTACTAAAATGAACAATATCCTAGCTGATTCTGAATTGCAAGATCTATTTCTACAAAGTCTTTTGCCTCCTATTCTAGAATCAGTCATCTTGGATACCTTTCGTTACTTTGATCACTTATGTCATATCCTCAAAGACCTTGAAGGCAAGCTAATTTTCATGGGCAAACTCAAATATCATGATCATGCTTTTAGTCAATATAATGCCAAATTCCCAAATAAATCTACCTTCAAGGGAAAACCTACTGAGCCCCAAGTTGAGGCTAAAGCCACAGTTAATGCAATGTCCCAACTGATGAAGCTCCAAATCCAACCTCCTTGATGACATTGCACTAAATTGTCAATCCCACCTCAAGCAATGTTGCAACAACTCCTTGATAGAAACCTTATCTCTCTTCCTCCACCTCTCGAGTAGGATTCTAATCATCCTTAAGGCAAAACCTTTGATGAAAAAGCATAATGTGATTATCATCAATGCAATGGACACTCCACAGATCGATGCTTTAAGCTTAAACATGTGATCCAAGACTTAATTGATTTTGATGCAATTGAATGAAACGAGCCTCCCATATCCAAACCTACAAACAATAATAATAAGCTTAAGATATTCAATGACCCGCTTCTTACGCACAACAAGGTTACATCTAAAGAAACTACTAAGCATGCTTACTGCACAGTTCCACCTCCGCAATCTACCAATAATCCTCTAGACTTTCTTGTTGGTACTACTACTACTCTACCACCAGCCATTGTTTTTACTCATGTGGATTTCCAAGCTTCTTTCACATCTTTCAGGCTTCACATTGTTGCATCCATTGACAGTCAAGCTCTCATTAATGTCATGATCAATCCTACTTTCAAACATAACGCATGTTCGTTTCCCCTCATACGTGTTATTGGCTTTCCATTATCTTAAATCAAGCATAAGTCTCCTACTTCGTATGGGCGTATAACTCTTCCCATCACAGTTGGGCCCCTTACTATCTGTCTGCCATTTGTTGTAGCATCTGAGTTGAAGCATTGTACCATGATCTTAGGTCTTCCTTGGCTTAAGGGAACTAGGGTTGTTCCATCTATTGTAGATCAATGTGTCAAATTCATACATGAGCATCAGGTCATCACTATTCAAGGTATCCCACCTCGGACCTCGTTACCTATTATCTCTCAAGTTTCACAAGTCCCCACCACTAGTTGTAATGTCCCCTTTTTTGAAATAATATAAATTGAAAGCTTTTTTCACATCTTCCTTTTCATGGGAAAGAAGAAGTTTAACAAGGGAAGAACTTGAGTTATATTTCAGTTTCTTTATTCATATTAATGTTTTTATTTTGTGGTTTGCCTTTCAACTTCATTTGGAATATTCATTTCGGAGCCAAGGGGTTCCCAAATGACGGGCCAAGTGGGAGAGTTATCAGGTCAGAGGCTTATCTATTAGTTGTTAGAATGGGAATGGCTCCCTTTGGTCTTCCCCTGACCTTATGTTAGTTGCTCTCGGGGCTGCCAATATCCTCTTCATCACAGAGACACACAAGAGCCCAGTTCGTCCTCTCCCGGGTATTACTAGCTTTCTTTGGCTATCAACTTGCAGACAGAAGACTCGGGGTTCGAGTGGTGTCAGGGGCTCTGGTGGGGTTGCCTATCTTTATAGGGACTCCCTCCAGAACAGAATCTCGGTGGTCAGTACCAATGCGTCTGCCAGAGTACATGTGGATTCTTATTAGTGGGGTTGTTTGATTCTCTAGGGATTTCTATATAGCAGTTTGCTACTTTCCACTGGCATCTTCTCCTTACACCATTCACAATGGCTCGGATGGTGATCCTTTCTATGACTTATACAACAGTATTAGTCAGTACTCTGCCGCAAAGGAGGTCATCATTTTGGGTGATTTTAATGCTCGTACCAAGCACTTACAGGTTCCTCTCCATGACATATCAGAGGATACGTTCTGCACACCGAGGATCGACCCAGAGTCAGTTGGTCTGCATAGGATTTTTGAGGATACAGATAGCCCTTTCACAAGCTTATGGACGGTTACTCCTCCAGCTCGGAGAATCTCAGGGGATGGTGATCCTTAACGAGATCGAGCGCTTCCCGGCTTCACGTTTCTTCACTTATCGTCCCCATGGCAGTGGCACCAGTGTGGTAGACTATGTCCTTGCCAGCCCGGATATCTCACCTCTTTTCTGCTGTCCTTCGTTTCCCCCATTCCCCTTGTCGACCATGCAGTCCTATCTTTCTCTCTGGTCACCAGTCCTCCTCCCACCACTACCCCTCCTCCCCACTACCCCCCTCACATTTCCTTCCAGTTTGATAATGGGGATTACAAAACTTACTCATCTCACATCCACGACCTTCTCCCCTCTGAGCCTCACTTCTCCAACCTGCCTAGTGCGGAGGCCAAGTATACATGCCTATCCTCTGCCATGTGGGAGGCCACCCTGAGATCCTTTCCCAGCTCCACCACCCATCCCTCGGCCACTAGTACTACTAAATCTTGCCCTATGAACCAATGGTATGATGTAGAGTGCAAATCCCTCCACCGTCGCCTTCGTCATGCCTTTACCCATGCCCTCCCCTCCTTCCCCACTCTTAAGGCAGCCTACCAGTGCCTTCTCCGCCGTAAGAAGCGATCCTTCATTTCCCACCGCAGATATATTCTTTCCACCTACCTTAGGACTAATCCTCGGTCCTTCTGGCATACTGTCTTTCCCCGCCACTCCCCCTCCTTCACGGTGATCGATCCTATCTCCATTTTTTCCCACACCTCTACCCTTTACGATATTCCGGGGCAGCAGTCTATCCAGATTGGCATTCCGCCACCTGGTAATCCCTTCACTTACAGTAATATCAAAGAGGCAATAAGGTTCTTGAACAGTAGCAGGGCAGCTGATGTGGAAGGTTTCCAGGCCGAGTTCTTCAAGCAAGGTTTTGAGGCCTTTGGTAACTATTTGACAGATCTTTTCAATCAGGTGGTTCGCGTGGGTTTCCCTCCTACTTGGTCTCATCATATCATTCACCCGATCCACAAAGTTGGGTCCATTTCTGATCCGAACAATTACAAGACTATCATGGTGGGCCACTCTTTCTCCAAACTCTATGCTACGGTTCTCCACAGGCTGTTGTCCGATGTTTTGGAGCAGTGGTAGCTCAAAGCCAGAGGTCAGGCTGGTTTTCGCCCTGGTTACCACACCATCGACCACATCTTCACCCTTCAGGCTATTATTGAGGAGGCTTGTCACCGCTCTTCGAAAGTTTATTGTTGTTTTGTAGACTTTCGAAAAGCTTTTGACTTCGTACCTCGCATGGCCCTCTTTCAGAGACTCAGAGACATCGGTATTTATGAGATTCTTATTATTGTCATCATGCATCTCTATGAGTCTGTCCTTGGTCGTCTTCGTACTGCACACGGAATGTTTGATTTCATTAGAAGCACCATTGAGGTCAAACAAGGTTTGCCCCTTATCTCTTACTCTCTTTGGCATTTACATTGATGAGTTGGAATCTTTTCTTTGGGATCACATTCAGGAAGGGGATGGGTGCCTTCTTCACCACGTCTTGATTTCTATTCTCCTATTTGCCGATGATATTGTTTTACTCGCCTCTTCTCCTGAGGGGCTTCAGAGACAGCTTGATGCACTTGCTTTATTTTGTGATCTTCGGCATTTGACTGTCAATCTGGGTAAGACCAAGGTCATGGTCTTCAACGGGTTGAAGACATCACACCTCCATTTCTTTTTCAGGGGGCAGGAGGTTGAAATCACTAATACATACACCTATCTGGGAGTCCAGTTCTCAGGGCCTAGATTCAGTATGAGGCATGCTCTTCAGCCGAGGGTGAATAAAGGGTATGGGTCTCTAGCCATTCTCGAGAGACAATGCTTTCGGCACCACTTTCAGGACATCTCCTCCAAGATGTCTCTTATGAACTCCCTCATCCGGCCCACTGTTCTCTATGGGTCAGTTGTCTGGGGACCCTCCCTCTTAGATACAGATTGGGCTTCTACCGAGAGGATTCAGACTCTCCTCCTTCGCCGCTTCATCAGATGCAAGCAGACGGTTCCCCAACATATTATTTTGGCAGAGTTCGGGGCCCGACCTTTCCGTCTGGAGACCATATTTGACATATCGGCCTTTCTTCACCGTATCAAGAGGTTTGGTGATTTCTCCGATGAGCGTGACAGGTACCCGTATCTCGCTTATTGTTCCTCTGTGAGTATTGCCCAGGCTATGGGCCGCTACTGGTTTTCCGGGACTTCTGCTTTATTGGATTCGGTTGGTATCCAGATTGATCGTCTCCCCCCTTTTCAGTATTCCCTGAATGCTCCCAGTCATCTCTTGCCCACCAAGCAAGTGTTGAACAGGTCCATCCAGGAGGATATCTACAGGTGCTTTATTCAGACTACTTGGGTGAATCCTCATGGGGGTTTGCGCCCTAAGATGTCCTTTTATGCAGAGCATTTTCTTGAGATCAGAGATGGACTCATCATCCGCCCTCAGTACACCTTTCGTCACTGGATGCATGCCCTCCGCATACCTCTGGGTCAGTTTTGGGTTGGCTCCCACAGACTTCGGTGTGAGACTGATCACCACATTGACCGGGATGACAGACTTTGTAGGCTCTGTAGCCTTCAGGAGGTGGAGACCGAGACTCATTTCATCTTCTGATGCCCCATATACTATGAGATCAGAGGACGATTTCATTGCCTCTTCAGAGGGGTTCAGACCCTCCCGATTTTCTTCAGATATATTGACCAGCGGTGTCTTGCCCTCTACATCCGTGAGTCTCTGTTGCTCCGAGACCAAATTCTTCATCCCCCTCCAAGAGTCATTCCCACGAGACGGATTACAGCCTTCTTTCTAGTTCTACCCGCAGTTGGAGGAACTAAACGACAGAGCCATTCTGACCCAGTTACAGTGCATAGATCAGTTCGTCCCCGGTTGGACCTTCACATCTCCCCCGGTCACCACCAGCAGGCTCGGCCGCACACTCGTACCAGAGGGCAGCCCAGCTCCACCCATCTCCCTGGCCGTCGTTTTAGTCTCAAATCTCAGCAGGGGAGGGGGCCCTCGCCCCCCTCTTTGGATTGCCATTCCATCAGGAGCTTCTTTTCGTCAGCCTCGAATGTTAGGAGGGATGTGGCTACCATTTCTGAGTAGACTACTGGTCCTTGTTTGCCCCCTCCTTCATTCCCTTCTCTGCTTCTCCCTTCTTTCTCCCCCATTTGTTTCATTGCCCCGCCTGTGGGGGTTTGGCTTCGGGGTTCTTGTTTGTTTTGGTTCTTTTCCTTTCTTCTGTTTTTGGGAACTCGTTTTGAGTTTTCCCCGCTCGCACTTTGTATATTGTTTGGGTTGCAGTCCCATTGACCTACTTTTGTGGTCATTCGTTGGACATTAATATATTTATCAAATAGAAGATAAAGCAAGCTTAAGAGGTCGGTCATTACCCCTTATGACTCTTGGCACCAACTAAAGGGTATAAGAGGAGTCCATTGGCTCATTTGCACATCACTTTTTGGCATATATACTTATCAATTTGGACTCTAGGGCTGATTGCTCTATTTCCAACTCCACTAAGGGCGAAAATCCATAGTGTGGCATCCAAGGAGGACAACAACCTTCCTTGTGGCATATTGGAGAACAAAAAACTCTCCAAAATTGGTGGTGTGAAGACAAATACTGAAGATCCTCTTGTTGGTTTATATCTAGGGCATCAAGAAGAAGACCTATCAAGAGCTTTTGCATGGTTTGGAGTCCCTCTCCTAGGGAGCGACTAGGGTTGGAGTCAATTTGGGTGCCTTCTAGGGCACGAAACTCATTTATTATTTGATATTCAGATTTGTCATAATTTATAAGGCTGATATCTTTCATATTTGGCCATTGTTGGGGTTTGGAGACCTCATTTTTTATCATTTATCTTAGTTGTACTTCTGCTGTTGATAAATTAATTACCAGCTGTGTTTGAGATTGGTTTTCATGGTGAAAATTGTCCTAAAGTGTTTCTAAAAGGTTTATAAATATTGTGGATGAGTTTTAGGGTGATATTTGGGTGAAATCTTGTTGTTTACAAGTTGTTCCAAAAATCAGACTGTTGTACCGTACTGATCTAAATTTTCAATTTGCTGGTCTAAAATCAGATTTAAATCAGTTTGGGGTTTGTGCTATTTCCTTGTTTTTCAGTTTCAGCCCTAGAAAGGGACATTACAGTGGTATCAGAGCATTGATCTTCCCATGCTGAGGGTATTCATGCAAGATGGTGACAAAGAATACAGACATGGATTGGCAACCTAGGTTTTTACCAAAGAAAGAAGTCATTCCGGAGGTTAAAACACGACATTCAATGGGTCACAACATTGTGGCTAGCTATGAAGAATATAGGGCTCTTCCGAATGAGATTTCTGATGCTATTTCACTTCCAAATTCATAGGGGTAAGCAAGGGAAGGTCAAGGTCAGAGCCTAGACCTCATGCGCACAAGAGAAATTTTCAAAATGCTTTGGGGAAGGTGGCACTCTCCACATTAGATGGCTCCAACAAGGGGACAACCTAGAACATGGATGAAGATGCTAGGGTTAAACCCTAGACCACAAGAAATACGCCAAGGAGCCAAACCCAAAGGGGTTTCTCTTGAAAGAAGAAAAAGGAAAATCAGATCTGCAAGAGGGTTTTGAGGTGGAGTCCCAAGAAGACCACATTGAAGGACATGGAAAGGTGTTGCTAGATGAAGAACCAAAGAAGGTTTTTGATGCAACAGAATCTCCAAAGAAAGAGGAAGAAGTCATGGAGCATGAGCCAAGGAAAAAAGAAAAATTCGATTTGCAAAATTGTGGAGAGAATTTGGTGGTTGAAGCCAAATTTTTGGCTGATAATGATGATAATCACTTCGCTGGAATTTTCCGAACAGCAATAAATAAGAGGCAAATTGACGGTGTTCTTGACTTCAGCGGGAACCATGATGATGTTCCATACATGTGTCAAGAAAATATGGAAGGAGTCAAGGCAAAAAGATCTTCAGTTGTTGAAGGAGAAAAGGCAAGTGAGGGTGAGCTCCTTGTGGGCAGCCCAAGGTATGACCATGATGACCATATTTCTGATTTGTTGCTTCCTATCATAACCATCTTTTTCATATTTACAATCATAGGCAAATTTTTGAAAAAGAGGACCTTGGGGAAATTTGATGTTCCATAGCAAATCACGGCAAATGGGTAGTCTACATGATCCTATGTTGGCTAGATGTGAGACAAATGAGGGGTTTGGGCCAAACCTTTTGGGTGACCTCATTTGGAATCCATCCTATGCTACAAGTCAATTATATTTTCTAAGTTGAACTTTTGGATAGTTCCATCACTTTCAGTTGCCAAATTTCTAGCAACAAGCTTGTAAGCAATTTCATCATATGCAAAAAGGAATTACTACAGTAGAGACCTTCATGCTAAGTCTTTGCAATATTTTGGTCATCATAAAGAATACTCTAACCGCATTGTGAAGATGAACTACCAAGTGGGCAAAGAGAGAGAGGCTCCCGTTTACAAAAATTGGGAGTTGATAATTTTCTAGAAATTATCTATCTGTTGGACTGTTCCAAACAGCAGTCAAGATAGGTCAATGAATGGAGTATTCCCAGCCTTAATAAGAAGCCAAAGTGACCCAAGACAAGCACCAGGACAAATTTGGAAGAATGCAAGAAGGAAAGGATTCCCATTTGGTGAAGAAATAATAAATGAAGAGTGATCGATTAACTCAAAGATTTGAATCATAAGGACATCACAAGTAGCCCATGGTAAGGATACATTTTTTGCTGGCCAATTTGTCAACTTTCTTTCTGTGGCTCCGTTTCGGGTGTTGATATTTTCTCAAGTATGTTGTCATAGTGAACAGCTGGATAGGAAGAGGTTTCCAAGTCTAATGCTTGTTGTGTCATTTCCTAACTCTCAACAACACTTGAGATATCAGAACATGAATAAAGGTATTTGGTGGCTGTTACCCCAACCCTTTTATAAAGGGAAAATCAGCTCATTCCAAAATCAAGTACTTGATGTAAAAATTATCTTGGTAGCCTGGGGAAGGTATCTGAAAGATGGATAATCACTTTATTGGGAAAGGTCAACTAATGTTTTCTATTCCTAATAGATAAAAAGCCCTTTTTTCTAAGTCAAGTTGAATTGATCTACTAAAAAGGATCAAGACAATTTTCTTATTGAAAAATGACCCATGGTTCCATGTTTGAGAGTAAGGTAAGGAGATAAGAGATGCTGCATTCTGTGTAATAATTTTGAAGTGTTTTTCAAAATAATATATGCAATCCTGAAATTGTAAATTGTAGCAGCATCGTGGAAAAGAAATCAACGACTTCATCTACCATGCAATTTGATGCTCCAAAAACACCATAAAACAACACCAGTGAGTTTTACAATGTGGGACAATTCAGCAAATATTTTATATATGATCTTTGGAATTTTAGAGCAATCAAACAACCAAGCATGTTGAAGAAACACACTGAAAACGAAATAACATTGGAAACCTTGTTGAAATAAAAATTAAAATATACCATGAAGATTCAGGGCGAAATCCGGGGGAACATCATAACTTTCAAATTCACTTTAAAAATATGGCAAACAACAGATTAGGGACAATGGGCAGATTTATCAAATTGTTGTACCAGGCCATCTCATCAAACCCACCCTAGTGTCAGGTCTTTTCAATATTTAGATTTCATCATAAGAATACTCTGGAAAACAATTTCAAGATCTTAAATAGCTCATTCTTCAATGAGCTTTGCAATGATGAAGGGTTTGGGTAAGCCACATGAATTTTCAGCTTCAATGAAGGGCCAAGTCACAAGAGGGTTTTCTTGAGGTTACAAATTGGATGACCCAAGGATAATTCCCTTTGCCTGGCTGGAAATAGCACCAACAAAATGGGAAGCCTTTTTCACCCAAGACAAGAGGCAAAATGAATTCTAAACTCGTTTAAGAAGCATCTATGGCACCAATGAACAAGTGTTGATTCAAACTAAAAAGATTCTGAAGCATAAAGACTTCACGAATCAAGCCCATGGTATGTGAATATTCCATAAAGAAATGAAGAGTGAGCTAACTACCAGAGATTATGAAGCATATTAGACATCAAGCAGCTCATGGGGTGAATTTCCATTTTCTTGCTGGCTCAATTTGTCATTTCACCTTCATGCACCATGGTTAGGAAGGGTGACCATGTCTCATGCTTGTTGTATCTTCCTATGGCACCACTAGTGAGACATCACCATGATAAAGGTATGGGTGTTGTTATAAGGCTTGAGAAAGGGAGAATCATCCACTTCAAAATCAGTACTTGGGGAAAATTCATCTTGGTATGTGCCGGTGTAAGGAAAATGTCAAAAATCACTCTTGGGAAAGGTAAGCCTAGTGGTTCTATTCCCAATAGATACTCCTTGCAGCCCTCTTTTGCTAAGTCTTTGTTACATTGGGATCATCTAGAGAAGGATCACAATTCTGATTTTCTTATTGATGAGGGGCTGACCCATAGTTCCATGTTTGAGAAAAAGGTTAGGAGAATAAGGGGAAAGGGCAGCATACTTGTTTGGGTGCATGACATACATACTTATCAACCATTCCGGGAGAAGGGTCTTCTTCATAACCAAGGGGTCACTATGCTTGTTGGGAGTGGCACCCTCATACCTTGTGCAAGAAAAATAGTACAACCGTCACTTCTCTTGGGAGATCATGAGGTATGTGGTGAATTTTTGGTTATTGAACTAGCTAATGTTGAAATTGTTCTTGGGGTTCAATGGTTGCAAACATTGGGGAAGTCCACCCTCAACTTTCATAATGAAGAACTAAAATTTTGTGACAAAGTTGAAGAAATCAGAATTCATGGCAAGAAGAAACAACATAGGACAGTTGTTTTGGGGCAGCAAGTAAGGCACTTGCAATTCAAAAATTTTCCACAACGAAGGTTGCTCACACTTGGTAAGAATATTTATTATCATAAAGTGAATTTTGAAGAGCCTAATGGGGTGAAAAACACCACTTTCAATCATAGATATAGAGCTGGTTTGAGTCAAGTCCAAGATGGCTATGACATGGAGAATCCGGATGGTCTTTGGAAATGCAAGGCGAATCACTTCTTGGAACCAAGCTTCACACTCGAAAACATAGGTATAAAGGTAGTCACCATTGTCGGGGCAGCAAGATGTTGGATGTGGAAAGTGGGTAAGCAATATGATCTTTTTATATTTGTTGTCATACAAGTAGTTTCAATCATTGGAGTTAGTAAATGGCTGTTCTTGGGCATTGTTGGGGCATATTCCATCAAAGTTGGGGTGTTTCCAACCCCCATGTCATTGATAGTATGGAAATTTTTGGAGAGAAGTCATGATTACAGCTGTTGTACCTTCTTTTCATTTGCTGTTCACAACTTTTCCAGCTACTTTCCTACTTATGAGACACAAAAAAAAAGAGCCTCCAATTATAAGGTTGAAGAAATTCCAAACTACTACTAACATTGGCATATTTGTGGCTGATTTAAGGTGGTTTCCAGCCACTAACATTCTGATTTTTGAGAGAAAAATGCAAGGTTACAGCTGTTTTTGGGACAACATTACCGAAGTTTGGGGAATCCATCAATTGAATGGAAATTATGAGATGATGGCAAGCAAAGGAAGGGAGCTAGCTATCATGTCCCTATGGCATGATGAAGAGGTTGTAAAAGTGTTAAACACTCATGTTTTCTTTGATATGTTTGCTTCATGTGCAAGTACATCAAAGAAGGCACCACATACTGAGATTATTTGGGATCCAGGAGCTTGCATTTTGCTTGAGGGCAAGCAAATTTGGGAAGGGAGGACTGTAATGTCCCTTTTTCGAAATAATATAAATTGAAGGCTTCTTGCTCATCTTTCTTTCCGTGGGCAAGAAGAAGTTGAACAAGGGAAGAACTTGAGTTATATTTCAGTTTCTTTATTCATATTTATGTTTTTATTTTGTGTTTTGCCTCTCAAAGGCAAGTCATTTGGGTTCTAGTGCTCCCAACATGAAATTAAAAGATAAAGTAAGCTCCTTATGAGGTCGGCAAGGTTGGAGAGTTTCCAACATGGAAAAAGAAGATAAAGCAAGCTTAAGAGGTCGGTCTACCCCTTATGACTCTTGGCGCCAACTAAAGGGTATAAGAGGAGTCCATAGGCTCATTTGCACATCACTTTTTGGCATATATACTTATCAATTTGGACTCTAGGGCTGATTGCTCTATTTCCAACTCCACTAAGGGCGAAAATCCATAGTGTGGCATCCAAGGAGGACGACAACCTTCCTTGTGGCATATTGGAGAACGAAAACTCTCCAAATTTGGTGGTGTGAAGACAAATACTGAAGATCCTCTTGCTGGTTTGTATCTAGGGCATCAAGGAGAAGACCTATCAAGAGCTTTTGCATGGTTTGGAGTCCCTCTCCTAGGGAGCGACTAGGGTTGGAGTCAATTTGGGTGCCTTCTAGGGCACAAATTCATTTAATATTTTATATTCAGATTTGTCATAATTTATAAGGCTGATATCTTTCATATTTGGCCATTGTTGGGGTTTGGAGACCTCCATTTTGATCATTCCTCTTAGTTGTACTTCTGTTGTTGATAAATTAATTCCCAGTATGTGTTTGAGATTGGTTTTCAAGGTGAAAATAGTCCTAAAGTGTTTCTAAAAGGTTTATAAATATTGTGGATGAGTTTTAGGGTGATATTTGAGTGAAATATTGTTGTTTACAATCTGTTGTTCCAAAAATCAAATTGTTGTATTGTACTAATCTAAATTTTCAGTTTGCTGGTCTAAAATCATAAATAAATGCCCATTCTTGGCCTTTTTGCATTTCCTTGTTTGTCAGTTTCGAAGCCCTCAAATCAGATCTTATTATGGTCTAGTAAGACCCTATTGACTCCAATTAGCATTCCGCCTAGTCCGCCCAACTTACAAATTACTCCTACAAGAGCATGACTTATGAGCCATAATAACAGATCCTTGATAGTTGCTCACTTGATTGACACCAACTTCTTACATCACCGCGGAGGCTCCTCGAACTTACATAGTGCACCAATTCTTGACGGTCTCTAGGTCTCATGAAAGTCCGACCAGATAGCATCCTTGCTTCTTCACACAGGTTTCATTTACACGGTGCACATGGATTCTTTCTTCCTAATTGAGTTGCCTCGCTTATTTGAAAGCAGATCTTCATAGAAGGAGCATAAATTTCCTTAGGATGAAGGATCTCTTCCAACTCACCTCTCATGCTTCCCAGTCTCTACTGACCATCGTGCATTATTATGCAACACAGGGCTTCCTTCGGAGGGTTGAAAGGCATCTGTATTCCTTTCTGAAAATGTGGACTTTACGTTCTAAGATTTCAATTGGGGCTCATCTACTTGGGATCCGGTTCTCATTTCTCTGACACTGTTCGTAGGCTCGACTTGATCATACTTAGGGATCTCTTACACGATCCAAACCTCTTGCTGCTGTCATTTGCATCATCTGATGTTTCAATTGTGATTTGTAGCCTCACCTGACTGATTTCCACTCTGTAAGTGGCTTCAAAAGCATTAAAGAAATCTTATCTTCCCCTCCCTGTGCAGGGCCTTTCTTGCAACCCTTCCTTCTCATTGCAATGCATAGGTTTTCTTCTATGCAGCCATTTCTAGTACCACGGGCCTTTGCCAAGAATTCTTCTTTCAAACGCAGTTGCAATTGCTCTTGCTTGCGTTGTTGTCTATTGTCACGACTTCTACTTTTACGCACTTCAATTTTCATGTTTAGCATACATTTTTCTGATCCTTTGTCTGCAGGTTTCCATTGGAGGCTCGCACAATTGTGTACCGCGGCTTCTTGCTTAAGTGTCGCTCCATACTATACAACATTGCACGGATTCATCCTGCACAATGCTCATGATTCCATTTTGCCCAACCCCCATCTTCTATCAGAAGGGCTGTGCAACTCTTAGCTTTGTCTTCTAGCAATAATATTTAGTTGTTGTGCATACAAGTTGAAATAGCAAACTCTTGCGTTTCAATCTATGTTCATAACACTAGGTTCCTTCATTCTGCAGATGATCCTTTTCAAAGTCGAAATTATATCCACTGGTATCCCCAGATTTCACCCTGAAATCTGGGACTACCCATTTGAAAAAATTTCATTCTTTTTTAAAATAACGGGTCTTTTTGTGTTTTTATTGCCAGAAGATGTCTGTATTATGTTAGGATATTCCCAGTGTATCATATGAGCCAATTTCGACAAATACCCAGATGCCCAAACTCGTTTTATCCCTCCGCCAAGTTTTGTCTGCGGGAAATTTTTATTTAATTATTTATTAAATAAATAGTGCCCCGTTTGAAGTAAATTGTGCTCCAGTTGAACCCTGTTGAAGTTTTGCATGCCAGTATTCACATATATCAATAGGGTTTTCACCAGGAATGAATCCTGAGCTTTGTCTGCAACTTCTGGCAACGTTTTTCGCTTTTATTTATTTCTTTTGCGTTTTTCTTCGGTTTTCTCCTCGGTTTCTCTGTGAAATTCCCCTAGGTCAATTCTTTCGCCAGTATAGTCTGTTTAATTGCCCGAAGCATCTGGAGATCATCTACCAACACAGTGCCAGAAGGAATCAGCCTCAAAATGCAAGCTTCTAACCAAAAATGATGAAGTCATGCACAAAAAGCCTCTCCCAGGCAAGTCGCACTTTTTGGGAATGAATAGGTTTAAGCTGCAGTGGGATTTTTGGTAGCAGCAGGCAGGTGGGAATTTATTACCTGCCTTGCAGGGTGAAAATTCCCATGAAGTCAAAGTCACTTAAGCTGCGATGGGAAAATTAGAGGCGGCAGGCAGGCGGGAATTTCTTACCTGCCTTGCAGGGTAAAAATTCCCATTATAAAATAAAGAAAAATCACTTAAAGCACCGATGGGAATTTTACCTGCCTTGCAGGCTAACTTTTCCCATCAGAAGGTTTTATTCACCAAACAAGAAGGCACTTTTTCAAAGGCAGGCTAATTTTAATGCAAGTTGCACTTTTTGGAAATCACTTAAAGTGCACCCCTTTGGGAAAATTAGAAGCTAAGGCAGGTGGGAATTTTTACCTGCCTTGCAGGGTAAAAATTCCCATGATGGAAAGTCAATGCACTTAAGTGAAAGTCAATTTTTAGAGCTGCAGTGCAAGGTGAATAATCCCATCAAAGTTGACTTCTTAAATTTAGAAATCACCCATGCTAAAAAGTGCGACCCCTTTGGGCATTAAATAATGCTTTTAATGGCATTTATTAATTGCTTTTATTCCTAATTTTGGCGCCATGGATAAATAGAAGGTCAATGCATGATGTTAAGTCAAAGAGAACTGAAGGTAGCATGCTAAAAATAAATAAATAAAATTTATTTAATGGCAGCCAGCAGCATGCAAATTTAGGCGCCCAATTTGGGTGAATAAACATGTTTATTTATTAATTAATTGCCAGGAATAGGAGGGGCAATTATTAAAAATAGAATGTTGAGAGTTATATAACAATGGGCTGCCATAATGAAGATGTAATTAATTCTTTTAGCAAAGGATTGCAGCCCGGACAGTTTTGGCGCCCAAGGAAGGAGGATTTTTGCATAAAAAAGTGTTTTTCATTGCCGGAAAGCTTCAAAGTTTGGCGCCTAGGGTTGGAGGAGCTTGATTTAAGCTTGGTTAATTATCTGCATATTGGTATAGGTGCCCAGGTGAAGTTAAAAATATTTATGCTTGCTTTGCATGCAAGCAAAGCCTCAAATTTTAGGGCAGCGGGCTTTATATGCAGATTTTTGTGATAAAAATCAAGTGTTCATGCTCTGGATTCCGTCTTTGTCTGAATTAATTGCCGGTATTCATTACAGGTGCTTATATAAGTGAAAGGGAGCTCAAATCAATGTCAGATACATTGAATATATCTTCCGAATCTGAAGAAATTCTCAGATCTGCACCAATTGCAAAGAATTCCGGCAGAATAAAAAGAAAAAGAGTTGCTCAGACAAAGATTGCTTCGACCATGATAAAGCGGGATGAAAGAGAAGGATCAGCGGAACCATGCATTGCTTCCAGATTTGCTGATATCGGTGATACAGATCTAGGCCCCGAACCCCTCTCCGAATTGATTGACAGATCCAGGGCTGGAAAGACATCTCTCATGCGGGCAGTAAAGAGCAGTGGAATCATTCGAGCTTCAGCATTCCCAGTCACAGCTCAGTTGCCTGAATTCGTCATGGAATGTGCAAGGTCGTACCATCCACTATCCAGATCAATCCGGGATGCTGCGGGAAAGACAATAATCCGGCTGGACGCACAATTTATCAATTATTGTCTGAAGATTCCAACACGACCGGTGGTGACTACAATCAGCATGTTGGACGCCGGCAACAGATGGGAGAAGCACAAAGTAGACTGTGTGGGCATAATGAACAACAGGTATATGAAGAAGCTCAGATCTCCATCGAAGTTCCCGAGGACTCTTCCACGATCCAATCTGGTGCAGGAAGTGGATGATATTACCAAATTGCTATGCAGGATAAATGGAGAAGCTAACACTCACAACTTCCGCTCATGGATGTATGCCTTCATCAGGACCATTGAGATCAACAAAGCAGATTCAATAATCAATTGGGCGGAGATCATCAGTGACAACATCGGTGAGCAGCTCCGAAGTGTGAGGCGGACATACAACTTCAAGATGACTTCCTACCTGGTATATGCAGCAGCCTCGCAGGGTATCTTTTCCAAGCTGGATAGACGGGGCGTACTCTCGAAGGATCCTATTTTTGAGTGCTACCCGCAGCTGACTGTGCCTGAATGCAATAAAGATTACAAGGTGGTCAACGATGGATTCTTCTACGAATTCATTTGCAAGTTGAACAGTGATCTGAAGACCAACAGGGTGAGCAAGGAAGCTTGGGAAGCTGTATCCCAGCATGGTTGTATCTTCATCCAGTTTGCAGACTTTACATACCTCAGGGTAACCGGCTTTTCAGGAGAACCAGTCAAGTTGCCCAGATATCCAAGCGACAAATTGGTCATCATGGAGTTGTGCAGACAGCTCGTGGAGATGCATGACCTACAATCAAAGCGGCACAAGTCTACAGGCTTCTTTCCGATCACAGTGGGCTATTACAGCTGCCAGAGCATTCACAAGGCCAGAGGAATTGAAGTTGAGATGTTCTCTGAGTGTGAGCATGAGTTCTTCCCAGCACGGCTGAACTTCGATCCATATGGGGTAGCAAGGAAGACAATCTCCCAGGAATACTCGCATGTGCCTTCGTTAGAAGACTTCTGGATGAAGTGCAGAAGCGAGTACGAAGTCAGAAAGAAAGACTTCAGCAGATTGTCGGCGCGACAAGTGTTTGATTATGGATTAGCACGGATACCTGCGGATCTCATAGACGATGGGCCTGTGTTACTTGACTCATACCACCAGATGGGAGGGGATAGAGCTACTCTTCAGGAGAACATTGGTGGCTGCCACACGATCGAGGAAAGATCTGTTGCGGTTCTGGTCAACACCTCGAACTGGTTGCTGACAAAGGGATATTGCCTTGATGAAGCTTTGATGAATCAGATCACAGGCAACCTCAGCGCAGGAGACTCCATCAAAAGGAAGCACGAGGGAGAAAGCAGCAGAAGGCCTGAAAATCTTAAAGTGCAAAAGAAGTCTCATACACAGGAAAAGGTCACTTCTACGGCTATGGTGCTAGTTCCGACTTCTCCAGCGTCAACTCACAACACTTCACCTGCCTTTAAACCTCAGCAAGATATTGTCGTTCCTCCGTTGAATCCGGCAACATTTGTGTTCTCTCCTCAGCCACTCCGATCTTCACCTCTTCCTGAAGAAACGCTAAAGTTGCAGATGGCAGAATTTGAAAGAGCATTGTCTTTGGACAATTCAGAAGACGGCAGTCACAACACTGTAGCAATTTCGGATGGAGAGGAACCAGAGCACGAGATGGTGGTGCATTCAACGACTTCTCATTCTCCGAGAAGCAATTTCTCAAAGTGGTTGGCCTCACAGTCAGTCCCGGAAGCTAGAGAGGAGATCAACTTGGAGGAACATGACTTGCAGCTGCTCCTGAGTTTGGGTGGAAAAGACAGAAGACCTAAAGTTGCTAAGGTGACTTCAAGGTTGATTATTGAAGAATCAGGGCAAAAGTTCCTTGAGGTATCAGTTCCGACAGAAGGAAAGCAGAAGAGCGAGCTTACGGCAGCAAATATAACAGTGACCAAAGTGCCGATAGGTCAAACCACTACTGAAGGATTAAAGCAAGACACGCAGACACTGATAAATGCTTTATTCCTTAAGCTTGACAAAGAGAAGGCAGAAAAAGCTGAACTTCAAAAGCAGGTTTCCCAGTTGTGCGAGATCATTGCTAAGGTTGCCAAACCGTTCTCTCAGCCAATTTCAGCACATGAGCAGGTGAGTGATCATCTGATGCAGGAAGTGGAAAATGCAGGTAACCAAGTTAGAGCTATCGACGAATGGAAGAGCCTAATCATTCGCCAAGCTTCTGTACAACTCAGGGAGGTGCCAGTTCGTCTAAAGGTTATGAAGGATGCATTAGTTCAGCTGAAGCAACTGGTGACAAGCACGGTAGATATGAATACAGTGGCTGAAAGTAACCTGGGCACTTTGGTCGAGATAAATAAGCTGCCGAAGGAGGTTTTGATTGCAGAACGAATTGTGCCTGATGGATCGGTTGAAAAGGGGAAGCAACTTGAATTCACAGTCTCTTTCCGCTTGGAAAATCTTCAGAATTATGCTGAAAAGAATGCGGGTGCTCGAGGATATGGCATCGTCACTGTCAAGCAATGTAATTGCTTTCACCAATGAGGAAGTGGTTGGGAACGTTTCTTCATACAAAAGGACCATTCCCAACAAAGTGTCTGATTCCCTGGAAGGCTCTCTTCTGATGATTCAAGAGAGGATTGATGAAGTTGTTAGGCCTTTCACGATGAATTCAATCAGTAAGCTGGTAACGCTGCAATCAGACATTAAGAAGTTTGGGCCTAGTTTGAAGGAGGTGGAAGCGAGCATCGAAGTTTTGAGCGAAGGATTGCTGCAATTCAGGACAGAGAAAGAAGTTGTGGCTAAAGCGGATGGGAAATTGCTGAACTATATGTTCGAAAAGTATATTCAGTATCAAAACAAAAAGAAAGTGTAGAAGTTACAGCTGGCAGATCTTCTTCTTCTTTTCTTTCTTCTCTTATTTCTTATGTTCCCGGATGTAATTGTAAACTTAAAAGTTATTGGTTTGAAAACCATTACTTTAAGTTATTTGGAATGATTCTTTGAGTTAAGTGACAGATGTGCACAATTTTGACTTGAACTCCTGATGCATGTCACTAAGAGAGGAATTAAAGGAAGATGATTGCCAGATGTTCTCTTTACTTCTTGTTTATGTTCTAGTTCAGTTATAGTCTCCCATTTGTAATTTCCCCTCTACGTGATATAAGTAGAGGAAGAACCTACGGGTTAAAGGATCAGAATTTGTAATCAGCATTCTTGTGTTCCAGACTTTGAGCTGAAACCCCTGATATGATTTCTGCAAGCAAAGGAATAGAGAGATTTCCGGAGAACTTTGTGTCAACGGTGCATTTTGCTTCTTACTTTCTTTCTAGATCTGTTCATAAACTTTGTGTTATTCTAGATCTAGATCTGAAAGTTTCCTTCGCTTTGAATTCTGTATTTCATAATTTATTTGTTTTAATCTATGTGCATGCAATCAACTTTGTAAACTATTGCTTGGGTTGCACATCCTCTCTACTTTCTTCCGTTTCCTATTATTTTCTTCTTCTGTAGATTTTCCTTTCTGTTATAGCTGCTTACTTGCTGCAAAACTGTATAGCTATGGTTCATGAGCCACACGGTTAAAGTAATACCCACAAATAGATATTAGAATATATAACTGACAAAATATCTCATGGCTG
This sequence comes from Taxus chinensis, assembly GCA_019776745.2. Classification (NCBI taxonomy): domain Eukaryota; kingdom Viridiplantae; phylum Streptophyta; class Pinopsida; order Cupressales; family Taxaceae; genus Taxus; species Taxus chinensis. The sequence goes on from CM034157.1 coordinate 373,195,842, forward strand.
CCTAGGTTTGCAGCTATGCAGAAAAATTAGCCAACAATATCCTAACTCAATTGCTAAACAAGTGCACTACCACAACTTAGTTTTTATTACTAGCGATTATTCAACTAGTGAATCAAGAAGATATTGGAAAAAATGTAGAAAGAAGCAGCAGCAATGAATAGAAATGCATCTGTACCATTGAAGGATCTAAGCATTCAACCCAGGGTATGTCGAAGTACATGTATCAAAACACCCCCTTAACTACTAGATGGCGCAGTGTATCCACATGTCAGATATAGATACGGGTGTGGCTCAGCTCGAATACAGTTCAGATTCCTTAACTAGTTGCATCTAGATGAAAACCCATGATTGGGACATATCAGATATATCCTAGTAGTACGGTATGTAGGACAAATAGCCATATCTAATTTTTAAAAATTTAAAAATTAACAAAAAACTTCATATTTTCAAAATGCTACGGGATCTGACAGGAATGGATCTTCTATAATGCATTTTAGCAGCAACAATTGAAGACAGTTGGAGGTGAGAGTGGTTGATTTGCTCTTTTAAATTCAAATAAAATTTGTTGCCTTTGTTACCGATCATGCAATGGAACCAAGATCTTCCTTTGCTCGACAAGATTGGCCTCAAGATTTGAAATTGAACTATTTCTTTTATTTCGTCTATTTTCATTAGCTGTGGTACCAACAACCTACATTTTTAAAATCCCAACTTCCATACCTTCATCCAAACCAGAAAGAGTGTAATTTGTGTGACATGTTAATCCTAATGAATAAATTTGTTTAGGAACTTTATAATTGCTAACTCCTTATAGCATTACAATGCATAATCAACATTATTATCAATATTTCAAAATATCATTATATACCTTGTTGTATCCATATCAGAAGGGCATTAAAAACTAGCCGTATTCCATAGTCCACATTTGTATCCGTTATCCGGAAATTCCGTGCAAGCCTTCTGAGTGCAATTGTCAACCTTAAGACTACACAATGCTCTTACAAATATTGAATCCTATCGTTTGATTCAAGTTTGATTTATAAATTAGCAACACTAACTCACAACAAACAAACAACCTAAGAGATGCAAATAAGGAATGTAATTTCCCCTTTCTAGGACAATTTAGAAAATGGACAAGTACTTATCAAGATCAAGCAAAGAATGTATACGCCCTTTTGCTTCAACCTAAAACATCCCAAAGTCAACTATTTCGAACCCAAATGGGGTTGGAACTAGCCAAGATGTGGTGGCATAGATTGGGAGAAAACAATTGAAATTTAAACACAGTTCAAATCAGATTTTTAACAACTGAAAAATTAATTAATATTCAAATCCCATTGAACTGCAATTTTCCAAAATTATTCAACCCGCTTCAAAACCATCCAAGCAAAAATCTTCAAACTTTGGATTTTGGGCCACAAAATAATGAAGAATAATATTCTAAAACCAGATTTCGCATAGCAAACACAAAACCCTAATTTTTGGCCTAAAAATTCGGTCGCCCAGCACATTTAGGGCACCAAATCAACTCCAAAAATTATAAAATCACTTTCTCCTTATTCTACTTTTTACAGCCACATTCAATATTAAATTGATCCCAAACCAGTGTTACGCGGGGACATGGCTAGGGAGGTAGGTTGCATCACCTCCGGGACACTCTGAATCAAGGACTTCAATAGTTGATAAAGTGCAAACACCTTTATAGTTCACTTTAATGGGGAGTCGTGACGTCCCCGAAAGTAGCTCCTTAAAAACATTTCTCCGGGGCAATAGAGCTTATTCAGAATGACTTTCACACCAAGCTCTACATAAGAATCCTCTTTCGATAAGTGTGAGGATTTTGGCCTACACCATTCACTGTAATGACCCAAAATTTTGTCTATTTTAGGAGTTGGAAATCAACCTAAAAGCAGATCAAAATTAATTTCGTCAATTGAAAAGCAATATTCACACTTCAATGTGGGCTTAGCAAGCAATTTGAATCTAAAAAAATCTTGTTTAATAAAGAGTAACTAATATGTGCTTAAATGAGAGATAAATAATAGCTCCAGAGCATTAGGATCAGACTAAGGGGTTGCCTTGCAAAGAACAAGAGCAAGAGCAAGAGGAATTACAATACATTAGTTTAATTGTACAATGATCCTTTGGGGACTAGGAGATGGATGTTTATTTTTTAATTTCCAAATCCAAAGCTTCACCGCATTCGAATTCGTGTTCAGATTTGCCAAGTATAAAATTCGTAAGAAATTCGTTGCTAAAAAACTAAAGATAAAATTTGTGATTAAATTTGGCTAATAGAATTACAATTATAATTTCACATTTCATATAAGTAAACATGTCAAAAATAGCTTTCCAATAACTAGCTGTCATATATTGATTGAAAAACATTTTGAACAACAATATTAAAAATGCTTTGAAAAAGTGATAGTTCAACTTCAGATTCTTGGATTTTCCTACAAGCTAAGGCTCATCAACTTGTTACATTAAAAAGCTCTAGATCATCAAGAGCACTTGGCTCAATGTCATCATCACTAGCATTCAACAATATCATTACCAACATCATTAGTGTCATCCTCAAGCTCATCACAGACAAAATCAGGTTCATCTTCATCAGAAGAGTCTTCTAGAAAATGTTGAAGCTTCTTCTTCTTCTTCTTCGAAGCACATGCATCTTTTGCCACTTTTCTCATAGTCAGTCGCAAATTGCTACGCACATAAACAAGATCCCCCAACTTTCCTGACAACAATCTATTCCTTTTCTTTGATTGAACATGGTTAAAGCTGCTCCAATTCCTCTCACAAGCTGATGCACTTACTCCTTGACTCAAAACTCGAATTGCAAAATGTTGTAGTTCAGGAGTGTCTGCTCCATAGAATCGCCACCATTCATCTCCATCCATGTCCTCTCTGTCATCTATAGCTGATTGGGTTCCAAATAACCCATCTCCTCGCCTGTATGCTCTAAGTTGCTCTCTTATTTTCTTTGCAATTTCTCTATCAGGAACCAACTTTTCAATCGCTGCATAAACACCACTCATGACTTCACGATCACTTTCTCTTTCTATATGAAACAAAGTTGGCTCCAAATAACATGTTGCTGCATGCAAATGGGTATGCATCATCCTCCATCTTCCATCACAAACATCCCATATTTCATTGTATTCCGCTTCCACATTATTGAAAGCCTTTTGGATGGCTTCTTTACAACGGTCCATGCCCTCATAAACCATGCCAATACAAGGGATGTCAGCATCAACCATACGAAGCATGCGGACTATGGGTGCACACACTTTTAGAACCTTCATAGCATTTTCCCAAAAGGTAGAGCTTAGAATGATTTGCTCCACATGTTTACCTTTAGAACCTTTTGCAAGCACAAATTCTTCCCACTCTTTGCTATAAATCACAGATCGAAGAGCTCCTTTCTCCTCAACAATTCTTTTCAAAGTGATATAGAAAGAGGCAAACCTTGTGTCACACGGCTTCAACAACTCCTTCGCTGCATGCTTTCTATATATACTCAATGTGAGGCGATGATTTTTTATGAAATTGGCAATTGCTCTTCCTCTATGCACTGCCTCATGTACCCAAGGAAATTTGGCCAAGTCATGGAGTAGTAAATCAATGCAATGCGCAACACAAGGGCTCCAATAAATATGTGGGTACTTTTCTTCTACCAACTTTCCAGCCCCCACACAATTGCTAGCACTATCAGTAACAACTTGGACCACATTTTCTACACCAACTTCGAGAATGGCTTCATCTAGAATGTTGAAGATATACTCAGAAGTTTTTGTATGTTCCATGGTGTCAATCACTTTCAAGAATACAACACCTTTGGGGCAAGAGACCAACACATTGATTAATGGCCTTTGGCGCATATCGGACCAACCATCACTCAGGATGGTGCAACCTGTTGCCCTCCAAGAGTCTTTAATGTCTGCCAGTTTTTCAGTGACCCTGTCTTTTGATCTCCTCAAAAGTGTTGTCCTTAAAGCTTCTGAACCTGGTGTTGTGTACCCTTTTCCAAATGAAATTGATTGTTGAACAACATTTGTAAAATAAGGACTCCTGGCAACATTAAATGGAATGGCAGATTCATAAAAGAAATCAGCCCATGCATCATCAACCTGTTGTTTTTGTACAGGCTTCCAGAAACTGTTTAGTGTTGCTATCCCACTCTCTTTTTGTGGCATTACTGAGCTTGTGGACATGCCAGAGGAGGAAGATGTGAGGGGTATCTTGGACCTACAAAGCTCATCTTGGACTCGTTTCTTTTGTGCCTTTTGCTGATTTAGTACCAATGAATTCCCGTAGTCTTTCTCCAATGCTTCTTTCATTACAGGGGTGACATTTAGACATGCTTTGACGCCACCTCCTTTACCACCTAATATGGCAAGAAGGTGGTCCATTACCCTTGTTAATGTCCCTGTAAAATGGTGCTGACATAAGTTGCATGTGACGTTATTGGTTTGTCCCTCGCGAGTCACATATTTCCATCCTTCTGCATTTGATTTTGGAGGTGCCATAGCAATGTATTGCATGTCCCTACATTTTTACAAATAAAAATAATTAAATTAAAAAATAAAAACAAAGTTAAACTATTTGATATTAAAATAAAAATGAATATTGTTTTGATATTAAAAAAACGCTATATTAATAAAAATTAACAATTAACAGGTAATTACACTATATTAAATTTATTACCATATATTAAAATTTAAAAAAAAATAGTAATTTACTATCATGATATAAATTTATAAATAATTTTAAAAAATTAGACATTTCATAAAAAATAAATATACAAATTAAAAACTAAGTTTTATTTTTTAATATATTGTAAATTCACTAACATATATTAAAATTTTAAAATAATAAAATAAACAAATGTAATTATTGTATAAATTTATAAACGTTGATTTAAAAAATATTTACCTAAGCTAACCTAACTAAATACATTCAAATCTTTACTAGTTTATTAACTTATTAATAAACTAAAACACAAAAACTTAATAAAAGCTAAACCTAAAAAAAAACAATACAAATAAAATCCTCCTACCTGGAATTCGCTGAAACGTGAGTCGAGGGTCGCAGGCAGGTCGCAGGTCGCGTGGGTCATTTTCGCTTTTGAAGGGTCGTTTTTAGCTGAAGGCTCTGCAAGGGTCGTTTTTAGCTTGCTAAGGCTCAGTGATGGTCGTTTTTAGCTGCCGCCGCCGCCGGGAAAGCTCGGGAAAACTCGTGAATGGTCGTTTTTAGCTGCCGCCGCTCCTGGCTTTTGCGCTCTGCAGTGTGCTTCAGACGAGCAGCGTCTCCTTCCCTTTATAGTTTTTTAAAGAAAACCTAAATGCCTTTTTCCAAATACAAATGAAGTCAAACGGATTTTTTAACTTTTTCTGCCCCATTAAATTTAGATGATCCATTAAATTCGGCGAATAAAATCGAATTTCAAATGTTCGGAAGAGGTTCGGCGATTTTTAAGGGTTTTCCATTAAATCCGCCGGTGGCACTGGCACCTTCCTTCTCACTCTCAAAGAATTAATATTGTTTTTTCAAACAGGTAGCAACTTTTGAGGTGACTGAAGTGGATGCTTTTGGTAGTAGGGGGAAGAGGAAGGTCGTGGCCTCCAATCCAGTTGTGGACATGTATGATACAAAGACTAGAGAAGAGGCTGATGATGCCAATGGAAAATTCTTTTTTGCCACTGGAATCCCATTTCATGTTACTCGCTCTCCTTATTACAAGGAGGCTATGACTAAGGTAGCCAAAGCAGGTGTGAGTTATGTGCCCCCAGGAGACGAAATTGAGGACCACAATCTTGGATAGGAACTATTCCAAGGTTAATTTACTGATGGAGGAAATGAGGTGCACATGGGTCTCTCACGGTTGCAGCATCATCATGGATGGGTGGACAGATATTAGACACCACCCACTCATAAATATCATTGTTTCATGCAGAGAGGGTCCTTACTTTTTGAGGGTAGTTGATTGTTCAGGAAAGAAGAAGGATGCAAAGTTCCAATTCACCATTTTGTGAGATGCCATTGAGGAGGTTGGCCCCGCCAATGTTGTACAGGTTATTATAGATGCAACTTACATGTGAAGGGCAGCAGGTAAGCTCGTTGAGGCTCACTACCGACATATATTTTGGACCCCATGTTGTGTGCATGCCATGAACAATGCACTAAAAGACATTGGAAAAATTGATTGGGTCAAAAGTGTAGTGGTAGATATTAGAGATGTGCAAATGTTCATCTGCAACCACCATACATCATTGGCACTCTTTTGCGTAGCTTTTTGAGGAAGGAATTCCTCAAGCCAGTGGACACACATTTTGCATCATACTTTATTTTGTTGGATAGGATGCTTGAGTTGCAAGAGTCCTTGCAATGTATGGTCATGACATCAGAGTGGTCTAGGTGGGATGGGTCTAAGACAGAGCAAGGGAAGAAGGTGAAAGCAGTGGTGGTGAAAGAAACATTTTGGACAGATGTGAGATATATCACATCCATAGTATCTCTGGTTTTTAGTGTGATAAAATATGGGGATTCTGAGAGCCCCCAACCTTAGTGAGATATATGAATGTATTGACAGTATGCTTGGCTAGACAAAGGCCGCTATTTAGGAAAGGGACCCCACCTTGGAGGTCTACCGTCAACATGTTTGGCCCGTGGTTGAGCAGAGATGGGAGAAGTTGAACACCCTTTTACACATGGCTACATATGCACTAAATCCGAAGTGGTATCTTGAGAGGCCCGACAAGGTTGTCCCTTGTAGATGATGAGGAGGTGAGGAAGGGTTTCTTGAAAGCCCTCAAAAAAATGTATAATGCAGGGGATGCTTCACAAGTCAAAACTGATTGGCTCAAGTTTGCTTATCTAGAAAGCTACAAAAAATCAGCAAAGATAGATAAGAGCACATTGGCACAAGAGAGTCAAAATAGTTGGTGGCGATTGTATGGACCTCTAGGATTGCTACGTACACTTGTTATTCGCCTTCTTTCTTAGGTTTCTAGTTCCTCTGCTTTTGAGAGGAATTGGTCAACATATGGGTGGATCCACTCTCCTGAAGAGGAACAGACTTACCTCTAAGAGAGCAGAGAAACTTGTTGTACATAGTGCCTTGCATCTCATGGATCACAAGACACCTACGTACAAGGAGAGCCCAACATTACGGTGGGATGTAGATCCTGAGGATTCGAGGCAGATTGACGAAGATCAAGAGCAGCGAGGATTGGTTGATATCCCCTTTGCAGATGCAGATGATGTTGATACACGATACTTCTAGTGAGGAGGAGCGGTTCACAAGTGTTCCTTCGGAGGACTCTGATAGTGATTGAGTTGTAGTCACTGCCATTTTGGTTATGTACTTATGTCAGTTTTGATTATGAGTCATGACATAATATTTATATAATATGTAGTTGTACTCTTCTCATGTTGATTATTGAAGACTTGTAATTTTTCATTGTAAGACTTGGTTTGTTAATGTTTCATTTTATCTTTATCTAGTATGAAGTATCAATGTATCTCGGTCATTTCATAAATTTTGAAATTTTTCAAAAGTGTTACTTTGCGTGATTTATCGCTCTCATCGCGATCGTCTCATTTTTGTGATCGTTCTGGTCTTCGTTTCGTCCATTTCGGGCGAGAACTCCTCCCGCCAGGTCTTAAACTGCGTTAAATATTAATTAATTAATATTTAATTAATTAATTACTCTTTGTTTGATAAAATCAATTTTTAATAACTTTGGGGTTTTTAATTAAATAAATATTAATTAAAATTCATTCGACAAGATTTATTTTAATTGCCGGGGGAAAAATAAGCTTCCGCTTCCCATTGCCGGGGATGCCAAATTGGCTTCCCGGACCCGGATTTCCCCTTTCCTGGAAAATTTATTTTAATTCCCCGCTTGTGGGATTTCTTCCACCGATTGCCAAATCAATGAATTGGCAAACGGGCAAAAAATCTCCCGATTTCCCACATGGGGAAATAAAATGGGGATTGTCAGCCCGCCTTGCCATTTCCGCTGGCAAATGGTTGTTTATTTCCCCACTTTCCCCTGGCAATTAATGCCACTACCCGGGAAAGAGGGAAGTTGTTTTAACGGGACGAATAAGAAACGGTTGTGAGGAAGCTTCCTAAATCCTCATAAAATCCTTCTGTCAAACTCGTTGGAAAAAGTAATTGAAGCTTTCCAAGATTTCTTGAAAGGAATTCTCAGAGTAATATTTTATCACATCCCTAAACAATTTCACGCATTCATCAAGAGTTTTAAAGAAATAAAGCATTTTGTTGAAAAGAAGTTTCAATTCACGCAAGTTTTTTCAAAGAAGAGGTAAACATCACAGCATGCAAAAGAAGAACCAAAGAGATGGAGGAAAAAATGTCAGTTTTCCAAGGCAGATTTCCAAACCAGGAGAAAGGAAATAAAGCCAGAAACAAGTAATCAAGTCAAAAGTTTTCCACGCATTTTTCAAAAAAGAAGGAAAAGTCCAAAGCAAAAAAGAGTTGGGGAGCAAAGCTAGAATTTCCACAGACATTTCCAAGACCAGCAGCCAAGGGAAATTCCACACACAAAAGAAAAAGAATCCACGCAGCAGGGAAAAAAAAAATCCCAATGCCAAAAAAAAAGTTTTTAAAAGAAGTCCAAAAAGTTTCCACATTTTCCAGTAAAACAAGAGGAATTTCCACGCAGTTTAAAGCAGTCCAAAGGGTTTCACATGCATCAACCAACAAAATTTTCAAAAAAAATAAAGTTTTCCAAAAATCCAGCAAGTTTTCACCACAGCAGGCAGGTAAAAGGAAAAAAAGTTCAGAGGAAGTTTCCCACAGCCAAAGAAGGGAAAAAAGTAGCAAAATTCCACGCAGGATTCCAAATTTCCCAAAAGCACCAAAAAGCAGCAATTCCAGTAAAAGCACAAAACCATTTTTGTTTTATAGGCACGTGGAAAAGTCAAAATTTCCAAAAAATTCTCCACAAATAAAAAAAATTTTCAAACAAATTTTCAAAAAAAAAACAGTTTTTTTTCCAAGCATTCTCCAAGGAGAGCAGCCAAGAAAGGAAAGAAATAAAGAGCAGAGCAAAGTTTCCATGCACACCAAAAACGCATTCATTCCAAGTTTTCAAATCCACGCAAAAAAGGAAAAACAATTTTAAGTCCAAGGCATAAAAAAACCATAAGGGAAGTCCAAGCATTGGAAAAATTTCCACATGTAGGAAAACAAACAAGTTTAAAAAACCATCATCAAGAACACAGGAGGAAGAAATTTTTAAATGCCCAAGGCTTTCATGCATTTCAGCATAAAACAAGAAACCACGCATTCTCCAAGAGTATCAACACATTTGCAAGAAGATTCAACAAGTATAGTCATGCATCGATCAGAAGATCGCAAGGAAGAAGTAAATCTCAAAGTACGCGGTCATTAAAATCAGGTGATTTTCACGCATACCAAGGAGAATTTGCTCCGGCAAATTAAATAAAAATCGGGATATTAAAATCGGGTGATTTTGTTTATTTAAAATAAGTAAATGAATCATTGTCGCCAGAGTTGAAATTCGAGCCTAGTCTCGGTGTGATGTATTATTAAAAAAAATTGTAACCGGGACTGGTTATTATTATTATTTTTTTTAAAATAATAATAATAATAATAATAATATTAAAACAAGTCATATTTTTCTTGCATTGACGGGGGTTTCGGAGACTGAGACCCGGCCCCGTTTGCATTGTTTTGCGTGCCTGAGTCATTTTTCTGTAAAATTCATAATGGCCGAAAAATCTAATAAATCTGCAGGAAGATCGAGGAAGCCAGTGGAGAAATCGAATAAGTCCGCACTCAAGTATGAATTCCAAGGAATCATCCCTCCCAGTTCCATCAAGTCGGCATATGACAATATCACTGATACAAATCTGGGTCACATCAATGTGCAACAATTCTGCGATCGGGTGAAAACTGAAGGCAAAACCATATTCTCGGATAGGCTTTACCATAGTGGTCTACCCCAAGCAGCAACATTTCTTGTCTCAGTGCAGTGTCTAGAGTTAGTTATCGCTTGCGCGGAGCATTATGATCCGAGAGACGAGGAATTTTTAAAGATAATCGCGAGCCTTTCCTCTTAATCACACCAGAGCACATTGAGGAATTGCTCAGCATACCTGACTTCCCTGAGAATGCGGATATCACTCGACAGTCAGCACAAGAATTTTGGGATGAAGAACCCCTCAGGTGGAGCAAGATGGTTAATAACAACTGGTTAGTGACCAAGAGGCCTCGAATTGACCGGCTTCCTAAAGAACTGTACCGCATTGAGTTCGTGGAAGAAATCGGGGACATGATTACTCTCCTAAGTCGAGTTTTCGGTTTACCCTCTGCCAGGATTTTCCACCCATGGATGTATCAGTTTATCTTTTTCATCCTTGCCAAGAGAGAATTTGTGGATTGGGCCACCATCATCAGTGATACCCTTCACAAACAATTGATTGAAGTGAAGATGACTAGATGCTTCTACATGACATCATATCTGACTTACGTAGTGGCAAGAAGAAAGCTATTTTCGGGACTCGAAACAAGAGGAGTCATGGGTCCATCAAATAGTGTCTTCCATTATTATCCGCAACTAAGTTTCAAAAATAGCTCTCACCATTTCAGAAGGGTCAACGATGCATTTACCTTCCGCGTGATTCAGAACTTGAATCGGAATAAAGAGGAAATATTTTCTAAAGAAGCCATGGATGTAATTTCCTAATGGGGAACATGGTTTATTCAATTTTCATCCTTTTCCTACATTCGCGTAAGTGGCTTTGCGGGTACTCCATGGAAACTTCCTAAGTACGTCAGTGAAAAATGGGCATTAATGGAGCTTGCGCGACAACTATTCCAAGTTCACTGTCTTCTCAGTGACAAGCATCGCTTAGGAATTTATTTCCCAATCCAAATCGGGGAATACCAAAGTCAAAATCTCTTTAGTGCACAACTCATGGAAAAAGAGTTTTCCCTCATCACAATTCATCCATATGTGAAGAGAGCCCAGTTTGATATCAATGGATATATGCAGAAGATTCTTGGAGCAAAGTATCAACATAACCCTACCATGGAAGATTTCTGGGCTGCCTGTTCAGACGAGCATGAAGTAAGAAGACGAGAGTTTTCTCGCCTAACCCTTGCTCAGATCAAGGCCTTTCGCATCAAGAACCCTCCAGATTCATTCGTAAATGATGATGAAGATGTTATTGATCCTTCATATGATGCAGTTCTTTTACCTGTTGCCCCGAATTTGATTCATTCGTAAATGATGATGAAGATGTTATTGATCCTTCATATGATGCAGTTGCTTTTACCCCGTTGCCCTCGAATTGATTGGACCAAAAGAGATGAATTTTCTCTTGATAGCAAGAATCAACCGATCCTTGAAAGAAGCATATCTTGGTACGAAAGAGAACTTGCCAAGTTACAATCAATTCAAGATCATACTTCAGGATCACAAAAATTGCCAACTCGAGGAGGTCTCCATTCAACCAAAGCCCCTTCTCAATCGACCTCCGTGCCATCCAATCATACGCAACAAGCAAGAAAGGAGTGGTTGCCAAAATCCACTTCACCGAATAATGTGTCACGAGGAGAAAAACCTAAGGGTCCTAGCCCCAGTGAAGGAAGAGAGCGTGTATCGGGATTTTCTACTTCAAGTAGAGATTCTTCTACTCACATTGTTAATAGTTCTCAGAAGCTAGTGACAAACGATCCTCAGCCATGCCTTGCACAAGCGTCCACTCAGGTGCAGGTAGTCCAAATATCGAACACTTCGGAACCTACAGTTCACGAAGAGATTTCCCAAAATCTCCCAAATGATCAGGAGGTGGATATCGAGGTTATTTCTCCTGAAATCGAGGTCGTGGAAAGGATTCTTGCAGAATCTCATGATGTCGAGAACAATGAGAATGTTGCTTCGAGCTCCAGGCTTTTGTATGCAGAAATAGTGAATGATACTCCTTTCTGGGTTGATTGCGAGGTCAAGAAAAGGAAGAGGGTTGTCAAGGCAATTGACATTGATTTTGATGCCCTTTTCAAACTTTCAAATGATGTCATTCCCAAGAAGCCTAAAGTGCTTTCTCGAATAATGGTGGATAGTGACGGAAACAGATTTGTGGATCTTGCCATCCCACAAGTTGACAAGGAGCGTGATGCCATGACATCTGCTGATTATGAAGTTTCCAGACTTGGACTTGGGAGGTCCCCATTGGAAAGTGACATGGCGATGGCTCGAGATTCAATTGATATCGTGCTAAAGAGACTTGAGAAATATAAGTCTCAGAACTCTCAGCTCAAGGCTGAAAAGAATCAATTGGTGGAATATGTTCAACATCTGATAAATCCCATATCATCCACTTTCCCAGTACCTGATGCAGTGGCTGCCCCTGATGAAGAAACTCTCAATTTATCAAAAGAAATAAACACATTGGGCCATGTCACTAAAACTTGGCTTTCAGAGATTCTCGTTTTAGGCCAAGAGACGATCAAAACAACGGTTAAGCTCCATGAAGATGTCAGTGCGTATCTTGATCCAATTATTTCTTTCAAGGAAACTTTTGTTTCTAACATATCAAATTTGGATGAGATATTGCCCAGTTTACAGGAGATGACGAGTATGGAATCCTCAGTTTTGGCCATTGAAGGAATTCTCGAATTTGAACATCGAGGGACACGTTTTCTTTGGTGTCTGCATCTCAAATCAAGGAAGACGCTTCTCGAGGATTCTATGATCCATTATGAGAGCATATGCAATGAAGCCTTCACTTCACTCGCCTTGATTCAAGAATTCATAGCTGAGATCCCTTGCAACCTCGTAAATGAGCATAATCAAAGGTGTTCATCGGAACATGTGGAAGAGCAATTTTCACAATTGTTTAAGGACATGTATACTCCCGCCAATAATTTCTCTTCAGCTTCAATGGAGCGTTGCATCAAATTAAAGAACTTGTTTGAGAATGCTCAATCAAAGATGGTTAATTTAAATGATATGCCAAGTAGGATTTTGGAATTGCAGGTATTTTGTGAGGCTATTCTTCGACCAAATGAACCTCCAGAAGAAGAAAAGATGTTTGAAACATTGGGAAGGTTCAGATCCTTTCAATTGGCGAAAGCGGCAGATCCTAATTTCACCGATGGTTCAAGGAGATAGTTTTCTTGGTATCTAACGAAGTGGGAGAGTCCATTTCTCATACGTTTGAGATAGGCGGACCCCATTTCAATGGATAAGGCACTGGTTATTATTGTATGTTTTAAAAGTGGGATTTTAAGAAAAGGATGTTGTTATTGAGTTTGCTTTCGGAAAACTGTGGATGACTTAAGTGATTTCTATTTTTAGTTGCTTTTAATAAAGTTGGTTGAAAAAGTCAAAGGTCACTTAAGTGCCCTATTTAATGTTCATGTAAAACCCTAACTACTTTGTAACCAACTTTTGGGTTATAAAAGGAAGTGAGGGGCTCATTTGTAAAGGGTGACTTTGAGAGAGGAGAAGAAAATACTTTTGTGTGCAAGCTTTGTTTCAGGAAGAAACTTTGTGTTCTTTTGTGAAGACATTTTGGAGTTAATGAAATATGAACTTTGTGTCTCATTCATTGTCTCTTGTAACATTTGATGTTCTTATGTTCATTAGATGTTAGATGTTTAAATCTTGCATGCAAATATTGTCTTTGATCTTATTGTCAACGTTATTAAGTTGTTGTTCTTGTTCACAGTGATCAAGCTCTGATTATCTACTTGCTCATGTGTGTTCCCTTTTACTCATTCTCGTTTAACTGATGCAAACTCTGTTTTATTTGTGTTAGTTATTTATTGTTCTTCTCCATGCAATATTAGGCTCTGCTTTTACCTAACTCTTGCATGTTCCTTCCATTCATTCCTTTCCATTTCTTTCCTTCATTCCATTCCATCTCCCTCATTCACTTTTCTTTCCATTGATGTTCCAAAACACCCCCCACATACAATTTTGAATGTACAGGTGTAAATACAGTTTTGGTTTTCAATAAAGGCAGCCTCACCTTCATTGAGGAGGGACTTCGTTCCCACACTGTTGCATGTCATTTGCATGCGTGCAAATCCATATGCTAAATACTTCAAAAGATAGTCGTTGCTTCATTTTAATTGTATTTCAAGATTCATGGTGTAGTCTTGCACCTTCAAAATGATGAACCTATGAGATTTTTAATTTTATTTGTTTGACTGCATGAAGAATGTGCTATGATTTCAAAATCATGAAGTATGTGACTTTTTTTCGAAAAGTGCTTACCTTATATAATTGAACTCTCAAATGCGATAGAATGTTAATCATATGCATGAACTGCACCTGGAGAATCCAGTCACACCCCAGAAATCAAATCTAAACAATGAAATTGAATAAAGAGAAATTTTGGGTCCAACTAGTCGTATACAAAGCCTTCATTTGTGAAAAAATGCCTATCATAATTCCTGAAAACAATGAAAAGATCGGCTTTTCAATAATGTGGTTCATCTGCAAAATTCTACCAGGATGTAAACCCAGTGGAGGGCGATCGGGTGTAACCATAAGCCAACTAAGAACTCAAAGGGGTACAGGTTTTTGAGGGTAATTTAGGAATCTTCCACCCATGGTCTGGATTTATAAGGATTCACCTTTTGCTCCAAGAGTGATTATATGAGAAAAGAAAGATCCAACAATGGGATGACTTGCAAAAGAACTTGTTAGGGGTTGGCATTCAAAGGTGTTGATGAGAGTGTTCAATTGTTTCACCTTATTAACTAACCATGTGTTCATCCTAGGTCTTGTTGTAACATTAGGGGCCAATCAAAGGATACCAGGAAAAATATTCGGAGGAGGAAAGCGCCTAAAGATTGAATTGGCGAGTCAAGACTCCTTTGCAAAGTAGAGTGCATTTGGGTAGGCCAAATGTCCAATTACTGAAATTCATTGGCCGTTATAGTTCAGTGTGTCCTAAAGGTGTTTAACAAATATTTCATCAAAATTTATGATATGTTGCACTCTAGTTTCTGAATTTAGCATAGTGGAAATAAAAGCAACTTTATTAGTAACATTCTAACAAATTCTCCTCTTGTAGGAGCGTCATTAAAGGAATAGACAAAGACTATATCTTTCAAAGATGAAAAAGAATATCAATTGTTGAAGCTCCCCAAATCTAGACAGATGTAATAAGGTCAACCTTCAAGTCCTTCATCCGAATCCATCACCAGGTAAAGAATTAAGAGAAATTACACTCTGAATATGTATGAATAATTTGCTTCCGACTGGGCTTAAGGGAAATTCCTAATGCCATCTTATCAATCCCACTCTTCTGTAGATAATGGTAGACCAATGAAGGTCTAATATTGGGTTGGACCCATATTTGAGCTATCCCTAGATAAACTTGGTGTAAAATCACCAAAAAAATGTCCCCATTTTCGGGACTTTTTTGAAAGAACGGTCCATTCCTTAAAATTATTTCAACTTGATCATAGGTCAGTTTTTACCATTGTTCAAGTGATACCCTTGAAGTATTGTCTTCATTGTTATCGATTGCATATTAGATTACCCTTTCATGTCTAGCGCTGTAATGGGCTTGAAAAAAGTCATATTTAGTAGTTGTAAAATCACCAATGCACCATAGGTTGACACCTTTTGCACATATTATTTCAATAGCATTTCTTAACAGATTTTCATAATTATATAGGTCTTGAATATTGAAGGTTACCAATTTTAGTAGCTAGTGCACATCTCGCAGGAAAGGGCAATTTCGGCCAAATGTCTACTGCTTCCCATTCCAATGAAATAGTCTCATTAAAGGAGGTTCTTGCAATAATCTTTGTGAGTGGTGGATTATATAATCAAAGCATCACATTCAACTATGAAGGTCTTGGAAAAATCTGGAGTTTTCCATTGGGGTGGTGCACATCGCCGCCTTCAATTTCTCAAATGCCCCAGAAGCTTCCTCATTCCAATGAAAGGAGTCTTTCTTCAATAATGTTGTGAGTGGTGTTGTTATACTGCCATAATTCTTTACATATCTGCGATAGTACCCTGTGAGACCTAAGAAAACTTGTAATTGCTAAAGGGTTGTTGGAACTTTCCATTCCATAATGGCCTTGATCTTGTGAGGGTCCTCCTTAACACCTTCATGAGAGACAATATGGCCCAATTTCCACTTCTTGTACCCCAAAAGAACACTTTGAAGGCTTGGCATATAGTTGATGTTTCTAGGGTCTTCCAAGACTATATTTATGCACTTGTAAATGTTTCTCCCATGATTTGTTGTAGATGAGGATATCATTCAAAAAATACCAAGACAAATTATTCATAGGAATGGTCGAAATACAAAATTCATCAAACTCTGAAATGTGGATGGTGTATTAGTAAGACCAAAAGGCATCACTAGAAATTCATAATGCCCTTGATGAGTTCTAAAGGTTGTCTTATGAATATCCTCTTTCTTTACTCTAATTTGGTGATACCCAGAACACAAATCTAGTTTTGTAAAATAAATTGCACCATGCAACTCATCTAACAAATCATCAATGACAGGAATAGGAAACTTATCTTTGATAGTGTACTTGTTAAGTTCTCTGTAATCTAGACACATGTGCCACCTTCCATCCTTTTTTGCACCATCACCACTAGGAGCAGAATAAGCACTCTGACTATGACGAATAATACCCATTTCCAACATTTTCTTCAACCATCTTCTCAATCTCACTCTTTTGCACATATGGGTATCTATAAGGCCTGATGTTGGGGGTTGGCTTCCTGGAATTAACTGAAATGGCATGATCATGATCTCTTTTCAGGAGGCAATCCTCTAGGATCCTTGAAGACAACTATGCATGTTTATCAATAACTTCTTGAAGATCAGGATGGGTATCTGTAATTGGTGGTTGAACTTCCATGGAGAAAAGTTGTGCTACAAACCCTTCTGCCCCCTTTTAAGAATTTCTGCATTTGGTGAGAACTAACCACCTGAGGAGTTTTTGCTCTTAGTCCTTGAAGTTTCAAATTTCCTCCCTTCAGAATGAAATTGCATGAACAACTCTTGGAAATTTATCTCTAATGGTTCCCAAGGTTGTGAGCCACTGAACTCCTAACACACAAGACAATATCAGCTCCTCCCATGGAATAGCAAACATAGTGCTAGTTCCATTGTGTAATCTCCCATCATAAGTCTAATTTTATGGCATTTTCCTGAACAATTGGACTTTGCCACCATCTGCAATCATTACTTGAAATTTAGGTGTTGGGTAGATGAAACAAAGCAGTTCCTTACGGCCAACTTATGATTGATAAAATTATGTGTGCTTCCCAAATCAATCAATATTGTCACCTTCTGCTTCTTAAGGTAACCCACAACTTTGAAGGGTTTGTGGAGTGCTAATACCAGATAAATTGCATGGCATGATATAGTTGGTTGGGGATCTTCTAATGTCTTCCTCTAGTTTTTCCACTTCATCACTTGATTTTCCTCATCTTCTTCCTCATTAGGTCCCTTCAATGTAGAACAATTTCTTCTCCGCACATTTATGACCTGGTCCATATTTGTTGTCATAGTTAAAACATAACCCTTTGGCTCTTTTTTCTTCAATTTGTTGAGGTGTCAGTCAAACTGGCTGAGGAAATGATGGTGGAAAGGTGCTACAATCTTTTATGTTAGTGATAGTTTTCCTTCCGACTTGAAAGAAATTTTTCCTCTGCCCTACGTGCTATGATAATAGAATTGAAACCTTAATTGGATTAAACATACACACCTCATGCTCAATGTTGTCCTTAAGACCCCCAAGAAATAGGTCATTCAAATTATCTTCAGTAATATTTTCCACATGCAAGGATAGGTTTTGGAATTGATGGAACATAATCCTTGACTGTTCCTGTTTGTCTGACTTTGCTAATTGGCTGAAGTAATTCTTTAACACACTAGAACTATAGTGAAATTGCAGCTCTTCGGTAAATAATGTCCTAGTGACACATTGAGACCATTCTTCTTCCTTTGAGCACATAACCATCGATACCAAATGAATTGGTCAAGTTCAAGATACAAGGATGCCATGGTCACCTTTTGTCCTGATGGGATCTGATGAAGATCAAATAAATTCTCCATTTGGTTAATCCAATTGAGTGGATCCTTTCCATCAAACTTACACATTTCCACTTTTGGAAGCATGTTACGAGCTTGTAGAGTATTTGTATTTAGATTGGGCATGTTTGAAGATCCACCCTAGCTAGTTTGTTTATTACTTTGACCTAAAGATCCACCATGGTTAATATGAGTATGATTGAGTTGTGGCTCATTAGGAATTGAGATGATGACCTTCATGATATTGTATAGCTAAATTGTTGAATGAAATCATCCAATCGTTGTCCAATCTTTTCTACATCTTCTTTGTTGGCCATCTAACCTGTAGGATTCGCAAGATCTACTCAAGTTAGTTACCTTATGGTCAGTTGAAGTAAACCCTAACCCTGAGGAATCTGTATTTACCCCTTCTGAATCCAACTCCTCAACTATTATCTCATCCTTATTTGGAGTTTTACCCGGAGTGACGAGATTCTTATTGCCTCTTGTGGAAGGCCTCGCCATGATGCCCCAAAATAGTATGATTTTGGGATCAAGGTCGAAATTCAGGGCTTGGGATTTTGATAGGAATTCAGTGAAAAATTTATAAAACTCAAAGAACAAACTCAAACTAATTTTTAATCTCCTTTCTGGAAATGTAAATAACTTGGAAAAATTCCACAAATTTGCACCCTATGTAGCCAAATTATGAAAAAACATAAAACCTATAACTTTTGCAAAACAAGTCAAAAATATCTTGAAATTTTGAGAGAATCTTACTTGACTGATTTCGTAAACACACAAAAAAAATTTGTAGAAAAATTCGCTACTAATTTGGAGATATAGACGAACCTTCAAATTAGGGTTTTGACGCAGTGTTGGCCGAGATCAAGCTCTGATACCACTTGTAATGAAATGACTTGGATAAATCTAAATATCAACAACAATATAACACCAAAGAACACCAAATTATAGATAAATGATCACAATATGCAAGTAGAATAGCTTAGCCACTTCGAGGGGGCAACCTCCAAACCATACAATAAGACTCAAATGCTCAATATGATGATTAACTACTACTTACTACCACCTATATATACTATTCCTATGCTATGGCCAACACCAAGGCCGACCTACTATGAACATATGAAAGCATAAATGAATAACATAATGACAATAAGAAGTTATGATAGCCACAAATCGGCTATATACATCCAATATAAGATATATGGTTAAGGGCGTAGCACATGGGATGAGACAAGGAAGGGTAAACAATAACCAGGATTATGATCAGTACAATTGAATAAGGGAAGACCGCCTTTGGAGGAACAAGAAGCAATCATGCCTTAGGCAATGTTTAACAAGATGGTGAGCTTGCTGGAAATTTACAACTATTCTAATGGAAGAGGAGAGGAAGTGATGAAAAATAGCCAAGGAAAACGGTGGGCATGCTTGAAAAAGGATAGAACAAACTTTGCAGGACAATCTGCACTATCCCATTGTGAAATGTTTGACAAGATGACCAGCCCAAGCTTGCCTAGAGATAGGAAAAGATCACCTTATGTGGGAATGGTAAAGAGGACTTGGCTAGACTAGTTGATATTTATATTGGTTTCTCTTGGTTGCGTTCAGTTTGATTCTATACTTGGGAATTGTTATGGGTTGGTATGCAATGAGCAAATTTTTAACCTTAAAATCATCCCCTAACAAAGGCCTCTTTAGAGAAGGCCATATAGCAAAGGAGATATGTTGCATGTAAATCAAATTCCTCGTAATTAGGAAAGCACCACAACATAACAACCATAAGAACAATGTGAAGGATGATGCAAGATGAGCACCATTAAGCAACTTAGTATGACAGAAGAGGTCGTTAACTTGACAACTTGGAGTTTCATTTCTGAATTGCCAAAGCTTTGGGCTTTTGGAATGCTTCATAAGCCTTCCTTGACTCATACTAGTTATACAACGTGAGATTGTTAATGCACACACAACACAATCTAGAGAAGGAAATATTAACAAGAAACAAAATTACAAGATAGGGATATGCAACATGCAAATCAATAGCTTGCAATTAGAAAGCATTATCAATGATAACAAATGGGGCCCACATGGTACATCAAGCATCACTAAGAAATGTTAGTAATAACAAGTAGAAGGTCATTTGAAGGAAAAAACAGAACTTGTATCTCGGAACTTGCTGCAAGATTAGCAAATATTTTGATGCATAGAATGTTTCGTAAAACTTCCTATCATTAAGGATTATTGTGCGTCATTTAATGAATTTGCTAGTTTGCTCATAATAAAATGTGCAGAACCAAATTAAAGGTTAGGAGCACCCTATTGACAAGAATTGGAGTGGACACCCTTCTCAAATTTTAATTAATATTTGTTCCCATCAAATAAATAAAGAAAAGTTTCTACATTATAGTATTTTAACATTTGCATAAGGATAATAATACATCACAATTTTAGAGAAACTGCTATATATAAAGAATAAAAATATCCTATAAAACTATCACATAAAGATAAGAAATATTCCATGGATGGAAAGACTTAATCGTAGGAGGTGCTCAGAATGTAACAAATACATTTTTTTATACAAGGTTTCTTGCAAATCCGATTTACTAATATTAAATAGGTGATGGGACTTAAACCTGAACAAAACACTTTTCCATAAAGCAATAAAAATAATTATATATCTCGTATGGTTTTGTGAAGATTGGTATTTGAACAAAGCCTACTAATTTCTCCATAAAAAAAATAGACTTTCCCCAAACAATTAGGAACACAGAATTAAACACTTCTTTCCTTAAATTATACTCAACTACATTATAAAAAATACACAAACTTTTTCCTGTAAAAAAAATACACACATGCATAATCTGGAGCTACATCAAAGAATTGGTAATAATATCAAAAAAAATCATATGAGCCCTAAAAAATACCAAATTTGTTTTTACTTGCAAAAATATGACAATACTTTTTTATGTGTATGCGTAAAATTTATGCTACTATTTGAATAATATCAATAAATGGGTCAATTATACTTTGAATCTTCAAAAAAAAAATTCTTTACTATGTTCTAAAAATATCCTACATGATAAAAAAAATATTGAATGGGAAATAAGCGTACCCTAACTATTGGCATCTAAACAATTACCTAGTTTACCGAGATGATAATCCTCCCTTGGAAAGGTGGAAGTGTCACAAGTAAAAAAAAACAACTTGGGATTAAATTCTTGTACATTAACAAGAACAAAACAAATTTTGGGGAAGATATGGATGGCCCTTCTAGTAATTCAATCATCAAAAGTAGTTGAAAGTGAGAAGAGGCAAATGTAAAAAACTCATATTTGGAAAAGGTCTAGTCGCATTAAAGGAAAAAACAAAATTGCTTAAAAACCAAAAGATATTGAAATGGCATTTCCAGTAATCTTTGGGGGTATGTTGAGATTAGGTATTTGACAAGATAGGAGCTTGCTTACTTAGGCTTTCAATAAAGCAATTTCCATAGCACCAGTTTCTTCTTCTGGTATTTTGTTGCCTCCCATCAATTAGGTTAGATTAAGCTTTTAAGGCAAGTCTTTCTTCATACTGTAGAATGTAGCAGTTAGTCCTTATCTGCCAGAAACCTCTTTTTCCTTTAACACAATTTCTAACATTTTTTTGGTAGATGCTTCAATGGATTAAAAAGTATTGGAATGCAACATTCACAAATGAAATCAGAATTGCAGGGTTATTCATGAGTAAGAACATACGATAAATTCTTTGGGATTAGAATTCATCAACAAGGATTTATCTCTTCATACTATGCAATTGATTTAATGCTGCCTTTTTCTTCATATAAATGTAATACTAGAAAAACTTATGAGAAATTAAGGCCAGACTACAAGGTAAACTTAAAGAAATGTAGAAACTTACCATAGGACCTCAATGATGAGAAACATACAACGAGAAACATACAACTAAATTGAGAGCAAGGAGAAACATACAACGATGATATAACTCAAGTAAAATTCATCTCCCCAAAAAAGAGCATATAAAACTAAGAAAAACAGAGGGAAAAAAAGGTTGATCATGAGAAATTGCTTTTCTCCCAATCTTTTTTCCATAACCAGTATGATTAACTTATGCACTGTACTTGTCAAATCAATCTAAATAGCAAAGTCAGACTCTGGAGTAACAACCCTTCCTACAGCCTGAAGCATATAAATGGATGAAAACCAGGCAATCTATTAAAAAAGTGGTGATTCAAGAGTTGCAAACCTAGTTGAGGTCATGAATCATAATAATGCCTTCAGGATATTTCACTGTGGTTTTCTCTTCTAAAAAGGATATGATGATATTTCCAAGGAAAAATAATAAATATGCTTTATGAATTGTGCAGGGATTTTCCTGGAACACCAAGATACTAACTTTAATCCTACAGAGACCTTCTGACAATTGTTCCAATATAGATTTGTTTTCTTGCTCTTCCAGGGGAATTCTGGGTAGGAGCCTCTCTTAAGCGAATTGGGAAAGCAATTGAAGAGTTTTTTATAGCCTCTGACCTTACCTTGCAACAACATCTTCTGAACTATGTACTCACAACTGTAAATATCAATTTGGAAAATCCATTGCCATTACAAATTGATCCAATGCTGGCTAGTAATATTTGGGTGCAGCTTATTGATTATGAGAGCATCTTGTTTAGATGCAAACATTGCAATCAATATAACCACCTCATTCGGAAAGATCTTGATGAGATATTCTATGTGCAGTACAGTCTTCAAACGAAATGTAGGCTCATATAATCAACTTTGGTGGGGATCCTCCTAGATCAACATATGAGAATAAGGGAAAACATGAAACATTTGATAAGATTTGGCCCCTTAAAACTTACAAAGAGTTCTTAGGTGAGAATGACCCCTTAAAGGATGAAGATATCAATTTTAGTCAGTTAGAAATGTCCTTCCAAGCAACTTATGAACATAACAGACAAGTGTGGAGGGACATCACATTTTCAATCAGTGGGAAAGTTCCTCAAGCACTAGCTTCAATGTGGCATTTCATAGTGAAATCCTTAGTGTATGGAAAAGGATAATCCCATGTCCTCCATGTAGCAATATTTTTCTTTGCTTTTTAGGTTAGTTTTCCTTTCTATTTTTTTCTTCTTTTGTACTTATTTTTGGTAGTTCTTAATAAACTTATGAAATCTTATGCATGCTTTAGATTATCTTAGTCCCCTTTTAAAAACCGGTTGAACTGGAACCAGTTCTGAAATATTCCGGTTTGACCGGTTCACTAATTTTAAACATGGGACCATGGTTATGGAACGGACCGGTTTGACCGGATTTTAGGCCTAAACTAGCCGGGTCAAACCGGTCCGGTTTCGTCCTAAACCGGCCGGTTTTGCCATACGCAACAATTTATTGGTGGTTTCATTAAAAAAATTTTTTAATATTTTTTTATTTTTTATTTGCTCTAAACCCTAATTTGGTTTTATAAATACACCCCCCTCTATTGCTCCTATTCACTTCACGTCTCTCTCATTGAGCATTTGTGGGCATAAGATTAAAGAGTTTACTTTTTGTAGTGACCTTGGAAGTTGGAGGCTTGGAGCTTATTTGACATTGCTTGTGGGCTCTTTGTGGTGATATTGGCATCTATTTGTAGGCACCTCACCTCTATTTGTGAGCACCTCTCTTATTTGCCTAAGGATTTGGAGGATTGGGGCAGCATTGAAGAGTGTTCATTTGGAGTGAGTTTGGGGGTTGTTTGGCATCAAGTGTGGGCTCTTTGTGGTGGTCTTCACATCTACATTTGGAGGGTGTAGCCCATATACAAGCTTGGAGTGTTTCTTCACCTCATTTGTGTGCACATTGAAAGGTATGTTACATTTTAAACTTGCCCCTTATTTGTAAATTTTATTAAATAAGAAATCTGAAATTTATTTTGTTTTTATTTGCATTTTCAGATTTCTTTGCA
Organism: Taxus chinensis; assembly: GCA_019776745.2. NCBI lineage: Eukaryota > Viridiplantae > Streptophyta > Pinopsida > Cupressales > Taxaceae > Taxus > Taxus chinensis. The sequence goes on from CM034157.1 coordinate 373,219,872, forward strand.
TTTGCAATGGCCCCCAAAACAAAAGACCCTACATGGAGCCATGCAGACGTAATTGATAATCAAGTTTTTTGTAAATATTGTAAGAAACACATCAAGGGGGGATTCATAGGTTGAAACAACACTTGGCTGGTCAAAGAGGCCAAGTTACCCCATGTGATGCACCTGATATTGATGCCATTAGGTTGGAAATGAAAAACTTGCTTGAAAAACATAGAGAAGAGAAGGCTAGGCAAAAAGAGATGGAAGCTGAAATAGGGAGGAGGGAACATGCCTTGAGTGTTGAAGGATCTTGCTCTGACCCTTCTGTGACTGTTAGAGACCCCTTTCGATATATGCCTCCCCCATCCACTCATAGTCAAGAAAACCGGCCTCACAAAAGAAAGACCATTCAAAGCTTTTTTCCATCTTCCACACCTGCTAGTGCCTCCATGCCAACAGAAAATTAGCCCACCTTGGATAACCATTGGAAGAAGCAATACAAAGAAGCAGCTTTTGAGTACATTGCTAGATGGTGGTATGATGCAAATATCCCTTTCAATGCTGCCCACTCACCTTATTACCAGCCTATGTTTGATTCCATTGTTGTTGTTGGTAAGGGCTTCAAAGGCCCTAGTATGCATGACTTGAGAGGATCACTTTTGAAGAAAGAAGTTGCATCCATAGATGAATATTTGAAGAGTTGTAAAGCATCATGGGCCAAAACTAGATGCACTATTATGTCAGATGGGTGGAGTGATGGCAAGAACCGCACCATAATAAATTTTCTTGCCTCTTGTCCACAAGGTACTATGTTTTTGAAATCACTTGATGCATCTTATAGGGTGAAAGATGCAAATTTGTTGTTTGAACTTTTGGATGAGATTGTTGTAGAGGTGGGGGTGCAAATTGTTGTACAAATCATAACAAATAATGCCTCTAACTATGTTCTTGCTGGTAAGATGTTAGAGGCTAAACACAAAACAATATTTTGGACTCCATGTGTTGCACATTGCATAGACCTCATGCTTGAGGATATAGGAAAAAAAGATTGGATCAAGAACACTGTAGAGCATGGCAAAAGCATCACCAAATACATCTACAATCACTCATGGGTATTGAACCTAATGAGGAAGAACACTGAGGGCAGAGAACTTGTTAGGCCAGCCATCACGAGATTTGCAACAAACTTCCTCACGTTGCAATCTCTTCTTTCCCAACAACAAAACTTGAAAAAGATGTTTTCAAGTGATGAATGGAATGCATCAAAGTGGAGCCACAAACAAGATGGGAAAGACACAAAGAAGAAACTTTTTGACAATTTATTTTGGAAAAAAACAGCAGAGATTGTGAAAGTTGTTGAGCCTCTTGTTAAGGTGTTGCGGTTGGTGGATGGGGAAAAATTAGCCATGGGCTATATTTATGAGGCTATGGATCAGGCAAAGGAGCAGATAAGGGAAGCATACAAAGATAGGGTAACTAAGTATGGGCCTGTATGGGAGATTATAGATAATAGATGGAACAATCAACTCCATCGCCCTATACATGCAGCTGGGTATTTCTTGAACCCGAAATATCATTACGGTAGTTCAGCTTGGAGAAGATCAAACAGGAGAAGTAAAAGATGGTTTGTACGAGTGCCTAAAGTAAGCATGGTCCCTGATGAGATGCAACAACTTGAGGTTCACTGATAGATCAGTTTCTTCAGCAAAGCCTGTCAGGTACCTTTGGGAAAGTTCTTGCAAAGATTGCAAGGTATGTGGACCAACCAGGTAAGCAATTCTAAGTTTTTTTGAAGTTCATTTGATTAAATTTTTTAATGAATAATCATGAATTTTTAGCATAAGACAATCTAATTTGTTGAATTACACTTTAAGTTTTAAGTTATAAGTTTCATGTTTTACTTTTATTTTAATTGTTTCTTCATATCGTCATTGTTTACTTTAAACATTTTTTATCGCAGCACATTGGTGGGATTCATTTGGTAGTCAGTGTCCTCAATTGCAAAAGTTTGCAATTAGGATCCTGAGCCAAACTTGCCAGTGCTTTATGGTACCGAGCGCAACTGGTCATTATCTTTGAGCGGATTCACACGAAGAAGAGAATGGATTTGGAACAAACGGTTGAATGATCTTGTCTTTGTGTAGTACAACCTTCGGCTAAGGCGCAACCAGTTGTTGAACCGAAGACCTGATACATATCCCATTGTCTTGGATGATATAGATCCAACCTTAGATTGGGTAGAGGAGAGTCAGCCACTAGAGTTTGATCCCGATGACTTCGGGTGGATGGGTTTGGATCAGGATGATGAGTCATTAGCAGCACCGGCTGCCATCCCGTCACGAGACATAGCAGGCACTAGTCGCACTCGTGCTACTGTTCGTGCCAATATTGTTGCAGATGTACCTGAGGATTTGGATGGGTCCGAGTCAGAGCCAGATACGGTGATGATATTGATGAGGATGACCTTGAGGATCCCATTTCCAATAGCGGTGCTTCCTTTGATGATTGATCATTGATGTCATCTAGTTTATTCTAGAGTTTTGTAACTTGGAGTATTTGTAATGTATCAATGATCATTTGATGTTGCCTTTTTGGAGTCTCAAACTATGGAGGCCATTTAGAGCCTCATGGTTTATGTATTTTGTGCCCAGAATCTCATGTATGATATATGTATTGTGTATTAGGACTTGGAGTTCGTGCCATTTACATCTATAATAACACCTTTCTTGCATATATATAAAGCAAACTTTGCATCTTTTGTGTGTAATTGTTGGAATCATGCCTTTTTAACCTTTCAAATATATTGTTTTCATTAAAAATATAAAATTTTATGTATTTTTTAGTAAACCGGTTCATAAAGTTTGAACCGGTCATGATTGATGAGATAGTAAGAGTAATTCATCAAGGAGATACCTCATTAACATGATAAGGGTATGCTGTATAAGAACTTCTGATCTTGTACAAATGTAGACATTGATACCAATCAGAAATGGTGCATTAAGATCAAACGAATTCATGATGGGCCCAAGATGGAGTGTCGATTGGTGTTGGGTAAGGTAAGGGATCTTACTTTTACTTTTCACACTTATTGTAAGTTCATGCGTGCATTTATTGGAATGTTAGAGGGCTTGAAAGGTTGCCCCTCTAATTCATAATGACATTAAATTTGTTAATTCAGATGCATCAGCCTCATGTGATTTTTCTTCAAGAAACAAAGGTTTCAATGGAGGAAATGGATGCTATTAGTAAAAAGATTTGGCCGCACAAGTGAAGGGACTTCTGAAGTTGGGATCTTTAGAGCTGACACTAGGGGGAATAACTTCTCTATGGAATCCAAAGGAAATGGTTGTCTTACATATGGTGGCTAGCTGGGGAGTGTTAGGGCTTTTGGTTTAGAGCAAGGACTATTCTCAACAATTTTTTATGCTTGAATGTCTACTCTCCCATCCCTTAAAGGATAAAAGGTTAGTTTGTGAAGAATATTTCTTTTACATCCATTCCTTTCTAGATGCCTGGAATATTTCTTTTATTATTCCCTCTTGGGGGGGACTTCAGTACCATTTTATCTTTGGATGAGAAACTAGGAGGTATTAGAAGTTTAGATGGAAGTGCGACTCTTATGTCAGAACACATTAGGTTCCTGAATCTGGTTGATATGAAACCCTTTAATGGGGTGTAGACTAGGATGAATAAGAGACAAGGCCAAGATTGTATTATGGAAAGGCTAGATAGATTCCATGTTTTCAATGCTTTCTTCACTTCTGGTTTTATTCTTAAATCTTCTATTTTAATAAACACAATCATTGGCCAATTAACTTGGAAGTCTGGAACTCGCGCCTGCCCAACTCTCCTTTTAGATTTCAGCTTATGTGACTTCGGGATGACACTTTTAGAGATAAAATTATTCAGTGGTGGCATGAAGGAAAACCAAGATATGGTACGAAAATGTTCAGCTTCGTCAAACGGCTTCAGTTTATCAAAACTCAAGCTAAACATTGGAATTGGGAAGAGTTCGGCTAATGTCTCTGAGAAAAAGAAAGAGCTGTCAATAGATTGGCGCAATTGAATGAGGTCATCCAACAAAAGGAAGACATAATCTCTGCTAAGGTGAAATCCATCTAATCACCCAAAAAGAAGAATGGGAGAAACATGAAGAGATTTTGGTCAAACAGAAGTCTCATATTCAATGGCTTCAAGAGGGGGATTGTAATACTAAGTTCTTCCATAAATCTCTCTTAGCCAAAAGATCTCATAATTATATTTCTTCTCTAAAGAATAAGGAGGGTCTTCAGGACTACACTTGGGCAGGTATGAAAGATATAGCAACAAGACATATTATGAAAATATTTTTAAGTTGGCGAAAGCCTTAAACATAGAAGCCCAACATCAACTTCTAGCAGATATTCCCACTCTCATTTCAGAGGAAGATAACAAAATTTGTATGCCAAAGTCCAAAATTTGAACTTCATTGGATTGTTTTTAAAATGCAAAAAGGGAAGACTCTTGGGATGGTTTTCCTATTGAATTCTATCAAGAATTTTGGGATACAATTAAGGATGAGCTTTTAGAGGTGGTGGAAGAGGCCCACGTAGCCAAGTCCATTCTTAAAGAGATCAATAAGACTTTCATTGCACTAGTTCCCAAATCCCAAGAAGCTAACTGATGATTTTTGGCTTCCAACCAAAGCGCTTTGCAAGAATATAAAGGCATTACTAAGCTTGTTGGCTGAAAGGCTCAAACCTTTGTTGCATAAAATTATTTCACCATATGCAATGTGGCACTTTGTGGAATACAAAAATCCTAGATGAAATAGTGTTGGCTCAAGAAGCTCTTCACTCGATTTAGGCTCAAAAAATTCCCTCTATGTTTATCATGTTGGATTTATCCAAAGTCTATGACATCTGGTAGATTGGTATTTCCTCCTATAGGTCTTGATATAAGTTGCAATTTGCTATAGATTGGGTGGATTTGGCAGAAGGAATTATGTCCACAGTTTCCTTTTCAGAGGTCCTACATTAATGGCTCAAGATACTCATGGATTGTTTAAAGCCTCTCAATGGGATAAGAAAAGGTGATCCCCTCTCACAATATCTCTTCATGCTTATGGCTGAAAGTCTTGGGCAAAAAATGTTAAACCTAGAGATTCTAATAATGTGTAGAGGGTAGTTGACCATTCAAGGAACTAAACCCATTACTCATTTGCAATTTGTTGATGATGGTAAATTAATGGAAAAATACAATAGGCTAGTAGATTTAAGAGATCCTTTTTATCTACCATAACATTGTACATGTAGGAATGTAATAAATGGGACAATTTCTCTATAGAGTGCCCGCAAAATCAAAACCAAGTTCAGAAGTTGGGTATGGAGTTTGGTCCTTGTGATCATGGTGACGAGGAGTGCCCTTTAAAAGCAGCCAATATGGCTGAAATAGTCCCCTTTCCGACTCTAATGACAAATTCTGATTAGGTTATCACTTCACGCGCAACAAAGACAGAAAAGAAGTTAATAAAAACAAAGGATGAAGGATGATGTGCAGGCACTTAAAGATATAAATAACTGTCATGGAGAATGCAATTTACAACCCAAAATGCACCGGTAAAACCATGGTAACTGTTTCGTACACAACATATTGCTTACTACACAAGACAACGACACAATAATTCATTTTTTACCATACACACTTAATACATGAGCAACAACAATAAGTTCATGACTACACATCTTACCAAGGTATTGCTGAGCACTGAAAGAAAGAATGGTCGTCACAAGCTACAATGAACTCACAAACACATCTTCTCCGAAGGAGGCTAATAGGACTAGCATCATTCCATCTCCACTAGGGGTATCGTCCAAACTACAATCGTCCACTTAAGGTTTTTGCCAAGTTCAATCACAGCGATCTTAAGAAGACATTGGCCCAACTAGGTATAAATCACACGGCTACTACATTATTTGTTATACATTAGGCTACATTTTATACAAGGTTCATAAGGACATATCCTGTCATGTCCCTTTTTGAGGGCTGATTTTCGAAGACCTCAACCCATTCTCTCCCCGTGGGTCTAAGGAGGAAAGCAAGGGGAAGATCTGAACTATATCTTTATTGTTGTTTTACCTTTTATTATCATGTATCCTATTGGGAAGCCTAGCGCTCCAATAGAGGGACTTAAGTAGTTAGGAAATAAAGGTATCATGAGCATGTAGGCTCCAAATACCATTCATATATTTAAAAGCACTTACCTTAAGGGGTCGACCATCATTTTATATTGTAAAAAGCACACCTTGTGGCTATAAGGAGGTCACTTGGGCATTATTGAATTATGCTTTTGGGTGATTATTCATATTTTGGTGAAAGTTGGTTAGTGTAGTCCTCTTACTATCTCTCTCAAGGACGAAACCCCTTGAGTTGAGGACCTTGTCCAAGGACAAAAACCCTTGGTTGAGGGCTTTGTGGAGGACGAAAACCCTTCATAAGGTTTTGTGTATGCAAGCTGATTTGAAAGGCAATAAATTATCATTTTCTTGCATGATTGGTCTCTTTGACTCGATAACATATTTGTTTGGATTCAAGTGATCCACTTGGGAGTGGTAATTTGGTATGTGTGATATTAATCTGGCAAATATGAAATTACTATCTTGTTCTCTATATTTTCTAAGGCCAAAATCTTGAGTTCGGTGAATTTTGGAGGTGTTATACTATTTTTCCAAGCTTGATGATGTTCATTGGTAAAGGGTTCTGTAATTAATTATTTTCACACTCAATTATCATTTTTAACAGCTGAATGTGTTGCTATTGGGGTTTTCTACTAATTTTGGCATAAAATTTGAACAATTTTTTGCAAGGTTTGACCCATGCTTTGAGGGGTTTAACTCCTCTAGGAAACTCACTGCCACAAGGTGTGTTTTAGAAGTCGCTAGGATAATGACAGGGGTGTCTTATCACAAACTGTATCTCATAAATCTGATGTGTCTCACATGAGTTAAATCTTACATGCAAACTGGTCAATCTCCTTGAAGCATTCCCTAATAAAAGGGACATGTACTAACCTCAGGATGTATAAAATCCTCAATGAATTGAAGTAGTTTTCGTTCTTCAATCAAACAAGAAAGGTTTTGTCTCCTTGTTGGCCACACTAAAGGATTTTCGCCCTTAAAGCCTGCAAGTAGTTGAGCAATCAGCCCAAAAATCATGTAATGTTAATTTTAGACAAGATGATGATGATGCACAAATGAGCCAAGTGACCACTTCTTTATACCTTGTTGTGGAGCCAAAACCAATTAGAATGCTTCCAAAATAGAACTAACCTCATAATGGATGCTTCTCTTTTATTTTTCCTTTGGCTTTTTATCTTCTTAACCCAACCGACCTAACTTTATACGGGAAACTACTAACGAAGAATGCAATGCTCACGAAAATAACTGAAAAACATGACAATTACTGCCCTTTGTGAGCCTCAAACGAATGACTGTCTTGCCCTCTGTGAGCCTCGAATGTGACTCAAAGTCTTAAAACAAACTCACGAACAACCTCCTTCAGAAGGGGGATTTTATATCTTAGTCCTCTTCAACGAGTACAAGATTTGCTTTGATACGAAATGGACTACATAGATGGTGATCTACTGGAGGAATAATGATTTTGGTTAAATTGGAATGCACACAGCTCTCCCAAGTTGTGTGTCTCATTAGTGTTGCGTATTCATGTAAGCAGATGGTTACAAAATGGTTGAAGTGATTTAGTTACCGATTCCTATGGAATAGTTAATCAACAGCAACCAATAGTGGACTTTGGTGAACTTTAATACTATAAGCCATCCTATATTCCTACAGGGGGGGCTTGGTTTAAAATCTGCATCTAAGAATGCTAAGGCCCTTTAGGCCAAACTCTATTGGCAGACTTCTGCATTGGCTGAATGAATTATGGGCTTATAATCTTTGGGCCAAACTATGCGGAAGGCAGGTCCCCAGAGGAGATTATTCGTCTTCATCTTCCTAAGTTAGAGGTTCTCATATGCTTTCTACTTTAAGGGTTGGTGAGGAGATGCTTAATAAGCATCTGTACTAGAATTGTTAAGAATGGACAGAAGAGCTAACTTTTGGATAGATTCTTGGGATGGTCATCCTCCTCTTGTTGAGCAGTTTCCTCTTTGGAGACCTATTATGAAGAGTCTCCATTCCAAGAATTGGATGAAGGCGGCACATTATTGCAGACCCTGGTGAATAATTTGGCAAAAGTATGATAGAAGTTGGATTCCTCTTGATGATTGGTCCATTTCGGTTAGTAGGACAATCAAAAGCGGGACATCTTTTTTGTAATTCAAAGGAGGTACACTCTCTTGCTCGCAAGATGAAGATAGTATTAGTCTGGGTTATTTGGGGGTTTACATTGTCACTAGAGGTTATGATGCTCTTTCTTGGATCACTTCTCATCCTTTAAAAGACATCTTTAAACCTCCTTGCACTCAAAACCTTTGGCCCAAAGTTTGCTTCTTCATCTGGCTATTGCTACATTGAAGAATCCTCATAGGTGAGCATTTGATGAAGCAAGGATTTCATGGTCCCTTTAGATGTGAAATGTGCCGGGGAAAATGAGGATTCTATTGGTCAACTCTTAGAGACTGTCTGATCACAATCAACCTTTGGCACGCCCTAGCTAATTTGTTGGATATTCATTGGCAGTGGAGTTGGAAATTTGTACCAAATCTAAAGGGACTGGATCGATTAGGATCATCCTGACAAATATATGGTTATCATATTATGTGGATTAGCACATCTCTTCTCCTATGGAATATCTAGAAGGAGATAAATAAGAGAATCTTCATTCGGGAATATAGAGACAGATAATTTGTTTGGACAAAACTCAAGCAAATATCACAGAATCAATTCGTTATTTGATACCAAACCCTCAAGCACCTAGTCAAGATGGGACTGAATTTTATATAAGCTTCAATTTCAGTCAGGGAAATTTATTGGCAATTGAAGAGCTACACGAGATAATAAAGGGCAGCGGTCTCCTCCACCTTTTGGGGTAGGTAAAGTTAGTATTGATGGGACTTCTAGAGGCAATGTTGGCAAAGCCAGTATGGAAGGCGAAGGAAGGATACATAATGGTGATCCAGCTTTCCTGTTTGTGGAAATTTAGGGTTTCTCTCCAATAATATGGTGGAAGGATATGCTATTTTAATAGGACTCGAAGAGGCTATGAAGGTAGGTTGGCAGAATATCATAGTGGAGTCATATTCTCAATTTTGGATTAAGTATTTGCAATATGCTACCCCTTGTAGTTAGGAGGATTAAAGATTGGGCAGAGTGTTGAATACAATTGAAAATATCTAGCAAACCTTTTAGGCAGTAGACTTCTGGTATATCCCAAGGAATCAAAATAAGGTGGTTTATGCTTTGGCGAATTTGGTGCTATACAAATCAGATATAGTTTGTCATGGTCTCCCCCCGCATTGGTGGTCATCCAATTACTTCCATTGCATATATGACATCCCCTAGCAATAGTGGGAATAAATGCTGCTGAGTAATTCTAGAAACTATGTTTACCTACCACCATTAACGCGACAATCAAATAATAATGTTATTTTTTAAAAGCCCATAAGTATGGGTACCCCATAACATTCGGTTAATTTGAACAATAGATTAGATACTGCCACTTGAGCTGGAGTTACTGTAAAAATAGCAGGAGGTATATGTCCATTTACTGAATTATAAGAATCTTATTTTCCAAGTTCCAAATAAAAATTCTGAGTCAGGAAAAGAACTCTTTTACTTTAAGGAACTATACACGTCCAACATAGCACTGCAATAGAAACATTCATGATCATAGAAAAATAAGCCTTCGCATTTTATGTGCATAGTGAGCATGGTGCATATTATACTCCAATCTTCTTGAAATAGCCTAAAACTTTACAGCATATTTAAGATGAGGAAAATAGCATTTCACTTACCCGAGGCATATAAAGGAGTCTTTGTGTCCTTGAAACCACGGAATACTCCTTGCACTGCAAGTGAAACTACTACAGCCGGAGCACCAAGGGCTCGAAAAGCAAGGTATCGCTGTGAAGGAAGCCGCATTGGTGAATCCTATGGCAATACATGTGATAACAATATCATTCAAAAGTAAAGAGATATCCATTATCCAGCAAAGAAGATTTGAGTTTTTTAACAAATTAAAAATTGTTGCCAAACAGTAACTGTTGACAACATTTATGTATCATAGCTTGAAACATTTCATGAACTGGTATCACAAACAAAGATCAAAGTAAAAGTAATGGAAACTCGATCTTAATAAGCATTGTTCAAATATCTGAGACGCTCGGGAAAATCAAGTGCGTTATATGGAAAATGTAATTAGAGGCAGAATAGTTCACCGTCCATAAATCTAGGAGACCTTTATGATATAACTTGGGCAGGAATAACAAAATGCTAACTGATAACTAAAAAGCTGCAATGGGTCATATAGAAAAGAATGATATTTCCAAGCCAGCAAATGTTGGAAAGTTTAATTCATAAACAAAAAACTCCTATTCGTCAACTTTTTTATCTAAAAAAGAATGATATGTCCAAGCCAGCAAATATTAAAACTTACACCAGAAATACCCATGACATTCAAAAAGGGCCCCGCTCCAAAAGCTAAGGCAGCAGCTTCAACAATACCAAGACCAGCTGCTAAAACTAATGCAGTTGAAACTGCAGGTAAGTGCTTCCTTTCTATTGTATCAATAAAAAGCTTTTGGATTTTGCTGTTCTCTTCATGACTACTATCACCTGTAAAATATACCAGGCTGTAGATTAAGATGACAAATTAGTACAACGTCTTGCAAAAGGAAAAGAACTTGTGAACTTTGCATCTAAGTTTTACATATTCTTGTTAAAAATAAACTTTTTCCATCATTGTGAGACTTACGTTGGACACTTCTTGAAGCATCTTCGGCCACAAAGGATGTTGTGACATTGAGGAGTGGGACATTAAACAATTTGGAGATGAGATTGAAGACTGAAATTGAAACTCCGACAGAAGCTAATTCCACAGGACCTTCAAGATGGAAGTTTAGAATTCATCAATCAAGATGCATATTCAGTCAATTTAGTAACTCAAAATAAACATTAACATATGGTAAAATGCTTCAAGAGTCAACTTGAATGCATCACATACACGACCACACATTATGATCCACAATTTTGCCTGAAAGTCCAGTGCAGAAAGAAGTTGAAAACTCGTCACTAATGGTCAGAAAAGGCAAGAACACAGAAATGCAAATGCAGTTTTGATCTATTTCTTATTCTTATTTCTTGTGCTCTGCTAAATCAGAGAATACAATATTTATAGAATAACAGTAAACAGAGTCTTATTCAAACTCAAACTCAAACTACCCTATCTCTACTCTTCATCCTATAGATGGACAACATTGCCAGCACGTACACATATCATCTAATGTGTTGTCAAATATAAAACAACTTCCCTAAATGCTAGCTACAGAATCCTGAATGCTAACTACAGAATCCCTAAATATTAGGCTATAATTTCTGCATGTCTAACACTCCCACTTAGCCAAATATTTGTCAACCAGCTTGTATCACATCGAATCCTTCTTTGCAAAACTCAAACTTATTTCTTGGTAATGCCTTTGTCAATGCATCCGCCACCATCATTTCAGTTGCACAGTACTCCATTTTGATAGTGTTGTTCTCAATTTGTTCACGGATGAAATGGTATTGTATCCCTATATGTTTAACTCTCCCATGATACTTCGAATTCTTCGTCATGGCTATGCAACTTTGGCTGTCACACTTTAATATTGTTGGTTGGGATTGAGTAACCTCGATGTCCTGCAACAATCTTCTCAACCAAATCAATTCTTTTGCAGCTTGACATGCTGCTATATATTCTGCTTCTGCACTGGAGAGAGAAACAGTTCGTTGTTTCTTACTTGCCCACGAAACTGCACCTCCACTAAGGATAAAACAGAACCCTGAAGTTGATCTCTTACTATCAACGTCCCCTGCCCAATCTGCATCACAATACCCAGTAAGTTGCAAAGATTTTTCTGAACTCCCACTGAATCTTATTCCATGTTTAGTTGTTCCTTGTAGATATCTAAAAATTCTTTTAACTGCTGCCCAATGTTGTGGTCCAGGATTGCTAGAATATTGGCTCACAATACTTACAACATGTGCAATATCAGGTTTTCTAGAAACCATTGCAAACATTAGGCTCCCAACAACATTTTGATATGGAACCATACTCATATAACTTTCTTCTTCTTGTGTTTTGGGACACATGTCCAGTGAAAGTTTGTTTCCTACTTCCATTGGAGTACTTACTGGCTTGCAATTTTCCATCCCAAATTTCTTGAGAATGTTCCTAATGTACCTCTCTTGGCTAAGATGGATTTTCCTCTTCTCCCTATCTCTTAAAATTTGAATGCCCAAGCAATAATGAATCTCACCATGATCAGTCATCTCAAATTCTGCAGCTAATTGAGACTTAAACATGCCTAACATCTTAAAATCATTACTCATAATGATGGTGTCATCAACATATAAGGCTAAGATGACTAGAGACTCACCAATATGCTTTATGTAGACATTTGAATCAGCATTGCAACTTACATATCCTTCATTTTGGAGAAACCCATCAATACGCTCATACCATGCTCTTGAAGACTGTTTCAGTCCATACAATGTTTTCTGAAGCTTGCATACTAACTGCTCCTTTCCTTCTTGTATGTAGCCTTCTTGTTGTTCCATATAAACTTCTTCCTTTAAGAATCCATTTAAAAATGTAGTTTTTATATCTAGCTGATGTACATGAAGATCCAAGGTTGCTGCCACTGCTAACAGAATCCTGATGGATGTTATCTTGACTACAGGAGAAAAGGTGTCATGATAATCCAAACCTGCAATTTGGGTGTAACCTTTTGCCACCAATCGAGCCTTGTAGCGGTCTATCGACCCATCAGACTTGTACTTTTGTTTGAATAACCACTTGCATCCAACCACTCTCCTTCCAGGTGGAAGAATTGTGAGTTCCCATGTCTGATTTTTTATGAGCGATTCATATTTAGCATCCATTGCTTGCCTCCAATCTGCTGCATAAATACTTTGAAGTGCTTCTTGAACACTGAGTGGTTCATCAACCTCTACACTAAGTGCATATGATTCAGATGCCTTTCGAGTGGGTTTTCCGTAGTCTTGTTGATCTACGAAGCTGCTGCTCTCCTTGTTCATCTCCTATGGGTTGTGTGGCTGCAACTTGTAATGGTCTTGCTGGAGTAGAATTCTCATGCTCAGATTCTTCATCAGATCCGAGATCATAAGGCCTTGTTTCTGAATCCTTAGTATTTTCCATCTCTGTTGATTTGTGCAAAATTGAATTTTCGTCAAAAATGACGTCTCTTCTGACTAGAATCTCATGTGTTATAGGATCATAAATTCGATATCCCTTTGAATTCAAACTGTATCCAACCATTATACACTTCTTGCTTTTGTCATCTAGCTTCTTTCTTTCTTCATCTGGTATATGTGCATATGCTATGCAACCAAAAATTCTTAAATCATTGACACTTGGCTTGCTTCCATGCCATGCCTCATAAGGTGTCTTCTTATGCAATGCAGCAGTTGGCAACCTGTTTTGTATATATGTTGCACTGGAGACTGCTTCAGCCCAAAAAACATTAGATAATCCACTACTCTTAAGCATGCATCTAGCACTTTCAACAAGAGTCCTATTCCTTCTTTCAGTGACACCATTCTGTTGCGGTGAATAAGGAACAATATACTCAAGTTTGATACCTTCTTTTGCACATACAATTTTGAAAGCATTTGAGGTATATTCACCCCCATTATCACATCTAAGTCGTTTCAAAGGTTTTCCTGACTGCTTCTCACCAAATGCTTTAAAAACCTTAAACATCTCTAATGCACATGATTTATTTTTGATAAAATAAACAAAGGTCATTCTAGAGGAATCATCAATAAAGGTAATAAAATACCTTTCCCCATTGTGTGACATTGTTTGCATTGCACCGCAAATATCTGAATGTACAAGTTCCATTTTCTCCTTAGCTCGTGTTGCTCCTTTCTTTGGGAAGGGGAATCTATGTTGCTTTCCTAAACAACAACCTTCACACACTCCCAACTCAACTGGTAGATGCAAATTAAAATCTTCCACAAGCTGCTCTGATTTTAATATTCGAAGCGAATGAGGATTTGCATGTCCGAATCTATGATGCCAAAGAACTGAATCAGATATTTCATTATTTGTTGTTGTTAACACCACATCAGGTACTGCTGCACATAACTTGTACAGATTGCCATCTCTGATTCCCTTAGCAACAATTACTCCTTCAACATCCTTTAGGACACATTCCTTGTTGTCAAACTGTGCAATTATGCCAGCATCGGTAATCTTGCTCACTGATAAAAGACTTTTTACTAGAGCAGGTACATACCATACGTTCTGGATTTTCTTGTATCCACCATCTGGCATTTGCAATGGAATATCTCCAATTCCGATCATCTCACATTTGCTATCATCTCCAAGATTGACAGTCTTACTCTTGGGTGCTTCTGTATATGCCATAAACCAACTTCTCTCAGGTGTCATATGCTGAGTTGCTCCTGAATCTAAATACCAGCAATTTGAAACATCAGAACTTGGGGTTGTGACAACCGAAAACAAATTTTCTTGGTCATTGCTTGAGGTCATGTTAGCTTCAGCAGCCTTCCTTTTCTTTACCTCTTCTACCCATGCTAACCACTTTCGGCATTGTTTCTTAAAATTCCCAGGAGCTCCACAATGAAAGCAATTTCCCTTATTTTTCTCCTCCTTTGTGTCTTTACCATTCTTTGAGACATTGGACTGGGAGGGATGAGATTTGTTGTCACTCTTCCTTTTTGCTTTGCCCTTATATCCTGCTGAAAACAGTGTTGTAGGATTCTCATCATTCAGGCCCCCATCCTTCCTTCTGATTTCTTCTTGAAGTAGTGCTGCTATTACTTTTGTCAAATCCAAATTAGATTGGGTGCTTAGTGCTACTACCAGTCCAGAATAGGATTCTGGAAAACTCCCAAGAAGTGACATAACAACATCTTCTTCTGCAATCACTGATCCACATGCTGCCAATTGATTTTTGAGAGATTTAAACTGATTTGTGAAATCTGATATCTTTTGTGTTTCCTGCATCTTTAACTGAAAAAATCTTCTTCTAAGATATAATCTTGTGCTAACATCATTTGATTCATATAACTTGATTAATTGATCCCAAGCTTCCTTTGCTGATTTTGCCTCACTTACATGTAAAAGCACATTATCACTCAAACTTAAAAGTATACAGGAACGAGCCCTACCTTCCTTTGACTCCCACTTACTGATCATATCTGCATCCTGGGTGGGTTTAGTCTCAGTCCCTTCAACTATATTGAGTAGATCCTTGTTCAGCAGCAACATCTTCATTCTGAGCTTCCAGAGATTAAATCCAACGCCATCAAATCGTTCTACCATCCTGTGAGGATCTCCTGCAACAAATGTGGCCATATCTCTGTCTTTAAACTTCTGATACTTCTCTGCAGCAGCACTTCACCAACACTGCTCTGATACCATGAAAATTATTAGCACTCTTAAATAGAACACAGAAATGCAACTGCAGGTTTTGATCTATTTCTTATTCTTATTTGCTTGTGCTCTGCTAAATCAGAGAATACAATCTTTATAGAATAACAATAAACAGAGTCTTATTCAAACTCAAACTCAAACTACCCTATCTCTACTCTTCATCCTACAGATGGACAACATATGCCAGCACATACACATATCATCTAATGTGTTGTCAATTACAAAACAACTTCCCTAAATGCTAGCTACAGAATCCTAAATGCTAGCTACATAATCCCTAAATATTAGGCTAAACTAGGTGTATTACCAAGTGCCAATTTTAAGAAACTAGAATTGAATCTTGAGTATATGAGCAATGAAAAGAACAATAACAATTACAACGAAAGGAATGGATTCAGAACCTAATCTGCCCACATAAGCTGTCTCCATCAACTGAGCTACTGGTTCAATTGCCTGTCCCGCGATTGCAGGCAAAAGAAGAAGCGTCAGCTCATCAACCTGCAGTTTTCTGTTGGGCAGGGTGGACATCTGTCAGCTGATTAACGCAAACTGAAGTACGCTATTTACAAAAGTTAAATGAGGAAAAAGGTACCTGTAAGCTTTGACGGGAGTGCACAATGGGTTTCTGCTGTCATTACATATGAAAGGTCCCGGAGAAGCACAGAATCTTCTTGCCTGCAAACTCCGCCTCCTTGAACTCTCCTCATGTTTCTGTTTATTATTTATTACTTTCAAAGAATCGCAGTAACTAGTATTCCCTCTCCCTGGAACAGCACCAGCTCTGTGCTTCAAAAGAGTCTGGTATGGCTTGTGAAATGAGCAAGGGCGAGGGGGTAAATATTCATCCAGTCTTGTATGCGGGGAACTACTTAAACTTGGCCTCATTTTCTTTTCCTTCCCCTCTTCGCTTGTCAAATCAAAACCCAAAAAATTATGTGTCTTCCTTCGTGCGACAAGAAACAAAAGCAACATTTCTTCTTAAATATAAAATCTAAATTTCACAATTGGAAGAAAGTTACAAGTGTCTACACTAGAACTTTCTATACCTACCTATTTGCAGCTTAAAGTGGTGAAAGTGGATTCCAATGAAATGCAATATTGAAAACATAATTAACTGCTTTTAATATAAAGTTTTAATAATTAATTTATTCAAGTAACTTGTTACGTTTGATATGAATACTAATATAATTTATTAAGAATGGTCATGAATGTGATTGGGAAGTGACTCGACAATCTATGTACATATTTTAATTAATGGGTTCATCTTTTTTTAAAGAGAATATGTGTTAGTTTTTTTTTTAAATGTTACATAAGTTTAAAGCAATCACTTATTACATCTTATAAGCACTAGTATATGTGTCAATTTTTATATTTATGGCTACAAAAAATATAAAAAATATTGTATCAGAATAAGACCCAAAAATTGTTTAATCCATAAAAAATAATCAATAGAAAACTAAATAAATCAAAGAAATTAAATTTAGATTATTAGAAAATTGGTAAATTAATATCTCAATATTAGAAATTGGTAAAAAAAAAATTAGTTTTCATTGGTCAAAATAGATTTTTCTAATTGAAAAGGGTGAAACATATAGTAATTTGCATTCGAAAAAAATTAATAAAGGTGTGTTTGTCACATTTGTATTTTTGTAACCAAAGGGAAATGAGGGTGGTCTAGTGTCATGGAATTGTAGAGCTCTTACATAGGGTGAACCCCCTTAAAATCTTTGGGCGGTACACAGAGGACCCTTACCATATATTGCGGGTAAGTCATAGGAATTGAACCCACAAAGTCGGCCACATAAAGTGATGGGCGAGGTTGAGTGAGCCAACCTTGGGGGTCATTTTTGTCATATTTTTATAACCTAGGGTTTTGCCTCTTCAACTTTAATATAGAATTTGTTTTGTTCAGCTCTCCAAAAAAATCATTACCCTTAACATTTAATTATCCTTTTCTTGTATATCTACCCTTCACACAATGTTAATGTTTAATTAGCTTACTAAAGGAATTTGAATCATTAAATGCAACTCAATTTGGAGGTAGAGTTCATGGGACCCAAAATAACTCATAAGTTTGTTCTAAAGGCCTTCCACAAGGTAATGTACTCCGTAATTAAGAAAATCCTCTTTATGTTAGTTTGCAAGTTCAAGATTTTGAAAATACTTGCCAATGGCTTAAATCAAATGTATTGGTCATTTTGTGGGTTGAATCCCCTTTAGATCCATGTTTAAGACTTGGTTTTAGAAGAATTGACAACTCCCGTGGTGTCAAGTTTAAAAAGGCGCAAAACATGGCCAATGGTTTTTCCTAGTTAGATATGTTTTCCTTTACCAATGTGTCATCATTCTTAAAATTGACCTCAGTACTTTAGAATCACATTATTTTGTGCCTTCCCCTTAGTCACGGGATTTTGTTGTCTCTAATGAAACTAAGCTCAAAGTCTTGATATGGGTTGAACTCCGTAGTCTTCATATGCCTTTATGGTCATTTCTAAAGCAATTTATCAAACCCTTGAGTCATTTTGTGTGCTTCAAAATTGACAAATTATATACTGATAGACCTTAAAGGAGAGTCTATGTGGAGGTCAACCCCAAACAAGATCTTATAGAGACTATTGGTATCCAAATCAAAGGCCAACGATTTTCATAACATGTGGCCTATCTTAATCTACCCAATAATTGATATCACTACTAGTCATTTGAGCATAAGATCAAGGATTGCTTGTTCATGGCTACAACCAATCCCCTAATTAGTCCAACAAGGTCGAACAAATAACAAAAAGGGAATAATGAAATAAATAAAATAATAGGAATAATAAGGTTCCCATTAACGACAATGCCAACCCTAAAGATATCTTCGTTGTCATTGATACATTACCACCCGCCACTTAAACCTCCACTATGCATGCCCTTCAAGTTAAGCTTAAATCGATTGTATCATGCATGTCACAAGCAACAAATTTTTCTTACATTGAATCTTTAATACCATCTTTCTTTGTGTCAAAAGGTATTCCCTCTTCCTCAGAGTTTCTACCAAGTGAATATCCTCTTTCCACATGTCATCAAGTTGCCCATTACTTGTGGAGCCCTTCTTCAAGTTCTTAAGAAGATGAATTTTTGTAAGAGGAGCGGTGGCCAATTAACTTGGTAGTATTTTAACACAAAATCCAAGACCATATAATTCTACATAAATAATTTTGGTTCCCACTCGCCAGGATGGTGATAATATGGACCTTGATAATTTTATATATATATATATATATATATATATATATATATATATATATATCACAAAATTTCCATACACTTACTAACCCTCTTGTAAATACATCGTTAGGGGCATTCATCAACAATTACTTGAAATGCAAATTTTATGCCTCTAATAGGACATGTTTTTTGAATTACCTATGTACTTGGAAATGAAATGATATTTTTTATGTCACCTATCCTATGTCTCGTCACTACAAGGGATGTGGAGGAATATTCACCTTGATGGTGCCATTTTTTTCCTCGTTTGCAATGAATTGGTGAATTGGCCCAACCAACAATGTCACTTAGATAGTTTTTATTTTGATGGATTTTCTCTAGGTTTGATTAATCTTTTAAATTTACAAAAATGTCATAGAAATATTGATGCTCTAGTGGTGGCTTGCATAGGAATTTCCCATTGGTAACTAGATAATCTAGGGTATTTTAACATGATTGAATGGATTGATTATAAAAAATGGTTATATGGTACTAAAAATTCATCCTATGTACTTGGAAATATCATTGTTGCATTTATTATGACACTAAAAATAGGAAAAGTAAAGGAAGTGTCATGCTCAAATAGAAGATAAGGACATGAAGACTTGGTGGCCAAGAAAGGGCTATTTTTGGAGAAGGAACTTTCAGTTTGAGCACACACATTGAAGCTAATAATAGTATTAAAGTGGAGTTTATCTTTCAGATTGATCTATTATTAATCTTGTTAGAAGCATGCATGTTGTCTATTTTGAGCATGCAGTCTATTTTGAGATGCATGGGCAGTGAAGGGAAAGTCCCCACCCCTATATATATGTATTATACTCCATTATATTAGGACACCATGTATTATACATATATGTATGTTATGTATGTGATTGTATGTACTCTGATATTATACCCATGATGTAATAGAGTTTATGCTCTTGATGTTCTGGCATGCATGACTCTCTGGTGACTATTGTTATATATTCAACTTTCTGCTATGTAATATTTTGTTATTAATGGATAATTGTGGATGGATTCTGGTAATTGATGTATCTAATTATGGTGATCACATAGTGTAATTGATCTTACCACTGGTTTGATCTATTATGTTTCCTTATTACATGTGTTTCTTAATGAATGTATACAATAATGATTTACATATGAATGTATGATTTGGTAGTGGTAATCATGAACATGCATGCTAACATCTTGACAAGCTAGTATAAATGAGGGACCTGGTAGCTTCACGCACTTCAGGTGAGCATTCAGATCTGTCTGGATGAAGTGTTAGCATGCCTAGGAAATTGAGTGAATAAAAAAGACTACATTTTGGTTTGTTGTTGGGACCTCTTTTCAAACTGTTTGCCAGGATGTTGCATGTAGATGGTGTATCGATTGACTCTTGAGAGCATTGAAATTTGGTTAGAAGATGAACAAGATCAGTTTGCATAGAGATATGGTTCTGGACCTGATTTCAATGCACGTAAGTGGGTGGAAGATCATCTCTATCATGAGCTCTATGAGACATTTTTCAGCCTTTTTCCAATAGAATTGTATGAGTGGTTGTCAGCATATGCATCAAAGAAAAGTTGGGGATACAGGCTGAGGGTTTGGACAAAGGAAGATTACCAGACTTTGTTTGATGTTGATGAAGCTTGGACTCATGTTGTAGATCATTGGTGGGCTGGTGTAGTGTGTAGTTACACTTTGGAGTACACTATCTCTATGTATTCATGTATGGAAGTTATTGAGTTTGAATTTGTGCATGAGCCCAAAGGGTCTTACTTGTGTGTTATTCCTTTGGAAATTAAGATCTTGATGGTGATACTGAGTTTGGAGAAACTACCTATGGCTAGCTAAACCCCACCACATGCAGGGGTAGGAGCAGGTGTGGTGAAAGATGGTGGACCTAGAGGTAGAAAGGTAGAGAGAGGAAAGAAGACTCAAGTATAATGAAGCACGAGAGAGGGAATTGGTGAAGAAGCATGATGTTGAGGAGTCTATGGAGTTGTGGAGGTAGATGGCTCATGAAGGATTTGAAGCTCACATGGAAGACATGGAGCTAGAGCATCAAGCTCTCCCACACTTAGGAAAGTGTAGTAGAGAATCCCCTTTGGCTTTGGATGAGAGCACATCAGAGGAGGAAAGATTGAGGACCGCATGTGTGCATCTGATCCCACCTAGTGACCTAGCCCTTGTGCATGGTGTTCCAGTTCCAGAAGTAGTCATTGAGAAGCAGCTAGTATATGTAATCCAAGTAGCTATGGGTAGATATCATTTTCCTTTGAATTCAAAAGTGCATCAGACAACACATACACCTATGGTAGCACAGATGACATCATTGTTTGGAGGTCTGATTGGAGGAATATTTTTAGGGTGTCATCAGGATAGAGTTTGGGTGCACAGAATATTGGGAATACATCTAGAAGTACTACAACTTCACAGACCATGTGGGAGTTCAGTTTAGCACTATAGTTGGGATGCAAGGAAGTATATCCACTAGTCTAGTGCACGCTACAGGAGGGTCAGGTGGATCAAGAGGATCAGGAGGATTGGGATCAAGTGGATCAGGTGGTTCTAGAGGTGGAGGAAATACTGGTAGGGGCTCTGGTTCTGGATCTGGTGGGCAGGGTCCACACCCTCATCAGCCACATCAAGTTTACTATGAGATGTCTCTCCACTTACCAGAGTATAGGGGCATTGAAGATGCAACAGAGCGTGTGCATAAGTGTGAGCTACTATGGCATGCTAAAGGAATTACAACATCAGATAGAAAATCAAGTCAGTTTTCTACTACTCTTCAAGGGCACACACATAGCTAGTACAGAAAGTATGACCTGCATCAGACTGTGGTAGATTATGATGCTTTGCGCTCTACATTTCTAGCTGAGTTCCATATTCCAGAGTTTGAACAGAAGAGTATCAGTGCACTTAAAGACATCAAACAGGGCTTATTTGAGAGTGTAAGGGAGTATGATGTGTGTTTTAAAACTTTATTGTCAAATTTGTCTTATGATATTCATCCAAGTCAACATGCACAGTGGTTTGTTGGTGGATTATTGATTCCATTCATATGGGCACTTATCTCATAAGAATTTTTGTGGACCCGTGTGAGGCCTTGGAAGTAAATCTCTGCATGCTGAGGTAGTTGGAAGTGTGGACACTAGAGTAAGTCCATTCTTAGAAGCACATATTGCAGCCATGGTGAAGCAGTTGGAAAATATCTCTGCTAATTCAGCTCATGAGATGTGTAGTGGCATATGGTGCACAAATTGTGAGGTTGAAGGACATACTAAGGATAACTTCCCTCGCAAGTTGGTGTGTGCCTTGTTGTTGGATTGTGAGATTTTTCATTTGGACCATGATGTGAGTAGATTCCATCTCTTATAGCTTGCGATCTGGAAGAATGTGTCTATGTATTGTAAGATTTGCAAAACCCATACTCATGACACCACTGACTGTAGATTAATTGATCATATTCATGAAGCCATTGAGACTGGTGTGTGCCAGACTAGTGTGGCAAGTGGATCTAAGGAACAGGAGAACAACATAATGAAGGGTGCACTAATGGGGATAATAGGAATAGAGGCTTTCATGGGGGATATAGAGGTCATGGTCGCGGCTGTGGGAGAGGAGGATTTGCTAGAGGAACTTGCTATACTTGTGGATCTCTTGATCATTATCAGTGTGAGTTCCCTCAGAATGTGCTTTGCTCATGGTGTGGAAGCAACACAAGTTTGAAGAATGTCCTGACTTATATGAGCACATGAGAAAATCATCACAAGCAAGACAAGGGTGTGGGAATGATTAAGGTACAACATAGTTGAAGATCAATGGATGCCAAAGATAACACCTAATCCTGAATTACAACCCATTTTAGTTACTACACGCACTGAGGCTACACGTGCATGTGAACCTCTAAAGTATAAGAAAACTATAACAAAGCAAGAAGTGATAAATGCCAAGTATCCAGATGTTGCACATCAGAAAGAGGTTTACCAGGAGACTATGGATGTCATCAGGGATCTGTAGGGAGAGATTTAGTGCTTGAAGGAGAAAGGCACGCATTATAGATCAAGAAAATAAGGTTGAACTCCCATAGAAGGATGTAGATGACCTGAAGGAGGTATGTCAAATGTTGCACCAGGAGAACATCATCCCTTTGTTAGGAGAATGGTTATGAGAAAAGGTACCACATGCTGGTTCTGAGTGTGAGAGGAAGATACTCCATGCAAATCTACCCCCACATAATCATGAATTTGACAAGGAAATTACACTTAATGCAGTCATAGATGGATGGCTTCTGAGAAACATTCTGATAGATACAGGTGCGGAGGTTAATGTACTCATGTTGGATGCATGGAATCAGATGGGAAGACCACCATTGCAGCCTTCTTTGAATGTGTTGTATATGGAAAATAGAACTAGGGCTATGCCTATTGGAGTACTAAAGGATGCATCTATTACAATTCAGGGAGCCAAGTTTACTGGGGACTTTGAAGTATTAGAGCTTGCTGAAGTAGATAACTTCCCAGCACTACTTGGGTGACCCTGGTGTTATGCCAATAATGTAGATTTGCACTTTAACAAGGGGTACATTAGCTTTGAGAACAAGGATGAGTGCATCATTATACCTTTGACTGATGCAAAGGCTTCTCTGTATGTTGAGCCCTTGAGTGAAGAGGACTTGAACAGGATATATGCGTGCACAATCAGAGACCCTGAGGTAACTGAGCCATCTAAGGAAGGAGTGATACAGTGGGATGATGCTCAGTCAGTTAGTGACACCACAAGTATTTCTTGTGACAACTGGGTGCATGGCACGTATGAAGTGGTTGGGTGAGAAATAAAGAACACAGTTACTCACATGATCAAGCCACACATGGTTAGGCATTTAGGAAACAACTGGGTACCAAGGTACACTGGTGAAGGAAATCCTGACACATTTTTGCATGCCATGGAGACTCAGTGGAAGAATGAAGGGGATAGAAGAAATATGTTGGTCTATACTTTGTGCAGGACTGCAACATGTTGGTGGGAAACACATAGAGATGGCCTTTTGGAATGACGAGAAGTGAGAATCACCTTTTCTACTAGGTTCACTCGGAATAATGTACCTACTCAAATATGTGAATTTCATGGGAAGTCTTCTCCCTCTCATCACATCCATGATTGTGAGAGATTTGGGTCACAGAGAAAGGAGGCATTACTACCATCTCTCTAGGTGCATAAGTTCTACTCCACCTTATGTAGTTATGCACATATATGGTATCTCCATGCATAGCTGAAAAGGGAAACAACAAATTGGTAAGAGATGACCTCAGGTATGATTCAAACTTTTGATTATTTTTCTACTAAGCCTCTAGTCCATGAAGCACTACAGATTATGAAGCACCTTACTTTGGGAGATAGTGTAAAGGCCAAAGAACTTATGCTAGAATTGTTTGGGGAACCTGATCTTGAGGCACACCTTGATCTTGAAGAAATGAATGAAGAAGAGATGGTCCACACCTGGAAAGAAAAAGAAAAGGGAAAAATGGTGTACATGATAGATGATGAGGAAGTGGATAACCTAGGTGTTGACCAAAATGAAGGTATGCACATGAGGTGATGGACATTGTAGATGAGAAGGCATGCACGTGTATCATGCTCCTATGAAGACAAAATAAGGTTAACATTGGTACAAAGATGCAGAGCCTAAGGAGGCCATTATTGGTGATTACTGGTCAGAGAAAGAAGTGGCTAAGATTATTGAACTTTTGTGTGACTTCCAGACTTATTTCCATGGGCTATCATGAGTTAAAGGGAGTACACCCTTCTTTAGGTGAGATGAAAATCAAGTTGAAAGAAGGTGTGCAGTTAGGAAGAGGCCTTACAGGATGAATCCTAATCTGTGTGTGAAGGTAAAGGAAGAAATTGATAAAATGCTCAAGTCTGGAATAATTGAGCCTATTGAAGAATCTGAATGGGTTAGCCCCATGGTCATAAGCATTAAGAAGGATGGGAGGATAAGGATTTGTGTGGACTATAGAGAATTCAATGCTTCATGTGTTATTGATCCTTTTCCCACCCCATTCATAGAAGAAATTCTTGAGGGAGTTGTTGGATACGAGATATATTCTTTTACAGATGGATTTTCAGGTTATCATCAGGTGTGCATTGCGAAGGAAGACCAGGAAAAGACAAATCTCACCACTAAATGGGGAATTTTTGCATATAAAGTTATGCCCTTTGGACTGAAGAATGCACCAACAGTGTTCTCACGCATTGTTGTGTAGGCCTTTCAAGACTTCATACATAAATTCTTGGAGGTATATCTGGATGACTGGACAGTCTATGGCTTAGTCAAGGACCATTGTGACAATTTAAGGCTCATGTTTGAGAGGTGCAGGAAGTTGAAAATCTCTCTCAACATTAAGAAGTGCATCTTTGCAACACCTTTTGGCACTTTACTGGGACATATAATTTGTAAGGAAGGATTGTTGGTAGACCCAGCCAAGATAGTTGTGATCTTGGGTTTAGAAGAACCTAACAATCAGAGTGAAGTGCGTGGATTTCTTGGGACATACAAGGTTATTACAAGAAATTCATTAAAGGCTATGCAAAATATTTTTGTGCCCTTGGAAGAATTATTGAAGGCTAAAGGGAAATTCTATTAGGGTGACGCAACAACAAGCATTTGAAATATTAAAGGAAAGGTTGAATAATACACCTATTTTACACTTTCCTTCATGGAACAAACCCTTTCATGGTCATGTTGATGCCTCTGACATGGAAATTGGCACAATGTTGGCACAACTAGGAGAAGGAATTGTAGATCATCCCATTCATTTTGCAAGTAGGAAGTTGACACCCACGGAGAAGAATTATACAACCACTGAGCATGAGGATTTTTCCATGATCTACACATTGCACAAGTTTAGACAGTACTTGTTGGCAACACCATTTATTTTCTATACAGATCATATGGCATTCAAGTATTTGGTCAACAAACCTGTTTTGCAAGGGCACATTTACAGGTGGATACTTCTATTTCAGGAGTTTGAGTTTATAGTTGTTGTAAAACTAGGAAAGATAAATTCAGAGCCTGATCATTTGTCAAGGATCAATTCTAGTGAGGACGTGCAGAGCATTGAGGACATAATGCCAGATGCACAAATTTTTAGGTTAAACCACGTGCTCATAGATTTAGAGGATATTGCAGTATTTTTATGCACTGGATAGGCACCTGAAGGAATGAAGACATTAGAGAGAAAACAACTTGCAATACATGCAACACCTTATCAGTTGATTGGTGGAGATTTGTACAAGTTAGGCCATGATGAATTTTTGTGTCATTGTGTTCTGGAGCATGAGCACGAGGCTATTATGGAAGAAGCTCATGGTGGGATAACAGGAGGTCATTATGTTGGTGATGCTACAATGCGCAAGATTCTGATGGTTGGACTTTGGTGGGAAACTTTGTACAAGGATACTAAAGAATATGTCAAGGCATGTGATCATTTTCAATGCCTTGGGAAGCCTAGGAGTAGAGATGAGATGTCATTGTGGCCTATTGCAAGTGTTGAACCTTTTGAGAAGTGGGATATTGAATTTGTAGGTCCTATTTCACCACCTGCACGTGTAGGACTGACATGCACTATATTATTACTTGTACAAATTATCTGACAAGGTGGGCAGAGGGAACACCTACAAAGGATTGTACAACAACTACAACAACAAGATTTTTATGGGAAAACATTATTAGCAGGTATGGTTGTCCATTAAGCTTGACAAGTGATAGAGGAACTCATTTCTTAAATGAGACAATCAAAATTATTTTGGCAGAGTTTATGGTGGCACACCATAAGACTACTCCTTATCACCCACAAGCTAATGGTACTACTGAAGCTTTCAACAAGATTTTGGGACAGACATTGACAAAAATATGTGATGTTGGAAGAAAATATTGGGATGATAAAGTATCAGTTGTACTTTGGGCATATAGGACCACTTATAAGAGGTTGAATAAGGCCACACCTTTTCAATTGGTGTTTGGCACAGAGGTTGTATTGCCTATTGAATTTATGTTACCATCCCTGTGTATTACGTGCGTAGGAGGACTAGATGATGAGCAAGTTGTTGAAGAGTGCATTGACAAACTGATGTAGTTAGATGAGAGGTGCGCCATTGCACGTTGGAGTCAGAAGACCGAGAAGGCGAAACAGAAAGGCATGACATGATGGGTATATAAGGAACAAAACATTTGAAGTTGGAAATATGGTCCTTCTCTATTATTCCAAGTTTTTGTGCCACCCAGGGAAATTGAAAGTACATTGGTTGGGACCTTTTGTAGTAACAAAGATACTTGAATCAGGTGCTTGTCAGTTACAGGTGTTGGATGACACTATATTTCCCAAGTTACTTCAATGGGAGTAGGTTGAATCCCTACTATAAATAAGGCTTCTTGGTGTTTGTAATAAGGCAATATTGCCACTTAGATTAGATTTCCATTTTATGTATTTACTTTCAATTGTGTTTATGCTTTGTCAATTCATAATAATTATAAAGTGCAAACTTAGCCTCGAGGTCCAACAAATATTCTCATGAATAATCGAGTCAAAGGATGCAAAAGAGAGAAATTGACCCCACTCTAAAAAAGGAATACATGTCAAAATAAGATTGGAATGAGGAAGCATTAGGTCAATGATGTATTTCTGATGACGAGATGATGAAGTGAAAAATGTAATAAAATCTCCGAGGCCCACCAAGGACGTGCGTCGTATTCTCAGAAAAGGTCAAAGAAGCGAGGCTTCAGGTTAACTTGGTAATTTTGTACCCAGCCAGGAAAATAAACAAATGTGCAAAAAGGCCCTGCAACTCTATTACCTATAAGATTTGAACATGTTTCATGATCTCAATGAAAGTCAAAAGACAGGGGCCCGGGTCAAATGTGTAAACTTGTATGCATTTGAAAGATAGTGTAAAAATGTAAAAAGACTCCTTGAACCCGCGAGGCATCAAATTGATCCATGTGGATGGTCAACATTTAAATGAAGAAATCAAGATAGACGGAGGATGTAACACATTTATGGCTGCCGCCATTAATGCATTTTTTACATGAATTAAAGTAAAATTATTTAAAGCATTCAAACACTTCGAGTATTTACTATTGCATACGAAGATCTGGGTGCCTTGGTTATGAGAATTCACAAAGGAGTAAAGGAAAATTGGTTGAGAAGTGTTGATATTGAGCTCAAGAGTTTGAAATCAGAGAAGCATGGGAAGATTGCACAAGACATTTTCACAAAAAACCGGTAAGGTTGAATTGCATTCATATTTTTTCATTTTTTACTCCATAATTTGTAAGGAGATTGAATGGAAAAGTTAGGGCATAGAAAAAATGAATCCATTTTAATCAAGGTTTTCACGTCACATCTGGTATTACCAGTGACTTAGATAAAGTTACATACATGAACTTGGTAAATGTCGATTTAAATGATTTTTTGCAAAGAACTCAATAGTACAGACAAAATGAATTCATGAAAGCAATAGAGGCCAATAACATTTCCCTAGCTGGTGTTATACCTCCTTTAGTGCATTGTCCCAAATTGGTAAGGCTTTGTGCTATGAATTATAATCTAGAGAAGAGGGAAGTTTTGGATGGAAGTGGTAAGGCAATTCTGACTTTAACACATAAAGCTTTCAGAGTAATGTTGGGGATACCAAGAATCAAAACACCAGTAACCTTAACTATTGAATCAAATCTTAAGGACTTTGAAACCAAAAATAAGGATTATGCCAAGGTTATAAACACTAAATGGTTGCTATCAGATAAGAAGGTAACCACTAGACTCCCCAAAAAATTGGTTAGGGCACAATTTGTAGAGGAAGTAGAAGACCTAATTGTGTTGTTAAGTAGAATGACTAGCTTAGAAATGGATAGTGATTTCAAATAATGGATGTGCCCATACATTTGAGTTATTTTAGAAAGAAAAGGGATTATTTTCTGGGCAACACTCATTGTTGATTCAATTCATGCATAACTTTTAACATTGGCTACAAAAATCAACATCGGTGGTACTGGGGAGCTTGAATTCTATATGATGACATACTTGATATACAATATTGTAGGCCATAGGTATTTTCCTGGCCTTGTACCACATGCTCCTTTCAAAGAAAAAAAGTATGAGATTTATCCCTAATTACAATTGAATA
The DNA here is from genome assembly GCA_019776745.2 of Taxus chinensis. Taxonomy (NCBI): domain Eukaryota; kingdom Viridiplantae; phylum Streptophyta; class Pinopsida; order Cupressales; family Taxaceae; genus Taxus; species Taxus chinensis. Next base: position 373,248,900 of record CM034157.1, read on the forward strand.
ATTGGAAAGGAAATGTGAGATTGGTGAATGATGCATTTTTTGCACCATGTCATATGCTTGTTTAAACTGAGTGGGAACAATACAAAATATCAGAAGAAGCCAGGAATGTAATAATGGATTATGGTTGTTTCTTTATCCAGTATAGGTTGTTCACTTACATTAGAGTTAGTGGGTTTGAGGGTCAACCATACAAATTTTCAAGATATCTAGATGATAAGATGGCTTTATGTGAACTTTCAAGACAATTGAAACCAATTCACAAGTTGATTACTGGAAGGCACAAAACAAATATCAAATTACCTATTAAAATTAGAAGGTACTCATTCCCCTCCATTATAAAGGTCTACATTGATGGAGGAGGAGATGGAGAGGTTTGACATGGAGAAATTTGAGTCAAGATCTAATTATGATATCAGATGGGTGGTCAACACTGCCTTGGGAAGTTCTTTTGAGCATGAACCTCACTTTGAGGATTATTGGATGAATTGTAGAGATGAAGAGGAGGTTAGGCTCATAGAAATTTCTCAAGAATGACTCTTAGGAAAATTATTGATTTTAAAATTGCTTGTAGTACCTCAGGGGATTATGGATGACCAACAAACAGTGAGTCAATACTATATTGACCAAAAAATTGAAGGCCAGCCAATGGCTCCTATAAAATGGGATGAGGTAGAGTCAGATAATAAATATAAAAAAATTTCAAATGTGATGAGGAGAACTTTGATTTGGCTAAAAGGAAAAGGTGTGGATTTATCCATACAAAACACAAAGGTACTTAATAAATTTAGAGATTTAGAAGTTTTGAAAGAAGACATTCCCCTTTTGAAGGAAGGGGCTGATACAATAGATCATTTGGGAGGAAAGGATCCTCAATTTACCTTGAAAGGACCTAACACAGGTATTATTGATGAATGAACTACTGCTTGCTAGTGAAATTGGTAACTTCCATGTCTTCTTTAAAGTAGAAGATAGAAGAAATGCTTCTAAAGTCCATGCAAAATTCCCCCATTACTGAAGCAGTTCCAATCCAAGAAAAAGGGAAAGGCTTGATTTCACAAACAACTCCCTCTAAGGTGTTACCAAGATCATATGGCACTAAAAAGATGATGAGAGGAGCTATAACAAGTGCCAATATCCAATCCAAATCACATAGTGCTAATGAAAGAGAGGCACCAAATGTCAAGCACTTTGAAAGGACTAAGAAGAAATTTAAACTAGTATTTGAACAAATTTTAATAAGAGATGGTGGTAGCCATGCATCAAGAAAGCACAAGCATAGAGAGCCTGAGGTGATTGACCCTCCTATTCTGATTGAGGAGTAAAGGAGAGTAGCTACTTCCTTGGCTCATCATGTAACACTACTACCAGATCAAGGGACACCCCAAGTCAATCCAATTGTACAACTAATATCTTCAGATCCATCTTTATTTCTAGTAGGAATAGTGGATGAATTAATCCAAGAGTAGTTAACTCAGAAAACTCCCTCATCTAACCAGCCAGGCATTTCTATGGTAGGCCAGAGACTAGAAAAATATGATGCAACATTATTTGAAAGTATGAATGTACCCCATTTTGAGCAATCACATGAACAAGAAATGATCCTAGTTGAAGTAATAGACATAGATATAAGTGGAGAAGTACCTAAACTTGAACCTTTTGATATGTCAATAGAGACACCTACGGTAACAAGAGCAGAAGTACTCCAGTCAACTGAAGAAATGAAGGAACCCACCAAATTTCCAATTGTTGAACCAAAAACTCTAATACCAGGGGTCTCTATTGAAGGCCAAACAATTTCAGAAGAAGCTAGATTAGGGAATCAGAGAATTGCAAGTCAAACACCTATGTATACTACTGCACCAACTAAAGAGAGTCCTCAAGAGGAAAAAAAGTCATCAAAAATAATGAACCACCTCAAAAAGTAGAGTATGATGAGAAAAGGGTGGTAGAAACTATAAAGGAAGCCAGTGCAAAGGTGGAAATTGATGATAGTTAAAGTGTGCAGACCATTGATAAAGGTGAAAGACTAGTTACTAGAAAGTAATACACCGAGCCACAAGAGGAAGAACTGAAAGAACAAAAGGTTATAACATACTGGTTCATGAAAGTGTTTCCATTGAACATTAGCCTCTAAAGGAGGAAGATAGTACAAAAGGAGAAGAATTTCCCAAAGCAACATTACCAGTCCAAGAAGTCCCTGAGAAAACCATATAAGTGATGGCTACCTCAGATAAGGGAACAAATGAGGAACATGCTCCAACTGGTAGTGTGATTCTAAAGGAAATCAATCAATCCCAAGTTCAAGATCAAGGAAAGGAGCAGCTAGAGGAAGTGCCAACATAGGATGAATCCAAAGTGTTAACATTGGGAATAGACAAGGCACAACAAAAAGATCCATTGATGCAAGATGTTCAGGAAATATCTAAGCAATTGGTTGTTGTCCCTGAGAAACCCCAACAGGAAATACAAGAGACAAATGTGGGGACTACCCTCACAACTAGTTGGTTGGGAGGGTTGATATCAGAAGAAGAGGAGGATCTTATACCCGAGAAAGTCATAGATATTACAACCTTAGCCTTACCCAAAGCCAAAAAAGACTCTAAAAAAGGCTAGGGTTATTACTAATTCTCATGTAGACCCATATAGATCTAGAACTCTGGAGGTTGCAATCCCACATGAAAGAGAATTAAAAAATGAAATAACAACCAGTGATTATGATGTCTAGCTCATCCCTTTAGGAAAAACCTCAAGAGAAACATTAAAACAAGGAGTTTCAGAAGCAGTCTAAGGCTTATTGCATAAAGTGAATGAGGACAAGATATCAAAAAGGTAGTTGAAAGAACAACTGTCAGATCTTTGAAGTCATGCATACAATAGTTGGTGGGCCAATCTAGTGAAGACCAAGAATATATCTCTACTATTACTCCTGAAGTTATTGGGCATATTGAAAAAGAATGTGCCAAGAAGGTTAAAGCTATTGATGACTGGGTAGAAAGGTTATTTGAAAAAGGGAAGAATATTTTTGAGAAATCTAGAATGATATATGAAGATCTTAAGACTAAACTTGGTGAAATTGATGAGGAGATTCAAGATTTTGGGGGGGAAAATGAAGATGAGTGAGTGATTGAAATTGTATAAAAACAAGAGGAATGTTCTTGTATAGGGAGGGGGTTAAATTTTTCTAATCTTTTAGAGAAATAAAGGAGAAAACCAATTTGTATTGTATTAAGTTGAACTAATCTGAGATACCTGAGAGTTTATTCATCCATTCCCAAACCTTCTCACCAAGATGATTTCACTATATAGTCATTGGTAAACATTGAGGTCATTGGAGTTGTGACCCCTTGTTGAAGTGTTTGAGTTTCCTAAATTAATTTTTTTGTATTCTCATGTGCAATGTTATTTTGTTTCAAGATGTATTACTTTGAATCAATTATCTGCATTATTGTTTCACTCTTGTGTTCATTAATTTACTCTAAATTATACAAATTCTTAGTCTAAATAGTGAATAATTTAGGAAACTGCAACTGCATTACTGATGGAGCTTTACTTTATGATTGTAGTAAATGGTTTTAAATTCAAGTTGTATATGTCTGATTTAGGATTTTTGTTAGTTCTTGAAGGCTATATTGAACGTATTTGATTATAAATTGTGAGTATTTTATTGAGAATTTATCATGAGCCTTTGTGTTTAGGTTCTCAAAGTTTTTGTAAAATCTTATATTTCTTGGGCTTCCATGAATGCAAACCTTCTGGTTGAAGGAGTTATTTGAATTATGTGATATCGTCTTTTACATCGAGAAGAACTTTCCTACAACATTTTTTAAGGTTCATTTAAGGATTTTGTATAATCAACTTTATCCTATCTAAATATCTCGTCAATACATAAAAATAACAATCAATAACCATTTAATCCATCTGAATTACCCATGCTTGTGATTGTTTATACATAAATGCTATGGAAATTTGTTATTTATTTCCATACTTTATCCAAAATAGGCAAAAGCAAGATGTGAATTATCATTATCTTTAGTAAATTGAGCCTTGTTTAGGATACATCTACATTTTCTAGTGTGACAACTCATGAGAGTTTGATGATGTTTGCATTGACGATGTATTATTAAGGCTTCCTTTTCAAATCCCTAAGAGAGAGAGTCTAAAACATTTTTATTCCATCCATTCATTCTCACAAATATATGTTACAAAATGGGTCCTCTCACCCTGGTTGTAGGAAGAACCTAAAGTAGTAGGGTAAATCATACCCTTAGTGAGGTGTTATCCAAAATTTCCCAAGTCAAAGTGACAAAGAGATTACTAGATCCATGCACAACTAAAAAATGACTTAAATCTATGGTCTGTCTTTCTCTAAGCATCCTGCTTAGGTTGTTGATGTTTTCTTGACTTAAAAGGTGGGACTGATTTGGGTACCAATGTATTTATCATGCACATAGTTCTTACAAATATTTGATTAAAGCTTATGTAGTGAACCATACTTGTCAATTTCTCTCACATTGAGGAATAACCTTGACAAAGTTTAGCATTCAAGATAAGGTGTTATATACATCATAAGTATATGGTTAACTGTGTCTCAGAGGTATTGGTGTACTTGAGTGTAGGGTGAGTCACTATCAAAGAAGAAAATGGTTTTCTCTACCTGAATGATTGGTCATTTATAGAGGATGATGCTCAATCGACAAACCATGTTTGAATGGATGGAATGCACAGTGTAACATGAGTTGTCAAGGATTGAAAAAGACAAAATGAGTTAGGTGACTTAATGTTCAAGGGGTGAAAATGTGCTCTGTACTTCGACGTAGCAAAGAGTTTTCATATGTGAGATATGTGGCCTGTTAAGGGATTAAAGCACATCAAAATGCTACAGGTTGTAGAGTTTTAAGGTAGAGTTTGAGTCTCAGTGGTTCAATGCACGAGAAGGGTATAAGAAAGGAAAGATAGTATTTCTTAGGTGTTGTGACGCAAGTCTAGTAAGCATGGAGTGTCATTCTACACTGTGGTAAAAATGTGAAGAACTATAAAAAGGTGTCGGGGTAAGATTCAAGAATATCACATACTTAGGGAAGCATTATATGGATTATTCTAGAGAGATGACTGTGTGACACCTCATGCGAAGGGTCAAATGCAATATGCTCAAAGTAATAAAAGTGAGCCAGATCGAATTATAGAAATGTGATAATGAGTTATGAAAGTAGATATTGGATGCCCTATATATGTATGAGACACTATGAGATAAATCATGAAAGAATTACTGTTTGATTTTGGCATTTCAAATATTTTTAGATTAAGGTATTCAAGGTCAGGGAATTATCACTGAAAGTCTATTATATGAAATTGATTGATATTAAAGCTTAATATGTCTCTGAGTGTAATAAGACATTTAGAAGACTTAGAAACACAACAAGAGTCTAAGGTATGAAGAGTCAATAGTTCACATGATGAACTTGAAAGCTACAGGTGTAGGTTGGTTACTAACTCAATTCACTGAAGTAGAATATTCATGATTCCATAGGGTTTGGTAGAAGCCAATCGTGGAAGGACTTGGAGGAAGATTTTTTTTTTTAGATTTGTCATGTACCTAGAATGTGTGTTCTCATTGAAAAAAGGTTGGATATTGCAGTATCATATCCTATGAAAGTTGGTCCAATGTTAATTACCTGGTATAACAAGGGTCTTAAAGTGATTTTTACTCCAAGTCTTGAAAAGAGTTGCATAGATGTCTAGATGACAGGAGAAAGGACTTTAAAGGATGCAATAAGATATAGTGATGACCTTGAAGAGAGGCTCTAAGTCCTGTAGACAAGGATGGAAATATTTTCAGTTGGTATAGAATTTCATGATACTTTGTAATGATACTAAACAGTTTAAAGAGGAGATAGGAGAGTTTCGTGTATTCATGTATAGGATTTATTTTCTTGGATGATGAGTGAAGATTTGAGTCAAAAATATGGATCCTACATGATCTGTTAAATATTTTTAATCATAAAAGTTAACAAGGTATGAGAATGATGTATTTTAACTACAGAAACTCTCAAAGTAGGATGACAATTTTTTGGAATATTGTGTGGGTAATAGTTTTCCTCTTTACAAGTTATGAATAAATGTAGGAAATAGGGTACAATATACTGTACAAGATGACTATGATATATCTGTGATGACCCAGTGTATAAGTTTGAGTCAGAAGACTAAGTATCCATCAGTATAAATGAAAATGAACCTTGGACATAAGTTATGTGTCTTCGATAATGATAAGAGCTACCATGACACGTATAGAAGGTTTATATATGAAGGGAATAACATGATACTAGGACTGTGTAGAAATCAATAAGGTAGGGGAGATCAAATCTAAAGATTCACTATGGCGGAGATAATAAGTTACCTTAGGAAATCTTACAAGGTAAAGGTAATGAATGATTGTAAGTATATTGGTTTCAAAACGCTGGGTCATATAATGACAATAATCATGGGACATATCCCTGTAGAAGATGAATCTCCTGTATAAAGTGTTATAGGTAAGATAAACATGTGATAAACTATAAATCTATAGACTACAAGGTCTGAGGAAGATATCTCAAGGTAGGGGGAGTGATGCTCTAATCATAAAGAAAGTGGGGCAGAGTGGTGCATTCCCGGTGAATCTACCCACATATTTAGAAGGAAAATTATTCATGTTTACAAGTGTGTCAGTGAAATGAACAAGTGAAGTGGCCACATGTTAGCTGATTAGTAGGTTTAGGAGGATCAAGACCATTGAATCCTAATGATGTCAGTTGTTACTTTGACAAGATAACGCGTTGCATCTACTAAAGGAATGTCAATCAAGGTTTACAGAATCTTACAATTTTTTTATTTTTCATTAGGTAAGATAAGGTGAGACTTTGAGCAGGTTGTTTTATGCATTGAATTGAGTTGTATGGCTTGGTGAATATTGTCCATATTTGAAGACTAAGGATGAGCTATCAGGGATGATAGGTCCTTGAACATGAGTATGTCAAGTTTAGAGGTAGATTTCCAATTGTAGTTCTCAAGCATGGCTACATGTATGTATAGTGGTGTTTAAAGCATGAGTGAAGCTTAAACATGAGGTCATAAATATCATAGGGGAACTGATTTGGATGATCATAGACGAGCCTCCATGAAAGATTTTTTTTTTTTTTTTAGTGAATACCAAGAGAGAGATTCCCCATTCCAACATGGGAGTTATTGAGTCAAGTGAAGTTGTGCCCCCAGTTTACATTGTTTCTATCATGTATAGTTATGATGCTTGCCCATTTTCCATGTATTTTTATCAGTATATAATTTTTTGCAAGCATTTTAAAGGGAGCCCATGAAGAAGTCTATGGTGAAAAATGGAAATGAGAGTCTAGTAGGTGCGGTCTTGTTGGTTTGCATCAGGATGTTTATGAATGTACTTTCAATCAGATGACAAGAAGGGGATATTGTTGGCCAATTGTGTCTTACTATTTTCATTAATTTCAAAGTATATTAATGGATAGGAAGTGTTTCATGGGGTCATGATGATTATCCATGAGGTTTCAATCACGAGTTAGAGGTATGAAGGTACTGATTGGTAGCCCATGACTCACAGTTTAGAGTGATGAGACTATGAGGCGTTGGTGCATAGAAACTACATAAGCTGAGTCATAGTAATTGAGTTCTCCCAAGCTGATTGCCAAGGTTTTCATTAGGTCATTACATGTGCTTAGAGGTGTGTTACATGTGTCTAAGAGTCTTCATGATGTTAGGATGCTCATTCCATGAGGGTGTCAATATAAGTATGAGTCAGGTGGCGCATTTTAGGATTATTCCTAGCCCTAGAGTTTTCCAAAAGGGATATGTGGGATGATATCTTGATTTTTTGACAGATGCCCTAGAGTCTACCCAAGAATTTGCAAGGTGTTTTGATGATGATCCATAGTACGTGTTACACATGAGATTTCAAGGTACGATTACTTACCGAGGTATATTGCATATTTGTTGGTCCATTAGGAAGAAAGAAGGTGAAGAATAAACAAGTTGACATAGGTAAGTCCATTAATGGAGTGAGATGCTTTCAAACATATTTGAGATATCCTGGTGACATATGGAAAGTCGCATGGGACATTATCATTATGCTTCTATGACAATTTACATGTCATTCTAAAGAAGAAATTGCAAGCTATGTCTGTTTTGGCATCAAATCGAGTGTTCCACAAGTGAATATTTGAGCCCTAACGCCATTCCTACCCCTTCTGCATGTGTCTATTATAAATTGTGTGCTTTGCCTAGGGAACTATATATCTTTGAGGGATGTTTGGGAAATGTAAATAAGAAGCTTTAGAAAAATGAGCTGAGGTGATTTGATCATCTGGTTTTTATGAACGATCACTAAGAAGTCTATGGTGTGATTTAAAACCCGTTCAGTAAAAATGACTTGAAGAAAATATATAGTATATATATATCCTATATATATATAATATATTTGCAAATTTCATGATCAGATTATTATAGAGGACACCTAAAATTTTCCTTGTAAGAGTAAACTAGAGCATTATGGATTATTTCATGTATGCCCCACCTGAAAATGCTTTGGAATTTATGATGATTTTATGTTTTAAATGTAGCTATGGATGATGATGCAATGTGGTAAACAAAATGATTTTGTATGATTATGCATATGACGATAAATCGTAACTTAGAAACTTTGTTTTCAAGTAATAGTTAGCATTTTTATTTCATTGGTAAAATGTGTAGAATTTGATATGATGAAAAGATGAACTCACTCTATTCTTAACTCCACACGACTAGTAGGATGTGAGGGCTCATCACCAAGAGCCAAGAAAGACATGAGTTATATGACTTGAAGAATGTGAATGTGAATGTGAATGATGAAGAGAGAAGACTTTGACAAAGGTCCTAGTAAAAACTTGTAACTCAACTGTTAGGAAATAAGGGATAAAATATGCGGAACAATCCCTCACAGAATCACAATAGTAGAAACTAATATGTAGAAAATATTATAGATCTCAAATAAAAGTGTAGAATAAAATAACACAACACAAAGAGACAGTATTTAACGTGGTTCACCCAATTTGGGCTACATCCACCAAGAATCACTTGCTCAGATTTTATTACAAGCCACCACTCTCTCAATACAATACCCAGATGTGTTTGGAGCTATGCTCAATAAACTCTATAGAATTCACACCCGAATTCAAAACTCATCAACAATATTACATAATCCACCTACCATATGCATAAAACCATATAAGTAGACAACTGCTTAAGTAGTTTTACAAAACCGTGGGTATCAAAACCATGGGCCAAAACTGTCCCATACACCTATGGGCCAAAAATCCCGCCCATATGAGAAAAGTACGTTTCTCGGTATATTGGGCATGTTTTAAGGCCAACCCTGGAGAGATAACTGTGGAAAGTGTATAATACTCTTACTGTACAGTCTTCAACACTTTCTCACATGAAAACAGGCTCCACAACCTAACAATCTCCCACTTGGAGATTAGTTTTCCTTTGAGAAAGCTTCTCAACCCTTCACTAGTTTCTGTGAAGACCAACCAAAGCTGAAAACAACTTCAATTTTCCCTTGTGACCACCTTGGTCATTATGTCTATAGGATTATGACTGGTATGAATCTTCTCCAACTTCAACTTCTCTTCCTCCAAAGTTGTCCTGATGAAATGGTACCTTAACTGTATATGCTTCATCCTAGAGTGGAAAGTAGAGTTCTTAGCTAGGTGTATAACAATCTGACTATCACTATGCAACTTTCCTTCCTCTTGCTTATGCCCCAACTCCTTAAGAAATTTTTATAACCAAATCATTTCTTTGTTTTCCTCTATGGCAGATACATACTCAGCCTCTGTGGTTGACAAAGCCACCAACTTCTGTAATTGTGAAATCTAGCTTACTTTTGTCCCACCTACAATGTTGTTGGTGAGGGAATTTGTCGGTTGGACAAACTTGTGGATTCCTTGCCAACGCTATGGGAATCTAAGTCCCTCTACTTAATCAGTGCAACTACCATATATGCATGCGCGAGAAAATGTGGATTTCTGTGGTGGCCTTTCGGTCGGGATCCTGTTAGTACCCAAATTTAATCTCCTTCACAACTTGAGCTGCATCATGGATTTTACAAGACACTCAGAGGTAGATAAATGGTTTATATGTCGTTTTGTAGCCGGGGAAGAAATTTATCTGACTTGTTGGCACTCAGGATTTGAAGAAGTGGGTAGCACCTTGGAAGGATTTGATCTAATCCTCACTATTTTAGGTTGTGCCTATTAACCAAGGTAAGAGAACCTATATTGTAGCCTTTGTTTTGTGAAGGAGGTGAAAATATCCTTGTACTATGCAGATTGTATGGAGATGGCCTTGAGAAAACATGATCAATTTCCCATTATTCAAACTCAACAGAGTTGTCACTACTAAATGATGGAAATGCTTTCAAGACAAGGCTAAGGCTACTAAAGACATGGTATGATCCTGACTGCTTTGTGCATTTTTGTAAATGGATTGTATTCTTTTGTTGACACACAATACAATGCAGGGGTATTATAGGTAGGATGAGTTAATTTGAAATGAATTTTGGTGGGAGATCAAGAAGATAGATTGGACTTTCCAGATCCTTGAGAAACTTCACAACAAATGGAGAACTCAATAACAGAAAGCTTCAAAATAGTTAAGACATTCCTTCAACTAGAAGGTGTGCATCAATGGAGGCCCAGACATGCACTTTTTCACACAATATTTGAGATTCTAGCACGAAGGCTTGAGTTAGAAGACCCAACAAAACATCAAAATCTAAGATCAGTCACGCCTGAGGTACACCCAGAGGCTTACAAGCAATCTCTATCAACAGATGAAAGAAAATTGATTTTAAATCGTCTATTTCATTCCCAGATGAAAGCTCTTCTGAAAAATGAAATTGCAGATGCCACTAAACTATCACAAGGATTGAGATCTGTGTGATTCAAAGAGATTTTGATACAAGATTACAATAGGAACAAGGAAAACTACTTGCAGACATTTTGAAAGTGAAATAAACACAAAATTTTCCAGAGATTTGACACAAATTAACTCAAAATTCATCAGATTCATCAGTAGGGGAGAGTTATTTAAACAATCTCAAAGCTTGTTGATGGCTATACACTTGTAACTAACTCAACATGAATGAAAATCTAACACAGAGGAAGTTAACCTGGTTTCTCAGAAAGTTTTCTCAGAGGTTGAGCTATTCTCAAAATTTTCTCGTAAAAATGAACCCTGACCATTTGCATGACAAATTCATGCAACATATAACCTTTACTCACTCACTCACTTTGCCCCTCAAATCTTCCCTCCAAAAGTGGAATATTTGAAGCACCTTTGCTTTGCAATATTTCTGAAAATGACATTTAACAAACTCGCAAAAAGTTGCCAGTTGTTCTTTCAAAAGGTGAATCATCACAAAACTTTCATCATTCTTCAAAGTGGAAGCACGTTTTTCATTCCCCATGCATGTAGACCCCTTTCATTTCATCATTTCAACTTTTCCCTTCCTAATTTTTACTCTGCAACTTTGGATCTGGTAATTCACATTTTTTACGAACCAGAGTAAAAATTTATTTGAAAAATGCCTTGGATTCACAAATTGAACCCCCAAATTGATTAATTCAGATCCTTGCAGGCCAAGACGACACGAATTGGTAAAAAAATTGATGAAGATTGATGCAAAAAATGCATCTCCAAACTTCCTGGAGCTCAAATGGCGGCCAAACTGGTGAAATGCACAACTACCGTTGATCTGTTCTTCAACTTCAAATTTGAGCCCTCCACGTGGCAGATCCAAGTAAAAACGGGCCTCGGTGACACTTTTAACCTTTTCAGAACATTTTGGAAAATTTTGCAAAATTTCTTGATTTCCTCTGCCGCTCGGCCTTTGCGATTTGGTCATGACATGTGGCACAATATGAATGGATACGGAGTTGCGGCTCAATTTTACACATTTTGCATCTTTTTAGACAAAGGAATTTTTTTCAATTTTCCTCCGCGGCTCTACCCTCCCATAAGACATGTGTCCTCATATGATTGGATGAGGGACAACACTCTCATTTCATATATTAATCATATTTCCCGAAGGAAAATTTTTAACATTTCCTCCGCCAGCCTGCACCTCCGCCGTTGACTAAGGAAAAACATTGACTATTTCCCTCGAGCCTTCAGGCTTTTTCTATACTTTGAGTCATTTGAATAGAAGAGGCAAACTTTCCAAGTTACCCTTGATGGTCTACCTCCCCACCTCTTTAACTTTTCAAATTTCCACATGTCACCACGATGCTCCTTGAGATGGTCCCAAATTTTTGATACTTTGAATGAGCGCGGGCTCGCCACATGTCCTGCTCTAGTGATGTCTATTTGAATGGTTGAAGTTTAGTGGAAGGCACCACGTGTCTTACTTCGAGGTAGTCTCCTTTTGGCTGTTGAAAAGTCTAAGTAAAATACATAGTGAGTGGAGGCCTCCACGTGTCAGCTTGGCACTTCTTTAGAATGAAACTCAAGGGCCGGTCCTCGAACATGTGCGGTTCCTCCACGTGTCTCCATGGCACAACTTCAAGATGGTGCCCAAAGTAGAGACCCTGAATGAGCATGAGCTTGCCACGTGTCTTGTTCTGACAAACTATATCCATTTGTATAAAATTTGTCTAAGTCTAGGCCAAGCAACGGAAGCCTCCACGTGTCCTCCTGGCGCTACTCTAAGGCAAATCCCACAAGTAGGTCTTCAAATGAGCGTCGTTCCTCCACATGGACACATTTTTAAAAATGAGGCTTTCATGGAATTTTTGAAGTGTTTAGGCAAGCCGCATCTAAACCAAAGGTGCCACGTCCCCTGTAGATGCAAAGATGCAAGTTTGACTGGGAGAAAACACCCGTCAAACCGTAAAATACAAAAACATGAGCATTTGAGCCTGAAAATGAATTTTTCTTCAATGACAGAGAGTTTAGATAGTTACAAGGCTCAAATACGTTCCTTAGGTACATATTAACTCATTCTTCTTCAAGTATTTAAGGCAGAAATGATAGGATTGACAAATTTTGACTGTGGCAATATGGAGGAGATGGGAAAACATGAGTTTTGAGGGAACAAAGCACAGGAGACTCAAAATACAGAGCTTTCCATAGGAACAAAGAAACTAGGAGACAAATATGGACCCATATATGATCTTTGACCTAGGGGTAGACTAAAAACGACAACAAATACCAGCCAAGCATAATCATGGGGAAGGATAAAATGATGGAAGCCGTAAATCAATAAATTTCCAAGAGCACAAATGGGGCAAGACAATTTAGCTTGCAGATACTTGCAAGAGAGAAATTTGTCTGAAAGTGGGAAAGGGAGTGAGAAAAGAGGTAGGAGAACTAATGTTGCAGGTAGGAAATCAGATTCCTACACACACTAGTTAGAAAATTCATCACATGCATTCATGGGAAGAAACAACCCTGCAAATGGCAACAAGACGAGATAAGATTGCGAACTCAAAGTTTCTAAAATCTCCTCATCAAAGAGGCTACAAAATCCTTCTTCTTGTATTGATGCTTAATCAGAAATTGTACATAGTGGAGAAATGGAGGAAATTGAGAAAAGGGGGGAAAATGGAAGAAAAATGGCTATCTCCTTTGTTTTCTCTAAGTACAATGCACTAGTGAGTTTACAAGATCAATCACCAGCCCTGACAATGGTGTGAAGAAGCCATTAAATCTCCTCCAAGAAATGGTTACAACTTCTTCTTTGTTAGCAAGAAACGGTTTACAATTTCTTTTCAATCATTTGCGTCCATTCAGATTCTTGATTCGCGAAGAAATGCCAATGGCAGAAAAACCAGACTTTTCATAATGCAGCCGTTACATTCATTTTGTAACTTTGAATTTGAACCATTCATCTTGCCTTCAAAACTTTAAACCAGATTCGTCCACGTGGGAGAAATTTATTGGAGTGGGCATGGAGGATGCCTTTTGCATTTTATGCCTTTGTATAAAATTGGTGTTTTTTGACATTTTTTCCCGCCCTTCTGCCTCTCCACCATAGGCCTGATACGTGGCTTTATTTGAGTGGTGAAGGAATCATGGCTCACTTTTCCAATTTTAACCTTTTTTAGAAAAATGCTCAAAAACTTCAAAGTTCTTCATCACTCCACTCTCACACTTTGAATTTTCAACGTCGGGCCTGAGACCTTGGTGGAGCCGTGGAGCATTCTAGAACTTTTACTTCGCTTTTGGAATTTTGGTTAAATTTCCAAAAGTGCCCCGATGGCCCGCTCATCCACTTTTTAACTTTTACCTTCAATGGCAGGCTTTAGCATTCTATAACTTTTACTTTGCTTTTGGAAATTTGGTTAAATTTCCAAAAGTGCCCCGATGGCCCGCTCGTCTACTTTGACTTTTCAATGGCGGGCTTCACCTTTGAATTTTTTCCCTGTAGGCTTCACCTTTGAATTTTTCCTTGATAGCCTGATCGCGGCTGTGGGTCACTTTTTAACTTTTCACCTTTTTTACAAAGAGGCTCAAAATCACAAATCCCCCGATGGTCTGCCTCCCTGCTTTGACTCCTTTGACTGCGGGCTCAAGATTTGAATTTTTTCTTTAAGCCTGATCGGGGCTGCGGGTCACTTTTTAACTTTTCACCTTTTTTACAAAGAGGCTCAAAAACACAAATTTCTCCACTGACCCACTTCCAATTAGGTATGTCCATGTACCCGTGGATGATGGGGCCAAAATTTGATGGGGAAGAAAATGCCCATCATTCCCGACTGTGGGAAAAAATGCAGAGAAGAAGAAAACTCCACCATTTCGTGCCTGATTTTCAAATTTCTTTCGTGAGCCAAGGAATTGAAAACAATACAAGGTTTGATGATCTAGGGGCATAGAAATATTGACAATTTCATTCAAATGAGGACAACAATAAAATTTTCACGCGTCTAGACAGGAAAATGGAAAATTTATCAAAACAAGCAGACTGGGGATTTGAAACAACTCTAGGGCATGGATTTTTCTATCTCTTCAAACTTTCAACTTGGCTTAAATACTTTAGGAGGGAGAGAGCTCAAAATTTTGAATTTAACTTGGAAAACGAAAAGTGGTTTTTGGGAGACAACAGTTGGCTCTAGCTTGGGGACATGGCATGGACTGAGCATGGTGAAGACGTGGTATGAGGATCCAGAATCTCAATTTTTAAACCATATAATGTTGACCAGTGCCTTATCCATTGGGCCTTGCAGAGTCATGTACAATTCTATGAAAGAAAGATCAGAAGAAGGAAACACACAAGCACACAAAAGGAAGGAAACACACGACACACAATAGAAGGGGAAACAAAACCACACAACGGAAAGGGAAACACACCAAGAAATCACCTATGGTACAAGGTGGGGGACAACCCACTTTCATTGATGATATAGTTTCAAGTATTTCCCACTTCGAGGCAATTCCAATGGTGTTCCATCCAAGTATGAGAGGAGAAAAACATTCTCACCACAAGCTCCATGAATTTGGAATGGGCCGAGCCATAATGAATCAAACTTTCCATGGCTGCCCTTTGGTTCTCTTCTCTTGTCCCATAGCAGGACAAAGTCTCCAACCTTGAATTCTCTTTCCTTAGCCCTCTTGTCAAAGATCTTCTTCACTTTCAATTGGTGTTCTTTGATTCGATCCACCACCTGGAATCTATTTTCTTCCAGCTTCTCCAGAAATAGGATCCTTTTGTCTAAGGAATCTTTGTATTGACCATCTTCTATTTCCTGTAGCAACTTGAGAGCTGGCATCTCAATTGTGAGGGGAATCTCTGCTTCAACTCCATACAGTAGTTGGAATGGAGACATACCTATCACCTTCTTGGGAGTGATCCTATCTACCCACAATGCGTCATACAACCTTTTGTGCCAATTCCTTTGATTCTCATCTACAAGCTTGCGGACAATGGTCACAATGTTCTTGTTGCTTGATTTGGCCTGTCCATTTCCTTATGGATAGTAGTCAGAAGAATGAGCTAGGGAGATTTTGTAGCTATAGAAAAACTTGGTCAGCTCTCTTGAAGAGAAATAGGTAGCATTATCTACTACAATCTTCTGTGGCACTCCAAAACGGACTATGATATTCTCCTTGATGAAGTTGCATATTGTTTCAGTGTTGGCTTGTTTGGCTGGAATGGCTTCCACCCATTTGGTGAAGTAGTCTGTTGCTGTGAGTACATAGGTGTGCCCTGCACTTGAGTGAGGGTTCAAAACACCAATGAAGTCCAGCCCCCACTGTTGAAATGGTTCTTCAATAACCACAGGCCTGAGTGGTAATGCAATGAGTTGTGGTCTTCCAACGAACTGTTGGCATGCTTTGCATTTAGAAACCCAATCTCGAGTATCTACAAAGATGGTGGGCCAATAATACCTTCCTCGGAGGATCTTGTGTGCAGTGACCATTGCTGAAAAATGTCCACCACATGCTTGGTCATGGTATGCTATAAGCAACTTTTCTTGTTGCTCTTTATCTACGCACCTGAGGAAACAACCATCCAGGCCTCTTTTGTAAAGTGCATGATTCCAGATCACAAACTTGGTTGCCTTCAGCTTGAGTGTTCTTCTTTTTTGTAATCAAGATGAGGAGGGAATTCTACATAAGTCAAGTAGAAGGAAATATCAGCGTACCACTCATCGGTAGTGGTGATAAAGAGAACCAGTGGGTTGTCTTCTGAACAAGTTGAGCAAGTACATATTTCTTCACCATGTTGAACTTTGAGAGTTTGATCTTCAATAATCAACTTGCACAAGCCATTTCCCCTTACCAGATTGGAGGGTTGAATCTCCAAGTCATATTCTTGAGTCTTTGCAATCCAATTTCCTCTTTTAGCTCTGGGATCCTGTTGTGTCAAGATGGACTTGATTGCACTGCCAGGGACCATCACCACTGTATGAGAATTGAGGATGTAAAACCTGAAGTTTTTTACAGCCTTGACCACTGCATAGGCATGCTTCTCCAATTGGCTGTACTTTAGCTCATGCTTCTTCAAAGGACAACTCATGAAAGCAATAGGTGCTTCAACATCTTCATCATTTTTCTGAACAAGAACAACAGAGAGTGTATGCTCTGATGCATAACAATACATGATGAAATCTTTGTTAAAATCTAGAGACACAAGGGTTGGAGCCTTGGAAATGGATTTCTTGATCTCTTCAAATGTTTCCTTCCCTTCATTGTTCCATTTGAAACTTGCTTGAGGTTTCATCATGGAAGTGATGTGCTTTGTCAATTCAGCAAACTCAGGCACAAAACGACGAAGAAAGTTTACCTTTCCAAAGAATGAATGAACTCCCTTCTTGCTTGTGGGTAGGGCTAATGCTTGAATGGCTCTAATCCTCTCAGGATCAATGTGTGCTCCATGTTTGTTCACAATGTGCCCCAATAACTTGCCTTCTGTGACTCCAAAAATGCACTTTTTTGGATTTAGTGATATGCCATGTTTCCTACACCTTGCAAGTACCTATTCCAAGTGATAGATATGATCTCCCCTCTTCTTTGAAAATATTGTGAGATCATCAAGATATATGACAATGCAATGCTTCAGATCTTTAAAGGCCAAATCCATTGCCCTTTGGAATGTAGCTCCTGCATTGATTAGGCCAAAAGGCATTCTGCTGTAGGCAAAAGTGCCCCAAGGTGTTGTAAAGGTTGTCTTGGTGCGGTCTTCCTCTGCCACTTTGATTTGATTGTATCCTGAGAATCCATCAAGTAATGAAAGCATTTCAGATCCAGTGACTGCTTGTAGGATATGGTCCATGATAGGAAGAGGATAATTGTCCTTGAGTGATGCCTGGTTCAGGTTGTGAAAATCTACACATATCCTTATTTCACCATTCTTCTTCTGCACTGGCACAATGTTAGCCACCCACATTGAATGGTGGATGGGAAAGATGATCCTTGCATTAAGCATCTTCATTACCTCCTCCTTGATGGTATCAGCAATCTTTGGGTTGTACGGCCTTTGTTTCTACCTGAAGGGCTTAACACCCTGCTTCAAAGGAATTGAGTGATGCATTTCTTTTGGCTGGAAGGATTTGAGTTCATCATAAGAGTAGGCCAAGACATCTGAGTATTTCTTGAGTAATGCAACAAACCTTCTTTTTTCTTCAGGTGAGCAACATTTTCCAATATTGACCATCCTTGGCTCCTCCGGGGTACCAATGTTTTCTTTATCAAAATCAGCTGGGCACCGAGAAGATTGCTTTTCTTTCTCTTGAATGAATTTGTCATGTTTGTCAAAGAGGTCTTCTAAAGAGACTAGGCCTTTGGGAATTTTGTTCCCTTTCAATTTGATTACTCCCTCATCATCAATCCCTTCAATTCCTTCTTTCTCTTCTTCGGGGACTGCTTCTCGGTGTGGATTTTCACCTCCTTCGAAGAAGAGATTATTGAAATTATCCCTTTGCTCCAAAAAGGATAGAATTTGGTTATCATCATTGAAGACTTGCCAATGATTTGCATTGTCTGGTACACTAGGCCGGAATACCATTTCAATGGTCACTTTGTCTTTACCAAAAGAAGGATGAGGTGTCACTAGGGAAGCTGACACTGCAAGAGAATCAGCCTTTTCATTCTGTTCCCTTGGAATAGCTTCAATGGAAAATGCATCAAAAGATTCAATGCAATCCCACACTCTGTTTCTGTAATGCCTGAGCCTTGGATTTTTCACCTGATATTGTTGGCGGACCTGCTTTACCACAATCTCTGCATCACCTTTACATCTCAGCTTCTTGATTCCCATGTCCTCTGCTGCATTCATGCCTAAGAGAAATGCTTCATACTCTACAGTGTTGTTTGTATTATCAAATTGCAGCTTGTAGGCAAAAGGGTACACCTCATTGGAAGGAGAGTACAATACTACACCAGCTCCTGAACCTGCTCTGGAATGACTACCATCAAATTCCATTGTCCAAATTTGATCTTCCTCTTCCTCCATGAGAAGTGGCAAGTTCTCCTCTTTTTCTGATGTGAGGAAGTAGTTTCCTAGCCCACAATCTTGAAAGAGAATGTTTGCTTTCGGATCATCAGAATTTCATACTGTGAACTTCATCTTTCTTACTGGTAGAAACTTCTTCATCTCACCTTTTACTGGGATAGTTACAGATGACCAATCCATTTTTATTTCTCCACCTAGGTCTCTGCAAAAACTTCTACTCAAAAGCATACCAAAAGATGCTGGGATGTCTGCTACCAGTATGGTCACGAGCACCTTCTTGTCTGGAAAATCAGCTAGTGCTACCTGTGCATCTTTGATTCTTCCTACCAATGGAACTTGTTTGGATTCCATTGAGTAGCAGGTGCCATTTACCTGGGTCAAGGTGAGGCCTAGAGCATTTACAACTTTGGCTGGCATCACATTGTCTGAGGCTCTAGAATCTATGATACAATTATTTAGCTGGAAGCCTTTAATGAGGAGTGACAGGTAGAAAGGTTCAACCCTATTGGTTTTGGAGGCACTGAGGGCTAGCATGTTTTGGGAAGGTGGTGTGGATGGTGTGGGGAGTAAGCCTTTAGAATTAGGACTTGAGGATACAGGGTTACCACCACGAACTGTATTAATGAACCTGTCAAATTGGGCAGGGTGTGTTTGTAGGTATTCTATTTCTGAGAGCTGGACTTTGGTTTTGCTTGCATGTTCTACAAAGTCAAATGGGGAAATGGTGGGTGAGGAAGAGGCTCCTGAAATGGAGGAAGATCTACATGGTAGAGAATTTTCTACTTTTGGTGTTGGGTTCTCTTTTTCAGATGTAACAATTGGCTTGGAAGGGGGTGAGGGTGTAGCCTTTGACTGAACTTTAGATGTTTTTACAGGACCAACATTTAGAAGAGAATTATTCTTAGCAACTTTTGAGCTGGAAGAAGAATCAAATGACTTACTTGGTATAGTAGCATGCTCTTTGGAAACCAGTGAGTCTGGTTTTTCTTTGGCTGATTCCATGGAAGGTGGTAATGGTGATCCTCTATTGATGATTTTATTCTGTGTAACCTCTGGAGGACAATCTTCTTTATTCTTCTTCTTATCCTTTGCTGCAACTGTTGGGGCTGAAATCCCTTTCTTAGATTGAGCATGAGTGAAAACAACACATGAGAAACTTGGAACTTCTTCATCACCTTCATCTTCATCATCAACATACTCAATCAGGCCATTGTGCATATCAACTTCCTCAATCTCAAGATAGTTTTCATAATCTTCCATGTTTTCTTCTTCAGTTTCATCAATTTTTGCTTCCTCCTCTGGCTCTTTGGTGTCACAGATGGCATTGACTGGTGGTGCTTCAAGAGCAAGCTGACGAGGAGGTGGAGCAATCCTTGGCCTATCTGGAGGGTTTGGTCTCCTTGAAGCATTCTGCATTGTGATCTGAGATAGCTGCTTCTTCAAGGCAACCAAGTCATTTGCCATTTTTTGGAACATCAGATCTATGGTGATAGAGTTTGAATTCTGACCCTTTTGTTTCCCATTGGGGCCTTTCACCTTTCCAGAAAGGATTAGATCATCATCGGTTTCTATTGCAAAGTCCTGGGCTTGCCTCAATGTTCTTGGTTGGGCTCTTCTGAGGAAGAAACCTACTTCTGATGGCAGAGCACTGATGAAAAACCTCTTCAAATTATTTTTGGGAGGCACCACATCTTCAGGGATCCTTCTTATCACTCTATCATATCTTGCTACAAAGTCCCTCATTGACTCAGAGGTTTCTTTCTTCATTTGTACCAATTGGACCAAAATATCCTGACAATCTTCCATGGTCTTGAACCTGTGTTCGAATGCACTTCTTATATCTTCCCAACAGGTGACAGACCTCAGGGGTAGCATGTAGAACCATTCGGACAACCTTTTCTTGAAGTGACTCCACAAAGAGTCAGACTGACACATCTTCATCCTCAACACCCAACACACCACAAGCAGTGATAAATGCTGCTACATGCTCTTCAGGGAGTTGAGAACCATCCCCTCTGAATTTTGGGAAGTTTTTTCTCGAGCCTCTCGGTAGCTCATGGAGTGGTTGAGCAAGAGCCAGTGGACCGGTGTTTCCTCCCCATGGTACATTAGGCCTATGGGCTTCACGATCCCATTCACGCTCATGATCATGATCCCCCATTCTATTTCTATTTCTATCTTCTAACCTTGCTAAGGCTGTGGCTTCTACTGCTGCTCTTTCATCTGCCTCGGCTTGAAGTCTCTCGATTTCTTCGAGTTGAGCTCTTATTTCTTCGTTGGCTCTCACCTCTCTTTCTCTAGCTTCTTCTTCAGTCTTCACGTCAGTGAAGTCTACAAGGTTCTCATTTATGTATGAAAATTCACTGTCCAAAGGATTGGACAACACTCAGGTTCCCAACGTGACCGGTTGCTTGAAAAGGAAGCCTCTGGATTCTGAGTAGCTCTTGTCTCCTTTGAAGTTCCTCAAAAATGGGATCAGTTTGTCCTCCTTGTCTCTGTTGCCAGGTGAATCTTCTATCTGCCAGCTTGAAAATCTATGCTCTTCTTTGTGGTGCTGGGATTTGTCTTTGCCTCTCCAATTCAGCAGCGCGTTCTTCTTCAAGGTCCAGAATTCTCGTGGCAATGAAGTAGTGATTGGCACTTTGTCTATTATGCCAGATAGCTTCCCTCAAATCTGAAGCAACTTCTTGGATGTGGAAGAGAAATTCGGGTCTTTCAACAGGAGGGTTTCCTGGAATAGCCATGATTTGAATCCATGTGGCTCATATAGCCATTCAAATTCCAGAAATTTTTCTCTTTTTTGAATTTTGAATTTTTTGACCTTGTGGTCGCATTCAGGTGCAGATGCTACTAAATCTGCCCCACGGTGGGTGCCAAAAACTGTTGGCGAGGGAATTTTTCAGGTGGAAAAACTTGTGGATTCCTTGCCAATGCTCTAGGAATCTAAGTCCCTCTACTTAACCGGTGCAGCTACCGTATATGCATGCGTGAGAAAATGTGGATTTCTGTGGTGGCCTTTCGGCCGGGGATCCAACAGGGGCACTCCACTGACCCTACGGAAAAGCTTGTAGATACTTGAAAGAGAGAACTTTTCTCTGAAAGTGGGAAAGGGAGTGAGAAAAGAGGTAGGAGAACTAATGTTGCAGGTAGGAAATCAGATTCCTGTACACACTAGTTAGAAAATTCATCACATGCATTCATGGGAAGAAACAACCCTGCAAATGGCAACAAGATGAGATAAGATTGTGAACTCAAAGTTTCTAAAATCTCCTCATCAAAGAGGCTACAAAATCCTTCTTCTTGTATTGATGCTTAATCAGAAGTTGTACATAGTGGAGAAATGGAGGAAATTGAGAAAAGGGGGGGGGGGAAATGGAAGAAAAATGGCTATCTCCTTTGTTTTCTCTAAGTACAATGCACTCTTGAGTTTACAAGATCAATCGCCAACCCTCAACAATGGCGTGAAGAAGCCATTAAATCTCCTCCAAGAAATGGTTACAACTTCTTCTTTGTTAGCAAGAAATGGTTTACAATTTCTTTTCAATCATTTGCGTTCATTTGGATTCTTGATTTGTGAAGAAATGCCAATGGTGGAAAAAATAGAATTTTCATAATGTAGCCATTACATTTGTATTGTAACTTTGAATTTGAACCATTCATCTTGCCTTCAAAACTTTAAACCAGAGCCATCCACGTGGGAGAAATTTATTGGAGGGGGCATGGAGGATGCCTTTTACATTTTATGCCTTTGTAGAAAATTGGCATTTTTGACATTTTGGCCCCTTCCCCTCTTTGCCATATGGCCTGACACGTGGCTTTACTTGAGTGGCGAAGGAATCGTGGCTCACTTTTTTCAATTTTAACCTTTTTTAGAAAAATGCTCAAAACACAAATTTCTCGCCGCTCCGCTCTCCCTGCTTTGACTTTTCAACAGATTGGGCTTACCTTGGTGGATTTGACTTTCTCCCTTTTATTTGGTTAGCCTGATTGGTGCCCCGATGGTCACTTTTTAACTTCTGCTTTTTTACAATGGAGGCTCAGAGCATTCTAGAACTTTTACTTCACTTTTGGAAATTTGGTTAAATTTCCAAAAGTTCCCCGATGGCCCGCTTTGACTTTGACTTTTCAATGGTGGGCTTCACCTTTGACTTTTTCACCTTTGAATTTTTTGATAGCCTGATCGAGGCTATGGGTCACTGTTTAAATTTTAACCTTTTTTACAAAGAGGTTCAAAATCTCAAATCTCCCCGACGGTCTACCTCCCTGCTTTGACTTTCCAACGACGGGCTCAAGATTTGACTTTTTCCTTTAAGCCTGATCGGGGCTGCGGGTCACTTTTTAACTTTTCACCTTTTTTACAAAGAGGCTCAAAAACACAAATTTCTCCACCAACCCGC
The DNA here is from genome assembly GCA_019776745.2 of Taxus chinensis. Lineage (NCBI taxonomy): Eukaryota > Viridiplantae > Streptophyta > Pinopsida > Cupressales > Taxaceae > Taxus > Taxus chinensis. The sequence goes on from CM034157.1 coordinate 373,272,291, forward strand.
TTCCAATTAGGTATGTCCACGTACCCATGGATGATGGGGCCAAAATTTGATGGGGAAGAAAACGCCCATCATTCCCGACTGTGGGAAAAAATGCAGAGAAGAAGAAAACTCCACCATTTCACGCCCAATTTTCAAATTTCTTTCACGAGCCAAGGAATTGAAAACAATACAAGGTTCGATGATCTAGGGGCATAGAAAGATTGACAATTTCATTCAAATGAGGACAACAATAAAATTTTCACGCGTCCAGACAGGAAAATGGAAAATTTATCAAAACAAGCAGACTGGGGATTTGAAACAACTCTAGGGCATGGATTTTTCTATCTCTTCAAACTTTCAACTTGGCTTAAATACTTTAGGAGGGCGAGAGCTTGAAATTTTGAATTTAACTTGGAAAATGAAAATGAGATAAAGTCAGCTTTTGTTCCTTCCTATCCCAAGATATCCTCATACCAAGGATTTTTTTGGCTGCCCCCAAATCCTTCATAGCAAAGGATTCACTTAGCTACTTCTTGAGTTATTTTATTTCCTGCATGTTTTTACCTACAATCAACATGTCATCCAAATACAGACAAAGGATAATATAACTGCCATCCTCAAATTTCTTTGTATACATGTAATGGTCAGATTGATATCTAATATAACCTTGCTCCATCATGAAGCTATCAAATTTCTTATACCATTGACGTGGAACTTGTTTCAAGCCATATAAGCTCTTCTTCACTTTGCACACCATCTCCTCTTTACCTTTGACCTCATATCCCTCTGGTTGCTGCATATATAGTTCCTCCTCTGAATTACCATGGAGAAATGCAGTCTTTACATCAATCTATTCTAAGTGCAAGTCTTCTGCTGCAACTATTCCTAGAACAATTCTAATAGAAGTCATTTTTACTACAAGAGAAAAAATCTCATCAAAATCTATACATTTTTTCTATGCAAACCCCTTGACCACCAACCGGGCATTGTATCTTTTCTTGCCCCCTTTTTCCTCTTTGACTTTGAAGACCCAATTGTTTTGTAATGCTCTTTTGCCTTCTGGTAGCTTCACCAAATCCCATGTCTGGTTCTCCATAAGAGCCTAATCCTCCTCATCCATGGCTTACTCCCACTTCTTCCTGGCATCTACCTATATTGCTTCATCAAAGCTCTCTGGCTCTCCACTATCAGTGAGTAATAAATAATAAAGAGAAGGAGAAAAACGTTCATGTTCTCTTCTTACCATAGAAGACCTCCTAAATATAGGAGTTTGGGATTCCTATTGAGGAGGTTGCTGAACTGATTCATGTGTCACTTTCCCATCCGGAAGATCCTCTTCCATGTTTTCCTGCAACTATTGCTTATACATGACTTTCTCATTAAAGACCACATCCCTAGAACGAATGATTTTATTATCCTTAATAGATACATTAGAACAAGTCAATTTTTTTTTTTTTTTGATAAATGCTTCCTGGTTCTAAATACATAATTTAGAACTCACAAATCAAATAACCATTCTTATAACAGATAACCATATGCAGCTGTAATGACTCGGAGTACCTCCGATCTATTCATTCCATGACTCGGTAATCTACCGATCTATTCATGAGTAATAAGAGTTGGAGTTTTTAATCAACACTTCACTCTTGCGGTTCTCTTCCCTATTCTGGGATTCAGAATGCTCTGTCCAAGGAACCTAACTTGAATAATTGTTACCATTATTCATCGGCATCTCATCCCTTAGACTAGGTGACTCAGGACAACGCAATCAGCAGCTTGCGATACTTTGGCCAAAGATTTGAAACATACTGCTTATGTCTCGTATTCCTTAACGGCATACTCGTCAATCTGGAATACATCCTTCACCCCATTCTTATGTTATGTAGAATGTCTTATACCGACTTCTGTCAGTCCCTCCTAACCCAAGTTATTCACTCGGAAACGGATTAGTAAGGTGACAACGTTATATGGATGCTCCCGAGGACTAGGGATACGATGACATACTGGGTCAACCCTAGTTAAGCCAGTGTGTCAAGATACCCCGAGTCTCCTAGGCAGCCTTATAATGTGACCACATTCCTAATCGGTTCCAGAGTAACTTGTTCGAGTTAAAGGTGTAAATCTTAACGATCAATGCAAAGGGTGTCGTCATAAGTCACCTGCATTGTTGTAACTTCGAGAAGATCCCAATCTTCTCGAAGGTACAACCCTGTAGTTGACTTGTGCCGTCAACCTTTAAATCCACCTCGAAAAGATCTACTTATAATAAGCGTTACGCACGTTGAGTTAAAATTATAATAAAAGACGTTCCCCTAAGGTTAGCCTTTCCCGATCCCTGGGTTCCTCACCATAGAATGACCTTTCTTAATAAAACCCATTACACAAGAGAAATTATTAAGACTAGAGGGTCCCATCAAGGAGTTCATAGAATTTACATAATTCTAAATCAACAAAATTGGACAATAACCTATATTCTTCACATGTGATTGCCAACCGAACCCTTTTTAGGTTTATTTCAGTTCTTATAACTGAATTTATGTCTTACTTATTAATATCGAGATATAAAGATTAGGAATCCAATTAAACGTTGTCCTGGCTTAATCAAGACTAGGAATTAATAATTTAATCCAGCTTGTTTAGCGTCTTGCTTAGGTTTATTTTTACCCTAGCTTCCAGAAAGACAGTGATCTATATTTCAATTTAGCTTTAGATAGAACATACAAGAACTGCTAAACAATCATAAATATTCAGTCACATATTCTTGCAAGCTTACATTGATAATCACAAAAGTCTCCATATTATACAATAATAACACGCTCTCAAGATCATTTGATCCGAAGAAGGTCAAACTATCCAGATAAGAATACAAACATATAAGTATCAAATATCTAATTCCATTCCCTTCTGAACCAAACACATACATTTTATGCATTCAGCATACTTGATACAATACTCAACGGAAAAAGAACATCTTTCCTCAGATAGTACATTTAGAGAATCAAACTGTAATTCATCATAAACCAAATTAAACAATCTGAACATCCTATCAGATCTGCGTGCTTTTACCACTTACGGCAACCATCTGCAAAAATTGTCAACATGGGTCAGTTCGATGAACTGAGCATGATAAGCACTAACTCTTAAAACAATTGCAATCCACCAACTGTTTCCATTAAACAACCTGTTTAAATGAGATCATTTCACCAAACAAGTAAACATATTTCAGACTATACTTTAGTAATACAACATGACTATAAACGCGTAACACAAATTATCGTTACAGAATAGTCCTAGATACTTCTCAAATATTTCATCAAAATATTAGGGATCAAGAAGAACGAAAGTATCCAAAACAACTATCCATCTGAATCCCAAGATCAGCAAACATCAGACAGATCATTACATTCAACAGTAAAAGGAATATCATAACAAATCATGATTCCATCAATATGTTAAAAACAGTTCCAACGGTTAGATAAAAATATCAACATATACTTTACAACAGAAGAGAAAGAAAACAAGTCATTCATATTTCCCTTCACACAAGCTCATGACTGTACCGTCTCCTCGAAAGGAAAGCATTCACCTTATATGCATACGAATAAGTCTGACGAGCCACAAAAAGAACCACAGTTTTGTTAAAATCAAATATAACAAAACTCCTGTAGCATATTAGCAGTACAGTAGCTCTTACGCCAAAACAGATGAATGTCAACCAACAGATTACACATGACCTTCCACACGAAGCGACAAACAAGAAGATATTCAATGCCATCGTCTGTCGAGGTGAAGTCGACAGTTCCTTAGTTCAGTCAAGCTCAAGACTAGATACCCATGCAACAGAAGACGTAATCATGCTCAAACATGACAACAATTCCTCACAGCAACATACAACTTATTCTAATCCCTACTAAACACAGTATGGTTTTAGATCCAAGGTCGAAATCAAAAGAACTTCTCCTTTTTATCTCAGCCAACAAGAGACTCGTTAACATTAAAGCACAAGATGTTTCCCCTAAGACTATGCAGAGATATTCACACGAAATCCACTCAACATGCACAGCCTTAATTAACTGTAATTATTCAGAAAGGAAAAATAACATATCGTATTCACATCTGAACTCATTTAGAGTTTGAAAAATATGGTAATCACAACCTACTTTTATAGAGACCAAGATACAAGATATCTATCATTACTTAAGGAACCCAACAGAGCGAGAAACAATAAGTGATCCCAATCAGGCTTTTATAAAAGCAGATACACTGGTTATCTATCAAGGATTTCAACTGAATCCGAACAATAGTATACACGATAAATCTTCTACAGAAGCCGATATACCAGATAAACATAAGTTAAAGATTTCAACCGTGCCAACAATGGTAAATAATCAAAATCAGGCTATTACAGAAGTTAAATACTGATTTTGTAACAAGGAATCCAACTGAGCCTCTACAACATTATTCGCTCAAGCTTACACAGATTGGAACATTGAAAGTATACCAACTGAGTCTGTACCAAAAATCCATTACTTAAACGAAGGTATACATTACAAGATAACAGAAGTCGTATTACCAGTTACCCCTCCAGGACTCCGACGGAATCATGCTACCAGTATACACATACATAACTTATACAGTAGTCCAATATACGAAGCAATCCAAGGACTCCACAAAGTCATCTTGTAAGTAAAATAAATATAATGCAAACCATCAATGGGTTACACCCCGTAATTGCAACACAAGGAGGGAAAAACAACTTCTACAGGGTCGCATCAAATACTGAAACACAGCCAGTTATCCGTTCAACATAACCAAAGTATCATAGCGAATCCCAACAAAAATTCAGTAACCACCACCTATACTAAACATGACGGAACTTACAAAGAAGTCCAATATAACTGAACATTCAAACAAAAGTCCATCAGTATCCTTTCCGACAAGTATCAACAACAAGCATCAATCAACAAGTATCAACTGTAGCCTGAACCCAACAAGGGAACAATGCATGGGCTCTCACAGAGCAGGTCTAATATTCTTTCTTGCATACATTTCACAAACCTAAGCCGGAATGCAAAACACAACAAAATAGAGCAATAGCTCGAAACACAATGCACACCCGTCAAGGGTTAAATTGGAAAATCGAACCAGAAGAAGATACAGTAACAAAATCACACAAAGCTACCATAATAACCATCTAAACCCATAAATCATCTGAACAGAGTTGTTCTAATGAAATCAATTGAAAGAAAGCAAGATTTTTAAAGGTTAGGGCCTAACATGCCTGGTTATTTGCTTAAAAATCCGAAGAAGACCACTGAAAGAGCTCGAGCCTTCTTCTCTTTTTCCAAGTTAGATTCACCAACAAAAATTTGTTATTTCCATGACTTATAAATTTTCCTTGCCAGAGAAAAGAGCTAGTTACGCTCATACTTGCCATGCAACACCAAGAAGACTGGTGCAAAGAACCAGTGATCAGACAGAGGGAAAACCGGAGCGCATGAAAAACCAAACAAACTACTAACTTTCCATTTTGCATGCCTTCCCGTGAAACCCGAGCTCGAAGACCGAGTTCATAAATGGCATTTACTCCAAATTTCCCGCTAACTTTCCATTGCCACCGACCGCCATAGTTGGCGATGGATAAAACCAGTTCAAAGACCATTTCCAACTTTGGCGACCTGCCACGTCGGCTCTAGCTAGCCGTTTAAAAACTTCTACCAAATTACCTGTCCTTCATACTTATCCCTCCATTTAATGCCATAGAAACTGCCGCCCATGGTTCGCACCCTTCCATAGGTCCCCTTTCTTCCTTGTTCATTAGTTAGGTTAGTAACTTAGGTTAGAATTTAAGATAACACTTAGTCTAACCTCATAGCACATAGATACTAACTTAGAACATTAGCTTATAGCCTAGGCCTAGGTTAGATTAACACTAATCTAACCCCTAGGTTATAGTTTAGTTTTAGGTTACTAACCTTAATAAATCCAGTTTAGGTCTAATATTTCCAATGCTCAGAAAAAGAACCTACAACATACATTCACGAACAGGGTTCACTCCTGTACTGCCAATAGGCTATTGAATTATATGTAACTGAATTATTACCTGGTCCACGATCAAGACCTTCCTGATATTACGATATCGGGAACCAATTCATTTAACACGATCAGCCTGAGTTATACTCCGGACTAGCTTATTCAATGCATCCAGACCTTGCAACCTGCGTAAGGTCTATAATTTTAATTCATCACGAATAAACTTAAAGCATCACTTGGATCAATACCACTGATCCAAGGCTAGGTCTTATAGATGGATAACTCCATAATTCATTCCGAGATCAGATTAAACTCAGGCGTAAAATGAAAGAAATAAAAGAGTCCAAACATATTCTGACTCAGTCACGAATCTGCAATCTCAAAAAAAAGATACAGTCCATATCAAGCATGACTTCTCAATCAAAGGAACACATCCTTTTTACAAGAGAAATCACATATCAACACTTGTATGCTCAGGAGGATGTAACAACAGTTCAGGGTGTTACATGCTTCCCTCCTAAAAGATTCATCGTCCCGATGATTACATATTCGATTAACCTTCAGGTCAACCCATTTATTAGTTCACAAAACAATGCGACTATTTTCCAACTTAAATAGTTCCAGAAATCAATGTCATAACACATTTTATTCAGCCTGAATAATGTTTTTCTTCATCTGGCTTTCATAAATACTTAAAAAAATAAGTTCATACAAGAATTTTTTTGTCAACAGATTTCATTCTGTTGAAAAAGAGAAGGAAAAGCAATTTTCATCTCTTCCAGATTTTCCCAAGTTGCACTTTCTTCGCTAAACTGGTCCCACTGGACCTTACATTGTTGTATTTCACGATTTCTCAAATGCAATTGGCGAGTTTCCAGCACTCGTGTGGGTTTAACCACGATTATTCCTGGGTCTTGGACCTGCAAGGAATTCCAATTTAAAGCATGTGACAGATCTGAAACGTATTTCTTAAGCAAAGAAATATGGAAAACATCATGCATGCGAGATAAAGCAGGTGGTAATGCTAAACGATAAGCTACAGGATTGATTATTTCGACAATTTCGAAAGGTCCCACGAATCGAGGTGACAACTTGGCAGCCTTGCCAAAAGTTATAGAACTCTTTCTGGGTTTAACACGAAGAAAAACCTTCTCACCAAGCTCAAACCTTCGATCAACCCGCTTAAGGTCAGCATAGCTCTTCTGCCTATCCGCTGCTTCCTTTAATCGTTCACGAATCAGCTTAACTTGCTGTTCCATTTCTGTGAGAATTTCTGGTCCAATTACCACTCTATCCTCAACACTATCCCAGCTAACAGGAGTTCTGCACTTTCTTCCATAAAGTGCTTCAAATGGTGCCATTTTGAGAGATGAATGATAAGTGTTGTTGTATGCGAATTCAACTAATGGAAGATACTCTTCCCATTTATACTGTTGATCCATGCAATACATTCGCAACATGTCCTCCAACACTTGATTTACCCTCTCAGTTTGCCCATCCGTTTCCGGATGATATGCAGAACTGAAGTTTAGTTTCGTTCCAAGAGCTGTATTAAGCGTTTGCCAAAACCTTGACGTCATTCTTGGATCCCTGTCAGATATAATCAATTCTGGTACACCATGCAATCTGAAAATTTCATGTACGAATCTTTTGGCCAGCACTGGTGAATCATCCTTTAGATTTCCAGCGATGAAATGAGCTACCTTAGTCAGTTTATCTACAACTACCAGGATAACATCATGTTTATTCCTGGACATGGGTAATCCTTGTACAAAATCCATGGTTATTACTTGCCATTTGTACTGCGGTATGCTATGAGGATATAACAGTCCAGCTGGGTGCATATGTTCTGCCTTAACCCGCTGACACTCCAAACAATGAGTCACAAAATTTATGACATCCTTTTTCATACCTTTCCAAAAGTATTGTTGTTTCAGATCAGCAAGCATTTTTGTGATACCCGGGTGTCCAGAGAAAGGTGAATTATGAAATTCAACTAACAACTTCTTTCTCAAATCATTCAGCATAGGTACATATACTCTGTTTTCATAACGCAAGATTCCTTCATTATCAAAATGAAAACCTTTATACCTTTCATCATTAGGTTCTGCAGCAAGCGCTGCTTTTACTTGTTGAAAGTAAATATCAGATTCTGAGGCACTCTTTACCTCATCCTTGAACTGAGTTCTTAATGTTATAAGAGCAGAAATGTGCCTCCTACGACTTAGAGCATCAGCTACTCTATTCTCCTTCCCTTTGATATAACTAATATCAAAATCATATTGTGATAAAAATTCTAACCACCTTCTCTGTCTAGCATTAAGATTAGGCTGAGTGAAAATATATTTCAGCCCTAAGTGATCAGTTTTCAACTCAAAAGGTTTCCCAAGTAAATAGTGTCTCCAGACTTGAAGTGCATGAACAATGGCAGCAAGCTCTAAATCATGAGGAGCATAATTCAGCTCATGTAACTTGAGTTTTCTACTTTCATATGCAATGACTTGATCATTTTGTAGCAAAACACCTCCAAGGCCTTCCCCAGAAGCATCCGTTACAACAGTAAAACTCCCATTAGGGTCTGGTACCGCTAATATAGGTGCAGAAGTCAACTGGCCTTTCAGACTTTTGAAAGCCGCTTCACACTTATCATTCTATATGAATTTCTTATCCTTCTTCTACAATGAAGTTATTGGTGCAGCTACTTTAGAAAAATCCTTTACAAATTTTCTATAGTAACCAGCAAGACCCATGAAGCTTCTTACTTCGTGCACATTCTTTGGTGCAGGCCACTCAGTTATTGCCACTATTTTTGAAGGATCTACAGCAATTCCTTCTTTGCTAATGACATGACCCAAATAGTGAACTTCTGAATCAAAGAAAGAACATTTGGATAACTTACCATACAATTTTCTTTTTCTCAAAATTCCCAAAACTATCTTCAAATGCTCATTGTGCTCCTCAACGCTTTTTGAATAAATGAGAATATCGTCCAAGAATACAAGTACAAACTTGTCCAGATATTCTTGAAAAATATTGTTCATTAAGTTCATAAAGGCTGCGGGTGCATTAGTTAATCCAAAGGGTAGAACCGTGAATTCATAATGTCCGTACCTTGTTCGGAAGGCTGTTTTATGAATATCTTCCTCTCTAATCCTTAACTGATGATAACCAGATCGAAGATCTATCTTAGAATAAACCGCTGCTCCACGCATCTGATCAAATAGATCGTCGATCCTTGGAAGTGGATATCTGTTCTTGATTGTTGCTTTGTTCAACATCCGATAATCAATACACAGCCTAAGTGTTCCATCCTTCTTTTTCACAAATATTACAGGCGCACCCCAAGGTGAAACACTTGGTCTAATCAAACCTTTAGACAAAAGTTCTTGCAACTGTGCCTTAAGCTCGACTAACTCTGTAGTAGTCATCCGATAAGGTGCTTTGGAAATAGGTTCTGTTCCTGGTTTGATTTCGATGGTGAAGTCAAATTCCCTCTTAGGTGGTAACCCTGGTAATTCCTCAGGAAAAACATCCCTGAAACTTTGTAATAGAGGAAATCACTTCATGTAATCACCATCTTCTTCTGAAAATTCAGATATCTTTACTGCATAAAGGGTACATCCTTTATTTTTAGCCTTTTTAAGCTGCATAGCTGACAGTTTTCTAACTGAAATTTCCCGTTTCACACCTTGAATCTCTGCTGTTTCCAGCTGATCATCTAAACATTTTATGTTCTTTTCATAGCAGTCTACATTTGCTTTATGGTCAGCTAACCAATTGACACCGATAACAATGTCATACGATCCCAAAGGTGTAACATAGAGGTCAACTTCCGTGGAGAAATTAGGTAAGTCAAGGACTGCCCCAAAAAGACACATACTAACTGTATGAACAGAGTTATTACCATACTGTACAGTCCAAGTTTTATCCATTTTTCCAGCTTTTCTCTTAAGTTTAGAAGCAAGTTTATTAGAAATGAAACATTCAGTAGCTCCTGTATCAAAAAGAATAGTGACAGGTATGCCAAATAACTTACCCGGAACTTCTATAGGTGTCACTTGCTTTTCAGCTTGCTTGTCTGCTACTGCAGCATGTATCTTATGCTGCTGATTACGATCATCCTTCTTCAAAGGGCACTGATTTGCGTAGTGGTCTTTGCCACAATTGTAGCAGCCTCCTACAGGTCCCTTTTTAGGCTCAAAATTGCCTCCAGCCTTGTAATTGTCACGTTGTCCTCCATAGGGCTTCTGCCCATTGTTATAATTTTTGGCAAAATTATCCCTTATATTTCCAGCAGGTTTATTTACTACTGCTTTCTTACCGTTATCCCCTGGAAACTTATTTTTGTTTCCAAACTTTTTCCATGGTCCCTTTCTGGGTGCAAGAGAGGTTGAAGAAGGGTTTGCAGTCTTCTTCCGCACTTCCTCTTTATGAGCAGAAATAGCCTTTAATTTCTGTTCTTGCCTTATGGCCTTTTCAACAACTCCTTCCATAGTGGATGGACTGTGAACATCGACCTCTCTCCCTATCACGGGATTCAATCCCATGTTGAATTTCCGTATTTTGAACTTCTCGTCAGTTTGATACTGCGGTACATACTTGAGGAGTTTTGTAAACCGCTCCCAAAATTCAGTTACCGTTAGCTTCCCTTGAGCTAAGTTCTGGAATTCTGTCATTTTCTGATCATAGAAAAGTTGTGGCAGCCAACGTTGCCTAAAATAGCCTTTAAATTGATCCCAAGTAATATTGGTCTCATCAATATTTAGTTCAGCTTTACGGCTATCCCACCACGAAGATGCTTCGTGGGAAAGCTGATAGGCTCCCCAAATAGCTTTGGTTTCCTCTGAGAAGTTTCTTATTGCAAAGTACTTCTCCATTTCGCTGAGCCAGTTCTCAGCTCCATCTCCTAATGTGGTGCCATCATACTTAGGTGGGCTTATCCTTTTTATATCATTAGTGAGTTCTGCTGCCAACCTGGCCTTTTTATTTTCTAGTTGGACAGGTGCATTCCCAGCATTAACATCAACACCCATATCGGGGTTGTCCTCAGGAGGTGGCTGATTGTCATTACCAGCTTCTTCATCCTCCTCATTTCCCATCGCCTGCTGTTCAAGTACAGCTAAACGATCTCTTGTGTCCAACAGGGCAGCAAGGATCTCATCAAGTTTCTGGGTTGTTGCCGCCCCTACTATGCAACACCAAGAAGACTGGTGTGAAGAACCAATGATCAGACAGAGGGAAAACCGGAGCGCATGAAAAACCAAACAAACTACTAACTTTCCATTTTGCATGCCTTCCCGTGATACCAGAGCTCGAAGACCGAGTTCATAAATGGCATTTACTCCCAAATTTCCCGCTAACTTTCCATTGCCACCGACCGCCATAGTTGGCGATGGATAAAACCAGTTCAAAGACCATTTCCAACTTTGGCGACCTGCCACGTCGGCTCTAGCTAGCCGTTTAAAAACTTCTACCAAATTACCTGTCCTTCATACTTATCCCGCCATTTAATGCCATAGAAACTGCCGCCCATGGTTCGCACCCTTCCATAGGTCCCCTTTCTTCCTTGTTCAATAGTTAGGTTAGTAACTTAGGTTAGGATTTAGGATAACACTTAGTCTAACCTCATAGCACATAGATACTAACTTAGAACATTAGCTTATAGCCTAGGCCTAGGTTAGATTAACACTAATCTAACCCCTAGGTTATAGTTTAGTTTTAGGTTACTAACCTTAATAAATCCAGTTTAGGTCTAATATTTCAAATGCTCAGAAAAAGAACCTACAACATACATTCACGAACAGGGTTCACTCCTGTACTGCCAATAGGCTATTGAATTATATGTAACTGAATTATTACCTGGTCCACGATCAAGACCTTCCTGATATTACGATATCGGGAACCAATTCATTTAACACGATCAGCCTGAGTTATACTCCGGACTAGCTTATTCAATGCATCCAGACCTTGCAACCTGCATAAGGTCTATAATTTTAATTCATCACGAATAAACTTAAAGCATCACTTGGATCAATACCACTGATCCAAGGCTAGGTCTTATAGATGGATAACTCCATAATTCATTCCGAGATCAGATTAAACTCAGGTGTAAAATGAAAGAAATAAAAGAGTCCAATCATATTCTGACTCAGTCACGAATCTGCAATCTCAAAAAAGATACAGTCCATATCAAGCATGACTTCTCAATCAAAGGAACACATCCTTTTTACAAGAGAAATCACATATCAACACTTGTATGCTCAGGAGGAAGTAACAACAATTCAGGGTGTTACAACATAACCTTCCATACAAAGCGACAAACAAGAAGATATTCAATGCCATCGCCTGTCGAGGTGCAGTCGACAGCTCCTTAGTTCAGTCAAGCTCAAGACTAGATATTCATGCTAACAATTAAAGACGTAATCATGTTCAAACACAAGAACAATCCCACTGAGGTCGAAACTTACATCAACATTCAGTTTAACTTAATCCCTACTAAAACAAGCAATGACAAAACTCGAGAATCGAACCAACATACAACATAACATGGGCTCGAATAGTGCCAAAGCTCAACCAATACTTAAATTAAAGGTTTCATTTGAAGTTGAATTTGTATGTCAACAAATCAAGAATACTACAAAAGTACTCACAGCAAGAACTCCTACAGAATGTTACAACATAAATTACTTTTTCATGTCTCTACCAAAGTTGATAACATTTAGTATTCATATCATAACAACAGACATTCATAACCCAGCTTTGAATGAAATTAAAAATACTAGATACCTGTCAAGATTTACTCTCACTGAGTCAGTATCTTGACCAAAATCATAACAGGGTTTACACAGAAGTAGAAACACCAGTCACATATCAAGGATTCCAACTTTGTGGTACTCATCAAATAAACTTCTACAGAAGTAAAAGATACATGATACATATCAATCCAAAAATTTCAATCAAACAATATCATACCGTGTTCACATCATGAAATCCATCCTTCAAAAGTAGAAATGTATGGCATTCACGACTAACTTCTACAGAAGCCTTTGAAATACAAGATATATATATATATATATATATATATAAATATTAAGGGTTCCAACAAAGCGAACTATCAATAAGTGTTCATATCCATGCTTATACAGAAGCAAAAACACTGGTTTCCTATTAAGGACTTCAACTGAATCCAAACAACAGTATTCGTTTTAAGCTTAAGCAAAAGACAAAATATAGAAAAGGTACATTCCAACTAAGTCTGTACCAAGAAATTCTTTGCTAAGTGAAAGTATTCATATTAAGACTAACTGAAGTCGTATTACCAATTACCCCTCCATGTTGGACTCTGACTGAATCACGGATGACTACCAGTTTATTCACATATATGACTTCTACTTAGAAGACCATAATATACGAACCATTCCAAGAAATCCACAGAGTCATTTTGTGTATAAACGGTAAATATATTGCATTACCTATCAACGGGTTATATCCCATAATTGCAACACAAGGGAGGGGAAATAACTTCTACAAAGTCGCATTCGAATACAATACCACAGCGAGTTATCCAAACAGAAGTAACTTGATCAAACATTATAGCAAGATCCAACAAGATTCAGCAACCATAACACATATTACTCACAACAAAAATTTTAGAGAAGTCGTATATACTGTACACTCAAGAAATCCAAACAACAATATTTGTTTGCTAACTAGAGAAAACAGCGAGGTAAAGGACCTAAGTCCGAATCAGACAAGAAAACAATTCTTAAACTCCTACAGAGCTCAAATTCATATAATTTCCTTGCAACATATTCCTCAAAATCCAACTAGAATGCACTAAAACACAGCAAGGAATAAGCCACATCCATTTGAAACAAAATGCACACCCATCAAGGGTTTACTCGAAAAATCGAGCCAGTTAAGAGAAATACCAACTAAATCAAACAAGGCTACCATAAAAACCAACTGATTTTCTCGAAAACTCATTTGAACAGAGTTGTTCTAATGAAATCACTTGAAAGAAAGCAAGATCTTTAAAAGTTAGAGCCTAACATGCCTAGTTATTTGCTTAAAAAATCCGAAGAAGACCACTGAAAGAGCTCACTTGCCTTCTCCTCTTTTTCCACGTTAGATTCAACAATAATAACTTTTTCTGTTCCATGCACTTATAAACTTTCCTTGACAGAGAAAAGAGCGAGTTACACTCATTTTTGCCATACAACACCAAGTAGACTGGTGCGAAGAACCAGTGATCAGACAGAGGGAAAACCAAAGCGTATGAAAAACCAAACAAACTACCAGTTTTCCATTTTGCATACCTTCCCGTGAAACCCGAGCTCGAAGACCGAGTTCATTAATTGCATTTACTCCAAAATTCCTGCTCAATCTCCATTGCCACCGACTGCCATAGTTGGCGATGGACAAATGCAATTCAAAGACCATATCTAACTTTGGCGACTCTGCCACGTCTGCTCTTGCTTAGCCATTTAAACTTCTACCAAATTACCTGTCCTTCATGCTTATCCATCTATTAAATGCCATAGAAACTGCCGCCCATGGCTCGCACCCTAAACCATAGGTCCCCTTTACTTCCTTGTTCATTAGTTAGGTTAGTAACATAGGTTAGAATTTAAGATGCAACATAGTCTAACCTCCATAGCACAAAGTTACTAACTTAGAGACATTTAGCTTATAGCTCTAGGCCTAGGTTAGATTAACACTAATCTAACCCATAGATCATAGTTTAGTTTTAGGTTACTAACCTTAATAAATCTAGTTTAGGTCTAACATTTCAAATGCTCAGAAAAAGAACCTACAAGCATACATTCACGAACATGATTCACTCCTGCACTGCCAATATGCTAGTGGAATAAATGTATCTGAATTTATTACCTAGCCCACGATCAAGACCTTCCTGATATTACGATATCGGGAACCAATTCATTTAACACGATCATCCTGAGTTAGACTCCGGAATAGTTTATTCAACGCATTCAGACCTTGCAACCTATGTAAGGTCTATAATTTTAGTTCATCCCAAATAAACTTAAAGCATTACTTGGATCAATGCCACTGATCAAAGGCTGGGTCTTACAGATGGATAACTCCATAATTCATTCCGAGATCGGATTAAACTCAAGTGTAAAATGAAAGAAATAAAAAAGTCCAATCATATTCCGACTCAGTCAAAGATCTGCAATTTCAAAGAAGATACAATCCATATCAAGCTGAGAATCAACAAGTAACTCTTCCGCGTACCCGACCTCCCGAGGTCGTGCCGAGACAGCCGGTGGGGGTAGAATATGCAGACAAACTAGTTAGGCAGTCTAATGTCTTCGACACGCACTAGTGGAATTTGCGAATCTAAGGCAAAGAAGGCCCTTCTAACTTGGACTGGTGTGATAGATCGATCAGCAAGGATGACTGCTCGAAGGCTCCAATCAATATCGAGCTCTGGCGTGATTCGATCTATGGGTTGCGGAATACGTGGAAAATGACCTGGGATTGTTTCGTGTATATCTCCTGATAAGGTCATATAGTGGATGATGAATATAATTGACTCTATGGATGATTTTCTGGCCTAGTCCAGAATTCCCTAGCTTCGTTAGCCGCTATATCTAGTAAGGACAGTTGTTCGATGATGATAGGTGGAAGTGGAGTGGACCTGGAATACCAAGTGTGCGTAGGCTAGTGTCTATATCGGATTGACCTGTGGATTCGTTGGGCTGTGGGATTTGTGGATCACAACCGTAGACTCGTGGTTGTTGTGGTCCTGCTATGGTCATGCGTGGAATCAAGTTCTAATCCCTAGTATCCAGTAATCGTATGCTTTCTCAGCTTCTATGTTTAGAACCAATAGTTGTGCGATCTTCTCGGAATACCTCACAGGTGTTCTTGCAACCTGGATTCTTAGGCTGGTATCTATGTCTGTGTGGGTGTCTCCTGCATCTGGTTGTGGAACTAAAGGATCACACCCGAATGTTTGTTCTCTTTCGAATCCTTCTACAGTCATGTGGATATTTTTCCTAGCGTAACCTGTAGTTTGGCTGACTTGACCAAAATGTATGTGCTTGGTCGTCTTCTATGTTTAATCCTCTTAACTGAGATCTGACCTGCTAGAAATCTGTTGTTGTTTGGAAGACTTGTATCCTAAGGTTCTGGTCAATATCAGTTATTGCTGTGACTATGAGGTTGGGCTGAGGCACGATTGGCTCGAAAATGTATTCCCTGGGCTCCCTAGGTCCCGTAATTGTCATGCAAAAGCAGAATAAAACAAACTATAATAAAGTGAAATCTAAGTATACTTCTAGCATATATAACTTCTTTTTGTATTTTCTGATGATTTAAATGAATTTAAGAAAGCAAACTATTTAAAATATTTAGAATTGACAACTAAACTAATAATTTAAAACAAACAAGATAACCGAGTGTGGTTATTTGTCTGTGTAATTTTGTATATCTATTCTAAACAATGAAATAACTAATCTATTAGCAAGATTCTCGACCCTACCTCAAAAGTGAGGAGTGAATCATAGTTTAGCAGAAACTATCAATCCCCACAACTTCCCTGGCAATATCGAGAATAAAATTAACTGAAATAAAGTGATTAACTACTCTGTTTGATATGATTCTTAACTAGAACTTTGAAAGTTTAAAACCTGGATTTCGCAGAACAGTGGCGAATCCGATGGTGTGTGTGATCTTGTCCCCTCAGTATGATCTCTTCGTTCTTTGTGTTCACGTAGATCCAGAAAAGCGTGTAATGCTTGCATCAACAGGAATAGGTGTTTGGAACAAGGGACAACCTTCAGAATGCAGATAGAATAGAACGCGGATAGGAGAGGGATAGCGCAAGAGTACAGAGCTTGGCTTATGCAATTCCTAGCGGGATCTACTGCGAATCGTGCAACAAAATGCATCTAGAACCTGGAACTATCCTGTATGAAGAGAAAAACCTGCAACTTTAATGGCTTCCTAAGCTATTCTACTCTAATGGATTAGATAAAACAACACTGCTGCCTGCACAAGATGGGTCTATGGCTTACCAACAGCTGAGCAATTTAACAAAAGATGCAAGTGAATTCAAGCTATGGCTTCTAAACAAGCTAACTAACTAAAACACTAAAATGAGGGAATGAGAGCAAAGATCAAACTTCAAAATCCAGCCAAGCTTCAGACCAAAAACTCCAGACCATGGGTGAAACAACAGCACTGCCTGCACAAGATGGATATGTGGCTTACCGACAGCTGAACAATACTAACCAAGTATGAAATGAACTATGCTATCAATCCTAAGCAAGCTGACAGACCAAACCACTGAAAATCAGAAGACTCTAACAAAAAATGGTGGCCCCAAAAACTGCACTTGCACAAGATGGATATGTGGCTTACCAGCTGCAATACAATACTAACCAAAACATGCAATGAAGAAAACTAAGTATTCTAAGCAAAGGAAAACTAAAGGAATTGCAAAGAGGAATCCAGAAAACAAAACTTGAGAGAGAGGCCATTTGCTTGAGCACAAGCCATGCATTTATAGGAATTCAAACACCCAAGAACCAAAACCAAATTGAACTCCTAAACAATAAACAAAGGAAAAACACTATTCCAGGGGACCAAAAACATAAATGCATGCTCAAGTCGGCAAAGAAAGCTGGTGAAATGTGATATTTCACGCGGGTCGCGTCAAAAGAGCGTTCTGGAAAACGCGCACAGGACCGCCGCTCTGAGCAGGGCGGCGGTTACAGGACCGCCGCCCTGTTCAGGGCGGCGGCCGCCCTGCAGGGCGGCGGTTTCGTCACTGAAGGTCAAGAGGCCAAGGAAAGAGGGAAAAAGGGGAAAACAAAGGGCGTGGGGGCTAAGCGGGGCATGCGGGATGTTAACGCATACTCCGAGGGCTTTTCCGGATCCCGAACACCTTGCGAGGAGACCTGTATCATCATCGGGGCACTTGTTACACTGTTCTGGCAGTACAGTACCTTACAATTTTGGGTACGTACATATTGCCCCCTCGGAGAAGCGTTTTAGCCATGAAGAGGCATAAAACGTTGGGTCCGAGTATGGCAGTCCCGAAATGGGGAGTTAGAAGCTATACCTTACTCGTCCGTGTGTCGAAATGACGCCATCCAAAATTCCCGCTACCTGCAAAATGAAAAGAGAACTCAAGTGCAGATAGATACAATAATTTGGAAGATACACGCTAAAATAATAGGGAAGGAGAACGTACCATTCGTGCGGGGATAGAAACTTACCTCCATCAGCGCTCCAAACCTGCGAAAAAGTCACTTTAAAACGAAATAGAACGATATATATATGAAAGTGGGCCCATTTTCCTATTCATTTGCGCGAGTCGATTTGATTGATTTTGAGCTCTGGGACCCACGGTGACGGTTTCTCACGCGAGTAGAGTCGAAACGTTCGCAGCGAGATCGTGATCATGCCTCCACGAGCGGAACACCGACCTCAGCGATCACAGGTTGGTTTTCTTCCATTTTGTGTTTTTCCCCCTTCAAATTTGAAATGGCAAATTCTTTGCAATGGGGGGATTATTTTTGAAAATGTTAGGTTCAAAAGGTCCATCTAGGGGGGGCGCCTACTGGGTAGGCTTTGTTTTTAGTTAAAATGGTCTATTTTTTACATTTTTGGGCTTTTTGGGGTTAACAACCCGCGCGGGTTTTCGGACCGCGACCGCCGCCCTGGCCAGGGCGGTGGTTACACGACCGCCGCCCTGATCAGGGCGGCGGTTACACGACCGCCGCCTTCAAGGCGGCGGTTACAAAACCGCCCCTCTGCTCAGGGCGGCGGTTTTGCACAGAATGCAAAAGGAACCTATTTTGGAGACTGTACTTGTACTTTTATCATTTCTATATGCTTTTATGACTCTCTCGATATTGATTAGATACTAACTTGCTCTGTTTTGTGTGTTTTGGTTGTATGCAGGCGAGAGCAGAGTATATCAGATGGAGCCGAGAGAGAGAGTGTGATTGGCTCTCCGGGGTATTGGATGCCCTTTCTCAGGATGAGGAGGATACATTACAGAGGGCCGGCATATTGCGTATATCACGCGTGCCCCATGTCACACCATCCAGTCACATACTTTGTGACTTGTTTTCATATTGGGATGCAGATCGGAACACTTTCCGACTGCCAGGGGTCCGCGGTGAGTGGACCATCACTTTGGAGGATGTCTACCGTATCCTGGGGGTCCCGATCATCGGGAGGAGACTCACACTGGAGACGGCAGGGTCTCGAGCACAGATTGCACAGTGGGCAGGCTACATGGGGGATGCAGCCATCTCTACGGGGTCGAAGAAGGGAGTGAGAGTTCGATCGATTCCTTCTTTGCCCATCCCCGTATTTCGACAGGCTATCATGGGGATCCTTGCCTCGAGGCTGATCGGGGACAAGGGAGGAGATACTTTACTATACTGCTGGGCCCCCATCATTGCACAGATAGAGGGGCATGGCCGGATATATGCCTGGGGCGCAGATATTCTGGGGACCACCTACCATGACTTATACAGGGTGGTCCGTTTGCAGGGACAGTCATTGAGCCACCCGACTCTAGTCATGAGTTGGGTGTACGAGCATTTTATTCCTTATGGCAGAGGGGTAGAGGTGGCAGACCCAGGGGCTGTGAGGGCAGCTAGATGGTCAGATATGTCGGTGCTTAGAGCACCTCACCAGCCAGTTGCCTCCCTTACCACAGCAGATATGGAGGCGACGCCGTACCGGCTTATGGCCGGCATATGGGGCGAGGAGACCCTTACATTGATCTCCTGCTCCACCACAGGGCAGCTTATCGACCGCGTGGGATGGGTGGAGGTACACCCTTTTGGCAGAGTTCCTCAGCAGTTCGGCCTTCCATATGCGGGCATGCTTCCCCCAGCGGCACCAGTTTACAGATCAGTCCGCGAGGCTAGAGGGGGGCCTAGAGGCCGTGGTTGGACAGTGATCACTCCTGGCACTCCCATTGCAGCCAGGAGGGTAGTTCGGGCTAGAGGGAGAGCCGGTGCGCCCCGGGCACCTTTGCTTCAGATTGCTGCGGGTCCTGCTCACAGCAGCGATGACCCCATAGATATTGACTCCGATTCTGAGGAGTTTACAGAGGGAGGGTCAGAGGAGCAGACGGATGATAGCGATCCTGAGTGGCATGACACTCAGGATATTTTGCAGGCAGAGAGGGCCGAGCAGAGTGCAGAGAGAGAGACTCTAGCTTCAGAGGAGCCACTCTCCCAGGGCCATGGTGGAGAGGATGAGTCAGTTGCGGGGCGTCATGTTGCTCCTACTACAGGAGCAGCCCCTCAGTCGGCAGCGGCATCTGCGGCGGGTGCTGGCCCCAGCGACCCATCTTGGAGGCCCGGTGATCCGAGTAAGTTATCCTCTCATCTTTTCAATGTTTGTTTAATTTAGGATTTTTAATTGCTATCTCTCCTTGTGTTTTGATATTGTATCTTTTAGTCTCTTGTCTAGTTTCTAATTCATTTTTCTTCTTTGTTTTGCAGAGACTGTTGACGAGTGGCGGGATCTAATCCGTAGGGTATGCACTGATTCTCTGATGATCCCTATGGATAAGACCCGTGCGGAGCTATCTGTAGATGCCGGGGAGCCTTCAGCAGCCGGTAGGCATACTGACGTCTTCGCTCCCGTTTGGCACGTGGCCAGGATGGTGTCGACTCTCCGTACAGAGTTGGCAGGCTATAGGACAGCCGAGCGTCTTATGAGGAGCCATTCTCGTGGCGAGACCGCGGCTGCCCCTCGGGACCCTGAGCCCTCCGTGCATTCAGAGTGCCGGCGTAGCCGGAGCCCTAGGCGAGGGCGCGCACCTTCAGAGGGGTCGCGCAGGGGTTGAGAGACTACTTGGCTCCTATGCGTTTTGTACTATAGATTCTTTTGTATATCACGGGCTCTTTGAGTGTTTTGACCATGCCTAGAGCATGATGGCATTGTATATAAACATTGATTATTTATATATATGCATTCGTTTTTGGATCAAAACTTGTCACTGGTGTTTTCCCTTTCTGTTTCCAACTTCCTTGTGTATACTACGATGTATGTTTTATATGCTTTTTTAGAATGTATGCAATGGAGAACAGATGATGCAAATGTTTGCTTTCTTTTTGTGTTTCATGATGCTGATACATGATATTGTAGATATATTGTGATCTTAAATCTTAGCTTCTGTGAGCAATTTGGATACCTCATGTTTGTTTTGGCAAAGTGATGAAAATAACCAATATGATGAACAGATTAACTTGCCCCACTCCTAACTCCACGCAACTAGTAAGATGCGAGGGCTCATCACCAAGAGCCAAGAAGGGCGCAAGTTATGAAATATGGTGAAATGATAGTGATGAAAGACAGACGAAGCTTTGGTGGAACCAAATTGAAAACTACAAGCTTACTCCACCTGAATGACTTCATAGTTTTGGGTGCAACTTGCTTTGCGGTTTATCCAGACTTAGACCCGTAGATGGCCACATAGTAGACAAAATCTGGTTTTTAGGATTTTTAACTCTCTTGGAATTTTGAACATCTGATTCATTCGTTTTTGACTCAAAGTTTGAATAGTTTGTTTATGACCTTTTAACGTTTGCATTGTCTAGAGGACCCCCTACACTTTGCCCCATGCTACCTGTAAGAAGCATGGGTTTATCACCGTGGGCAAGGCATAGGCGAGTAAGGGCATTTCCATCCTTTCCCAACCCTACGTCACTAGTAAGAGACGCAAGCTCATCACCGAAGGTTGGTGGGGCAAGGAAATGTGTAAAAATAAAATTTTCTGTTTTAATCACTTTTTGACTTGTCTTTTTGAGTAAAATGTCAGTATATGCTTATTTCCAAAGAGATGTGTATATGGGATAGATGTGACACCATGAAGCTTCTAGAACAGACCATAGGCAAGACACCTATCCTAAGAAGAAATCAAAGCGAGAACAAACTTGCAGATCTTGGTATGGTTACCGTTAAGACTTCGTCATGTTTGATTTTATTTGATAAAAGATTCTGAAGTGATTGATGATATCGTGAAAATGGAGAGATATGATTAGAAAGTTTTGTGCCAACAACATCATGAGTTTGTAATGAATTACTTTGAGAATAGATTCCTTGATCACAATTTGTGTAAGAACAAGTGGACAAAATGATCTAAATCTATATGAAGATGCAATGTAGATAGTTATATAAGCAGTGCTAGCTGCTTATGCGTAGAAACGTTTGAGGTGCAGGGAATTGACTGTTTCACCAAATTCCTCACCTTCTAGCGTGCATAAGAGGTATGCACCATTTTCGTAGTCTTTTGTGACTCGGTATGGGCCCAACCATTTGGGCCGGAATTTCCTTCCTTCGCCGGTCTTCTTGTCGATCCGGCTGTCTAGTCTTAGAACTAGATCACCTTCGTATATATCGCGTTCATAAACCTTCTTGTTATATTGCCGGCACATTCGGTCAGCATAAGCTCTATGCCGCTGCTCAGCATCTAACCTAGTTTCATCTAGGCTTTCTAATTGGGAAAGACGTGCTTCTCTGTAAGCGTCTTCATCCAGAATCCCTTGTAGTGAAATGCGGAGACTGGGTATTTCGACCTCAAGCGGGAGAACTGCTTCTGCCCCAAATACTAGCGAGAAAGGAGTTGCTCCCGTTGGTGTTCTTATTGAGGTTCGGTGGGCCCACAAGGCCGGATATAACTTTAAATGCCAATCTCGTTTGTTTTCTTTTACTGTTTTGAGGAGAATGGCTTTCAGTGTTTTGTTTGTTGCTTCAGCCTGCCCATTGGCTTGGGGATAATACAAGGAAGCCGTATGATGGCTTATTTTAAATTTGTTGCATAGTTCACGAACTTCCTCATTCTTGAAAGAAGTTCCATTATCTGAGATAATGATTTGCGGGATACCGTACCTGCAAATGATTTGGTTCAAAATGAACTTGGCGATTACAGAACCAGGTACAGTGGTAAGAGGCATGGCCTCTACCCATTTGGTAAAATATTCAGTGGCCGTGATTATAAAATTATGGCCGTCTGTGGATGAGGGAGAGAACTTCCCTATCAAGTCCAGGCCCCATGTAGAAAAGGGCCATGGAGTTGCGATTGGTTGTAGAGCTTGTGCTGGCATGTGGATCTCGTGGGAGAATTCTTGGCACTTATGACACCTGCGTGCAAACTCTATCGCGTCATGTTCTAGAGTGGGCCAGAAATAGCCCATTCGATGTATTTTTCGAGCGGTGGCATGGCCACCGAAGTGGCCTCCACATATACCGCTGTGGGATTCATGGAGAATCCTCTTGGACTCTTCTGTGTCGACACACCTTAAGAGCATTCCATCGAATGCTTTTCGATAGAGCACCTGCTCTATAATGACATATTTGGCTACGATTATGCGTAATCACCTTCTTTGTTGTGGTGTAACTGCATCCGGGTACGTATGGTCCATGATATAATTAATGATATCAGTGTACCAAGGGCACTCAGAGATAGCAGGTCAAGTTTCGATGTAGTATACGCATTCATCTGGAAAATCCAAATCTACTAGATCGCCTCCGTCTAATGGGTTGTCAGCTAACCAATCCGCGATGATTTGTCCTTTAACTGACTTCTGATTTACAAATGTTAATTCGAAATCTCCCATTAAGGTTATAAAACGTCCAGCCTTTTTAGACAAGGAACCTTGTGTAAGAAACGTCCGTAAATGGTCCGTTTTCACCATGACCTTTGTTTCTTGATTTAGCATATAGTGTCTTAGGCGTTTGGTTGCGAAGACTATGGCGAGACATTCTCGCTCTGCTTGTGTATAGCGTGTTTCATAGTCGAGCAGTGTTCGGCTAATGAAATAAATCACACGTTCTCTCTTGTCATCGTCTTCTTGGGCCAACATACAGGCCAGCGAGACATTGGTAGCTCGCGAATATAGGATTAACGGGCGATCCAGCTTAGGTGGCATTAGCGTAGGTGGTGACAACAAGAAACGTTTAACTGCATTGAAAGCTTCGTTGCAGTCTTCGGTCCAACTAATGCTATAGTCTTTCTTGAGTAGATTGTTAATTGGATGAATAGCGAAGCTCAAGTCCGGGATAAATCTTCGGATTGCACCTAGCTTTCCGAGAAATGACCTGATTCCAGATTCATCCGAAGGTGGAACCATTTTGAGGACAGCCCGAATTTTGGTTGGATCAACATCAATCCCTCGTGATGATATGATGTAACCTAGGAGCTTTCCTCCTGTTACACCAAAGACGCATTTCTCTGGATTTAGCGTGACTCCGTATTCTATTAAACGTGAAAGAATGATGCGGAGTACTTCGGGATGGTCACAACGCTTCTTGGCTTTAGCCAATAAGTCATCTATGTAGGATTCCATGATTTTATGAATTAAATCGTGAAATATATAAGTCATAGCCCGCTGGTATGTAGCACCAGCGTTTTTGAGACCGAAAGGCATGACAGCATAGCAATAGGTTCCCCAAGGAGTTATGAACGTGGTTTTAGCTTGATCTTGCTCGGATATTCTGATTTGGTTGTATCCCGAGAATCCATCCATGAGAGACAAGAGTTCAAAACCAGCTGTTGCATCAACAATAACGTCTATGGATGGTAATGGGAAATCGTCCTTAGGACACGCTTTGTTGATGTCTCGGAAATCTATGCAAATGCGTATCTTTCCGTTCTTCTTGAGAACGGGAACGATGTTAGATACCCATTGGGAGTAGTCAACTGGCTTGATGAATCCTACCTGAAGGAGTTTTATTACTTCCTCTTTTACCATGAGAGCTACTTTGGGCTTCATGGGTCTTGATTTTTGTTTAATTGGCTTTGCATCTGATCTAGTGATGAGGTTGTGCACCGCAATGTGGGGTGCGAATCCCGTCATCTCCTTGTAATTAAATGCAAACGCCTTCTGATGTTCTTTGAGAACCTGAGTATGTACTTCCACTTCTTCTGGTGTTAACGAAGAACCTAGTTTCAATATTCTTGGTTCATCTTCTGTCCCGATGTTGACATCGATTGTTTCCTCGATCAAAGAGGCGTTACCCTCTTCGAACTCAGGTGGTTCTGGAGGTAAACCTAGATCATCCCCATTTTCTATTGCGTATATGCTAGGCTCCGTTTGTGAGGGAAGATCCGTTACGGGATTTCCGAAGTAGGAAGACGAATGCGGAATCAGGGATAAATCTAGCATGTGATAGGAGAGATGTAGTGCTGCATAGGCATTTAAGTAATCCAAAGTAGCTGCATCATTTCCAACATGGTCTAGGATGGTAGATTCACTTCCGCTTGAAAGAGGATTTGTCATTATTTTTATCAATGGTTCATCACGAATGGATACTGTGAAGTGAGTATCTTCTAGCTCATTGCTTGGAGTAAAACGTGATGCTGAGGTTGCTATTGAATCGGCGAGAAGATTTTTCTCTCGAGGGATTGCTTCAATGGATATAAAGTTAAACGCCTTGCTTAAATCTAATACAGCATTTTTGTAGAGTTGTAAATGTTCGGCTTTAGTTTCATATACTTCAGAAACTTGGTTTGTTACTAATTGCGAGTCTCCCAAGACTCTGATGTTATTAATACCAATTCTTCTGGCTAAGGTGAGGCCAAGGAGGAGGGCTTCGTACTCAGCGCCGTTGTTTGTGCATTCAAAGTTTAACTTAAAAGAGAATGGGAGGACCTTCTCCTCGGGCGAAGTAAGAATTATACCTGCCCCCGCTCCATAACGACATTTAGCTCCATCGAAATGGAGAGTCCAATACTTAGCCGGGAGTGTAGATGTTGGGGCATCTGCTGCGTTTGCACACTCTACTTCTACCATACAGAGATCTTCTGCTGGCAAGGAACCAACACCTAGGGAAAATCCCATGCCTACTGAATCGAATGGTAAGAACATTGGTGAATCTTGTTCTATCAACTCAACGATTTTCGCAGTAGTCCCTAATGATACTGTTTCTTTAGTTTTACCTTTAGGGGTTGGAATTGTTTTGGCTATGCTGGTAGTTTCAAGATCCGTCGTAGGTATCAACTTTTCCTCTGGCTTTGGGTCAGAGGGTTTATTAAGTTGGTTTGTTGGCAGTTCAAATTCTGAGTGCACCCCTGGTCTTTTCTTTAAATCAGCTAGGTGCAAATCGAAAGGTTTTGGATCGCCTTTGGCTACAAATACCTTTCCCAGATGCAAGAATCTTACTTCTTGAAATAGCGTGGAAGGGATTGCCTTCATTCGATGTATCCAAGGTCGGCCGAGGATCATATTATAGTTAGTTTCCCGATCTATAATATAAAACTCAGTCAAGATGGTTTTGGGCCCTAAGGTGACCGGCAGTATTATAGTTCCTATCGAAGTGGCTTTAAGGCTATCATAGCCTCTCAAGGTATTTCGTGTAGTGGAACAGTTTGTTTCTCCATATCCAAGTTTTTGGAGGAAAGAGAAAGGGACTATGTTAACTGCGGCCCCATCGTCAACCATTGCCCGTTTTACATAGTTATTATAAACCCACACTTGCAAGTGTAAGGCTGGGTCACCTCGGCGTGCGATCTCAGCATCTGTGGGCATTTTACTTATTTCGAAGATGAATTCGACATCCTTGTCCGGCTGCCCCGGAGGGTGGATATCAAAATCTACGTGATTTACTTGTGTTTCGGGAGGTGGAGTGATGTTAATTAGATGGCCTAGACCTAATGCTTCTAAAAGAGCAGCTCTGTGAGGGGGAGAGTTCTTTAGTAAGTCCAAAAATGAAATGTGTGAAAAGGTCTTTGTTAGGTCACTAATTAAATCATAGGCACCGATGGGTTTTTCAACTATTTGCTGACTCTTATCTGTCTCTGGCAGATGACTTGGGCTTGGTTGAGAGAAATACTCTCGTGTTCTTGTTATAGCTTCGATAGGTAGTTCAGCGTCTAATTCTACCAAACTGACTATCTTAGGTCTCGGTTGAGCTCCCAACTGTGGCGCGACTGACGGATTTAATGAAGTCGAGGCTTCATGGTCATTGTTTCCCGTCACTGCACCTTTGTTTGTTCCGGTTGGATTCAGCCTATTGCTGTCATGATTTGGGAGCGGATCATTAAAGATCTTGAGGGGAGCATTCTGAGGAGAAACTGCCCCTGCGAGAGTATTTGGTGATGATGAGACGGGATCTGCCAAGAACAGGTCTGTGAAGAACTGTCTTTGTTCTTCTGGCAAACGTTGCATAAATTTATTGTAGTCACGGCACGTTCTAGTATCGTGACCCCGAATTTTATGGAAACCACAATAAGAATTGGGGTTATAATTCCCGTTTTGTTGGTTTGGTGTGTATTGTGGCCTAAAATTCCGATCAAACTGTTGCCTATTAGGACCAAAGTTTTGGAATTGTTGTTTCTGGTTTTGACTTTGGTTTTGGTAACCAAATGAGTTTTGGCTTGGCCCTTGTATGGGATTTCGCCGTTGTTGTTGTTGTTGTTGTGGATGGTTAAAATCCACTGTATTGATTGTCGGGGTAAAGTTGTTGTTTCGTTGGTTGTTTGTTTGTGACGGAGCATTAACAACATTTACCCTCTTGGGCTGGTCGGTTACCCCATCCGTTGTTACCCCACGATTTTTGTTAAGGATTTTGGGTCCTTGATTGACATTTGTGGTAGTTGTAGTGTTTTGAGTGGAGGTGATTAACCTCCCGTTTGTTCCATATGTCTTACGACCACTATCTATCGCTGCTTGATCTATTCGCAGAGCGCTCTCAAGTACTTCATCATAAGTCCTTAGTGGGAACTTCTGGACTTCTTCCTTCACTTCTCTACTGAGAGAATGAAGGAATAAATCACATAGTTCCATCTGATCCATGTTTGGAGCACTTGCTGATGAATAAAGAACTGTACGCCACCTCTGGATGAAATGGGTGACAGATTCGTTGTGTTCTTGTTTGATATGCAAGAATTCCCTGATTCCTGTTCTTAACAGTTTGTTCATGTCGAAGGCTTTGATGAACTCTGACACGAGTTGTTTAAATGAATGTATGGAAGCCTCAGGTATTCTATAATACCAATCGAGAGCAATGCATTCCAGTGTTTTGGGGAATATTTTAGCAACAACCCCATCCCATGGGAGTAATTCCCGAATGGCTGTAGCGTAAGCTTTGATATGCGCATTTGGATCTCCCTCACCCTTGAACTTGGGCAAATCAGGGAGAGGTCTTGGAAGCATGACGCTTCGTATGGTGAAGTCTAAGGGTTCCTTTAGATATTCTGAATAAGTCCCTATCGCATAGCTTTCGACCATTGATGGTGGTTGCTGAGGGAGCGGTGGTGGGATAGGTTGTTGATACGGTGCAGCGTACGTGTTAGCAGGGGCATAGGGAGGTCCCTGCGTTTGAGAAAACATGCCGGGAGAGGAGAACATATCTCCTTGTGGTGATTTAGAGTATATGTTTAAGTAGGACGGGGTATTGTCAAGGAACGGACTGTTCGACACTAGACCGGGAGGAATTGTGTTAGAGATGATAGGCCTTGTTGGCGTTTGTTGTGGATATTGAGGAGGCATGCCTAACGTGCCTACTCCCGTAAGGAGATCTACCTGGCCAGAGTGGTATGGAGGATTGGAACTTCCTGTTTGTATGAACGGAGAATTGTGACTTGCTTGAGCCAGTTCTAACCCTCTCACTCTTTCTACTAACGTTGAAATGACTTCATTTGGTGAAGTCACGGTACTTTTCCTGAGCGGCGTTGGTTGTATACCTTGGTGTTGTAAAGGTACGTGATATCCTGTCATAAACTGATCGCTATCTTGCCAAGTTTCTCCAAGAATATTTCCTGTATGCAGTGGCATAGAGGTATTTTCTTGAAAAGAGATTTCGGGTTGTATTTGTAAACCTCCTATAGGTGGGTACATTCCCCGGGAGCGTTGTTCACTCCTAGGATAACGTATTGATTGTCCATCATCTAAGACCAGGTATGGATCTGATTGCCTACTAACTTGTGGTCTGAGTAGCATTTGAGGAGACGAACCAGATTCTCCGGTAAACGTCATATTGTTTGAACCTGAAGGCTCTGTTTGTTGGGTTCGAGGGGGTTGATCTAACTCCTCAGTTTGAAAAGATGAACTATATCTGATTCTTGGGGTTTGTGTTGACAACTGATTAGTTGAATAGTTGTCACCCCATACTGAGAGCGAGGGTGATGATTGCCTATTCTGTTGGGCGTAGTATGCCTCAAGACCCAAGAGGGGTCTGCCATATGCATCGAATCCCGACATATTCGGGGGGTATATGAATACCCGCAGAATAATGGGAAGGAGCGAAGGTGGATGAGAGAAGATTTGAAACTTCCAAGAGAAGGTGAAACAATTGTTTGTTTCACGTCAGGTTCACCAATTTTGTACGTTTCACGTCGGGAAAAGCGACAGGCGAGCGTGAGAATCAACAAGTGACTCTTCCACGTACCCGACCTCCCGAGGTCGTGCCGAGACAGCCGGTGGGGGTAGAATATGCAGACAAACTAGTTAGGCAATCTAATGTCTTCGACACGCACTAGTGGAATTTGTGAATCTAAGGCAAAGAAGGCCCTTCTAACTTGGACTGGTGTGATAGATCGATCAGCAAGGATGACTGCTCGAAGGCTCCAATCAATATCGAGCTCTGGCGTGATTCGATCTATGGGTTGCGGAATACGTGGAAAATGACCTGGGATTGTTTCGTGTATATCTCCTGATAAGGTCATATAGTGGATGATGAATATAATTGACTCTATGGACGATTTTCTGGCCTAGTCCAGAATTCCCTAGCTTCGTTAGCCACTGTATCTAGTAAGGACAGTTGTTCGATGATGATAGGTGGAAGTGGAGTAGACCTAAATACCAGTGTGCGTAGGCTAGTGTCTATATCGGATTGACTTGTGGATTCGTTGGGCTGTGGGATTTGTGGATCACAACCGTAGACTCTTGGTTGTTGTGGTCCTGTTATGGTCATACGCGTGGATCAAGTTCTAATCCCTAGTATCCAGTAATCGTATGCTTTCTCAGCTTCTATGTTTAGAACCAATAGTTGTGCGATCTTCTCAGAATACCTCACAGGTGTTCTTGCAACCTGGATTCTTACGCTGGTATCTATATCTGTGAGGGTGTCTCCAGCATCTGGCTGTGGAACTAAGAGGATCACACCCGAATGTTTGTTCTCTTTCGAGCCCTTCTACAGTCATGTGGATGTTTTCTAGGGTAATCTGTAGTTTGGCTGACTTGACCAAAACGCATGTGCTTGGTCGTCTTCTATGTTTAATCCTCTTAACTGAGAACTGATCAGTTGTAAATCTGTGGTTGTTTGGAATACTTGTATCCTGAGATTTTGGTCAATGTCAGTTATTGCCGCTATGAGGTTGGGCTGAGGCACGATTGGCTCGAAAATATATTCCCTGGGCTCCCTAGGTCCCGTAATTGTCATGCAAAAAGTAATAAAACAAACTATAATAAAGTGAAATCTAACTATACTTCTAAATAAATATAACTTATTTTTGTATTTTCTGATGATTTTAATGAATTTAAGAAAGCAAACTATTTTAAAATATCTAGAATTAATAACTAAACTAATAATTTAAAACAAACAAGATAACCGAGTGTGGTTATTTGTCTGTGCGATTTTGTATATCTATTCTAAATAAATGAAATAACTAATCTATTAGCAAGATTCTCGATCCTACCTCAGAAGTGAGGAGTGAATCACAGTTTCTCAGAACTATCAATCCCCACAGCTTCCCTGGCAATATCGAGAATAAAATGAAATGAAATAAAGCGATTAACTACTCTATTTGATATGATTCTAACTAGAACTTTGAAATTTAAAACCTGGATTTCGCAGAACAGTGGCGAATCCGATGGTGTGTGTGATCTTGTCCCCTCAGTATGATCTCTTCGTTCTTTGTGTTCACGTAGATCCAGAAAAGCGTGTAATGCTTGCATCAATAGGAATAGGTGTTTGGAACAAGGGACAACCTTCAGAATGCAGATAGAATAGAACGCGGATAGGAGAGGGATAGCGCAAGAGTACAGAGCTTGGCTTATGCAATTCCTAGCGGGATCTACTGCGAATCGTGCAACAAAATGCGTCCAGAACCTGAAACTATCCTGTATGAAGAGCAAAACCTGCAACTTTAATGGCTTCCTAAGCTATTCTACTCTAATGGATTAGATAAAACAACAACGCTGCCTGCACAAGTTGGATATGTGGCTTACCAACAGCTGAGCAATTTAACTAAAAGATGCAAGTGAATTCAAGCTATGGCTTCTAAACAAGCTAACTAACTAAAACACTAAAATGAGGGAATCAAAGATCAAACTTCAAAATCCAGCCAAGCTTCAGACCAAAAACTCCAGACCATGGGTGAAACAACAGCACTGCCTGCACAAGATGGATATGTGGCTTACCGACAGCTGAACAATACTAACCAAGTATGAAATGAACTATGCTATCAATCCTAAGCAAGCTGACAGACCAAACCACTGAAAATCAGAAGACTCTAACAAAAAATGGTGGCCCAAGTAATGACTGCACTTGCACAAGATGGATATGTGGCTTACCAGCTGCAACACAAACTAACCAAAACCGCAATGAAGAAAACTAAGTATTCTAAGCAAAGGAAAACAGGAATTGCAAAGAGGAATCCAGAAAACAAAACTTGAGAGGCCATTTGCTTGAGCACAAACCATGCATTTATAGGAATTCAAACACCCAAGAACCAAAACCAAATTGAACTCCTAAACAATAAACAAAGGAAAAACACTATTCCAGGGGACCAAAAACATAAATGCATGCTCAAGTCGGCAAAGAAAGCTGGTGAAACGTGATATTTCACGCGGGTCGCGTCAAAAGAGCGTTCTGGAAAACGCGCACAGGACCGCCGCTCTGAGCAGGGCGGCGGTTACAACGGTTTCGTCACTGAAGGTCAAGAGGCCAAGGAAAGAGGGAAAAAGGGGAAAACAAAGGGCGCGGGGGCTAAGCGGGGCATGCGGGATGTTAACGCATACTCCGAAGGCTTTTCCGGATCCCGAACACCTTGCGAGGAGATCTGTATCATCATCGGGGCACTTGTTACACCGTTCTGGCAGTACAGTACCTTACAATTTTGGATACTTTTACTAGTTATTATTTTCATGTGCATTAGTTTGTTTATCAGGATAGGAGCTGACTTATGACGCCAGTGATTTTCCTAATGGGTGACCTTTGTTTGCATGCCCATGAGTTAGGTTGACTCATGGCATAAGTCCTAGAGGAAAAATTAGGGTAGGATTTCCCTCTCCTCCTTCCAAATAAGCATTCAACTCATTTTTTTCCCCATTATTTCATATCTTTCTCCCCATTTTCTTCATTCACCTTCATTCTAAATTCTTTCCAACCATTGTAAGAGACCACCATTATTTATTCTTTGAAGAGTGTTTCCAAGGATGGAGAAAAAATGTAGTGTGGGGTGATGTTGGGCCCTAGAATATTGGATAGGGATGCGAAGGCGCATGGGTGCGCAGGACCTAGTTGAAGAAGGGTAGCAAGTGTTAGTGTTAAAAGCGTGTCCTAGGGAATGGTTCTAATAAGGGTTTAACAATAGTTGAACATACAACGTGCGCACAAGGAAAGAAAGGTTTTGTACTTAGCCATATTCAGTTGCTAGACCAGGAAGCACATGAGAAAAGCATGACCCTTAGCATGTGGATAAGGTACCAGCCTTGCAGAATGAATAAGGATCATACGAAAGACATGTAATATTTCATGCATGTGATGGAAGGTTCCAGAAGGAGCATCATTACACAAGAGTGGAGAGCTTATATCAAAGGAGGTCAAATGCTCCATTTGAGGACCACTTGGAAAGGTTGGTAAGCCTATCTACTACCTCAGAAGGAATGCCAGGTGAGGTAGGAAAGCTAACATTGAGGTGTATAGGGAAGAGAGAGAGAGATAGAAGTAGAGATCTCTAGGAGAGTGAATGAAGATAAGAGGTATATACATGGATCATTGAGAGAGAGTGAGGTAGTGGAAAAGAGGTGAAGCTCTATAGAGATCTCATGGATGATTCTATGGGTTGGGGTTATGAAAATATAGCAGTAACAACATACTTAGAGGGATGGGTCTTTGTATTCAAACAAACTGTAATGTGATGAAACATAGTTTAGTTCCTCATGCATGACCTTCTCTATACATTGTTATATGAGGGTCTGTTACCAACTCTCAAGGAATGTAATATGGTTACTGAAATCCTAATATGAATATAAGGCTTTGTTGCAAACCATATATGTGTTCATGAGTACAGTCCTTATGCATTTCCTTTATGTATGAACCATTTTCATATGCTATTTTATATTTCTCTTTTCTGAATGCAATGAGATGACAACTTGTCCTAGGTTCTCAGGATGATGCATGGTTCTTTTATATTCACTTGCACTTAAATATCTATCATAATATTATGAATTCTCATAATACTCACATAAAGGAGAGACTTGGCACCCATGCGTGCCTTGGGTGAGCGCCCAGTACCCACAGGGTGATAGGCCGACGTGCATGGGATTACACTATTGTTCTAAGGGTATAAAAATATGACTACAGTGTGAGGTGTACAAGAATATTGAAATGATCATAGATTCCATCACTTTGAAACACCTAGACCTAGCACTACCTACGCATAAATACAAGTCAACCTTGCAATGATTGGAAGAATTAACCCACATCCTTACCATGGAGAGGTGGCCACTCGCCTTAGAATCTGCATAATATTCATTGGCATGCCAAAAGGAGGAAGATAATTCAAAGATCTAAGAAATAGTAACTCAATATTCTGATCTCCTTGTCATTGTATAGATTTTCATGTAGATAGGAGGCCGTGTATGATAAATATGCTGACAGAGATAGGGTAACAAGTATACTAGTCTCTACACATGAGGCGGGTCTGAAGGAATACCAAGAGAAGAATAAAGGAAACATGACAGAGAGGGATAAGATCCTAGCCAAGGTAGAAAATAAGATGGAAGTGATCGAAGCCTTATGAGGATTGATTAAAAATAGGCTTAAGGAACTATATCCCCAGATCACCCACAAAATGGACACGCTGGATGACCTTAGCAAGTAGCTAGAAGGGATTGTAGATACACTAAATGTTAAGGGTGATGAACTAAGTTTTGAGGAGGTAAGTGCTCTGTTGGGTGACCTACTTTAACAGGTGCAGGGTGAAGTAGATGCCTGTGAAAATATCTAGGTAACAATAAGGAAGGAGTTCCCACTCCTCTTGTAGAAGTAACAAGATCTTAGATTCTTTCAATTCTTCTATTCTTCATTCTTCGAGTCTTTACTTCTCCATTCAATTTTTCTAGGTGCCACCATTTGTTATTCTTTAAAGGAATAGTATTTTTCTGAGTACGGAAAACAAGTTCAGTATAGGCTAATGTTGGGCCCCAAATCATTGGCCAAGTACCAAAACACGTGTATGCATAGGAGCAATAAGAAGAAGGGCGTGCGGAGTGAAGTGTGTAGGACAAGGGTTTAAGAAGGGTTTAGGAGAAACCAAGGTGTGCGTATAAGGCAATACACAAGGTGTAAGGACTTAGCCATATTCAGCATCCTATAGGCACTTGAGGAAGCATGTGACCTAACTAGGTATGCCAAGTGGATAATGTGCTAGCTTGGAAGACTTGGTGGTTGATGAAAGAATATTCCACGCATGGAATATTCCTAGGAATACATCATTACAAAAAGTGGAGAGCTTAGAGAAGAATAAGCATACACCATTGGAGGACCATATTGACACTTGACATCTGATCTGATCTTGAAGAAAGGCATGGTGGTGGGTGTTGATCCTATAAGAAGGGATTCTTAGATAGAAGAAGAGACATAAAGACACACATGAAGGCATGAAGAGAGAAAAATGAAGGCATAAAGAGAGACACCAAGACATATAACATGGGAATATTGAAGCTCTGCAAAGAATACTAGGAGGCCCTAGGGGTTAGGGTTCTCATTAGAGGACTGTAGGAATGTTATCATGTCTAAGGGATGGGTCTGTAAGATTTTTGTAATAAAGAAAGAATAGCTTGGACCTCCAATACATGGGTTAGATCCATATCTTGATATATTTGGTCTGATATGACCCTTTTGAATGTAATGTGGTTATTGATACTATGATCAATATAAATATATGGATTTGTTCTAAATATATGGCTTGAGGGTGCATACCCTAGTGTTATTTCCTTATATTTAATGGAAAATTTGTTCTTTGTATTTCATGCCATGATATCTCTCTTTTTATTAAATGCTTAGGTATAAGGATATGATAGCTCATGTTGTGATTTTACATGAATATTCACTTCTCTACAACTAATCCTCTAACAATGGCAAGATATTCTCACAATGCTCACATAAAGGAGGGGCTTGGCTCTTGCACGTGCTTCTACAATTTAATTAAATATCCTAAACAAATAAACAATCAGATGTACCTATTTACCTATGTAACAATGTATCTAATCTATCTTAATTAAACAAATCTTTTCCAAAATGTAATTGTGGATTTGAATCCTCTATTCTTCCTCAGAGGCATGGGAACAAATCAAATCTTCTTATAAGCTTTTTCCCCTGTAAATTCCTTGAAAAAAGTGAACAAGGATTCAATGAAGGTTTTATGAATGAAAAGGTATTGCGGTTGATTCTAAATTAATGTAGAATCATTCCTCCTTACACACTTCCCTTTCAAACCCACACGGATAGACAGGGAAGCTATCTATCACCATAATATTTTCAAATAAAATGGAAGCCACAGTATTTAATCTATCTATTACAACAATGATTGAAATGGAAATGACTTTTGTTACTCTAATAAATAAGTGTTCGTATAGATTCAGAAATTAAAAAATTAAGAAAATCAATAGCAACCCCAACCTAGAAATTGTAGTCATGAGGCAATTCCATTTTTGGTAACTTTGTGTCCCCTCAGTTATCTTTTCCAATCTTCTATTTTCACATGAGTACAGGGAACTGGGAATGTAGATGAAGTAAAGAAGAAGGTTTTGGAGTAATGGGGGCTTACAAGTGGTCTGGTAACAATGCAAGTAGAGGAAGAAAAACACAAGAGAACAATACTTGGTTGTGTAATCTCTAACAAGATTTCAGCAACATAACAATACAATTCATGATAAAACTCTCTAGTCATTTTCTTCAAAAAAAGCATTGATTTTATAGAACATAGGGTAGGCAATGGTCAAATCCATTTGGTAGTAATGAGATGTCACATCACAACAATGAGGGGAATTTTAACTCTCAATCAACAATTAGAAGTGAAAGGGGAGGTTGATATCAATCAATTAATATTGAAATAAGCCAAAATGACCAAGAAACATACACAAAATGTGAGTTTGAATAATTTAAGCATCTAAATCACACCTGGGAAGTCTCATCCAATTCACATAGAACCGCTGATCTGCATAGGCTAGCGGTTACAAAACCACCACCCAAGTGGGGTGATGGTTGTGTAACCACCGTTCAAGTGGGGCATTGGTTTTGTAGCCATCACCTAGGTAGGGAAGTTGTTGTGTAACTAAAGGTCAAAACTTAAGGAATTATGATGTAGAAAGCCAGAAAAAAAGTGGGAAATGGCTAAGTAAGATAATCTAAGCTACAAATATGAACTGCAAAGAGGTAAAGGGGCTTGAACACCTTTGAAAAAGACATAAATCATAATTGGTGACTTTTGAACCATTTCCAACAATGTATCACATGAAAAATTGGGTGCGTACACGTTCCTACCCCTCTTTTCCTTCTACTTACCCTTTTGGGTATTTTTCACCTCTTGGGTATCTTTTAACACTTTGGGTTGGCCTTTTAGTTGTTAATTATGAAATTCAAACAAGGGAATCATATATATACTTTGTTATTTCTTTCAAATACAGGGTCAAGCATCATAAGAATTATCTATCATCACCTAATCTTGCACAAAGGAACAAAAGAACTACAAAGAATACATCTATCACACCCATACAAGACACAAGGATTGCATCAACCTGCATACACAACATAAGATGGTAGTTAATTATATTTCATCATACACATCTTGCATACTTTGGAGAAATATATATCTATCCCACTTTCATTGTGAAACTTTCACAAGGGAAACCTATGGCATCATTACGCACACAAGTATGGAGAACTACATGAAGTATTATATGTAGTGCAGTGCTTGATTTTAAGTTCTCTCTTCAGGTGACTACCTAAGTCGTTCTAACTCCCCATTATCCATCTTCTTTATTAGATTTGATGTAGTTTTATGGGCATGTGCATCTAGATATCTATTTTATAGGTTACAATTACAATTTATGGGATAAGAACAAAAAAAAAGTGACAAAAGAAGAACGAAAAAGAAGTTATTCTAGCTCATAAAATACTAGGACCTGAGCATTTGAGTAGACACAGGTACTTAGTTTAGTCACTAGTGCCTTGGGTGCTCCTGTCCTCCTATGGGTTCTTATATCCCTAACATTTATAGGGTTTCATACCTTCATCAAACCTTTATGACACTATTTATATCATGTTCTAGTAGATACTCAATCCAAATCAATCCCACATTGCATGGAAACAACTAAATCATCTCCCTCTTTCACTTGTTTAGGGTTACTACATATTTGAATTCTCATTGTTTATGCACTATTGTATGTTAATTCATATATATAATTAGTTACAGTAAGTTAATCTAAAATTATATTTAATCAATTTATATTAAATCACCTTCCAACCTAGGATGAGAGTGTTAAAAATTGGAATGAAGCATCGAGCTTGTTGAATCTCTTAATCAAATTTGTTTGTGGATGCTCCAAAAATGTTCTGAATAGAAGTAGATTATCTACGAGAAAATTGATTGAATGATTGATTTGATAGTACATTTTTTATCATTTGGACAATGTAATAGTGTATGAAATTGAATGATAATCTAACACAATGGTAATGCGATTCTCAAATCTTCCAAAGATGATAATTGGAGGATAATGAGTGATTACTTATAGAGGAAGGAATAGAATTCCAAATATAGGATTTTTATAATTAGTTTGTATGATCTGAAGCTAAATGAAGTGATATTGAATTATTTAATTGATTTTTCAATCTATTTTAGGAGATGAACTCTTTTTTGTTCTTGCATGGTTGAGTTTTTTTAAAATTGGCCATGTTTACACATGCTTTAGCATTTTTGAATTAAAATATTGATTCTTTGATGTTTGTTTTATTCATCCAAAAAGGTGGCCTAAGTTTTATCCTTTTGTATTGATTTGTTTTGATTTTGGAATGCCCTGTTTTTTCTTTAATTAAGTCAAATGCATGTTTGATTTATTATAAATTTTTCCTCTTGCACATGTATTTAATTTATTTAGATTTTAATTAATTCATATTACTCTAGTTAACTTGAGATGTTGACTAGTAAAGTGATATTAATTAATTAGATAAGAGGTGAAATGTAAATGGATAATGTAGGAATTATTTAATTATTAATATTGAAATATTAACTAATGGGATAGGGGATGAATAAAAATAATGATATGATCAATTAATTAATCCTAAGAATAGGATATGAATGTAATAGGGTTCATAGTGTGAATATTTAATCATTCAAGACCTCGTGTGAGAGATAGGAATGATTAAGTGAGATATGGGATAATGTAATTAAAATTCGTGAAATAGTGGTATTATCAAAAGTGGTCATAAATAGTCGTAATAGATTGTGAAGTAGTTACGAGATGATTCTAGAAGTTTATAATGTGTAATGCATTATTTTAGGGTATCTACATTTCCCCTCTTTAAAGTGTTATTAAGAAGTAATATTGCTTTAAAGATAGTAGGTGTGTGTAGATTGATGAATAAATGATGAGGAATTGTGGTGGACTGCCTGATTTTCCCAAGTGAAGAACTTGAATGCCTCTATGGGTTTGGATTGTGCTAAGGGAGTGCCCCCTTGAGTGGATGGGTGAAACAACAAAGAATTGGACAACCACTTGATAGGAATGAGGATACATATTATTCAAGAGTGATGAATAAGGATATGTGATGATGAGAGACAAAATAGGCCCAAAAAAGGAGAGATGGAGGCTAAAAGGTCAAAAACAGGATTTCGGACCTGAAAAGAGGGTTGGGTTAGCAACAAAATTCATTGGTCATTTTTTTTACTATAGTTTTGATGATGGTAGATTATACGCGAAAGACATATGATGATATTTGTTATTAATTAATATTGTTGATATGATTTTTTTATTTTTTATTTTTATCACTCGTGTATAATTATCTTTGATAGATGCTTATTGACTTCCATTTCCATATGTTGAATCAATGATATGATAGATATGATGATATGATTGGTGGAATTTTTTGTAGCTATGAATCCATTCAGATTTTATATTTTAAGAGAAACTTGTTTTACTATTACACACTAGAGTTAGCATCATGATTATTTAAAAACCATGATGAAAAACTCATATGTACATAAAAAACACACACACAAAGAAAAATGTAGTAAAATTTAAAAAAAAACCCAATATAAACAGTAGATGCATATACACCATGGTTATGAATAAGCCAAAATTCTAACAAAATACTTGTAATTGGTCAAAACATAACAATAAATGTAAAAAAAATCAATATACATAGTAAGAGTATACACCATGGCTATGAATAAACCAAGATAATAATAAAATACTTGTAATTGGTCAAAAAAAAAACCTTACAACACCATTTTAAATAAAGACATTTAATTATGCCCCTAATGTGTTCTGCAATGAAGATTAAACATATTTGAATGCCCCCAAGTAAGGATACATGTAAATGGATTAGATCAAACTAAAGAGTGGGGTCAAGTGACGTTATTATTAGATCATGTTGAACATTGATCTGAGATTGAATGGGTCAGTTCCTCTAAGTAATGATATATGGAAGGAAGAACATGAGATCTAAGATTTCCCTAAGCAGGGATACACATGAGGGTTAGATTTAACTTTCAGCTAAGAAATGATACATACTAGGGGTAAGAGGATTGTTTGATATATGTAGGATAGTTGGAACGATCAATAGGATAGGAGTTAAAGGTTCAATATTGTCAACTTATTTTAATAGTTACAGAGTTATTTTGAACATTTTTTGGATTTTGAATGTTTTGAGTTTTTTTGGTATTTTGAATGTTTTTTTATTTTGAAATTTTTTTAATGTTTTTGAATTTTGAATGTTTAGATTTTTACTTGGTAAGGGGCGCACTATCTGAATCTATGTTAAAAAAATTATAAGCATTTCATTACATTGACAAAATGTAGATGAAATAGTGATAGGATGTCTGACGTCACCCTTGACTCCATGTAACTAGTAAGATGTGAGGACTCATCTCTTAGAGGCAAGAAGGAAGTAAGAAATATAATATATTGATGTGAAAATGAATATGATGGATGTAAATACATGAGGTTAATAATTTTTCATTTGGGAAAATGTGAATCATCTCCCATTAATATTACTTGGTAGATTTTCAAATGATTTCACTTTATAGGTCATGACTAGACTTAGACCCATAGGTGGCCTACTATTTACAAGATCTGATGTAGGGAACATTTTTCTCTCTTAACATGAGCAAATAAAATGATTCTTTGAATTTTGTATGATTAAGCACTTTTGATTCAATTTTTTGAAGGATTTTTTTTTTTGGTTATTATTATTTTTCACATGACCCATATATCTTGTCTCATACCACTAGTAAGAGGTAAGGTTTCGATACTGAAGACAAGACATAGGTGAGTAAGGTTACCTTTCTCTTTTCTCAATCTCACACTACCAATAAGAAGCTTGTGATCAAAACCAAAGAATGTGAAGGATGAAAGGTGTAATGATTTTGAATTTTTTTATATTTTTGTTTGATTTTGCCTTGTTTGTGTATTGTTATTATTTTAGAAAGACACTTTTCCCCCAAACCTCAGCCCCACGTGACCAGTAGGACACAATGGATCATCATCTTAGACTAAGATGGGTAGATAAAATATCTAAGTAAAGAAGTCTAGTGATTTCTTATTAAAGAGAGATTCTTTAAAAGGAGTATTTTCCGTCAATAAGCTTCTAGACAAATTATACATAAAATCATCTGAAATGGAAGAATACAAAATATGGATGAGATACACAATACCCTATAGGAACAAGATTAAAGTTCTTCTATAAGTGAAGGGTTTGATGATAGAATAATGAAATTATAGATATATATGTCAATGGATGAAATAATTAAAAAAATTGTACAATTATCCTCCCTTGGTACAGAGAGTACCTGTGAACAAGAATTTTTTGAACTTTTTTCTCTTTTTCAGTTTTTGATTTTTCTATTTTTACATAGATTAGGGTTTTTAATGGACTCATAATTATTTAAAGGGTATATGTTTATTAAATTTAAATTGTATTGATGTACAATACTTGGGAAGACGAGGTACAAGTCAATGGAGTAGGTAGAAAGTTTTTTCATAAGTAGGTTTTTATCGACTAGATCATAGAAAAGGCCATGTGTATATAAAGGTAATGTGTAATTTTATTTTAGGAGTTTATACTCTCTAATACCTTTTTCAATGACATGCAACGTAGGTGGAGTAGAATATGTGGACTAAATAAAATATATAGATAGTTAGGGTTTTGAAAATAATATCAACATCAATGCAGTCATCAGCCATGAATGGAAAGATAGATTGATCTATTGATGGGCATTCAAGACATCTTACTGATTTCACTAAAGAGATGTCCATTATTAAAGGTTTAATTTTATTATTATGGATGAATGCTTCAATGCATAAGTAATTGATGTTTATAATTGTATATTTCAAAAGGGTATAAAGGTCAAATGATACTTGATGGAATGATCATTTGACAAAATATTTATGATTACATTGTAGAACAGTTATGTAAGGATTACACACATTGTGAAGTGCACATGTAAGGATGCCTTGAAATGTAGGTGTTTTTTTGTCAATTCTGTGAGAGGGATTTACGTAGATTCCTTCTTAGACTGTTTTATAATTTTTTGAGAAATATTCAAAGATTTTCATTAGATAGTTGTGAAATATCCATAGACTTAGGATTGAACATTTGAGGTATCATGGATGGTTTCCAAATATATTTTTGTAGTGCTTCTACAAAAAGGCTAGGGGTGTTGGTTTTGATGGTAGCCATGGTATTAACTCTAGAATCTAGAAATGAAAGGATAGAACCAATATCAACATTGTTTAATGATTGAGCCATGTATTTAGATTGTTCATTTGTATCATGTGTTGGAAATGAATCCTAAAGAACTTTTAATTATTCATTTAGTGTGGTTATATTAAAAGTTTCGTTAATTTTAATATCTCCACTATCAATAAAATATTGGATGTAATGGCAAAGATTTGAACAAATGTTCATAGAATGCCAATTGATACAGTGGTACTCACAATATTCATTTTTTATACCACTTGGGTTTTGGTTGCCTGTTTGTGAAGGGTCTTGTGAGTGGATAAGTGACCATATTAAATTCTTCCAATTGATGGATTATGTTAGAAATAATTTCTCTAAGAGGTGTTAATTGTCTTCGTTTTAATTCACATGGAGTAGTTTCTTGACTAGGGAGTATTATTTCTTGATTTTATAATTCTTCATTGACTTAGGAAGCCATATAAGAGATTTTTTTGACATCCTTTGATTTTTTTTATAATAAATATTTGTTTCTTGCTTTGTGTGAGCTCGTCATTGTACTAAAGGTAAAAACTGAAATTAAAAAGGTGCTTTATGATATCGATGAATTTTATTTGGAAAGATTCCTCTTATATGAATTCATATTTGATTAATTTTCTTAAACTTAGATAAAGTGAATATCTAAAAGTATAAGACGTGGATTTGGTAGGATTGATATTATTAAATTTGGATAAAGTCGATATTAAAAAGATAAGCCTTTTGAATTGGATTTGATAAGCTTAACTTTGGACAAAGTGAATTTCCAAAAGATAAGGTTTTGATTGATAGATACGATTAAATTTGTGTTAGGAATTCTTATATTAGTGTTCATGAAATAAAATAATGTAGTGTGTGAGTTGTTATGAAAATTATTGTATTTAGAGAGAATGGGTTACTGTTAGGAAATTAATATTTACATGGGTATTTACGAGATAGTAAATTATTATTTTCTATGGTTATTTTATATTGTTGTAACAAAAAAATATATTCTATTGTTTGTTTATATTGTTTGTTGTAATTCATTTTACATTGAATAGAATATCTTTGTTTTGTTTGTCTATGTAAATATGTGCATGTACCATGATTTGGTATCAGAGCGAATAACATCAAAATGAGATTTTTTTTCTTTTTGTTTTGGTGAAAATTAAATTTCTTGTCAACTCGTTGGATTCATTCACTATTTGTAGTAGTCTAAATTTGCATTTAGGTTCTGTTTAATTTTATTTATCTACCTACAAAACCTGTTGTGGTTTTCATGGAGCGATCAATATATACCTACGTGGATTCACAATCAGCTTTGAATATATCAGATTGATGCTAGTTAATTTAAATTCATGCTCTCTACCATCCATTGTTCTTAATTTCATTTACATCTCATTCACAAATTTGACTGAAATTCTTAACTCCACCCTTGATATCTAGCATGATATGCTCTCTATGCACTGATCATTCACATGTTAGAATGTAAATTGGGATTGATTCTGGATTTAGTGGATTGAGCACGACATAGTTGCTGAGAATAATAACCTTGCGTAGCTATTAGAGTCTTCACTTGTGAACTATACGTGATCAAGTTATTTACATCAGATTGGATAGACATCAAAGTTGTGAAGGATTACATTCAGTTTTGTTTATATAGCCATATAAATATCTGCAGAGCTATGCATATTGAAAAATTCTTGTGTTTTTGATTGGTGAATTGGAAATTCAATCATCCTCTCCTAGGATTCAAACTCATACATACCCTCTTTTTTTGCAACGGGTCGTTCTTACATGTTGTCGTAGATCCATACAAAATGAAAAGGTGTGTTTTTTAATTTTATAATCCTAGAGACTTGAAAGTTTTTAGAGTTAATTTCCAAAT
This sequence comes from Taxus chinensis, assembly GCA_019776745.2. Taxonomy (NCBI): domain Eukaryota; kingdom Viridiplantae; phylum Streptophyta; class Pinopsida; order Cupressales; family Taxaceae; genus Taxus; species Taxus chinensis. The sequence continues at coordinate 373,316,335 of CM034157.1, forward strand.
AAAAAATATATTTATCTTCTTTGTAAAGTTCGAAGTATTATCAAAGTGTCAATATATTGTCATTTTTTATGGTATGTTAGTCAGTCTTAAGTCATCGAGTTTGAGTTGTTCTATTATTTTTATCAAAAGACAAGTTAAGTGTTGGTATAAATTTTCACATCAAATGTGTCAATAGTTATCAAATATTAACGTATCAAAAGATTCATTATCATTTTTCATAGTAAAATGTTCAACTCATTAATTTGACTCAATTTGTTAAGAGATGTCAAACTATTGTATGTTGTCATTTCATAGTCAAAAGTCAATTTTCAGTTCAATTCTCTTGTTCGAGTGAAAAGTATTGATTTATTTTTGTGAAATCATTATATTTAAAATTAAAAAATTTGTATTGTCAACATTTTTAAATTGTATTTAGGTGAATAATAGGTAGTCGAAGTCGTATAGGTGACTTCAAGATTTTTTATAGTCACTTTTTAATTCCTATGTCATATAAAGTCAAAATAAATTTTCCTTATGAATGCATTATCGGTGGAATCTAACATTCGTTTAAGGTATGCAATTCATATTGTTTCACATTGTTGGAAGTAAACTATACCAATAAATCCAATGTGGAAACTATGGAGCTTCAATGTCTAATTTGTTGAGTGAGTAGTGTGAAAATTAAGGATGGAGGCATCAGAGGCTATAGGAAAACCAACGGCCTCTCATAAATTTCTAATCATGAGGCCACTTCACTACTTTGGTGCCACATGTGTGAGTGGTGTGCCTTATTTTAGCATGTAGTGTGTTTGATTTAAGAATTTCAGTTTGGTGTGATTTTCAGTGTGGTGTGAGAATAAGAACACAGGTTCTTTCCTATTCACTAGTAGATGTGGCTATTCCTACATAATTCCCTATTGTAATAAACATATTGAAGAACATATAACACACTGAAATGAAACATTATGAGTCTTTAAGAGGTTAAATAGTCAGATGTGTTCCTATTCATACCTAGGTTTGTGGTTAGCCTCTGGAAAACCATTGAAGGTTGTTCAGATGTGTTCTTGCTTGATTTCCCACACTGATAGGTCAGATGTGTTCCCTAGAGCGATTGGTTGATAATCAAATGATTCATGAGTGTGTTCCCATCCTCGTCGGTCAGATGTGTTCCCGAAAGTGCATGGTTGATAATATGTCGATGTGTTCCTTCTTCTACCTTCAGTTTGAGTTTTGTACCAAGATCATGAGCAAGAACCGGTGGCAAGCTGCAGAGGAAGTGTGGAATTTCTTTTGCTACCATGTAAACATTAAGGGGGGAATGTTAGAAAATTAATATTTACATGGGTATTTACGAGATAGTAAATTATTTTTTTCTACAACTATTTTATATTGTTGTAAGAAATAATATATTATATTGTTTGTTTATACCCACAAATTATATAAATGGGTAATTTGTTTATTGAATTCCTATTTTATAGGAAGAAACTTATATAATATTGTGGTTATATAATATCCTATGAATGTAATTCAATTTATACTGAATAAAATATCATTGTTATGTTTTTATATACAAATCGGTGCATATACCATGAGTTACGAGTTATTAAAACAACTCATATGTAGTTAGTAATTGGTTTCCCAAATAATAGGATAAGTCACTCATGTATATGGTATGGCTATGTAGAAATGAATTCAAACAAGATTAATCTTTTTTGTTGTGAAAATTTCTCATACCTCTCAATTTATAAAAAGTGAATGTTTAAAATATATGGCTTTGAGTGATAGGATAGGATAGCCTTAAATTTGGACAAATTTAATTTCCAAAAGATAGGACTGAGTTTAGAGTCTTGTCAGAATAACTTGGATATTAATTAGCTTTGAATAAAGTGAATATTATAAAGATAAGACTTTGATTAAGATTTGATAGGATTAAATTTGGATAAAATGAATATCCAAATGATAATACTTTTCATTGAAATTTGATAAGCTTATACTTGAATATGGGTACTCAAGATATAAGACTTAGATTGACCCTTTGATAGTTTGGTATGATGATTTATATTGATCAAGATTTGATAGATTTGGAAAAAAATTGATTTGGATTTGAACAAAATTTTACTTGAATTTAGATGTGGATATGATAGTTTTGTCATACTAAATGTATATCATGAAAAATTGAAAAAACAAATCCATAACAACTAAGCTCACACTAAAAAATCGTTAAACAGGGTAATGTAAACCTGCCCTCCAGCCAATTTTTGACTATGTAAACCCCATCATGGTAGAGATGGATTTGATAAATAGATTTTTGAAGTGTGTTTCATGTGTAGGTAATTTGGTGGGAAGAAATTCATGGATTCATTTTGATCCGCTTTGAAAAAACTACTCCTAGAGGCCCAAAACGACTTATTTTCATGACTTTTACACCTGATAAACACCCTCTGAGGATGAAAAAAGAATATATAATGTATCCAATAAGTGTATCACACATCTATGATATCATCAAAGGTAGTTTAGGAAATTTTTGCAAAGAGAAACAGGTTTAGGAAAAAGTTATGCAACATCAGGCTACTTATAACATGATGTAGGGAAATGAAAGAAGTAAAAAATATAGTGGGATTTCTCTGAATGATTTAGGAGCCTTGGGATAAGTTTTTGAAGTGAAAAAATACACATCAGAAATCCAATAAGGCCTACTTCACATTACAAAACATTTCAGGATATTCTATCGTCTGGATTTTGAGATGTTGTCCCAATAGTGCAGATGAAGATCCCTTATCCTGATGGAGATTAAAATGAGCATTAAATGAGTTATATTAATATTTGATACCTGATTAAAATCCCAAGATTTCCTCCATAATTCCTTCTTCACTCAAAAGGTGTTGGTTTCCATTTTCAACATCATACTTTTTTGTGACATTCCCTTTCACCAACGTATAGGCCCGAGTAGAATCATAAAATGGGATGAATTTAAAATTTTAGGAAGAATTGGCTCTTGAAAATTGTGGTAATGATTTCAGTAGACATTTTCAAGTCAAATTTTTTTTTTTTCCTAATTAAATCTTAGGGAATCTCTGGGGGGAAAAAATCACTCTTTAATGTCTATTTTTGGCAGTTGGTGAAAGCGAGGTTTCCAAATGTTTCCATGGCACATTTTCACACCTTATATGCACTTTTTAAACTTTTTACTTGTTTTGAACGTTTATGAGTTGAAAAAAATGTGCCGCCAAGGTAGGGAGAGAATTTTTTACGTCACTTAAGTAGTTTGTTTAGTGGTTAGGTGAGTGTTATCCACTCCTGGGTAATTTTTCCCCCTCTCCATGATCAGTATAACCCATAGCACACTTGATAATCCCTCATTCACATTTTCATTTGGTTCAAAATGGCATGATGTGCAAAAAAGTGTGGCACTAAGGGTGATGAATTATTTTGTCACATAAGTGACAACATTGTGTGTCAAGAAAAGGTTTTCAACTCACACCTTCCAACCACCCTCTCTCCATGATAAAGCATACTCATGGCACACTTTTACACTCCTAATGCACCTTTGCACCTGGTTCAAAATTGAATCATGTTAAAAAAAATCCACTATAAAATCCTTCCTCTTTTGTCACTTAACAACTTTAAACTAGCTTCCTATGACATGTTTTTCACTTCTCCACTCATCAAGCTTGTCCCCCTTCTCATGATAACTAACCCCCACGGTGCATTTTCTCCATTATGTGCACATTTTAACTTCATTTCCCCTTAATAAATGTGGTAATGGACATGATAGGCTGTCAAACCCATGTAGTAAGTACCAACTCACCCTCAACCTGGGTTAGGAAGAAAATGTTGCAAGTGAGTCAAGGGGTGAGTTGGCTTAACCAAGGCAATGTTTCAAATATTTAAACAACACTTAGTTATTTTGGATCCCATTTTTAAAATATATCCTACCTCCATTTTTTATGTAACTTGGTCATGCTCAAATTTCACTAAGAAATCCTACTCCAAAAGCCACTAAATTGCTCATATTTCACCCATTTTTGACCCAATTACTTTGAAATTTTACTTGTGCTCTCCAATGGTGAACACCTTTGAGATGATACAAAAACCATAACCATTCATCCTCTGATTTTTTTACTTTACCTAGCTGATGATTTCAACAAGAAATTTTTTATTTTTATATTCAAAGAGATATGAAGGATAAAAACACCTGAAAAATTACAGAAAGAAATCACGGTAAAATTCCTAATCTAATGAGGAAATAAGGAATAAAATATGTGGAATAATCCCTCACAGAATTACAACAGTGGAAACTAATATGCAAAAATATTATAGATCTCAAATAAACGTTTATAATAAAAATAACACAACACAAAGAGACAATATTTGACGTGGTTCACCCAATTTGGGCTACATCCACCAAGAATCACTTGCTTCGATTTTATTACAAACCATCGATCTCTCAACAATACCCAAATCTATTTGGAGTTATGCTCAACAAACTCCAAAAAATTCACACCCAAATTTAGACACATCTGTAATGTTACATCAACCCTACCATATACACAAAACCACATAAATAGGAAACTTCTTAAGTAGTATTACAATGCCGTGGGTACCAAAACCATGGGCCAAAACCATCCCATAAACCTATGGGTCAAAAAATCATGCCCATATAAGAAGAGCATGTTTCTCATTACATCAATCATGTTTTTTGAGGACAAAAAAAAATCTTGAGGCCTGCAGCCCCCCTGGACCCCCGCTTAGAGCCTGGCCCAGCCCCAAACCCCAGTGAGAATACATGAAGAGTGTATAGTAATTTTAGTGTACAATCTTCAACACTTCCACACATGAAAATAGGCTCCACAACATAACATTTTCATCCCAATTGGATAACGTCAAGGCCTATTTCTATTTTTGTAAGTTTTCATCTAATCCTTACTAATAAAATTAGTTTTACAATAAAGAACAAATCCCCTTGAACCCTTTGTGCAATTCTCAAGTTCAGGACTCCAAAACTGAAAAATTGTGAAATTGGAGAAAATTGGCTAAATTTAGAAAGTAAAGGTGAGGTGTGATTCAGTAAAAATAGTAAGTTCTCATATCACAAAAAAAAAATTCACACACCCTCGTCTCATCATTCCATCATTTTTTTTGGTTAACCATGAAGATCAAATACATTGGGTATGATCTAATCTCAACCATGTCTACTGAAAACCCATTTGTGGGAGATAATGATATAGCCCATTTGGATCTGAAATAGATGATAAATCTGATGAAAAATGAATTTAGAGAGACAATGGAAAAAAATATATTTTCTAGTGGGTTTTACCGAGTAGGAGGTCACCCACTTTCATTTCAAAGAATTGAATTGGTATTATCTTATGCCAAACACTATGACCCTTCCTCCTGAATAATCATTGCAGATGACAATTCAATGTTGGCAGTCTTAACTCTTAATATAATTTCAAGTTTCCTATAAATTCTGACTCAAAGTAACCCGATGTTCATCAAAAAATAATTTTCAACTCAAAAATTTCTCAAGACCAATTCCTATTTGAAATGGATCTTAGTTGGCTCCTTGTTGAAACCTATGAGAAAACCATTGAGGCTACCAAAGTCGTTATTGAGGAGTGAGTTTCATGAAGCCTACTTAGATACCATTTTCATACTGATTAGAGTAATGGGTGAGGAACACACCATGGACTTCCAAGAGTGGATGTCCTAATTCATGTTAACAATCATGGAGGGAACTCAAATGATATATTAGGGTCATATCAGCAGTGACAATCTCCACTAGCAGTTGATGTAACTATTCATCACTAAGAGATTCATATTGAACTCCTACATGGTGTATTTACTTGCATACACTAGACCATACTGAGGATTTTCCATTACTCAAAATGTTCCTCAAAGATCCCCTACCTTCAAGAAGTATAATAATATCACCTTTATGGAAATAATGTTCATTTCACATGAATGAATGATGCATTCACCATGTTCATCATCCATATCCATGAAGAAAATCCTAAAATAGTAATATCTCCTCAGGAAGTAGATTTGATTGAGACATATGGGTTTTATTTCACACATTTTCATAACTTCACCTACCCTAGGATGAGTGGCTTTGATATTTCTCCACTCAAGTTATCCAAGTATCCTAGTGATATGATCATCCTAGTGGAGCTCTGTAGATAAATTTCTCTGGTGCATCTCAAATACAAGGGTTATAAGAAGAAGGGCATCTCGTTTAACATCTCACTTGTTTTATTCTCTTATAAGAGTGCATAAAATGCCACAAACATTAATACTTACCTTTCTGCATTTCATCTATTCACATACGTCCTTTAACCCAAAATTGACATACAGAAATATCCTTATACTTTCCATGTCCCTAGATTTCATCACATTCCCCAATTGGAATACTATTGGGAAAATTGTGTGGATGATCATGAGATCAAGAAAATATACTAGATGAGGGTGAACATGGAATAGATGGAAGCATTTGGGTTTGACTCCTTCTCTAGAGGAATTCAAGAAGATGTTTGGATTTGTTTGATCTAAAGTACCATGAAGTGAAATTATCCCCCCATTCCTCCTCCCTCATGGAGAATTCATGAATATGGAGATATCAAGGAGTGGACCAAAGTGGTGATTCAAATAATGAGGGACTAGTTCAAAAGAAACAAGACCTCTAGTAGGGAATAAGGCACCACTTTAACCCTACCTAGATAGTTATCATACTCACCATATCTCAAGGAGCTTAAGAGAGTTGTCGGTTCATCCCATTTTGAGAATACCTATAAGAGGAAGGTGGTGGAAACTAAGAGCATTGAAGTCTCACCTCTTATGGAGTGTCACAAGAAATTTAAAGTTGGGGAGGAACAAGTTGAAGAGGAAGAAAAAGTTGAATAATTAGAACAAGGAGAGATTAACCCCTCCCAATCTCTCATGCATCAATTAGAGACAAGTGTCTCATTTTAGGTAATTGATTCAACTCATAATGATAAATAATTTATCCCATAATAGTAAATAAATCTCCCTAAAATCTTGTCCACACCATCAAATCAAATCCTATGGGTCTATGACTTGCTAGGCAAAGAATCAAGAATGGTGCAACAAGTTGCAAAACTTAAATTTGAGGCCATCTCAAAGTACATGAAAGACAAGAAGTAAATGAAAGCATAAACAACTTCAAGATTCTACACTAAGGCTTCTAGAGCTTAGTTCATTGAATTTTCAATACCCAAGATGAATAATAATTTAGAGGAAATGACCCACAATGATTATGGTATAATCAGAGTCTCACTTGGTCAAGCTACGCACGAGGGTGACAATAATATCTTTATGGAGTCTTCGACTTGGATAGTGGAGTGGAATGAAGAATACAAACAAACCATCAACCAATTAGAGGAATGTGTGAGGATATTTTATTCATATTTACATTCATTATTAGAACCATGATCATCATCCTTATCTCTAGTTGATGTAGGATCCCCCATCAATAGCTTTGACTCGTAAGATTCAAAATGCAAGGGAAGAAAAATGACAAGTGGGTTGGGAAAATCGTTGAAAAAGGTAATTTTCTTTTTCTTGAGGTCCTCTCCATGTTCTTCTTCATTTCAGATACCATCTTAAGATTCAAAGGCACCAAGGTGAAAATGGAGAAAGAAAAGATGATATGGCATAGTGTTCTCTCATTGACCTCTGAAATGGAGAGTCTTCACTCCTCGTTCTTGATAAGAAAAAAAAATCACGACTCCAGCTAAGAACTTGTCTCCTATTTGGTTTTGCACCATGGTTGTAAGGTGCAATGTACTAAAATATTGTTTGTCAAAGCTCAAGGAGTGTGAGAAAAATTCTCAGGGAAAAAATATGTAGAAGAGATCGGGGCCCCTTCTACTAGTGAAAACATATATTTGGAAGATGTCATGACTTATTTTCAAGAAATGGTTCAGAAATAGGTAGGAGATCCCTTATCCTTCGATGAAGACACCCTATAGTCACTCAAAACAATGTGGGGTTATATTTAAAACATTTTTTAGGATCAAAAAAGTTTGTTTACTGAGTGCAAGAATCTAAGAAACATTCTAGAGACTTGGATTAACACATTGGAGTATGTGAGCATTCCTCAGTCAGAGAATATCACACTAGAGGTTGTCCATTTTGTCATAGAATTAAAAGGGCTTGAGTTCAAACCAAGTGAATTTCCACGGGATGCATTGGAGGTGGAATCTTCATCACAGGAATTCTCTTCATTAAATAGCTGAGCTACTGCATCCTTCTCCGTTCTCTTTATCCTTCTTATATTTACACTCTCCTTCTACTCCCCTTCTTCTAATTGTTCATTGTGTGTATTAACGACTTATTGTTTTATTCATTAAAATGATTATGTAATATTTTTGTAATGTAAATATCTCTTTTGAAATTATAAAAAGGGGACTTATTTTTTCTTTCCTAATAATTTTTGAAAATTCACTTGTAATGGGAATATGAAAAGTCATGTGGAAGGTAGATGAAGATATGGATTGCAAATCTATAAAATGATATAACGGATGAGTTTATTAAACTCATTTTATGAACAAATCATCCCTTGTACTTTTGTCAATCCATTGACATTATTCCCATGTATTTTCATGTCTTACTATTGGACATCACCACTATAACTTGAACTTATGACATTAATACTAATAAATATAGTTATGGCTAGTTACATTTATTTTGTGGTATTTTGAGTATGCATTTATTCTTATGGTTGAAATAAGATTATTTGAATGATGTTATGTTTGATGTCACTCTTTTTTATAAAAAACTTGTTATATGCAGTAACATATATACATAAAAGGGCCTATCCCTAGACAAAACAACTTGCCTACAACAAAGGAGTCATGATTGTAATGATCTCTTAAAACATGGGTGATGACACTCTAAATTTTCACGTTTCATGGAAAAGAGAGTGCAAACTAAAACATGAGAACTGAATATGACTCAATAATAAATCTCAACAATAAATATGATTATTCATTGTAATTTAATAAGAAACTGAGTGATTGAATTCATGGTTTGAGAACTGGTTGAATGAACTAGTCAATCACTCAAGTTATGTGTTTGACATATAAAGACCCATTGATTAATTTCATTGCATGAATCGAATCTCCACATGATCTATTTCAGATATTTAACTTTATGTATTTGAAATCCTATTCAAACTCTTCCTCTCATGCTTTTTTGTAATGAAGGAATATAAAAGAGAAGGATTAGTATTGGTAAATGTAATTAGATATAGGGAGATTAGATAATAGTGAGTAGAAAATATATAGAGGTTACTCTGTATGCAAATGTAATCTTCATGCCAAATTAATAAGAATTTTAGTTCCATTCAATAAATTTTAGGTATTAGGAGGTATTAGCATCTAAAGCAAGGCCCACTTGTGGTCTGCTAACCCCCTCCATAGTTTTTTACTTTGTTTTATTGCATGGATACATTAGAAAGAAATTCATTCCTTTATTTGTATTCTAAATTCAAAAGGTTTTTTTTAGTTATAGTATTTTAAATACATTTACTTTTAGTACGATTTTAGTTGTTTTTAAGCATTGTAGTGAAAATAATCAATTTCCTTACCTCCTAAATGTTTTGTAATTTTTCATAAAACACTGACATTATTAAAAATTTGTGTCCCTCGGTTTGATGACTAAATTATTAAAGATTGATGAACAATATATTAATTATTGCAAGTTAATTTGCACCATCATTTTTGGCATAATTTCCAAGAATACTTCCAAGTTATAACTTTTTTTAGAGGTTTTTCATTTCTTAGAAGTAATTTAGGTTTTAGGAAATTCACCTCCATGCTATCACTAATTTCCATTGATTGAGGTGAGTTATTTTATGCATGCACCATCCAAGGGATGCCCATGGTATATTTTTACCCAATCCATAAGTAGCACAGATCTCTTCATACAAATATGAGGATTCTAAAGAAGACATAATTTCCTTTGTATAATGTTTGTTGTTATAAGATCCATTTCCAAGTAAAATTTTAGAAGCTAATCCTAATTAGCCAGACATGGAAGAAAAAATAAACCAAAATGTTGAAAACGGGGCAACTACCTTTGAGTTTCCAAATTCCAAAAATAATGAGGTTGTTGCTATAAATAATATTTCTCCTTCTATCTTTCCTAAATTTTATGGATCTATGAATGAAGACCTGGAAACCCTTTTGTTTTATTTTTATGTTCTATGCAAGAGCTATGACTATACCACTAATGCACATAAAATGAATTTATTTCTTTCTACACTCAAGGATGCAACCTTGAGATGGCTCATGGGTTTAAGAAGAGGTGTCATTACTACCTGGGCACAAATGAAGGATAATTTTCTCACTAATTGCTAGGACTATTGTAAGTCAAGTAGTAGAGGAGGTGATGAAATATATAATAAGGCATAGAAATAATATGAACCATTAGAAGACTATCTACAAATATTCTTGTTCTGTGTTCAAAGGATAAGGAACACAAGACTGCCTCTTGAATCTCTCAAATTACTCTTTTTAAAGGGACTCGGTGAGGAGGACATGGATGCTTTAGGTTTGATTGGAGATGGAGATATTTCAAAAGATACCTTTGAGGAGATTTTTGAATCTTGTAGGAATTACTCTAGAGCCACCATGAAGAGAATAAGAAATGTAAGATCAAGAGGTAGATCAGCTACCAAAACAATTAGGGACATATCCAAGTCAAATATTGTCAAAATGTTCAAGAACATGAAGTAGGAGATTATTAATGACATGGCCAATCAACTGGATCCTCTACATGCCAAGAAGAAAAGAGAAGATGCAAAGGCAACACTCACAAAGTTTTTTCATGCATGCAAAAATAATAAATATGACTGTAGATGTAGACGATTGGCCAATATTACACAATAAAGGGAGGCTTCACCTAAATTCAAGATGTTGGAGATAGATAATGGGTAAGTCTTATATGTTTCTCAAAGAAAATTGTGGCTTCCAAAAAAAGGAGGTATGCCATAAAAATGTACGACATCATTTCATAATTGGGCTAGTAATCCATATATTTAACCCCCACCTTGGACTAATCTACAGCAAGGTTGGGCTCCATACCCTAGCCAATACCATTAGTAAATAACAACATCATTTTTTAGGCTGACAACAATGGAAACAACCCCCTTAATCATGGCAGTAGCCTTGGACAAGAGGGCATCAATGGAATAACCCACCTCCTAATTACTAAAAATACTACTAGCAACCTCCTTATCCACAATAGTAAGCTCTAATGCCAGATCTCCAACCTAGATATTAGCCAAAAACTACTCAAATACCAGTGTAATCAATTCCTAACCCCAACAATAAAGTTTTTCAGCCATATTATTCCACTAAACTAGCTCAACACCCTACATATTCCATTGATGTTAATAATACCCATCTCCGCTCGGGAAGAACACTTCCTCCATCAAATGGACCCACCATCAGAGATTACATATGAACTAAATTTGTTTTAGGATGATCCACAACAAATTGAGAACACACTGTAAGATGATCCGCAACAAATTGAACATAGCTCCAACAAGGGTAAAATACAAACTAATGAACCACCCTTTCTAGAGATATTACAAGAAAATAATACTGACCTAAAATCAGAGTTTGATTTTAATTTTTTCAATCATTTGAGAGATATTTGTGTCAAATTCCTCTTTTTCAAGAAATCAAGGATGTGACCATCTACAACAAGTTGGTTAAGGATGTATAAATTAAAAAAATAGGAAGAAAGTGAAAAGATCCTTCCACTATGAAATTTATTTTACAGTGTAATGATATCATTCTTGGGAAGTCAATTTTTCCCAAGTACATCAATCCAGGAAGTCCTTTGGTATAATTAATGTCACAACAATAAAGAACACTTTGATTAACTTGGGGGATATCACTAATGTCATGACAAAGAAAATTATGGATGATCTAAAATTAGGACTAAGGCCAATAGCTACAGTCTTAAAACTTGTTGATAGATCAACAATGATACCTAAAGGGGTCCTTAAGGACATAGTCATGGTGGTATAATCTTGGGATTACTATGCTAAATTTATTGTTATTCAACCAAAAGAAAGTTTAGGAGGATATCCTATCATCCTAGGAAGGCCATGGTTGGCCACTACTATATGCATATTCCCGATAGCATTCCAGGTGTAAAATAATGATTATTTCTAATAAGAATCTGGTACTAAAAATTAATTCTCTATCACTTTTTTACCTAACCATTGGTTTATGAAGATTAGAAATGACATTTGGGTAGAAGAACCAGAAGTAGATCAAAACTCTATACAATAACTCATGATGTTGGAAACGTATTGTACAATTGAAGGGTAATAAGAAGATATTATTCTCTCCAATGTCTTGTAGAATAACTATGGAAGAAATGAAGAAGTGGATGGCATATTAAGGTTTTTAATCTGCCCCTTGAACCAAGTTCTACCGCAAAAAATCACCATGGATATTTCAGGTAATATTTTAGTCTTCATCAAATTATTCCCCATGATTACATACTGAATTTTATAAGCACTAATTAATATTCAATGATTGATCTCTCCAAGAAATTGTAAATAACTCTAGGAAGGCCACTTAATGTAAACAAATTCTAAGCATACAACATAAGCAATCGATGATTGCTCTTCAGTAAAAACATGAAGTTGTGTTTGTATGGGATTATAGTGACATGCATGGGATTCATCCTAAGATGTGTACTCATATGATTTATATCAAAGACAGTTGTAAACCAATCAAGTAGCCACAAAGAAGAATGAACCCAACAATGAGGGAAATTTTAAAAGGATAATTAAATAAGTTACTAGATGTTGGATTTATATACCCAATATCATACAGTCAGTGGGCATTACCACTTTTCATTGCGACAAAGAATAATGTAAAATGAAGAATCTACGTAGCTTATAGAGAGTTTAATGTAGCAACAAAGAAAGATCATTTTCCATTGCCTTTAATTGATTAGGTACTTGACACTTTAGTTAGTAAAAAGTATTTCTCTTTTCTTGATGGATAAAGTGGCTATAATAAAATTTATATTACACTATAGGATCAAGAAAAAAATACCTTCACATTCCCATGGGGAACATTTGGATATTCTTTTCTTCTATTTTGCTTGTGTAATACACCTACTATATTCCAAAGGGCAGTCTTGAGCATATTTTCATATCTAAAAAATGACTACATAAAGGTATACATGGATGATTTCACAGTAGATGGAAGCACTTTTTAAGAAGCCATGAAAAATATAGATAATTTTTTCAAGATATGCAAGGAGCACAATCTATAAATTTGAGTAACGAAAAATTTGTACATGATGCATGTATTCAAAGGTATACCTTTTGGGGCACTATGTTTCTTCCGATGGAATTCAAGTTGACATGCATATTGAACAAATATGGTTTTATTTTAAATATTCCAACAACAAGTTGATAGATTCCTGAATTACCTTTCCATTGTTACATGGGAAACTTTCGGGCAACATTTGTAGCCACTAGATACAGAAAATTCATACAAGGAACCTACGAACAAAACTTGTAGCACCATGGTAGTGTAATATTAGGTGTAGGATATTGCCTTCACAGTGGAGTGGTAACTATGAGACTACATTCCAAACATTGATTAAGTGGCAATAATAACTAATTGATACTATAGAAATGATGAATCTAGCATTATTTCTATATTTCATTACATATCTGTTTTAGTGAATCAGACCGCTCCATTGAATGTCCTATATCACGACAAAATTATTTTTGTTCTTTATCCCTATGGCAATTCTAGCATACTAGCTCCTTGTTAATCCACTTACAGCATTATGGCCCATCAAACTAAATATAGTATGAAAGGTCTATGGAAGGTTTAAACTTGGTACGATGTGTATGCTATCACATATAAGTCACCACACTACTATCACATTGTTATCCATGTTGGTGTCATTGCACAGGAAAAATATTGTGATGGAAAATTGCATTTGAGCGGTAAACAAACCAATGAGTAACCAGCATAATCACTCATCATGTTTGTTACATCTACAAGATTTACATCTTACAATATTGCATAAGCCTGACAATGAATCATGCATTGTTTGTGAAATCTTTCTTTAGAGAATGGATATTAATGATGAAGAATGGGTAGTTGATGATTATTTTCCATATGAGAATTTATTTTACATCTCTACAAAAACACCTAGTATGTAGACATATCCAATTATCTGGTTTCAGGGAAAACACCTCCACACTAATTATACTCTTAGAAGAAATATATAGTTGAAAAGATTGTGCATTTTTCTTGGATAACTAGATTTCTATTTCATACAGGGAAAGATCATGTCATAACAAGATGCATAGATGATGAGGAAATATATGATGTCCTCAAAGCATGCCAAAGTGAACCTTGTGGAGGAAATATTTATGCAAAACTAATGATGGAGAAAGTATTAACAACTGGTTATTATTGACCAACATTGCATAAGGATGCAACACTTTACACCAAGAGATATGATAAATTTCAAATAATGGGAAATCCTACTAGATCAGATGAGAAGCCATTACAACCTCATTTGGTCTTGCATCCATTTGAAAAATGGGACTTAGACTTAATTATCCCCATAGATCCTAATCTCAGCAGAAGGAATGCATATTGGTATGTATATATTATCTAACCAAGTGGACATAGGTGAAGGCATTACCAAGTCAAAAAAGTGAGAAAGTTTCCAAGTTCCTCTATGATCATATCTTCACCAGATATGGAGTTCTAAGGGATATTTTCATTGATCAAGGTACACACTTTACTTCTGATGTAATTTCCTATCTAGCTCAAGAATATGAAATCAGGCATAGAAAGTCTACACAACCATCCCGAATCCAATGGCCAAGTAGAGGTGACAAATAAGGAGATAGAAGATATCTTGACAAAAACCATTATACTCCACAGGAAATATTAGGCAGAAAGACTTCCAAAGTTATTATGGGAATTCAACACAACGTGGAAAACAATAACCGACTTCACACCATCTGAACTCTTGTATGGTAAGATTGTTTTTCTCCCTATTGAATTTGAACACTAGACACTAAGGATTGCACTTGAACTAGGCATTGATTTATCTAAAGCTCAAAGGTAGAGGATTCTCCAACTCAATGTGTAGATGCCAAATTTGGGTCGCACTCCCCTTGGTCCCCTTACATCAATTAACATAACATGTTCACCTAACCATGGCCCCTTTACCCTGCATTCATATTAATTTAATTACTTACAATTGAATTAATGTTCATCATCAGATTATGAATTAATTTAATTACTTTAATTAAATTAATTTACACATCACCTAGACACCTCACCCTGGACACATTCTAGGGGAATTTAACTCATAGTGACCAAGTCATAACTCTCATCACTAAGTCATCACTCCCAGTGTTGAGTCACCACTTAACCTAACTAACTAAGAATTCTTCCAAAAACCTAACTGGACTTCTTCTATGACCTTCCTACTTTCTCTCACATGAAATCCACTTCCCTAAGAGGACTCAATCAAGAACATGCCAAAAATAGAAAATATCTACCTATTTTTGGTAAACCTAGGATTTCTCACCTTAACCGATGCCAGTTATCTCTCAAATGATGTTGGTCACCTTAACAGTCATCGGTTACCTTATATACCCTTTTACAATTGTTTACCCATGTTGGTCATTTTCATTTCAAAGAGTTCTATTGCATTCAATCATGAATCAAGGAATTCTTACCATCTAGACGACGGGATATACTCAATCACATGCTCAAGTGAGCACTAGATTATTCTCCCACGGCATCAAAATATTCACGGTAACACTCTAGGAAATATTTCCACAGCAATGACCACAAAGTTCTTCATAGATCAAACATTGCCTTCCTTCACTTACTAGACCTACAAATGCAAGTAAGTGTATTTTATTTTCATCATTTTATACTCACTTAAAGTGTAGGTTCATTATATTTTGTTATTACATCTTATTCCTTCTTGGATTCCTCCATCCCCACCTTCTTACCAATCTACCCATCCAACCATCCACCACCTTTTGGCTCTCCATATTGGAACTCTATGCATTCTTGAGTCATTTTAGAATTATTACGAACCCAACCATCCTCCCTTCATCCTCTGTGTAATCACAGAGAAGTCCAAAACTACTTTTATTTTATTACCACCAAATTTCTCCTATCGACAACGGTCACCTTAACCATTTTCAGTCTCCCCCCTTAGCAGATATCAGTCATAATTTTTTTTAATCTCTCTTGGCCCAATCAACCCTTAGTCTACCCAAACCTACCTCAGGTGTCACCAAAAAACTCCCTAAAACCTCACAAAACCTCACCCAAACTTGATACCCACCTACAACCTCACAACAAAATTTCCCAACTCTTTGTGCAGACACAGAGACAACATGGAAATCCACTTTTGACATTCTTCCATTTCCCACAATAACTGATATCAGTCATCCTAAACTGCCATTGGTCATACCTATACTGACATCAGCCTCTATGCCTGGTAAAACTTCCTTAGACTAGAAAGTTTTCTAATCACCCAAAATAGACCCAAATTTCACCAAAGCTTACTCAGACCCCCTCTGTGACCCTTAGACCACCTTCCCAACTTGCAACCTGAACTGAGACCTTCACCAATGTAGTTATTAAAAATTTAATTGGATTGACACAGATATTATTCTGAGACACCTAAATCAGAACACTAGCATTACATTATTTTATTTACATCTTTATTTATTTAATATTGAGTTATATATTAGTGGATTGAAAACTTTTGAGGAAGTATTAAACTTCCTGGATCTAGCTTACACTAGGCAGTCCACTAACTTTTGCTATTAACTGTATCTCGTGGTCTTGTTTTGTATTACAGGTAGTTCCTCTTGGCCAAAACGAATCTCTTCACATTCATCTTGGATCAGAAATTAGAAATGCACACACTCGACATTCGACCAATGTAATAACATGTATTTCTCTATGACCATTTTACCTTATCTTCTTTATCATACAATATTTCAGTGAAACATTTTTTTGTTCATTTGTAGTTCAGAGAGTTTTATTGCATTCAAGAATGAATTAGAGACTTCTCATCATCCAGACGATGGAATATACTCAACCACAGGCCCAAGAAAGTACCTAATTCTCATCCTAAGGCATTAGAATATTCATGGGAACACTCTAGGAAGATTTTCATAGCACTGACCACAAAGTTCTCCATGGATTAACCACTGACTTCCTTCACCTACCAGACCTATAAATGTAAGTGTATTTGATTTTTATCATTTTGTACTTGCTTAAAGTGTAGGTTCAGTATCTTTTCTTATTACATATTATTCTTTATTTCATTCCTCCATCCCCACCTTCTTACCAATCTACCCATCTAACCACCCATGGCCTTCTATCCCTCCATACCTGACCTCTATTCATTCATGAGTCTCCTTGGAATTATTACGAATCTAACCATCCTCCCTTCATCTTCTGTGTAATCAAAAATAAGTCTAAAACCAATTTTATTTAATTATTACATTGTTGTGTATATAATCACATCGTGTGTGTGTGCCTGGTTTGTTTTCCATGACATGATTCATTTGGTGGTGGCTTTCTCAGAGTTAGTTTTAGATGATGCATACCAGTCGCTAGAAATCTAGGGTGGTGAGGGACACGTATGATGTGTCATATTAGAGGCATCAATTAGAGGGCCTTTCTACAGATGATATTGTGTTGATACCATATGTGGACTATCCATCATACAAAGGCATGGATGAGGAGTTAAAGGAGCTTCATCTACTTAGATGGATATAACGGCAGTGGACTGGGGAGCATGAGATGATCCCTATGCATAGGGTAAGAAGGCAATTTTGAATATGGCAAGACGTGCCCCCACCTTTCCCATAGTGTCATCAAGATGATGTGGAGATACCCATGTCTCCGCCACATCTGAGTGTTTTGACAGGGTAGTAGGAGAAGGTGGTAGATAGATAGATTGATGATGTAGGTGTCACTGATGGATATAGGTAGTGCTGGGTGGCACAGCTACGGGTGGCACCACTAAGGCTAGGGTAGACATATTTAGCCACTATCATAGTGTAGACAGATACTTTACAGGGTCATGTGGCCACACTTCAGGCATAGATTACAATGTTATAGGGAGATATCATAGGATCAGAGGCATAGGTAGCCACTTTACAGGCTCGGGTGATGGCCCTACAGGCCCAGGTAGCATAAGGAAAGATGCCTACATAGGGTGGAGCTGAGGATGGATGATAGGTATCTACCCTACATGCATAAATGGCTAGTTTACAGGGTCAATTTATCACTGCACAGGAATGGGTTGTGGCCTTACAGGCCCAAGTTACAACACATGTATAGGTACGTCCATAGGCGTAGGGATAGAGTCTCATATTATAGGTACCTGCACCAGGATATAGTCCCACGACATAGGCAGGAAGGAAGGATTTCAAATAGAGTCTGAGGCCATTATTAGCATAGCAGAGTTCAGAGGTTGTAGTGAGACCCATGACAACACTGTAGACTATGTCGATGGTGAGGTTCAGGGATTCCCTGAATGAGGCTCACTACTATCAGGATATCATGGCAACTGTCGATATATATGTTCCCTAAGATTCCAAGTACAGAGCCCAACAAGAGGCCAGTGAGAGGATGAGATCCAAGACTCACAGTTCAATAAGCATAGGGGGCCGTCGAGGCCATAGACAGGGCCAAGGAGAGGTGACAAGTTTGTGGAGGCTAGACCAAGGTGAGGACCAAGATGAGACCAGGCTAAGACCCATAGAGGGTGGAGGTCTAGTATTACTTTTTATTATATAATCCATACACTTTTGGACTACGAAACTAAATATACCCATGCCAAAAAACTCTTCTTAGCCTTATTTTTTTTGCCACTAAACTTCACCATTACCTACTTAACCACAAAACCTTCGTTGTCAACAATATTGACCCTTTACATTTTATGTACACTAATACCTACCAACATCAAATTTCTACACGTTGGCTCATGATTCTTACAGAGCTAGACCTCAAATTCACCCATCAAAAATCTATCAAAGGACAAATCATCTCTAACCAACTCGCAGACGCACCTCTCCCATGAAATCAATCCTCTATCTTTAATTTCCTAGATGAATCCATCGCTACCATCTCTTTCGAAGATACCATTTACCAAATGACCTTATTCTTCAATGGTTCAAAATGTTAGGGTGGGAGTGGTGCAGAAGTTATCCTCATTCCTCTTGATGGTGACCCTATGTCATTATCTTTTAAACTTGATTTTTATTGTACTAATAATATCGCCAAATATGAAGCACTTGTATTAGGTCTTCAAGTCATCATCGACTTAGACATTAAATCAATTAATATCTTTGGTGATTCCCAACTAGTTGTAAACCAAGTTAATGGTATATACCAGTGTCGTAACGAGATACTTCAAAATTATAAGCATCATGTTGACATACTTTTGACTACCTTTGACCATTATGAACTTCAAACCACCTTGCATTCCACTAATAAATTTTTGGAAACCATGGCCTATCTTGCTTCTCAAATCCCCGCTTCACCCTCCGACTCAAAAATATTTTTCATAGTATAAAGGTTGCAATCACCTTCTTATCTATTTTGAGACATTAACCTTATCGGAACCATTGAAACTGACCCACGTGACCTTTGGTATAAGCAGTTTGCTGACTACCTTTCCCTTTCCATTCTTCCTCTAGATCTTACTCGCAATGGACAACAAGCCTTCCTTAAAAGTGTCTCTCGCTATGTCATCATGGGTGGTCTTCTTTATAAACGTGGATTTGACGGTATCCTCTTATGATGCCTTACAAGTTTTGAAATTCCATACACCATCAAGGAAGTTCACGATGGAATTTGTGGGGGTCACTTCAGTGGTTTAGTTGTCACTAAATGCATTCTTCACTTGGGCTATTACTAGCCAACCCTAAACTGTGATTGTTGTGACTATGTCAAGTTGTGTGAAGTGTCAGCAACATGTTAATCTTCATCACATCCCTAGTCACACCTTATAGGTCGCACGAGACCTTTGGCCTTTCTCTCAATGGGGTTTGGATCTTGTCAGAGAGATCAATCCTCATTCTTCTCAACGTCATCAATGGATTATTACCGCTACCAAATATTACACTAAATGGGTGGAAGCCATGTCTTTCATTTCTATGAAAATTGAGAAAATATGTGAATTCATCAACCATCACATCATTTTTCACTTTGGTGTCCCTCACCACCTCATCACTGATAACAAAAAACAATTCAAAAACAAAACCCTATGAAAACTCTGTGATGCCTTCAGCATTCAACTTAGTTTTTCTTCACCTTATTACCCTCAAACCAATGGCCAAGCAGAATCAACCAACAAAACCTTAAACAAAATTCTTATGAAAGTGGTTGATGATACTGGAAAGGATTGGCACACACACATTCCTTTTGCCTTATGGGCTTATCGCACTAGTATTTGTACCTCAACTGTTGCCACACCTTTCTCTCTAGTCTACAGTATAGAGTTTGCTCTACCTCTTGAAGTCTATATTCCATCTATTCTTATCTCACTCAAATATATGGTCAATGATGATGATTTTTACTAGGACATTTGGCACAACTCAAGTTATTAGATGAACGTCATCTCAATGCTCTTGATCACCTCCAAATCTACCAAAAACGTATCAAATGTGCCTATGATAAACGTGTCCAAGAACAAACCTTCCAGGTCGGTGACCTCATCCTAAAGGAAAATCAACATGTAACAAAAGAGGAGAAAAGTAAATGGAGAAAAATTACTCCTAATTAGCTTGGACCCTATATCATTACTCATACCTATGGATCAGGTGCTTATCATTTGTATTCACTCAAAGGTAAACCCAAACCTGAGCCGCTCAATGCCTTTGCATCTTCGACCATTCTATTGTTGAATCAAGTCCTAGATCACCTTATGTCTATTAAACGCTTGTCCCTTGAGCACCATTCACCTTCCACTTACCTATTTTAAGGATCAACGATTAAACAAGAATCATGTGATTACCCATCACCTTTTGGCCTTATCTTTAATATGAGTACCACAAGATCTACTCATGGCATGATTCTCATGGATACTTTTCATCTTTTTCAAGATGGAATCCCATGGTTGTTCATCACTTAAAACCTTTCTTTCATAGCTAACCCCTTTTCACTATGTTTTTGTCTTCATAACAGGATCCTATCCTCCTCTATAGTCTTGTCCATGACCTAAAATTCTAAAAAAATAATTCAAAAGTAATATACAGGATTTTACAATTCAAAACTCCTTGATTCAAACTTCTTGCAAAATGATGACTCCCTCAAAAAGGACATCTAATACTTCTATCTTATTGTTGTAAATAGATTTCACCCTCGAAGGACAGCTATATAAGCTATTAATATTGTACATAGTCTATCAAAAAGAAGACTATTCTTGCAAAAATAAAATAGAAATATTCTGAAGCTTCCTACATTGATCAGCTTCACGAAGGCCTCAAGGAGATTTTATATTAATCCCACATAGACTTCCCACATTAATCAGTCTATAAAAACAAAAGCATAAAGAAAACGATAAATTTTTCTTCATGGACGTGCCTATTTTTATCTTGGGTCTCTTGCAAAAAAGGCATGTTGTTGCACACTAGGTTACGCTAAACCAAACTTCTTTCACCTCACCACCTTGCCTTTCTAACCTTCCACCTACTCAAGGGATGTGCCACAAATGCAACATTTCATGATCATGTGACCTTCTTCACCCATAGAACAGTCAATCATGCAACGCCTTTTAGGGTCTTCATTCATAAGCCAATCTTTGTTATGATAGACTCATCAGGGTTCTTATCAATTAGGTGGCACTTTTGTCTCCTCTAACCATTGACATTCTTTTTTACTTCTTGATCCTCATTTACAGGACCAGAACTTTGACACCTACATTATAGGAATTATTTTTCAACCAAAATCACCCATATCTATTCACCATAGATGACAACCATGCCTATTTGACCTATATTCAACCATGCCTAAATGACCTGGATTCAACCATGCCTAAATGACCTAGACTCAACCATGCTTAAATGACCTAGACTCAACCATGCCAAAACGACCTAAACTCAAACATGCCTACATAAAATAGACTCAATCATGCCTAAAACCTACCAACCCATTCCTCTACATCATCATATTCTTCCCTAGCTTATGGGAGAACTACATCGGCCTTAGGACCCTTTTCATCGGGGCTATGTAGGTAACACTTTGAGGGCATGGGGCCCTTAGAGGTTAGCTCAGCCACTCTTTCCCATAACCAATTTTCCCTGTTTATATTCACATTCTATCTTGGTTAGTTTCCATTTTACACAAAACTTGGAAATTAAACAATCATAAAAATATACATATATAACATTTTATAACATCACCATATCATACATCACTCATTTCACATTTACCTAATATTAAATATTTAGAAATTTACATCACATCATACATATACATCATCATTTATTTTCCATGATAAAAATAACTTGGAAATTAAACGAAACGTAAAACCACAACTCTATCATGCCTAACTCACCTAAACTCCACCATGCCTATACCTGACTCCACCATGCCTGACTCACCTAAAAATTATGCCTATATAACTTTGACTCCACCATACCTATACCTGACAACTCTACCATGCCTAACTCACCTAAACTCAATTATGCCTATACTTGACTCTACCATACCTAACTCACCTAAACTCCATCATGCCTATATAACCTTGACTCCACCATACTTATACCTGAGTCCATCATGCCTCATGTATCTAAACTCAATCATGCCTACATAACCTTGACTACCTAAATCACCTTGACTCCATCATACCTAATTCACCTAGTTTCCATCAATACACAATAACAATGGAAATTAAAACGAGTACATCATCCATCCAGTCAACATCATAAACTATATAAATGGGAGAGTCTGTGTATCAATACATATATACACAAATACAAATACATACCAGTATCTCAAAAACTCTCATATATAATCTCACGTCTTCGGCACATAGGCCAATATATATATCAAAAATCATAATGATCATACAATGTCACATATAGTGACTAATCCTCACCCCACCTGATATCCTCATGTCTAGTCTCACCTGTCTCCTCCTCCCTACCTATCAGCCGTGCTGCCAGCATCTCTCCACCCTCGATGGGTCTCAATCTAATATCCTCATAGCCCTCACCCGAGATTGGCCTCCAAGAACTCGTAACCTATCCCTGGCCCTGACTATGGGCTCGACGGCCCCGTTCTCCCTAAACTGTGAGTCCTAGATCTCGTCTACTCATTGGCCATGTAATGGGCTTTGTAATCAGCATATGAGGGAACATCTATATCAAAATTCATTAGGTGATCATGATAGTAGTGAACCTCATTTATGGAATCCTTGAACCTCATCATTGACATAATCTATGGTGGTTTCATAGGTCTCACTGCAACCTATGAACTCTACCCTACTAATAATGGCCTCAACCCTTGCCCTGAGGTATTTCCTCCTACCTATGCTACAGGACTTTGTCTTGGTGAAGGTGCCTATAATATGGGACATTCTTCCTGGGTCTATGGAGGTACATGTACCTATGCTAAAAATAGGGCTTGTAAGGCCACAAATTGTGCCTGTGCAGTGGCCAACTGACCCTGTAAACCAGCCACTTGTGCCTATAGGGAGGCTACCTGTCCTCCATCCCCATCTCCACCCTGTGCAGGTGCCTATTCCTATGCTACCTGGGCCTATAAGGACATCACCTAAGCCTATAAACTAGCTACATGTGCCTCTGGCCCTGTGATTTATCCCTATAACACTGTAATCTATGCCTAAGAGTGACCACCTAACCCTGTAAAGTATCCCTCTGCACTATGATAGTGGCTAAATCTGGTTTTCCTAGCCTTGGTGGTGTCGCCCATAGTTGTGCCACCCACCACTACCTATATCCATCAGTGACACCTACATCGTCAATCTGTCTATCTACCACCTACTCCTCCTTCCCTGTCAGAACACTCAGACATGGTGGAGACATGGGTCTCTCCACGTCATCTATGGTACTGTGGAAAAGGCAGGGGAATGTCCTATCATAATCCAAACTGTTGTCTGACCTTGTCACACGGGGTATCATCTCATGTTCCCCAGCCTACTGCCCCTATATCCATCTCAGTAGTTGAAGCTCCTCTAACTCCTCAACCATGCCTCTATAGGATGGATAGTCCACATATGGTCTCCACACAATATCAACTGTAGAAAGGCCCTCCAATCGCTTCCTGTAGTATGACACATCATATGTGTCCCTCACCACCCTCAACTATCTAGCGATTGGTACCCATAATCTAAAACCAACAATGATAAATCCACCACCGAACCAATCATGTCATGGAAAACCAACTGGGCACACACACACAATGTGCTCGTATTCCCAATAGTGTAATAAATAAGTACAACACATACCAAATCTCCTCAATATCCCATAGGCCCATAGCTCCCTATACAACTAAACTAGGAAAGCTAGTGCCCAAGAAAAGCATATCCACTCCTTGATCATATCATGTAGCACCCCCATCAGTGCTCATGGAAACCTGCCACCCTCAGAATCTGGCAATGTAAAACATCCAACTACCACCATCATCAACACAGATAGCCTAGTCTCCTATGGATAGGCTACATACATATCTCCATAAGTGAGACTCACGATGTGATACCTCATCTCACCCATCGCCTCACCAAATAAAACCACCATCGGCTCCACCGATGCCTCTGAAGAAATGGAATATATGGGTTCCATAACAATCGGAAGCTACATGATTCTATATACATCCTCCAAGGTGATGGTCATCTCACCTGTCGGTAAGTGAAAGGTATTGGTCGTGGAATCCCATCTATCGATGAGAGTGACCATCAAACTATGATCCCGGGCTATATGACTATAGCATTAGATCGCACTAAGACCAACCTTGGTCATGTGCTCCCACTCCTCTGTGGTCATGCTAAGCCACATTTGTATGGTAGGGATGGTACTTTTTCCTACATCCTTAGCTGATCTCTTGCCTACATCATCCAACACAACCTTGTCAAGACTTGGCCACCTAAAATCACCTATTACTGACCACCCAATGACCAAACACATTAATCATGCCTACCCCTTTACCTAATTCACTTACACACCTATTGTTAATGATCATCATTTACCCACTATCTTAGTTCATTTCACCGACTTAGCTATCCCACCTCACCAAAATAAAATTTTACCCTCTTCCCTCTACATAAATCTTCACCTACCCCTTCCTCACCTATTTTCCTTTCCTACCTTTCCCTTCTTTCACCTATTTACTCTTAACATTAACCATCGTTAGTTGTCTTGACTGTCACTAGTCTTATTGACTATCATTGATCCCTTCTAACTGGTGTCAATCACCCAGTCCTTGATCGGTGCTAGCCATAGCCGACCGATGCTGGACAACCCCTGACCATCTTCAGTCTTTGTCGCGGTATCAAAAACTAAAAACCCATCCCCCCTTCTCAAAAATTCATAAAAAACTTACCTAACACCCTACTCTAACCCACCCAAACCTACCCTATCTTCATTCCCAACCCTATTTACCCTATGATTAACATTCCCACCCCTCTTTTCCTTCATTTTTACCCATAATTTTTAAAATTCAAATCCAACCCAAATTTTTAACCAAAAACAATTTCAACAATACTATTTTTAACCAAATGAGGGATTTGTATTGTCTCCTACCTCTAATTGGCGCCATCTCCATGGTGGCACGTCTGGCTGCTGTGTCGGTGGTCCACCCGATCCCTCTCCCACCTCTTTCATGCCAAAATCAACTCCTCACCTCCAAACCAATCGAATCAATCAAATAGATCTCATGGACCCACCAATCGAATGCTAATCACCTACTATGTGGCTCACTAACTCAGTTCACCATCTCGTACTATCATTTTATACTCTTCAATTTCTCCTTTGTCATTTTCTAAAATTAGCAAAGTCAAAATGAATCTGTAAAACATGGATTTTTATTTTTTATCCCCAAATCAACATGACCAACGTCGGTCATGTCATGCCCTATCTAACCGATGTTGATTACACCATAACCGACATCGATCACCTGAAACACCCATTTGACTTATCCCATGCCTATTTTTCCTAAAACCATTATTTATCCAACCACTTTTGACCTTACAATACCTATTACACCCTACTCACAAACCTACACTACTTGTACATTTCCTTCACTATGTTTAGGGACTTGTTATTTACCTATACCTCGACCTTACCTATGCCCTACCCAACATACCCTACATGAACCATCTTTTGTGACATTTTAATTTGTGTACTCGCTATACCTTATGATGTTGTTACCCATGTTGTTTAGCCTAATGACCCTACCTTTCCTAATGTCGTGATGTTTATCCTGACCATACCTTTGGTGCCATGGAACAAACCTATTACCCATTCCTACACTTGACCTCATTGTGCTTCATGACCATATCCTATACCTTGGATACCTAAATCACTTCAACCTTATTTGGATAAACCTATCACCCTTTTGACAACGTAGATTTTACAAGCTCTTCCACCTGAACTGTACCATAATCTATATGTGTGTGTGTGTTCGATTGCCATTACCCATTACCCAATATGACCATTACCCATTACCCATTACCCAAATTGAACATACCCTTACCTACACCCACATATCCTCATTGTCCTCACTTACCCATTTATCAAACCACTCACCGAATCTATTTAACATCTCATCAATTCGTGGTTTAAGGGGGATCACTTTCACCCACACTTGGGGAAACCTAACCCTCACTCATACTTGGAGCACTAACTTAATTTTTTTGTCTATGTCACTTATCAATACAAGCTACAAAAAAAAATGGAAAATGTAAATGCAAAATTTTGGTCAAACTCCCCTTGATCCCCTTCAATCAATTAACGTAACATGTTCACCCAACCTTTAACCCTTTACCCTGCATTTGTATTAATTTAATTACTTACAATTAAATTAGTGTTCATCATCATATTAGTAATTAATTTATATAATTTAATTAATTTAATTTACACATCACCTAAACACCTCACTCTGGACCCATTCTAGGGGCATTTAACTCACAGTGACCAAGTCATCATTCTCAGCACTAAGTCATCACTCCCAGTGTTGAGTCACCACTTAACCTAACTAACTGAGACTTATTCCAAAAACCTAACTGGACTTCTTCTGTGACCTTCCTACCTTTTCTCACATGAACTCCACTTTCCTAAGTGGAATCAATCAAGACCATGCCAAAAATAGCAAAGATCTGCCTAATTTTGGTAAACCTATAATTTCTCACCTTAACTGATGTTGGTTATCCCTCAACCAACACTGGTCACCTTAACCTTCATCAGTTTCTGTACGATGGAAAAGTGACAAGCGAGCATGGGAATCTACAAGCAACTCTTCCTCGCACCCGACCTCCCGAGGTCATGCTGAGACAGCCGGTGGGGATGGAATATGTATGGGATGCAGACAAACTAGTTAGGCAATCTAATATCTTCAATACGCACTAGTGGAATTTGTGAATCTAAGGCAAAGAAGGCCCTTCTAACCTGAACTGGTGTGATAGATCGATCGGCAAGGATGACTGCTCGAAGGCTCCAATCAATATCGAGCTCTGGCATGATTCGATCTATGGGTTGTGGAATACGTGGAAAATGACCTGGGATAGTTTCGTGTATGTCTCCAGATAAGGTCATATGGTGGATGGTAAATATAGTTGACTCTATGGACGATTCTCTGGCCTAGTCCAGAACTCTCTAGCTTTGTTAGCTGCTGTATCTAGTAAGGATAACTGTTCGATGATGATAGGTGGAAGTGGAGTGGATCTGAATACTAGTGTGTGTAGGCCAGTGTCTATGTCTGATTG
The DNA here is from genome assembly GCA_019776745.2 of Taxus chinensis. Classification (NCBI taxonomy): domain Eukaryota; kingdom Viridiplantae; phylum Streptophyta; class Pinopsida; order Cupressales; family Taxaceae; genus Taxus; species Taxus chinensis. The sequence continues at coordinate 373,344,337 of CM034157.1, forward strand.
ACTTATGGATTCGTTGGGTTGCGGGATTTGTGGATCACAACCGTAGACTCTTGGTTGTTGCGGTCCTGCTATGGTCATGCGTAGAGTTAGTTCCTAATCCCTAACACCCAGTAATCATATGCTTTCTCAGCCTCTATATTCAAAACTAATAGCTGTGCGATCTTCTCAGAGTGCCTCACAGGTGTTCTTGCAACCTGAATTCTTAGGCTAGTATCTATATCTGTAAGAGTGTCTCCTGTGTCTGGCTGTGGGACCAAAGGATCACAACCAAAGGTTTGTTCTCTTTCAACCCCTTCTACAGTCATATGGATGTTACCTAGGGTAATCTGTAGTTTGGTTGATTCGACCAAAATGTGTGTGCTTGGTCGTCTTCTATGTTTAATCCGCTCAACTGGGAATTGATTTGTTGCAAGCTTACCATTGTTCGGAAGACTTGGATCCTAAGATTCTGATCTATATCAGTTATTGCTGTGATGAGATTGGGCTGGGGCACGATTGGCTCGAATACGTATTCCCTGGGCTCCCTAGGTCCCGTGATTGTCATACAAAAGTAATAATGTAAATTAACTACGGCAAAGTGAAATTTAACTATTTTGAATATATCTATAGCATATATGATTTCTCTATTTTTGTATTTTCTGATGAACTATTCGAATGAATTTAGCAACTAATTTAATACATCTAGAAATTGACAGCTAAGATAACAATTTAAAACAAACAAGATAACCGAGTATAGCTATTTGTCTGTGCAATTTGTAGATCTACTCTAAACAATGAAATAACTGTTCTAATCTATTTGCAAGACTCTCGATCCTACCTCAGAAGTGAGGAATGAATCATAGTCTCTCAGAAACTATCAATCCCCACAACTTCCCTGGCAATATCGGAAGTAAAATTAACTGAAATAAAGCAATTAACTACTCTATTTGATATGATTCTAATTTAGAACTTTGAAAGCTAGAACCTGGATTCTGCAGAACAGTGGCGAATCCGACGGTGTGTGTGATCTTGTCCCCTCAGTGTGATCTCCTCATTCCTTCGTGTTCACGTGGATCCAGAAAAGTGTGTAATGATAGCATCAACATAAGTAGATTTTGGGACAAAGGCAGCTCAAGATACTGGTTGAATACAATGCGAGTAGGAGAGGGATAGCGCAAGAGTACAGAGCTTGGCTTATGCAATTCCTAGCGGGATTTATTGCGAGTCATGAAACATGAAATGTCCAGAACCTGAAACTATCCTGTTTGAGGAGAAAAACCTGCAACTTTAATGGCTTCCTATTGATAAACAGACTATCCTATTCCAATGGATTGGATGAAATAACAGCAGCACTTGCACAAGATGGATATGTGGCTTACTAACAGTAAAACAATGCTAACTAAGCATGCAATGAAAGAAACTAAGCACTCTAAGCAAAATGAAAACTAAATCTATTGCAAAGAGAAATCAGAGGCAAATTTGAGGGGCCATTTGCTTGAGCACAAGCCATCTATTTATAGCATTTGCATTTACCCAAGGTAAAAACCAAATAGAACTCTTAAACTATAAACAATGGCAAAACACTATTCCAGGGAACCAAGAATCATAAATGCAAGCTTATGGCGGTGAAAGAAAGCTGGTAAAACGTTGAAATTACGTGAGTCATGTTAAAAGAGCTTTCTGGAAAATGCGTAAAGGACCGCCGCCCTGAGCAGGGCGGCGGTTACAGGACCGCCGCCCTGTTCAGGGCGGCGGTCACAAGACCGCCGCCCAGGCAGGGCGGCGGTTTCGTCACTGAAGAGAAAAAGGCCAAGAAAAGAGGGGAAAAGGGAAAAACAAAGCATGCGGGGGCTAAGCGGGGCATGCGGGATGTTAACGCACACTTGGAGATCTTTTCTGGATCCCGAACACCTTGCGAGGAGACCTGTATCATCATTGGGGCACATGTCACGTTATTTTGGCAGTACAGTACCTTACAATTTTGGGTACGTACATATTGCCCCCTCGGAGAAGCGTTTTAGCCATGAAGAGGCGTAAAATGGTGGGTCCGAGTATGGCGGTCCTGAAATGGGAAGTTAAAAGTTATACCTGATACGTCCGTGTGTTGAAATGACGCCGTCCAAAATTCCCGCTACCTGCAAAACGAAAAGAGAACTCAAGTGCAGATAGACACAATAGTTTGGAAAATAAATGCTAAAACAATAGGAAATGAGAACGTACCATTTGTGCGGGGATAAGAACTTACCTCCGTCGGTGCTCCAAACCTGTGAAAAAGGCATTTAAAATGAATCAGGGTGCTATATATATGAAAGTGGGCCCATTTTCCTATTCATTTGCGCGAGTTGATTCGATTGATTTTGAGCTCTGGAACCCACGGTGACGGTTTCTTGCGTGAGTAGAGTCAAAATGTCCGCGACGGGATAGTGATCATGCCTCCACGAGTGGAACATCGACCTGCGAGATCACAGGTTAGTTTTCTTCAATTTATCCCTTTTACCCCCTTAATTTTGAAATGCTAAAATCTTTGTCGTGGGGGGGTAATTTTTGAAAATTTTAGTGTTGAAAGGTTCATCTAGGGGGGGCGCCTACTGGGTAGGCCTTGTTTTAGTTAGAATGGTCTTGTTTTGTCATTTTTTGGGCTTTTTAGGTTTAAAAACCTGCGTGGGTTTTCGGGCCACGACCGCCGCCCTGCCCAGGGCGGCGGTTACACGACCGCTGCCCTGTTCAGGGTGGCGGTTACATGACCGCCACCCTTAAGGCGGTGGTTACAAAACCACCTCCCTGCTCAGGGTGGCGGTTTTGCACAGAATGCAAAAGGATCATCTGTTTGAAATTGCTTTTGCATTTTTAGCATTTCTACGTGCTTTCATGATTTTTCCAGTATTATTCGGATGCTAACTTGCTCTTTTTTGTGTGTTTTTGGGTGTATGCAGGCGAGAGAGGAGTATATCGGTGGAGCTGAGAGAGGGAGTGTGACTGGCTCCCAGGAGTATTGGATGCCCTTTCACAGGATGAGGAGGACACTCTTCAGAGGGCTGGGATACTACGCATCTCACGCGTGCCCCATGTTGCTCCTTCCAGTCACATTCTTTGTGACTTGTTCTCATATTGGGATGCTGATCGGAACACCTTCCGATTGCCAGGGGTCCGCGGTGAGTGGACTATTACTTTGGAGGATGTCTATCGTATTCTGGGGGTCCCGATTATTGGGAGACGTCTCACCCTTGAGACAGCAGGTTCGCGGGCCCAGATAGCACAGTGGGCCACATACATGGGAGATGCAGTCATCTCCACGGGGTCGAAGAAGGGGGTTAGAGTTCGATTCATTCCTAGTTTTCCCATCCCCTTACTTCGCCAGGCCATCATGGGGATCCTTGCCTCGAGACTGATCGGGGACAAGGGAGGAGATACATTGTTATACTGCTGGTCCCCCATTATTACGCAGATAGAGGGACATGGCCGGATATATGCCTGGGGAGCAGACATACTTGGGACCACCTACCATGATCTATACAGGATAGTCCATTTACAGGGGCAGTCCTTGAGCCATCCGACCCTAGTCATGAGTTGGGTCTATGAGCACTTCATCCCCTACGGCAGAGGTGTAGAGGTGGCAGATCCTCGGAGCTGTGAGGGCAGCCAGATGGACAGATATGTCGGTGCTCCGAGCACCTCATCAGCCAGTTGCTTCTCTGACTACTGCCGACATGGAGGCCACACCATACCAGACTATGGCAGGTATATGGGGCGAGGAGGCTCTTACTTTGATCTCCTGCTCCACTACAGGGCAGCTTATTGATAGAGTGGGGCGAGTGGAGATGCACCCCTTTGGCTGAGTTCCTCAGCAGTTTGGCCTACCATACATGGGTATGCTTCCCCTAGTAGCGCCAGTATACAGATCAGTCTGAGAGGCCAGAGGGGGGCCTAGAGGCTGGGGTTGGACAGTGGTTACTCCTGGCATTCCTATTGCGGCCAGGAGGATAGTACGTGCCAGAGGGAGAGCCGGTGCGCCTCAGGCACCCTTGCTTCAGATTTCCGCGGGTCCTGCCCATAGCAGTGATGACCCCATTGACATAGACTCTGAGTCTGAGGAGTTTACAGGGGGAGAGACAGAGGAGGACACCGAGGAGGACAGTGATCCTGAGTGGCATGACACTCAGGATATCATGCAGGCAGAGAGGGCCGAGCAGAGTGCAGAGAGAGTGACTCTGGTTTTAGAGGAGCCACTCTCCCAGGGCCATGGTGGGGAGGATGAGTCTGTTGTGGGGCGCTACGTTGCTCCAGTCACAGGAGCAGCCCCTCAGTCGGCAGCGGCATCCGTGGCAGGTGCTGATCCTATAGATCCATCCTGGAGGCCTGGTGATCCGAGTAAGTTACCCTCTCTCCTTTTAATGTTTGTTTTTAGTTAGGATCTCCTTAGTTACTATCTCTCCTTTTATTTATCTTGTATTTCTAATCTCTTGTTTGGTTTCTAATTTGTTTTCTCCTTTATTTGCAGAGACTGCCGATGAGTGGCGGGACTTGATTCGTAGGGTATGTACTGATACCCTGATGATCCCCATGGAGAGGACCCGTGCAGAGCTATCCGTAGATGCTGGGGAGCCCTCAGCAGCTGGTAGGCACACTGACGTCTTTGCCCCAGTCTGGCATGTGGCCAGGATGGTATCGACTCTCCGCACGGAGCTAGCGGGGTATAGGACGGCCGAGCGCTTGATGAGGAGCCATTCTCATGGTGAGACTGCGGCTGCCCCTCGGGATCTAGAGCCCTCCGTGCATTCAGAGTGCCGGCATAGCCGGAGTCCTAGGCGTGGGTGTGCACCTTCAGAGGGGTCTCGTAGGGATTGAGGAGCCACTTGGCTCTCCTAGATTTTGTATGATACATTCTTTTGTATATCCCGGGCTCTTTGAGAATTTTGACCATGCTTAGTGCATGATGGCATTGTACAGAAACGTTGATCATATATATATATATATATATTCTTTTTGGATCAAACCTTTGGCATTTTATGGCTCTGCTTCTTTTCTAGTTTCCTCATGTAAATTATGATGTTTGAATGCATGCTTTTTTGGAATGTATGCAATGGAGAACAAATGATGCAAAATGTTTATTTTCCTTTTGTATTTCATGATGCTGATATATGATGATGTAGATATAATGTGATTTTGAATCTTAGTTTCTGTAAGCAATTTTGAACACTTCATATTTGTTTTGGCAAAGTAGTGAATATAAACCGGTATGATGAGTAGATAAACCTGCCCCTACCCCCAACTCCACGCAACTAGTAAGATGCGAGGGCTTATCACCGAGAGTTGGAAAGGGCACAAGTTGTGAAATATGCTGAAATGATAGTGATGAAAGATAGACAAAGTTTTGGTGGAACCAAATTGGGAAGCTACAAGCTTACTCTACCCGAGTGACTTCATAGTTTAGAATGCTACTTACTTTGCGGTTTATCCAGACTTAGATCCTTAGATGGCCACATAGTAGACAAAATCTGGGTTTTTAGGATTTTGAACTCTTTTGGAATTTTGGACATCTGATTCATTTGTTTTTGACTCAAAGACTTCGAGATTTGAATTGTTTGCTTATGACCTTTTGCATTTGTTTGTCAAGAGGACCCCCTACACTTTGCCCCATGCTACCAGTAAGAAGCGTGGGTTTATCACCGCGGACAAAGCATAGGTGAGTAAGGGAATTTCCATCCTTTCCCAACCCTACGCCACTAGTAAGAGATGCAAGCTCATCACCAAAGGTTGGTGGGGCAAGGAAATGTGTAAAATTAAAATTTTCTGTTTTGATTAATATTTGACTTGTTTTCTTGAGTAAAATGTCAGTATGTGCTTATTTCCAAAGAGATATACATATGGGATAGATGTGACACCATGAAGCTTCTGGAATAGACCATAGGCAAGACACCTATCCTAAGAAGAAACCAAAAGTGAGAACAAGCCCGCAGATCTTGGTATGGTTACCGTTTAAGACTTTGTCATATCTAGCTTTATTTGATGACATGATTCCGAGATAATTTGATGATATCATGAAAATGGAGAGGTATGATTAGAAATTTTATGCCAACAACATCATGAGTTTGTAATGAATTGCTTTGAGAACAAAATTCCTTGATCACAATTTGTGTATGAAACAAGCGGACAAAATGATCTTAATCTATATGAAGATGCAATGTAAATATAATTATAAATAGTGCTAGTTGCTTACGCGTAGAACCGCTTGAGGTGTAGGGAATTGACCGTTTCACCAAATTCCTCACCTTCCAGCATACATAAGAGGTATGCACCATTTCCATAGTCCTTCATGACTCGGTATGGGCCCAACCATTTAGGCCGGAATTTCCTTCCTTCGCCGGTCTTTTTGTCGATACGGCTGTCTAGCCTTAGAACTAGATCACCTTCATATATGTCGCGTTCATAGAATTTCTTGTTGTACTACCGGCACATCCGGTCAGCATAGGCTCTGTGTCACTGTTCAGCATCTAACCTAGCTTCATCTAGGCTTTCTAATTGGGAGAGACGTGCTTCCCTGTAAGCGTCTTCATCCAGAATCCCTTGCAATGAAATACGGAGACTGGGTATTTCAACCTCAAGTGGGAGAACTGCCTCTGCCCCGAATACTAGTGAGAAAGGAGTTGCTCCCGTTGGTGTTCTTATTGAGGTTCGGTGGGCCCATAAGGCCGGATATAACTTCAAGTGCCAATCTCGTTTGTTTTCTTTCACCGTTTTAAGGAGAATGGCTTTTAGTGTTTTATTTGTTGCTTCAGCCTGTCCGTTGGCTTGTGGGTAATACAAGGAAGCCGTATGATGGCTTATTTTAAATTTATTACACAATTCGTGAACTTCATCATTCTTAAAAGAAGTCCCATTATCTGAGATAATGACTTGCGGGACACCGTACCTGTAAATGATTTGGTTCAAAATGAACTTGGCGATCACGGAACCCGGTACAGTAGTAAGAGGCATAGCCTCTACCCACTTGGTGAAATATTCGGTGGCCGTGATTATAAAATTATGGCCATCTGTAGACGAGGGAGAGAATTTCCCTATCAAGTCGAGACCCCACATAGAAAAGGGCCATGGAGTAGCAATTGGTTGTAGAGCTTGTGCTGGCATGTGGATCTCATGGGAGAACTCTTGGCACTTATGACACCTGCGTACAAACTCTACTGCGTCGTGTTCTAGAGTGGGCCAGAAATAGCCCATTCGATGTATTTTGTGAGTGGTGGCATGGCCACCGAAGTGGCCTCCACACATTCCACTGTGAGATTCGTGGAGAATCTTCTTGGATTCTTCTGTGTCGACACATCTTAGGAGCATTCCATCGAATGCTTTTCGATAGAGCACTTGCTCTATAATGACGTATTTGGCTGCAATAATGCGTAACCACCTTCTTTGTTGCGGTGTAGCCCTTTCTGGATACGTATGGTCCATGATATAATTAATGATATCAGTGTACCAGGGACACTCAGAGATAGGAGGTCTGGTTTCAATGTAGTATACGCACTCATCGGGAAAGTCTAGATTTACTAGATCACCTCCGTCTAATGGGTTATCAGCTAACCAATCCATGATGATTTTTCCTTTAACCAACTTCTGATTTACAAATGTTAATTTGAATTCCCCCATTAAGGTTATAAAATGTCCAGCCTTCTTAGACAAGGACCCTTGTGTGAGGAAAGTTCGTAAATGGTCCGTTTTTACCATGACCCTTGTTTCTTGATTCAGCATATAGTGTCTTAAGCGTTTGGTTGCAAAGACTATGGCGAGGCATTCTCGTTCTGCTTGTGTATAACGTGTTTCATAGTCGAGCAACATTCGGCTAATGAAATAAATCACGTGCTCTCTCTTGTCATCATCCTCTTGGGCCAACATACAGGCCAACGAGACATCGGTAGCTCGTGAATATAAAATTAACGGGTGGTCTAGCTTAGGTGGCATTAGCGTAGGTGGTGATAACAGGAAACGCTTAACTGCGTCAAAAGCTTCATTGCAATCTTCAGTCCAATCAATACTATAATCTTTCTTGAGCAGATTGTTGATTGGATGGATGGTGAAACTTAAGTCTGGGATGAATCTCTGGATTGCACCAAGTTTTCTGAGAAATGACCTGATTCCAGATTCATTCGAAGGTGGGACCATTTCGAGGACAGCCCAAATTTTGGTTGGATCAACATCTATCCCTCGTGACGATATGATGTAACCTAGGAGCTTTCCTCCTGTTACACCAAAGATGCATTTCTCTGGATTTAGTGTGACTCCGTATTCTATTAGACGTGAAAGAATGACGTGGAGCACCTCCGGGTGGTCACAGCGCTTCTTGGCCTTAGCCAACAAGTCATCTACATAGGACTCCACAATTTTATGAATTAGATCGTGAAATATATATGTCATAGCTCGCTGGTATGTAGCACCAGTGTTCTTGAGACCGAATGGCATAACAACGTAGCAATAGGTTCCCCAAGGAGTTATAAATGTGGTTTTAGCTTGGTCTTGTTTAGATATTCTGATTTGATTGTATCCCGAGAATCCATCCATGAGAGACAAAAGTTCAAACCCAGCTGTTGCATCAACAATGACATCTATGGATGGTAATGGGAAGTCATCCTTAGGACATGCTTTGTTAATGTCTCGGAAATCTATGCAAATGTGTATCTTCCCATTCTTTTTGAGAACGGGAACGATATTAGATACCCATTGAGAGTAATCGACTGGTTTGATGAATCCTACTTGGAGGAGTTTTATTACTTCCTCTTTCACCATGAGAGCTACCTTAGGTTTCATGGGTCTTGATTTTTGTTTAACTGGCTTTGCATCAGATTTAGTGACGAGGTTGTGCACCGCAATGTGGGGTGCAACTCCTGTCATTTCCTTATAATTAAATGTGAAAGCCTTCTGATGTTCCTTGAGGATTCGAGTGTGTATTTCTACTTCTTCTAGGGTTAGCGAGGATCCTAGTTTCAAGATCTTTGGTTCATCCTCCGTTCCGATGTTAACATCAATTGTCTCTTCGATTAAGGAGGCATTACCTTCTTCAAACTCAGGTGGGGCTGGAGGTAAATCCAAATCGTCCCTATTTTCTACTGTGTATACGCTAGGTTCCATTTCCGAGGGAAGATCCATCATGGGATTTCCGAAGTAGGAAGACGAATGTGGGATTAAGGACAAATCTATCATATGATAGGAGAGATGTAATGCCGCATAGGTGTTTAAGTAATTCAGAGTGGCCATATCACTATCAATGTGGTCTAGGATAGTAGATTCATTTCCGTTTAAAAGAGAATTTGTCATTGTTTTTATCAATGGTTCATCACGAAGGGATACCATGAAACGGGTATCCTCTAACTTACTGTTTGGAGTAAAGCGTGATGCCGAGGTTGCTATAGAATTGGTGAGAAGATTGTGTTCTCGCGGGATTGCTTCAATTGATATGAAGTCAAACTCCTTGCTTAAATCTAATACAACTGTTTTGTAAAGCTGTAAGTGCTCGGCTTTGGTTTCATATATCTCAGAGACTTGGTTTGCTACCAATTGTGAGTCTCCTAACACCCTGATGTTATTAACACCGATCCTTTTGGCTAAAATGAGGCCAAGGAGGAGGGCTTCGTACTCAGCGCCGTTGTTTGTACATTCAAAATTTAGTTTGAAGGCGAAAGGTAAGACTTTTCCTTCAGGGGAAGTAAAGATTACACCTGCCCCCGCTCCGTAACGGCATCTAGCTCCATCAAAATGGAGTGTCCAATATTTAGCTGGGAATATGGACGCTGGGATATCTGTTGTGTTTGCGCATTCTACTTCCACCATACAGAGATCCTCTGCTGGAAGAGAGCCAATACCTAGGGAACATCCCATGCCTGCAGAGTCAAATGGTAAGAACATTGGTAGATCTTGTTCTAGCAATTCAACGATTTTTGCAGTAGTTCCTAATGATACCGTTTCTACAGTGTTAGCCTCATCTTTGGGGGTTGGGGTTGCCTTGGCTGGGCTCATAGCTTCAAGATCTGTCGTAGGTACTAACTTTTCTTTTGGTTTTGCGTCGGTAGGTTTATTAAGTTGGTTTGTTGGGAGTTCAAACTCCGAGTGCATGCCTGGTCTTTTCTTTAAGTCAGCTAGGTGTACATCGAATGGTTTTGGATCACCTTTGGCTACAAATATCTTCCCTAAGTGTAAAAACCTTACTTCTTGAAATAGCGTAGAAGGGATTGCCTTCATGCGGTGTATCCAGGGTCGGCCGAGGATCATATTATAGTTAGTTTCTCGATCTATAATATAAAACTCGGTCAAGATGGTTTTGGGTCCTAAGGTGACCGGTAATATTATAGTTCCAACCGAGGTGGCTTTAAGACTATCATAGCCTCTTAATGTATTTCGAGTCGTGGAACAATTTGTTTCCCCATATCCAAGTTTTTGAAGGAAAGAGAAGGGAACTATGTTAACTGCCGCCCCATCGTCAACCATTGCTCATTTCACGTAGTTATTATAAACCCATACTTGTAAGTGTAAGGCTGGATCACCTCGGCGTGTGATCTCAGCATCTGTCGGCATTTTGTTTATCTCGAATATGAATTCGACATCCCTATCTGCCTGCCCTGGAGGATGAACATCGAAGTCTATATGATTTACCTGTGTCTCAGGAGGTGGAGTGATGTTAATTAAATGGCCCAAACCTAATGCCTCTAAAAGAGTAGCCCTGTGAGCAGGGGAATTTTTTAATAAATCCAAAAAGGAGATGTGCGAGAAGGTTTTTGTTAGGTCGTTAATTAAGTCATAGGCACCCACAGGTTTCACTACGATTTGTTGGATGTTATCCGTCTCTGGCAGGTGGTTTGGACTTGGCTGAGAGAAATACTCTCGTGTCCTTGTTACAGCTTCGATGGGTAGTTCGGCGTCTAATTCTACTAAACCGACTATCTTGGGTCTTGGCTGACTTCCTAATTGTGGCGCAACTGATGGATTTAATGAAGTCGAGGCTTCATGATCATTGTTTCCCGTCATTATGCTTTTGTTTGTCCCATTTGGACTTAGCCTATTGTTATCGTGATTTGGGAGTGGATCATTAAAGATCTTGAGGGGAGCATTCTGAGGGGAAACTGCCCCTGCGAAGGTATTTGATGCCGGTGATATAGGATCTGCCAAGAACATATCCATGAAAAGTTGTCTTTGTTCATCTGGCAAGCGTTGCATGAATTTGTTGTAGTCATGGCACGTTCTAGTGTCATGGCCCCGAATTTTGTGGAAACCACAATACGAATTAGGATTGTAATTCCTAGTTTGTTGGTTTGGTGCGTATTGTGGTCCAAAATTTTGATCAAACCGTTGTCTACTAGGATTAAAATTTTGCGTTTGTTGTCTTTGGTTTGAATTCTGGTTTTGGTATCTAGTTGAATTTTGGCTTGGACCCTCTGTGGGATTTCGCCGTTGTTGTTGTTGTTGTTGTTGTGGATGGTTAAAATCCACTGTATTGATTGTTGGGGTAAAGTTGTTGTTTCGTTGATTGTTCATTGGTGGTGAAGTATTCACATTATTTACCTTTTTAGGCTGATCGGTTACTCCATCTGTTGTTACACCCCGATTTTTATTAAGGATTTTAGGTCCTTGATTGACGTTCGTGGTAGTAGGATAAGCTGTAGTGTTCTGGTTGGAGGTGACTAACCTCCCATTTGCTCCATATGTTTTGCGACCACTATCAATTGCTGCTTGATCTATTCGAAGAGCACTCTCAAGTACTTCATCGTAAGTTCTTAATGGGAACTTCCGGACTTCTTCCTTCACCTCTCTACTAAGAGAATGAAGGAATAAATCACATAGTTCCATCTGATCCATGTTCAGAGCACTTGCCGAAGAATAAAGAACTGTACGCCACCTTTGGATGAAATGGGCGACAAATTCATTGTGTTCTTGTTTAATGTGTAAAAATTCTCTGATTCCTGTTCTTAATATTTTATTAATGTCAATGGCCTTAATGAACTCTGAAACGAGTTGTTTGAACGAATGGATGGAAGCCTCAGGTATTCTATAATACCAGTCGAGAGCGATACCCTCCAAAGTTTTGGGGAATATTTTAGCAACAACCCCATCCCATGGGAGTAGTTCTCGAATGGCTATAGCGTAAGCTTTGATATGTGCGTTTGGATCTCCCTCACCTTTGTATTTGGGAAAATCGGGAAGAGGTCTTGGAAGCATGACGCTTCGTATGGTGAAATCTAAGGGCTCTTTCAAGTATTCTGAATATGTCCCTATCGCATAGGTTTCGACCATTGATGGTGCCTGCTGAGGGAGCGGTGGTGGAATGGGTTGTTGATATGGCGTTGCATATGCATTGGTAGGGGCGTAAGGAAACCCCTGTGGTTGAGTAAAAATACCGGGAGAGGAGAGCATATCCCCTTGTGGTGATTTGGAGTACATGTTTAAGTATGAAGGGGTATTGTCCAAGAATGGATTATTTTGTGCTAGACCGGGAGGAACAACGTTAGAAATGGTGGGTCTAGTTGGCATTTGTTGTGAATACTGAGGAGTCATGCCTAACGTGCCTACTCCTGTGAGGAGGTCTATTTGGCTAGGAGGATTAGAATTTCCTGTTTGTATGAATTGAGAATGATGATTTGCCTGGGCAAGTTCTAACCCTCTCACTTTTTCTACTAACGTTGAAATGATTTCATTTGGTGAAGTCACGGTGTTTTTCCGTAGTGGCGTTTGTTGTATATCATGGTGTTGTATAGGCATGTGATATCCCGCTATGAACTGATCATTGCCCTGCCAAGTTTCCCCGAGGGCATTTCCTATATGTAGTGGGATGGAAGTATTTTCTTGAAAAGAGACCTCGGGTTGTGTTTGTAAACCTCCTATAGGTGGGTACATACTTCGAGAACGTTGGTCATTCCTGGCATAACGTACCGAATATTCATCGTCTAAACCTCGGTATGAGTCTGATTGTCTACTAATTTGTGGTCTAAGCAGCACCTGAGGAGATGAACCAGATTCTCCGGTGAACGTCATGTTATTCGAGCCCGAAGGCTCTGTTTGTTGCGTTTGAGTGAGCTGATCTAACTCCTCAGTTTGAAACGATGAGTTATATCTGATTCTTGGAGTTTGTGTTGACAACTGGTTAGTTGAGTAGTTGTCACCCCATACTGAGAGTGAGGGTGATGATTGTCTATTTTGTTGGGCGTAGTAAGCCTCAAGGCCCAAGAGGGGCCTGCCATATGCATCGAATCCTGACATATTCGGGGGGTATATGAATACCGCAGAATAATGGGAAGGAGCGAAGGTGATGGTGAAAGCTAATGAGGCGGAAAAGATGAAAAGTATACTAATTTTGAAGAACACGTAATAATATGACTCCGAACTAGAAAGTAGGAAGTTCACGTCGGGTTCACCAATTTTGTACGATGGAAAAGTGACAAGCGAGCGTGGGAATCTACAAGCAACTCTTCCTCGCACCCGACCTCCCGAGGTCGTGCCGAGACAGCCGGTGGGGATGGAATATGTATGGGATGCAGACAGACTAGTTAGGCAATCTAATATCTTCAATACGTACTAGTGGATTTTACGAATCTAAGGCAAAGAAGGCCCTTCTAACCTGAACTGGTGTGATAGATCGATCGGCAAGGATGACTGCTCGAAGGCTCCAATCAATATCGAGCTCTGGCGTGATTCGATCTATGGGTTGTGGAATACGTGGAAAATGACCTGGGATAGTTTCGTGTATGTCTCCAGATAAGGTCATATGGTGGATGGTAAATATAGTTGACTCTATGGACGATTTTCTGGCTTAGTCCAGAACTCTCTAGCTTTGTTAGCTGTTGTATCTAGTAAGGATAACTGTTCGATGATGATAGGTGGAAGTGGAGTGGATCTGAATACTAGTGTGCGTAGACCAGTGTCTATGTCTGATTGACTTACGGATTCGTTGGGTTGCGGGATTTGTGGATCGCAACCGTAGACTCTTGGTTGTTGCGGTCCTGCTATGGTCATGCGTAGAGTTAGTTCCTAATCCCTAACACCCAGTAATCGTATGCTTTCTCAGCCTCTATATTCAAAACTAATAGCTGTGTGATCTTCTCAGAGTGCCTCACAGGCGTTCTTGCAACCTGAATTCTTAGGCTGGTATCTATATCTGTAAGAGTGTCTCCTGCGTCTGGCTGTGGGACCAAAGGATCGCAACCAAAGGTTTGTTCTCTTTCAACCCCTTCTACCAGTCATATGAATGTTACCTAGGGTAATCTGTAGTTTGGTTGATTCGACCAAAATTTGTGTGCTTGGTTGTCTTCTATGTTTAATCCGCTCAACTGGGAATTGATTTGTTGCAAGCTTACCGTTGTTCGGAAGACTTGGATCCTAAGATTCTGATCTATATCAGTTATTGCTGTGATGAGATTGGGTTGGGGCACGATTGGCTCGAATACGTATTCCCTGGGCTCCCTAGGTCCCGTGATTGTCATACAAAAGTAATAATGTAAATTAACTACGGCAAAGTGAAATTTAACTATTTTGAATATATCTATAGCATATATGATTTCTCTATTTTTTGTATTTTCTGATGAACTATTCGAATGAATTTAGCAACTAATTTAATACATCTAGAAATTGACAGCTAAGATAACAATTTAAAACAAACAAGATAACCGAGTATAGCTATTTGTCTGTGCAATTTGTAGATCTACTCTAAACAATGAAATAACTGTTCTAATCTATTTGCAAGACTCTCGATCCTACCTCAGAAGTGAGGAATGAATCATAGTCTCTCAGAAACTATCAATCCCCACAACTTCCCTGGCAATATCGGAAGTAAAATTAACTGAAATAAAGCAATTAACTACTCTATTTGATATGATTCTAATTTAGAACTTTGAAAGCTAGAACCTGGATTCTACAGAACAGTGGCGAATCCGACGGTGTGTGTGATCTTGTCCCCTCAGTGTGATCTCCTCGTTCCTTCATGTTCACGTGGATCCAGAAAAGCGTGTAATGCTAGCATCAATAGAAGTAGATATTGGGACGTAGGCAGCTCAAGATACAGACTGAATACAATGCGAGTAGGAGAGGGATAGCGCAAGAGTACAGAGCTTGGCTTATGCAATTCCTAGCGGGATTTATTGCGAGTCATGAAACATGAAACATCCAGAACCTGAAACTATCCTGTTTGAGGAGAAAAACCTGCAACTTTAATGGCTTCCTATTGATAAACAGACTATCCTATTCCAATGGATTGGATGAAATAACAACAACACTTGCACAAGATGGATATGTGGCTTACTAACAGTAAAACAATGCTAACTAAGCATGCAATGAAAGAAACTAAGCACTCTAAGAAAAATGAAAACTAAATCTATTGCAAAGAGAAATCAGAGGAAAATTTGAGGGGCCATTTGCTTGAGCACAAGCCATCTATTTATAGCATTTGCATTTACCCAAGGTAAAAACCAAATAGAACTCTTAAACTATAAACAATGGCAAAACACTATTCCAGGGAACCAGAATCATAAATGCAAGCTTATGGCGGTGAAAGAAAGCTGGTAAAATGTTGAAATTACGTGAGTCATGTTAAAAGAGATTTCTGGAAAATGCGTAAAGGACCGCCGCCTTGAGCAGGGTGGCAGTTACAGGACCGCCGCCCTGTTCAGGGCGGCGGTCACGAGACTGCCGCCCAGGCAGGGCGGTGGTTTCGTCACTGAAGAGAAAAAGGCCAAGAAAAGAGGGGAAAAGGGAAAAACAAAGCACGCGGGGGCTAAGCGGGGCATGCGGGATGTTAACGCACACTTGGAGATCTTTTCTGGATCCCGAACACCTTGCGAGGAGACCTGTATCATCATTGGGGCACATGTCACGTTATTTTAGCAGTACAGTACCTTACAATTTTGGGTACGTACAGTAATTCAACCATCCTCCCTTCATCCTTTGTGTAATCACAAAGAAGTCTAAAACTAATTTTATTTAATTACCACCAAATTTCCCCTACCGACTTCAATCACTTTAACCATTGTCAGTCTCCCCCCTTGGCTGATATCGATCATAGTACTTGTTAAGTTCCCTAGGCCCAATAAGCCCTTAGTCTACCCAAGCTTACCTCATATCTCACAAAAACCTCCCTAAAACCTCACCCAAACTTGATACCCACCTACAACCTCACAATAGACCTTCCCAACTCTTTGTACAGACACAGAGAGAGCTTGGAATCCCACTTTTAATATTCTACCATTTCCCATAGTAACCAATATCGGTCATCCTATATTGCCATTGGTCATACCTATACCGACATCAACCATCCTGACCGGTGTTGGTCTCTGTGCCTAGTAAAACTTCCTTAGACCAGAAAGCTTCCTAATAACCCAAGATCAACCAAAACTTCACCAAATCTTACCCAGACCCCGTCTGTGACCCTCATACCACCTATCAAACCTGTAACCTGACCCAAGACCTTCACCAATGTATTTATCAAGAATTCAATTGGTTTGACATGGATAGTATTCTGAGACACCTAAATCATAACACTAGCATTAGATTCTTTTATTTGCATGTTTAGTTATTTTATATTGAGTTATATATCAAAGGATTGACAACTGTCAAGGAAGTATGACACTTCCTGGATCTAGATCATGCTAGGCAGTCCACTAAATTTTGTAATTAACTGTATCTTGTAGTCTTTCTTTTTATTATAGGTAGCTCCTCCTAGCCAAAAGGAAGCTCTTCATGGTCATCCTAGATCAGAAATCAGAAATGTGTGGACTCAACCTTTGACCAACGTAATAATAGGTATTCCTTCATGACCTTTTTACCTTATCTACTTTATCATACAACAATTCGGTGAAACACAATGATTTGGATGAAATGAGGATACATGTTGTGCATAATATAGAGGTAGTTTAAAAATAAAGATTTGAATGGTATGATAGGTTCATCAAGACAAGAAAATTTCAAGAAGTTGATTGGGCTCTCTTATTTGACTCAAATTACAATGACCACATGGGAAAACTAATGACAAGTTGGCTAGGTCTATATGACATAGAGAAAATATTCCCTAATGGATCTATGAATCTCACCACCATAGATCCAGTGAGGTTCAAGCTATTGGTGAATGGCCATATGTTTAGGTTGTATAAGAATCCAACTGACAATAGTACCTTCATGCCACAATTTAGAGGAGGTCAAAACAAAAAGGAAATAAGGACATAGGAGTTAAAATAGGAAGTTAATCCTACTAGTTCATCTTCTTACATTTCATAGGATTGATATATTTTAGTAGTCTTGGTATATTTAGCTTGCTGAATAATCCAAGGACAAATAAAAGTATTATGATCATCCCTCTTGGTGATCGGTAACACTCAACTAACATGTTTTATTTTCTTAGAGTTTTTGTTTTGAATGGTTTTGATGTTTAATGGTCATAAGAGTGCATGTTCTCCATCACAAGTATAGTATGAAATGAATGGAGGTCCACTTACAACAACATATAGTAGATCCCTGTTTCATGTGCATGTGTACTAGAGCTCATGATTTAATGAATAAGATTCAAAATATTTGAACGTGTTAGAGATGACAAAGACAATTGATACCCCAATAGATCAATGTTCCCTCTCCAGGAGTTAATTTATTATAGTAAGGAGTGGACAATATAAATCCAACACATACATGTATCATCATAAGAGACATCCTTATAGGAATCCAACATGCAACAATGGTGCAAATTCAATAAATCACACACAATCATCATTCTAAAAATGCACCAAGATAAGTGCACTTAATTACCACTTTCATTAAATTATGATTAGAATAACTATTATTAATTCTTATCTATGCCAATCCATTGAGTATTCAATGCATTTAAAATACCACCACCTTCCATGTCATGATGTGTCCCTCCACATAAACCCATGTTTTCATTTCACTTCAATTTTCACGCTTCATGCGGTTAAAAAAATAAATGATCTCTCCCATCAAACGTGTTGCATATCCTTTCTGCCTCAAGATTCAAAAATACTCAAAACATTCACATGGCTTGATTGAGTATCATTCTTTCAGAATTTTTTTTAATAATTTTGTGTTGAGACCAGACCAAATTGTAGGTTTACAATGGGAGGAGACTTGATTCACCATGAACCCACAGAGCACTCTCGGCTTCTTAGAAACACTCAAATTCTACAATATTTTTGAGATAATGGGTGGCTTGATTACATAAATAGATTCCAAGGTTTTAATGAATCTATGGGTTTAGAATTTTCTACTACATTCAGAGATGGTGAAGTACAGATAAAGGGTTTTTTAGTAAAGATTAGTAATGATGTCTTAATAGAGGTAACTATATTTCTTGTACAGGGTGAACCATTCCCTGAGAAATTAAATCCGGAGGCTACCAGAAGGGAATTTGTTGATGAAGATGGTGTATTCATCAATGATGGAAAAGGTACACACATAAATTCTCTCAAACCTTTTTTGTCTAAAGTCACAAATTATGTTATTAAGTACTTCACATGTGAGGTAAGATACTCTAGGCTAAACATAGTTCACTTTAAATTACTCAATCATTTGAATAACAATAGATAAGTGAATGTGCCCAGATTTTTACATGAGATATTGAAGAAGATTTGTAAAGATACACAAAGAGGTAGGTCTGCATTATCACACTATTGCCTCATTGCCTTGATTATAAAGCACACCCTGTAGAGGAATTATTTTGAGATAGGATGGGGAGATTTCTCAAGGACAAAATATATGAATGATTTTCTTGAAAATAAAAGGAAGAGGAGAATAAGTACTAGAAGCTCTTCTAGATATGTATCTGAGCCTGTAACTTCTTCTTCCCAACCTAAACCATAATCAGAAGAACACCCTACCTCTGAAATTTTACCACATGCTCAAGAAAATCTTATTCATGTATCCCCTACAAGAATTTTCATTATTGAAACCCTTATTGAATTTTCTACTCATGAATCATCCACCTCAAATGGTGAAATAAAATATTCTAAGTCCACCCCTACATCACAAAGGCATTCTAATAGGATAAAGACCAAAAGATCAAAAACCTCCAAGCCAATAAGGACTCAGACCATATCACTTGATAGTGATGTGTAAGCTACAGAGGGAAAAGGTGAGGCCACACCATTGGAAATAATGTAGGGAGATACTGGTGATGCATTTTATAAGAAACAATTCCCTGAAGGGTACATGGAGGGATGAGAAGACCAAGTCTAGAATGTGGAGATGGAGAGTATGAAAGAGGGTCATGTAGAGTGAGGGGAAGAAAATTTTGAAGGATAAATTGCACAAGAGTACCCTAAGGAATGCATAGAGCAACATGCAACATCAATTTCTAATGATGAAGTAGTTTGTGAAATGAAAGAATCTGAAGAGAAAATTATAGAAGAAATTGGAAAGAAAGATGTCCAACCAGTTCATGTATCAGAGGGAAATGAGGAATAAATAGAAAAATATATTGGTGAACAAATTGCACATGTTGATAATTTCATTTAGCACTTAGTCCATGGAATTGAGGAAGAACAAATTTTTGTGGGAGTTAAACAAGTACCAAGACATACCCCTATAGTTACACCACCAATTTTTATGACATGTTAGCATGCTGCAAGTAAATTTTACCCCATTATAACCACAAATTATTATTAAATAAGTAATTAGATATCCTCTAAAACTAGTTTATAGATAAATGGAAACACAAACATCTATGTTGGATTACTGCGTGAATCAATTTGAAACCTATGTAAATAGGTTAAAAGAAAAGTATGAAGAAGAAAAAGAAGAACTCATTTTCCAACACAAGAAATAACTTGAGGTAAGAGATAAAGAGATTGAAAGGCTAAAGAAAAATCAAGAAGAGATACTTAAGGTGGCCCATGAGATATTCAAATACAGAGATCCTTATAATGTCTATGCCATTTTATTAAAAGAAAATATGTTATATCTTAATATTAATTGTATCAAATCTGATATGACATTTTACATTAGCAGAGAAAGAAGCTTCTTCAGGTTGTACTTGAATAGCCCTTATGAAACTCAGCTTCTACTTTGTGAACTCTACATGTATAATTATGCTATTAGATATGATAGGTATTGGATTCTAGTCCTATACATTAGAGATGTTCTGGAAGGGTTCATTTTAAGATACCTCTGGGAAATCAGAGGTGGAAAATCCCTTGCGAATATCCAAAGAACTAGTTTCGGGGAAACTAAATTTTTTTGAGGTTTGTATGCAATTTTTTTTCGTGAAAGAAGCTTTGATTTTCAAGTTATGTGACAGAAAGGCTGCAGTCACACAATAACAATTTTTTTGTCACATGACATCAAATATTCTATCGTGCATCGATAAAATCTTTGTGTCACATGTCAAAAAACTCTATTTTACATGTCTGCAGCCTCCGTCTTCCTGTTGTGCGTCAACAAACTATCCATATCACACGTCAAAACAATATTTTTCACACATTTACACCCTCTTGTCATGCATCTGTAGCCTTCACCTTCCTGTCACACATTTTTTGTACTTGATAATACATATGCCCCTAGGTGGTATGGGTGAGCTAGTAGTGTTCTACCTGGTGAATAATCTAGGATTTTATAGAGGATATTTTCAAGGGTAGGTAAATCTGACCCCTACAAAAATTAAACTATAATTTTTAGGTGAACAGGTCACAAACCCACACCAAAAAATTCACCTTTTCAAATTTTTCAAAAATGGAATATTTTCCATATTACAAATATTCACCACTAAAAAAACCACATGTTCCTATTTTCATAACGATTTGGATCAAGAGAGATAAATGAAGTACTATAGGAATATGGAGAAACTAAAGTCACTCATGGTCAAGGATGAAACTAATAAAACTGAGGAAGTTGTGGAGCTATATGGAAAGTATATATAAAAAAAGAAAATAAGAAAAAGGGTATGGAAGATGAGGAAAGAAACTCATGAGGAAGTTAGGGAGATGATTAAATACAATGGGAAATAGATTATACAAGCCTATAAAATGCGTAGAAATGAACTGAATCCTAAACTGAAACAGAAGGAAATGCATTTATACCCAAACATAATACCAAATCTAAGGAGAGTGAATGCATACATTCACATTGCCACTAGATGTACAGAAAAATGGCTACCCATTTCCTATCATCCCCCAATTTTCCACTTTCTGATACCACATTGGTTAGGTGACCAACCATTGAATGAATTAGCACAGGATAGAGTCATGAACATGCTCAGGATGAATGGAGGTTACTTCTTCACCAAACTACAAGGTATGGATACTCCAATAGATTTTAGACAAGTATGTAGCACCATACAAGTGAAACTAAAGAAATATGAATGAGGACATTCCATAGATTAAGCTTTGGGGTGTGATGAGTTGATTAAATTCCTTCTATGAACAACTCATCCTTTATACTTTTGTTAAGCCATTGAGGCTATGCCGCTATATTTTCATGTCTTACTGTTGAACATCACCACTATAACCTAAAATTATGGCATTAATACTAATTAATATAGTTATGGCTAGTTAACTTTATTTTTTGTTATTTTGAGTATGCATTTATTCTTATGGTTACAATAAGATTTTTTGAATGATGTTATGTTTTATACCACTCTTGTTTATAAGCAACTTGTTATATGCAACAAAGGACTTGTCCACAATAACTCATCCATAACCAAATGGAATCATCTATAGCAAAAGGACTCATTTGTAGCAACCCATATATATCCAAATAAACTCACCTATATAAAAGGATCCATGATTGTAATGATATCTTGAAATGTGAGGAACGAAACTCCAAATCTGCATGTGTCATAGAAGATGCAGTGAAAACTGAAACATGAGAACTAAAGATGACTCGACAATAAATTTGATTATTTGTTGTAATTTAATGAGGAACTAATTTATTGAATTTGTGGTTTGAGAATTAGTTGAATCAATTGGTCGGTCACTCAAGTTATGTGTTTGACATGTAAACACCCATTGTGTCCGTACCCTATTTTACACCTCTTTGGGGCTAGAAAGCATCGTCAAGTAAATAAGGGTGCTTTAAGAATGGAAGACTTGGGGCCATGAATACATCCATACCCAAACATAATACAAACTCTAAGGAGATTGAATGCATACATTCACATTGCCACAAGCTATTAAAAAAAAGGGTTACCCATTTCCTATCATCCCCCAATTTTCCACTTTTTGATACCACATTGGTCAGGTGATCAACCATTGAATGAATTAGCACAAGACAGAGTCATGAACATTCTCAGGATGAATGGAGGTTACTTCTTCACTAAACCAAAAGTTATAAATACTCCAATGTATTTCAGATGAGTATGCAATGCCATACAGGTGGAACTGAAGAAATATGAATGAGGAAATTCCAAAAATTAAGCCTGAGGGTGTGATGAGTTGATTAAATTCCTTTTATGAATAACTCATCCTTTGTAATTTTTTTAAGCCATTGAGGCTATGCCGCTATATTTTCATGTCTTACTATTGAACATCACCACTATAACCTAAAATTATGGCATTAATACTAATTAATATAGTTATGGCTAGTTAATGTTATTTTGTAGTATTTTGAGCATGCATTTATTCTTATGTTTGCAATAAGATTGGTTGAATGATGTTATGGTTGATACCAATATTTTTTATAAGCAACTTGTTATATGCAACAAAGGACTTGTCCGCGATAACTCATCCACAACCAAAGGGAGTTGTCTATAACCAAAGGACTTGTCTGTAGCAACCCATCCATAACCAAAGCAACTCACCTATATAAAAGGATCCATGATTTTAATGATCTCTTGAAACACGTGGAACGACACTCCAAATCTGCATGTGTCATAGAAGAGGTAGTATGAACTAAAACATGAGAACTCAAGATGACTCAACAATAAATATGATTCTTTTTTGCAGTTTAATGAGGAACTAATTGATTGAATTTGTGTTTTCAGAATTAGTTGAATCAACTCATCGGTCACTCAAGTTATGTGTTTGACATGTAAACACCCATTGTGTTGGTACCTAATTTTACACATCTTTGGGCCTAGGAAGCATCGTTAAGTAAACTGGGGTTCTTTAAGAATGACATACTTGGGGAAAGGAATACATTCATACCCAAACATAATACCAAATCTAAGGAGAGTGAATGCATACAATCACATTGCCACTAGATGTGTAGAAAAATGGTTACCCATTTCCTATCATCCCCAATTTTCCACTTTTTGATACCACATTGGTCAAGTGATCAACCATTGAATGAATTAGCATAGGAAAGAGTCATCAACATGCTCAAGATGAATGGATGTTACTTCTTCATTGAACCAGAAGGTATGGATACTCCAATGGATTTCAAACAAGAATGTAGCATCATACAATTGGAACTGAAGAAATATGAATGAGGACATTCCATAGATTAAGCCTGGGGGTGTGATGAGTTGATTAAATTCCTTTTATGAACAACTCATCCTTTGTAATTTTATTAATCCATTGAGGCTATGCACCTATACTTTCATGTCTTATTGTTGAACATCACCACTATAACCTAAAATTATGGCATTAATACTAATTAATATAGTTATGGCTAGTTAACTTTAGTTTTTGATATTTTTATCATGCATTTATTCTTATGGTTGCAATAATATTGTTTGAATGATGTTATGGTTGATACCAATCTTGTTTATAAGCAACTTGTTATATGCAATAAAGGACTTATCCGTAGTAACTCATCCACAACTAGAGGGAATTGTCTATAGCCAAAGGACTCATCTGTAGCAACACGTCCATAGCCAAAGCAACTCACTTGTATAGAAGGATCCATGATTTTAATGATCTCTAGAAACATGGGGAACGATACTCCATATCTACACGTGTCGTGGCAAATGCAGTGAGAACTAAACATGGGAACTCAAGATGAATCAAAACTAAATCTGATTATTTTTTGTAATTTAACGAGGAACTAATTGATTAAATTTGTTTTTTGAGAATTAATTGAATGAACTAGTCGGTCACTCAGGTTATGTGTTTGACATGTAAACAACCATTGTGTTGGTACCCAATTTTACACCTCTTTAGGGCTTGGAAGCATCATCAAGTAAACTACGGTGCTTTAAGAATGGAAGACTTGGAAATTTATGTCATTTGTTGCCAGAGAAAAATGTCTAGCCAACTTATCAAGACTTAGATTTAAAGGGGTCAGGTGAAAGGTACAAAAGGAATGGCCAACCTTGTTACTCTTGGTCCTCCCTATTACCAGGGTGATAGGAATCTCTTTGTGACCTGAAAATGCAGAGGGGTGAATGGAGTCTTGCTTTCTTAATTCCATAAAATTAGGTAGGTTATTCCTTGATGATCATGACCAATGAATGAATCATTTAAATCTTAAAATTTGTCACACTAAATGGTGCATATGTCAATCTAACTAGACTCATATTACTCTAGATATATGGGTTGCATTGTTGTTGCATTTTTCTAATTGAAGAACTTGAAATTAAAGGTTCCTTCTACTGATATTTGTAAATAAAAACAATAAAATGACTAACTGAAGATCTATATCGTGTGATAAATACTAGATGTATTTAATTTTAAAATTGGGGGATTGTATGACAATGGATCTCCTAAGGAAACTACTTACAGTACTCACTTAAACAATACAACATCCTATACGAGGAAAAAAACTTCATCAATTAATCATAGTTTCAATGTAAAGGAAGGTTTGCATTCATTGATACTCAATTAGTGCAAAGGTTCCACATAACCTTTAAAATACTTAGCATTAATGCTTATGCAAATATTTCAATGAATTTTTGATTGCTTCTGATCTCATACACTTAAGATTCACTCAAAATATTTCAAAAATACATCAACAAAATGATTTAAATAAGGATTTTATAATTGCATTCAATATTGTAAATCAATTACTCACAACACAATATTGAAAAAATAACCAAATCTTAATTACTAAGGACAGACATAATGTAACTCAGAAAAGCAAAAAATACAAAGTTGCAACAGAAAATATAATTCATTAACTAGATGTTCAACATAAAAAGAACAAAATATGAAGCTAATCTCATGATCAAATATATTTAAATAATATCTACCACATTCTTGACAAGGGAACATGAAAACCAATTATGTCAATTTCTATTAATGGCTATACATTGTAACCATCTTAACACTAGAATTGAAAGAGTAAAAACTTATAATGTATTTCTTCAAGAAAATTATGTAGTGCACAGTAATATATATCAAATTTTCATTTTTTGCAAAATCTTAATAAAAAACCCCCTAATATGAGGACATAACCCTCATACTTATACAACTAATTGATTCAAATTCCCCCCAAAAACATCCCAAAGGATCCTTTGAACTCTACTTCATGCAATTCAAAATCTTTCCAAAGTTAAGGAAATATATTTTAACTAAATAGATTCCTTCCTACTTCTGATTGGGTTGGGTGAAGAAGGAAAAAAATTGTGACACATGGATGGAATGGAAATGATATTCCTATGTTCTTAGAAAACTTTCATCCTCTGAAAAACTACATTTTGTTTGAGAAAATCTTAATTTCCAAAATGTATCACCATGAGGGTGAATTTTTTTATCTCTCCTTTATTTTTCTTGGTCTACTCCAGTGGGATGCTTTACTAAACTACTTCCCACCCTATCCTTGTAAGAATCAATAATTTAAATCATTTTCATGATAATTTCCTAATCGAGCATTGAATGGTAGTGGAAGACTATTTTATGTTTCATACATGTGTCATCAAGTCTTGGAGAAATAATTCTTTCTTGATTTATCCTCCTTGATAGTTTATCAATTGTTGATTCAACTTGTGCATGTTTCTACATGTTAGATATATTGAAAACCTTTGGCTCCCCAAGTTTACCTAAAGCATAATACCTAAATAAGTATAATTAAATTATATGTGTGTTCCATTCTGATCATTTCTCCATTTTCCATCCCAATTATTTTATCTATAAAAAAATGGAGGTTACCAATATACTCCATTTTTTTCTCTTAATTCCTCAAGGATTTCAATAGATTTTATCAAAATCTCCACTCTTAATTTTGCATCTGTGTAGTATTCCTGTTGATTTCCTACAAACTAGAGAGATGCATTCCTTCCTTAACAACTAGTTTATCACTTAAGTCCTTAATAGATTCCATTTTTGGCAACATATCAGTCCACATTAATTTCTTGACCTCACATTTATCTGTCAGTGCCTTGGTTGTTTTTCTCCTTTTCAAAAATATGGGAATAAATGTTTCACAGATTCCTAATTATTTCTTCACCTTTGGTGACCAAATCATTTTCCCATTGGATGGTGGCCTCCCCTCTTTCCTTCCAAGTCACTCACTCTCATGATATCATTGTTGGTAATCTCAGGGATTTCAACCTACCCTTCCTTATGAGTTCGAGTAAATTTTCTAAGCAAGGTGGATAATGCTTCATTCTTGGCCTTTAAATCCTTCTTGGTTTCTTTGAACTCATCAATCCTTTGGAACACTCCTTCTACTGCCACAGAAAAATCATGTTTCATTTCTTTAGTAGAAGGCTTACCTAATGAGATCCTGGAGACCTGAAAATCAAACAAGGATGCTTCTCCCTAGGGAACATCAGTTTTGGGAGTTACAACATATATGAATCGTTCTCCCTTTTTATTCAAAGTTTCCTTGGAAATAACTCTTTCCTTTTTGGGTGGTCTTGTTGGATTGAGGAGATCCAGGCTTTGTAAATCATCATCATTCAACTGTATCTCCACCTTTTTCTTCTTTGAGAGAGTACTATCTATCCAGTCCCTTATGGGGGACTCATGTTCATCAAGTGATTGTAAAAATGGAGTTACATGGATAATTGTAAAGGATTCAAAAGATGAAGAAGGCATAAGCATACCTTCTGGAGCTGCATACATTAGTTCTTCTTGAGTACCTGGTTCTATAAGCCCACCTTGATCCTCAATTCCATCCATAGACTTAGATTGGTCTCATACTTCTTCAACTTCCAAGGGTTGTTGGTCACCAACTTCCTTTTCTTCCTTTATCGAATCCTCACCCATTTTCTTACTGGGAGCAAGGACTGTCTCATAAAATTCTTGGGGAATAAATTCAGCTATGGGAATCTGGGCTTCAATAATTTCTGAAACTACTGTAATGTCCTGAGGTGTTGCTTCAACTATGACACCCGAATTTTCTCTCTATGTTATTTGTACTGGAATCCTCTTTGTGTGAGGATGTACTTCATGTTCAATGATTTTCTCCTCTTCTTCTACCATACTACTTGGAATTTTCTCTGGGTGATCTCATTATGTTATTGTGGAATATTCAAGACATTAGGCACAAAGGCATCCATAATGGGTTGTTCTTGATGGGCAAAGCAACTTGGATTTGTTTGAATATCAAGGTTTGACATCATAGGTATTGGCTTCTCAATGAGAAGAGTTGTAGGATGTTGGGTGATAACAGATGAAAGGACAGGGTAATCAAGAACTATTGACTGTTTAGTGGTCTCTACCTCCTCTAAATCAACCCACTCGAACACCTTAGTTAAATTTTTTCTCCAAGGTGGTAGACTTTTTCCTCCTCTGATTTTGTAGATCAGTCTCTAGTTTCTTAATTTCATGAATTGTTTCAGACAAACTTCCTTCCTTAGGCTTCCTGGGATTGGATTCCATCGCTTTCTCCTTTCCCTTGGATCTAGAAACAGATGTTGGAACAACCTTCAGGGGGATAACATGAACAATAGGGCCCTTAACCATACCTCCTTGAAGCATCTCTAGTTATTCTTGTTTTTTGAGGAAGGGAAGTTCCAATTCTACTAGCCTAGGCACTTACATCATTCGTTACTGGCATGGATTCCAACTTCTTAAAATGGAATCTTAATGTTTTGTCTCCATGAAACATCCCTAGTGGTCATAAACCTTCCGATATGAGGGAAGAACATCATTAATAATCTTTATATCCCTATAATCCCTTAATGTTGGGGTATGTTGGTAACTTACATCCACTCCCTTTGAAAATAACCACTTTAAGGAAAGTCAGATGATATTTGCATTCCTTTCCTAATTATATATTTTTTTAATAGCCTCCTAGTTGACTAGAAAAAAGGCTGAGAAGAAATATCATCCCGAATGTAATATTCACTAATCACATTACCATCATCTTCTAACCCTTCAGAGGCTTGGATAACCCAAAATAAATCATCTGGGACAATTTCATTCTTGAATTTTATCTTCCTATAAATTCCCTCTCATCTTCACAATTCATCCATAAATCCTCGTAATGAGGTTTATGCTCTATCTAAGTGGGTGAAAAGATGTGTAAAATCTGATTTATATCATAATGTTTCCTTCCCTCAAATATATAAAATATGTCTCTATTCATTTCTCCTTCCAATGTTTTTTCTTTTTGTATGTTTAGGCAAGTGTAATTCCCAATGATCATGGGGAGCTTGATAGGGGATGTTATATGCTTGTTGGAAATGAACTGGTATACTGATAATAATTTCCTGACTAATTCCATCAGTGCCCACTTGTCATTTACACACGTGGGGAGAAATTAGGGTTTCCCATAAAAAACCACTAACCCTGATATATGAATAGGTCCTGAACTAGATAAAATAAAACCCATATTGAGTAGTAACTCTCTTGGCATCAGGGGAAAATATCTCAGTCTCCCAGTCAGGGTGGTATAAAAAAATCATGGGTGCAAATAAGTGATTAACAATATTTATGTATTATATTTCATAGCTTGTCATCTTTATTTGATAGAATACATCATACACCCTGGAACTACTAAGATCAACATTCATTATCAACCCTCTAAAACTCTACGAAAAGTAATGTTGTAAACCAAGTAGGAATTCATTAAAATTTATGCCATGTCGTTATTTTCTCCTCTCGCAAATAGAGTGACTCCCACCATTTTTTCATGAATGCGATTACTTATTATCTCATCCCAAGGGAGAGGATTTTTATTTGTGAATATTACCTTAATGAACTTAAACATTCATTCTTGGAAAAAGCAGTAGATTCTATACCCATTACTCAGTTTAGCAATACAATCACATCTTCAACCTAATAAATTACTTTTTTTTCAACTTATTTGTCAATATTAGAGTGGAAGTTTTTGGATTGATAAACCAATGGGTATTCATAAATGATATAATAATCAGTTGGGGGTAGCATGAATAATAGGGACCTTAACCATACATCCCTGAAGCATTTCTCCAATTCTTCTTGTTGTTTGAGGAAGGGAAGTTATAATTCTGCTAGCCTGAGTACTTACATCATCCATTACTAGTGTGGATTCTAATATCTTAAAATGAATCTTAATATTTTGTCTCCATGAAACATCCCTAGTTGCATAAACCCTTTGATATGGGGGAAGAGAATCATCAATAATATGTCTAGCTCTATACTCCCTTAATACTGGGGTATGTTGGTAACACATCAACTTCATTTGAAAATAACTACTTTAATGAAAGTCAGATGATATTTACAATCCTTTCCTAATTATATATTTTCTCTCTAGCCTCTCAATTGACTAGCGACAAAGGATAAGAAGTAATATCATCTCAGATGTAATCTTCACTAATCACATTTCCATCAGCTTATAACCCTTCAGAGTCTTGGATGACCCCAAAATCAATCATCTAGGTCAATGTCATTCTTGAATGTTCTCTTCGTCTAACTTACCTCTCATCTTCACAATTCATCTAGAAATACTTGTAATAAGGTTTATTCTCTATTTGAGTGAGTAAAATGTTGTGTAAAATCTACTTTATATCATAATGTTTCCTTTCCTCAAATCTATCCAACATGCATTTTTTCATTTATACTTCCAATGTTTTTACTTTCTACATGTTTGGGCAAGTGTAATTCCCAATGATCGTGAGGAACTTGATAGGGGATGTTAGATTATTGTTGGAAATTAACTAGTGTACTGATTAAAATTTGTGGACCAATTCCATCAATTCCCACTTGTCATTTACACACCTGGGGAGAAAGTATGGTTTCCCATCAAAATCACTAACCCTGATATATGAATAGTTCCTGAACTAGATAAAATAACACCCATATTGAGTAATAAATCTCTTGGCATCAGGGAAAAATATCTCATTCTCCCAACAAGGAAGATTGTATTTCATGGTTTATCATCTTTAGCTAATAGAAAGACATCATACACCATGACACTACTAATATAACCATTCATTATCAACCCTAGAAAAACTCTATGAAAAGAAATGTTGTAAACTAAGTAAAAACTCATGAATTTTTTTGTCATTCCCGCCTTTTCTCCTCTTGCAATCAGAGAAACTCCCATCATTTGTTCATGAATGCGTTAATTATCATTTCAGCCCAAGGTAGAGGATTTTTGTTTATGAATATTACCTAAATGAACTAAAACATCCATTCCTTGAAAAAATTAGTAGATTCTATACCCATTACTCAGTTAGAAATGCAATCACATCTCCAAATTACTCAATAAATTCAGTTTTGTTTAATTTTTTTGTCATTCTGGGAGCCTAAGTTTACAGATTGGTCAACCAATGGGTATTCATAAAATTCATCCACTTCTTTTAATGTGAGTTCCAATACTCCTATATTGAATCCTTAGTAATATCTCCTTCTTCACATGTGGGAGGAAAACCCAATATTCCATCAAACACCTGCTCCTGGAAAGATAAAACCAAATCCCCCTTCTCGTCATGAACTTCTCTAGTTATATGATTATAGTGTTGAGAACACACCCATACAAGCTTTGGGCATGATGTAGCAGGAGGGAAAGAAGCAATGAGGTCGATAAAAATGTTAGCTACATGGGCCATGGTGTCACTTCTTTTAGTGGAATATAACATCTGCCTAAAAAGTTTAGGTCAGTAAATGCAATGTCAGAATCGGTAATTCTATCTAGAGGGGAACTAAGATTGGAACTTGTTCTTATGAATTGTATATGAATCCTCATTATTCTTACATTGTTTTATGAAACCTATTTTTTACAAAATCCCAAACCCTTTAAACTAATTCTCAAAATATCACAGAAAATATGCGAATTGATGAACTTACCTTTTAGCAAAACTCCAATTACTGCTCAGAACTTGATTGAAGACGATGTAAAAATATGATCTTTTGGGATAGCTCTTTCTTCAACTCTCTTTCAATGCCACTTGAATATCCTTCAGAACATCAAACATTTTGAGTACCATTAGATTATTTATAATAATTTACCACATTAAGTGCTCATGGATTCATGCATTAATGCCAAAGGTTACTTTCGTGGGGAATTTTTATAATTCTCATATTTTTCTTTTTTTCAAACATTGCAATAGTTCCACATCCTATCATATGATTACCCCCATTACATGATTCATTTACATTAATGGGCCTACTCGTGTATGGCTTAGTGCATTAATGAGCCTCTTTTAGTTGTTAATGGGCTTTGGAAGAATTTTACAAAATGATCCACAGACCACCTTTGTAACATAAAAAGATGCATTTCTTTCTCCATTTTGATGTATGCCATATGTTTGGTTTATGTACCAAAGTCATCAGGCCTCAGTTTTGTGTTTACTAATTGCATGTCTCAAAGAAGCATGAGACTTTGTTCCTTTTTTGGCTTCCTAAGTTGTTGTTTTCACACATTTTTTTCAAATAATCATCTTGTAATTTTACCATCATTATGTGCTCATTTATCTGATGTAATATAATCCTTATAGAATTATTTGTTACAAACTTTGGGATCAAAATGCATCCTTTGGCCATGAAAATTCTATCATATCCATTAGCGACACAAAGCTTCAAATTCATCTTGGGGAAAATAATTCTTATGTCTCATTATTTTGTCAGGAAAAAAAATACTCCCAACCCCACTAGGGAATACATGATGGATAAACAATAAGAAATTATCTTTAAGGGATCCTCATTAAAAATCCAAATAAATCCCGAATGAGAAAAGAACTCAAATTAGGTACGGATCAGGATCAATGACATGGACTATATAAAAGTTCCCAAATTTAATAGGACCAAATACATGTAACAACCGGCTAATTAATTTTTTTACATGCATCAAATCTACACATGATCTGTTTGATATCTTTTACTTGATATTTTTGAACTCCTATTCGAGCTTTGTATCTCACGCTTTGTTGTAATGAAGAATATAAAAGAGAAGGATTAATGTTGGGAAATTTAATCGTGTTGTCACCTCCCCAAGTGCTATAATTTTTCCTCTCCAAAATTTCAAAAAACATTAGGTTAAGTGACTACCAAATACCCCTATGAAGGTCTCCTAAGAAAGAGCTAGTTCTAAACAGTTATTCATTTTTCAATTTTTTGCGTTTTTGAGGTTTTTTCAGTGTTTTACGGGTTTTTTTGGATTTTTTTATCCCTCATGTCCTAAGTTCCTCTGGGCCATCTATTCCCTGATATTCCACTTTTGTTGATTGGTCTTGATTTTCCTTTTTTATTGGCCTTTTTTCAGCTTTGCGCATCCTTGTTGTTCCAATGTCCACAGTGTGGCTTATGTCAAATTTTGCTAACTTGTCAGATTTCAATGTATTGCGGGTATTTTGGATTTTTGCATCTCACATTTCCTGAGTGCCGCTTGACCACCATTTCCTTGCAAGCCCACCTTTGCTACATATCGGCTATTTTAGCTTTACGCATCCCATCTATCCCAATGTCCCATGGGACATTTCTGCAGGTTTCTTCCACTTTTTCCATAAATCAGCTATTTCAACTTTACGTGTCCCAACTTTCTAGATGTCCCATGGGAAAGTTGTGCACTTTTGATCCACCTTACCCAATTTTCATTATTTTAAGGTTGGCATAAGTATTAATTACCTCATTTATTCCACCCCACCAACCGACTAGAGTGTAAATACGTATAAATACTTAGGTAATTGATTATTTCACCGCCTCACTTACTTTGTTATTTGACCATTTTAGCTTCCCTCCTCTGCACTATTCATAGCCATGGTTGAGTCCTGCTCCATTATTTTCAAATCTTCAGGTGGAAGGAGAAGCCATGAAGCATCAACTCTAGTATACACCAAAAAAGGGAAAGCCAAAAAGGATGATAAGGCAATTGATGTAATTCAAGAAAGTGAACCCTCCTCCAAGAAATTTGAAATAAAAGAAACAATTTTTCACTTAGATGATGATGATGAAATTCAAGGAAAAGAAAAAGAGAAGCCTGAGGAGAATACACCTGAGAAAAGTAGTGTAAAGGAGGATCAGTCAGAGAAAAAGATTTCAAAATCTATAACAGTATTTGTAAAGGAAGCTCTTGACTCCACTCAAACTGATACTTCTATGTTGGAAGTGGTTTTTGTGTAGACTCTAATTGTCATAAGTGCATCTACACTTGGTCCTATTACTCCTACTTCTAGTTCCTTTTTTACCTAGGTAGAACCATTGTTTGAAAGTAAGAAAAGAAAGGCAGTTTCAAGTGTTGTTGCTCCTAATTTTGATGTAGTTTCAGATCTTCTAGGAATTACTCCTCCCCCTCTAGCTAAGAAGGCCAAAGTCACCTCAAGATTAGTTTCATATTCCCAAGGTCAGTAATTCATGGAAATTGTAAAACCCAAGTTTGATAAAGATGAAAAGGAATTATCAATGGGTGATTTGGAGCTGATAAGAATTCCTCTTAGATAATCAACCCCAGAAAGTGAATTGCATAATCTAAGGGAGACTTTGTCTAAGGTAATTGAAAGATTTGAAAAAGGGAAGCAAACACAAGAGAAGTTAGAAGAGAAAAATCAGATTTTATCAAGTTTCATCATATCTTTATTGGCACAGGATAAGGTACTTGATTCTACTCCCCTAGCTTCCATCCCACCTCCTGCTATGTTGTCTAGTGATGAGGTCCAAGCTATTAAAGACATCCATAATCATTCCACTTATGGTAAATAAATGGAAGCTATAGTTGATGATTTAATAATCATAGGACTAAATTTTATTGAAGAGACATTCAAGGCATATGATAAAATTGCCAAGATTCAATTGAATTTCTCTACAACACTTAATGGGTTGGATAAAGAGTTGAAACTATGGTGTGAGTGCATTCAAGATCTCAGGTTAATGAGTGAAATAGATGTATAGGTCCATTTGGCTAAAGAGGTTTTTGATGATGCAAAATTGAACCTGTTTAAGCAGTGGGTCTTCACTATTGATTGGAAAATAAAGGTTCTTGAGGAATCCATTGGAGAGATCTAAAATGTATTACAAAAAGGAGAAGCTTTTAAATCTTGTGTCACTTCTTCCTTCCTGGATATTCACTGTCAAATCTTCAAAGAAAATAAAAATGACAAATTCACTATTTAAGAGATAAAGTCTCAATTCAAGACATTGTTAAGGAGAATTTGTTTAAACATGACACTATATCAAAGGAAAAGGTGAAGGATATTTGCACACTACAAGATACTATCATAGATGTCAATAAGGATTTCCTAGAGAATGTAGAGTTTGGGAAGGAGATGGAGAATTTTTGGGTAGTTGGACTCATGCCACTACTAATACAATGATTCCTAAGGGAATGGACATATTTGAAGCCTTGAATCAATTCAAAAATCAAGTATTAAAGACAAAGGGGACTACAAGTGCTTCTACTAGCATCTCGACTTCCTATTTTATATTCTTCTTTCTTATTGTAAAATATATAATTAAGGTTTCTTAATCGCTAAGTCATGTGTTATGAAAGAAAGGGATAAGTTAATGTTGTAATATTTAATTAGATATTGTCTTTTAATATTAAAAGAAAGGAAACTGAAAAGGCTATTTATAACCATCGCTCGGGGTTATTTAAAAAACTTTTCTTATCATTGTAAGGGATCAAAATTTTGATATCTAGATGTAAAAGAACATTGAACTATTTAATACAAAGGAATTTCTCACCCTTCTCTCATGATTTTACTCTTTCTGTTATTTATTTTATTCATATAAGGCTATATGTATTTGAAGCAAGAACTTTGCGTCTTTTAGTTGATAAGTGTATTTAGAATTTTTTTTCTAATACATGCATGTCATGTGTTTTATATGCGTAGTTTAAATCTTGTTATTTTACCATTGAAGCTTTAGTAAGATATCATTCTACAATCTATATATCCTTAATTAATAAATATCATTCCTGATTTTTCCTATTTTCTTCTGTATTGAAAACCTTTGATAAATGCATCTTAAATATCAAAATCCTCACCAAAATATTGAATACATGTTTATATTGTAAATAAAATTTTTTGTGTTCAATAAGGGAACCTGTCCAATAAAGAGGAGGGATTGTTTTCCCCTAACTATTGCTTGTTTTCAAAAGATCAAATTCTACAACCAACAATTTTTGGCACCCATCATGGGGAACATATTGTACATCCCATCAAAATATCTTCAATCGAGCCAGAAGAATTGATGCCCTAGATAGAAGATATACATGAGGTCAAAGGGCACTTGGTGTTGAAGATCCAGATTTTTTATTTCTGAAACAACACAACTTCTCTTTAACCCCATAGAAAAAGAGAACAAGATCTATGAGTACTCCCCCTATAAAAAATAGAACTGTAAGGAATAGAAACTCTCAAACCCAAGTGAGCCCTAGTATTCAAGCTTTGGTATTGGTTGGAGTCATAATTCTTTTACAATCTATTTTTCCAATAATGGCAACCACCTCTACCTTGGGGATAATGGGTTGGACCTCTGGCCCTTTGTCAAAATTTGCATGATCTCCCAAAATGGAATAGGAATTTTTTTCCTAAATTCAGAGGAGATGGAAAAGTACACCCATATCAACACATTTCCACATTCATTGTGGCATGTGGGATACTCTAAGTGGATAATGAAGATGTTTCCATTAGGATTTTTGTGGAGACATTACAAGATAATGTTGCTAACTGGTTTTATCATCTCCCTGCTAGAGCTATCACTGACTAGACCAGCATGAGAACATAATTTGAAGACCTGTTCAAACCTGTTGAGGATGTACATGCTCTCCTTGCCCATATTTCTTAGATTAAGAAGGAACCATATGAGCCTATGAGAGAGTTTGTTGCCAAGTTTAACAAATTGGTCAATAAGATCCTAGTAGCCACTCGACCTATGGAACAAATTCAAAAAATTTTTCTTAAATGCACAATTACTTGAAGTGAGCTATGCATTGAGAAGGGCTAGCCTGGTGACTCTAGATGTTGATCAACACTTAGCCATAAGTGTTGAAGATGATTTAATAGTGTCTAGGAAACTAAAAAAGGAACTTGTTAAATCTAAGGCCTCTTCTTCAGGAAATAACTCAGACCAATTAGTACAAAAATTGGCAAGTGACCTCATAGCTACCAAAAATTAATTGTCCCAGAATACTCCTTATAAGGATATTCCAAGAATAAATTTTTAGCCTTAAAATCAGTTTCCTCCTCTCTAACCAAAACTAACAATTGAAGGGCCACCTCCAAAAGTTCAGGTCAATGCAACATGTGAAGTTTAGGAACCAAAATATGAAGAGGATGATGGAGGATACGAAGAAACTTGAAGAAGAAGATAGATGAAACACTAGAGGAAGCCAGTGATTCTCAGGTTAACTTCCTTAGCACTAAGGGAATTGATGATGACACAGATGATTATGATGAAGTAGTGGTAGATATGAACATGATTCATATGTTGTCATGACCCGAGAACAAATGAGTAAGAAAAAGGAAGTGGTCCAACCCACAAGAAAATCCAAGGAGGTCCTAGTTACCATCCCAGTTATTGAAAAAAGAGGAGCTCCTATCCCTACCACTTCTACTCAAAAGGTAAGTAGTGTTAATACTTCCTCTACTTCTTCATTTTCATCCAATAATAAGACAACCTTGAATGTCAAATCTTATAGGCCTAAATTATCTTCCCCTTCTAGTCTAGACAACCCATCTATCTTAGGATACTTTGACATAATTCCACCTTAAGAAAACTAAAATTCAGATTTCAGAGGCTGAATTTTATCAGACCCATCCTGATGTCTTTTCTCAGGTTGTCAAATTTTTCAAATCCAAATCTAATCCTATACCTACCACCTCTAAAGGCATTTTACCTACTCCCACCTCTACACCTCAACAAAACCTAATGGCCACCACCCCTTCTATAACTGAGAAAATTTATCCCTTTTATATCACTCTACTTATAATAGTTCATAGGCTCAGTAATTGTGTTATTGATTCAGGAGCATCAGATAATGTTATGCCTGTTAAGGTTTCTCATGATTTAGGCTTGACTTTAACATGCACCTTTGGTTCTTGTTATTCCATGGAAAGTAAGGAGGTGCCATTGGTAGGAAGAATCAAAGATGCACAAGTGGTTTTTGTTGCTTTTCCCAGAAAAAGGGTCAAGGATACTATTTTAGTCATAAATATTCCCCCATCCTATGGCATGCTACTAAGAAGGAACTTATGTAAAGAAGTGGGGGGAGAAATTTAAATGGAATGGTCACACGCTCTCATTACAGTGAATGGGAAGATGAATAAATTGTTTCCTGAGAGGCAGGATGCATATATTTTATAGAAGACTGATGATCCTAAAGCACAAATCCTCTATGATGAAATTTGTCAATGTAACTACATGATCATGTTAGAAAAAGAAATGAAAATTTCTAAATGTGTGATGGATTACCCTAATGGTGTTTGGATCCTTGAATTTGATGGCAGTTGTTCTTCAACTTGTTCTGGAGCAGGAGTGGTCTTGTTTTCTCCTGAAAAGAAATCTTATCCTTTCTCCTACAAGCTTCAATTTGAAAACACAAATAATACAAAAGAATATGAAGCTCTTCTTTTAGGACTATCAATGGCTAGGGAGATGGGGGTTAAGAATATTTGGGCACAAGAAGATGCAGAACTCATCGTTAAGCAAGTCAGAGATATTTTCAAGTTAAGAACAAAAGGCTAAAACACTATAGGAATATGGTATGGGATTCTATTGAATTATTGGATGCCTTTTCCATAGAAGTTGTTCCCTGGGAAAGGAATACTAGAGAAGATGCTTTAGCTATCTCATGATCCTTACTGATCCCTCATCTTGAACTTTACCCAAGAAAAGTTCACAATAGAATTGATACATAGGCCAATT
This sequence comes from Taxus chinensis, assembly GCA_019776745.2. Taxonomy (NCBI): domain Eukaryota; kingdom Viridiplantae; phylum Streptophyta; class Pinopsida; order Cupressales; family Taxaceae; genus Taxus; species Taxus chinensis. The sequence continues at coordinate 373,382,379 of CM034157.1, forward strand.
TTTCTAGATAATGCCACCAATTGGCAAGTATTCAATAATAATAATCATTTAATTTCTTTTCTTGAGCTTCAAGATAATTTCAGTCAACTATATTTTGAAGGAAGTGAAGTTGCTCCTCGTGAGTCCATAACATCCACTGTGTTTGAAGAAGGAGTTGAGGAAGAATCTGATAAGGATGGTTGTATTAATCTAAAAGGTAACAAGATACCCAGAGGATTAGTAAGCCTAGAATATTTATTTGATAAGCATGACAGGTATATCAAGTCAAATATATCACATGAGGTTCATCAATCTGCTGAATATGAAAATGTTAATATTGGAAGTAAAGAAGAACCCAAGCTTATCAACATTGGCAAATGCTGCACAAAGGAAGAAAGGAGTAGAATGATAAATTTACTAAGAAGATATGTTGATGTGCTTTCCTATTCATATGATGATTTGAAATCTTTCAAGTCGAGAGAAATGCAACATTATATTCCACTAAAGCCAGGAATCAAGCCTTTTCGGCAGAAGCAAAGGCAATACAACCCCAAGATCTTAGATACCATTTATCAAGAGATTCAAAAATTCTTGAAGGCAAAAATAATTTTTCCAATTCATCACTCAGCTTGGGTGGCCAATATTGTGCCAGTAAGGAAAAAGAATGGTGAAATCCAGATTTGTGTGGATTTTCGAAATCTAAACCAAGCCTCCCTCAAGGAAAATTATCCACTTCCCATGATGGATCAAATTTTGCAAGTTGTTACTAGCTCTGAAATGTTATCTATGTTGGATGGATTTTTAGGGTACAATCAGATTGAGGTTGATGTTCCTGACCAACACAAGACAACATTCACAACTCCATGGGGAAATTTTTCTTATAAGAGAATTCCATTCGATCTGATTAATGTTGGTGCCACTTTTCAATGGGAAATGGATTTTACATTTGGGTCTTTGAAAGGAAAATGTATAGTTGTGTATCTGGATGACTTAATTGTCTTTTCTAAGAAGAGGGAAGACCATTTTCAACATCTTGAAACTGTCCTTCAAAAGTGCAGGGAACATGGAGTGTCCCTCAATCCAAAGAAGTCTATTTTTGGTGTCATTGAAGGTAAGTTGATTATTTCCAAGGAAGGAACCAAGATAGATATAGAGAGAGTGAAAGATATTCAGTGAATTCGTCTCCCCACAAGTAAAAAAGGTGTGCATTCTTTCTTTGGAAAGATAAATTTTTTAAGGAGATTTATTCCTGATTTTATAGAGCTAACTATGAGTATAGCTCAGATGATGAAAGGGAAATAGTCTTTTGGTTGGACACCAGAAGGGAAAGAAGATTTTGAAAATATCAAAAATTAATTACCCGAACTCCCATTCTTGATTTCCCTAATTTTGAGAAGGATTTCTTGATCTATTGCTATGCAACTGAGAATACTTTGGCCAGTATTATAACTTAGAAGAATCCTGAGGGGTGTGAGCTACCCATTGCTTTCATGAGTTATGTTCTTAAAAATCATGAATTGAAATATACTCAGATTGAGAAACATGATATTGTTGTGGTTAAGGTAGTTAAGCAATTTCATTTCTATATCCTTAGTTCCCACTCTATTGTCTTTGTCTCAGATACAACTGGTTAAGTTATATTCTCACACAACAAGAGTTTGGGACCAAAAGAGGAAATTGGGTGGCAAAGGTACAAGAGTATGATTTGGACATTAGGCCAACTAAGCTAGTCCAGGGAAAAGGGATCTATGTGAGTTTATTGCTGCAGGTGCTGAGGATAACTCTCGTGAGGAGGGCACAAATATTCCCACTGTTCTATTCATTAGTTCAACAAATGAATGGTATGTTGATATTGCCCATTTTCTTACTTATGGAGAATTCCCATCACATCTAAATGCTAAAGAAAAGAGATCCATTAAGATGAGGTCTACACAATATGTGTTTTGGGATAATTCCTTGTTTGAAAGAGGGATTGATGGAATTTTTCTTAGATGTGTGGATAAAGAACATCGAAAGAGAGTACTTAGAGCTTTTCATGATCAAGCTTGCAGAGAACATTTTTCATCCATTGTAACTACTCATAAAATCCTTCGTGTAGGTTACTACTGGCCTACCCTATTTTGAGATGCAACTAAATGGGTGAGTAAATGTGAAGCTTGCCAAAATTTTATGGGAAGGCCTAAGTTAGCCACTCTGCCACTCAAACCAGTGGTGATAGAAGAACCTTTTCAAAAATGGGGACTAGACTTTGTGGGTACTCTTAATCCTCATTCAGTGCTAGACACACTCATGTGTTAACCACCACTGATTATTTCACTAAATGGGTGGAAGCTATTCCAGTAAAAAAGCACAACCTCTGAAGTGGTATGTAACTTCATCAAGGAAAACATTCTTATTAGATTTGGGGTACCAAGTAAATGTTTCACTGATAATGCCTCTAATTTCTCTTCTTATGAAATGATGGATTTATGTCTATGGGTATGGAATTTCTCTTGCACATTCTTCTAACTACTACCCCAAGGAAATGGATAAGTAGAATCAACAAACAAGAATTTGGTGACCATCATTAGAAAGATTGAAAATGAATCATAGAGAAATTGGAATAAGAAGTTATATGATTCTCTTTGGGAAGATAAAATTACTCCCAAGAGGGAAATTGGAATGTATCCATTTTAGGTGGTGTATGGAATTGAAGCTCAAATTCCAGTGACTATTGAATTTCCAGCCTTATAGCTGATGAAGGCCATTAAAGATTAAAACTTTACTAGTTCTTTGGAGAAGAGAATAGTGTACCTACAGAAGCTGGATGAGGATAGATCGCAAGTGGTGGATAGGATTTTTTCACATCAACAAAGAGTAAAGTAGTTATTTGATAAAAAGGCTAGACCTAGGGACTTCCAAGTTGGATATGTTGTTCTACTCTGGGACAAGAGGCAGGTGCCTCGGGGAAGTTATGAAAAATTTGATTCTCTCTAGTTGGGCCCTTTCAAGATCAAGAAATTTTCTAGAGAAAATTATTTCTACTTGGACTATATGGATGGAACCTCTCTTCCATTTCCATATAGTGGGTAGTACTTGAAGTTGTTTCAGTCCTAGGTTATTAGGTGGTCCATTATACAGTCTTGTATAGTTTTTGTTTTTGGTCTTTGTCTGGTGTTGTGTGGGTGTCTCTTCTATTTTGGTTCATCCTTGACTCTATTTTTCCCAATGGATAAGGCACTGGTCTGTTTTGGTAATCCTGAGATTCTAGAGTTCATATTATGTCTTGTTGTCTCAGTGCTCAACTCAAGCCATATCCCCAGAAAGAGCTAGCTGTTTTCACCTCCCCAAGTGCTGTGAGTTTTCCTCTCCAAAATTTAAAAAAAAAACAGGTTAGGTGACTACCAAATACCCCTATGAAGGTCTCCTAAGAAAGAGCTAGTTCTAAACAGTTAGTCATTTTTCAAATTTTTGAGTTTTGAGGCTTTTTCAGTGTTTTGTGTGTTTTTCGGCTTTTTCTATCCCTCATGTCCCAATTTCCTCGGAGCTGTCTATTCCCCAATTTTCTTCTTTTTTTGATTGGTCTTGCTTTTCCTTTGTTATTGGTATTTTAGGATTTGTGCATCCCATTTTTTCCGATGTCCCAAGTGCGGCTTGTGTCTAATTTTTTTGACTTTTCTGATTTCAATGTATTGCAGGTGTTTCAGATTTTTGTGTCCCGTGTGTCCCAAGTGCACTTGACCACCATTTCCCCCACAAGCCCACCTTTTTCACAAATTTCAATTCATTGTGGGTTTTTGCACGTGTCCTAGCTATCCTGATGTCCCATGGGACAATTGTGCAGGTTTTTTCCACTTTTTCCACAAATTGGCTTTTTCAACTTTACGCGTCCCAGTTGTCCTGATGTCCCATGGGACAGTTGTGCACTTTTGATCCACCTTACCTGATTTTCATTATTTCAAGGTTGGCATAAGTATTAATTACCTCATTTATTGCACCCTACCGACCTACTAGATTTTAAATGCATATAAATACTCAAGTAATTGATCATTTCACCACCTCACTTGCATTTTCTATTTGACCATTTGAGTTTCCCTCCTCCTCACTATTCATAGTCATGGTCGAGTCATGTTCCATTTTTTTCAAATCTATAGGTGTAAGGAGAAGCCATGAATCATCAAGGTGTTGATAAAAGAACTAAAGGATTTTATCACAAGTAATCTTCTGTCTCCTGCCCTAAAATGAAGATCAACTTTAAAGGTCACAGGCACCTGTCTTCCTTGGAGACAGTTGTACCAAACATCGGTGATAGTGAAGCTCAACACCTGGACTTGGATGATTTTTGGGCTTGAATCAATTGTCAAAACCCTACTCCTATGGCTCAGTTAATCAAAGATAGTGGGATCGTAGAGGCAGGGGGCTTTCCCATTTCAGTTTAGTGTGTTGACACGCTATTAGCTTGCAGTTCCAGTTTTGATTCAAAAACAAAGGAAATTATTGATCCTCAAAGTCGGGTAGTGGCTTGACTTGATGAGGATTGTATTCACACTACTCTCAGAATTCCCATGGTTGAAAACTCAAATACTGTTATTAAGGAAAAGGTGCAAGCCCTTTTTTACCAAGACACTGAAAAATACAAAAGTAGAGTTTTCAAGTCTTGGTTCAAGAACCCTAAGAAAGGAGCCTCAAGGCTACCCAAGAAAATATTTCAGAGTTGATTTCCATGAATAATTGTCAGATTTCATCACTCTATTGGCTAGGATATGGGAATGCCCACCACCAATGAGTTTCACTATTGGATGTGCCCCTACATCAATATTATATGTGAGGGTAAGAAAAACTTGAACTGGGAAGGAATCATTTGTGATAGCCTGACTAAGCAATTGGAAAATGTTCAAAGAACCCAAACCTTCTACATGACCTCCTATCTGATGTACTCCATTTCAGCTTATAGAGAGTGGTTGGGTTTCTCCCCTGTGGATGACAAGAAAGATGCCCCTATTTATATGTATCATCCACAGTTGACCCTGAAAGTCAGTAATCATCATTTTAGGAGAGTGAATGATGCATTCACTATGTACATTGTCAGATTGTTGGAGGGAGATACTGCTAAAATATTTTTAGATGAGGCAAAATAATTGATCAATGTCTATGGTAACTTTTTCACCCAATTCAGGAAGTTTTCATATATAAGATTGGCTGGATTTGAGGGACAACCCCTGAAACTTCCCATGTATTACAGTGATAAGATGGATTTGGTAGAAATCTACAGACAATTGGATAAGTTGCATAGGACCTGTAGGGACAAGAAGATTGCAGGTATTCAGTTCCCAATCACATTGGGTAATTACACTTGCAGGACTACCCTAGATGCTCAGAATGTTGACAGGACAATTGCTCCTCTCACTCTCCACTATTATAAACCCAGATCTTGCTTTGACATTAAAGGGTTCATTTCTTCCAATTTTAGAATGGGTTATCAACATCTCCCTGATATTGAAGACTACTGGGCAGATTGTGATGATGATTATGAAGCTTGGAGAAGGTACTATGGAAGATTATCTCTGCAACAAATCATAGATTTTAGTATATTTGATGTTTATGAAGGATTGGAGGATGATGATGAGGAGCTATAGTCTCTTGAGTATGAAAGGACAATCAAGCACACTCCTATTGAAACCATTGATTGGTTTCAAGGAAAGAGATGATTTGAAGGAGCTCAACAATCCTATCCTAGTAAGAACTAGATTTGGCTTGATAGAAAAATGAAGATGTTTAGGGAAAGGAAATCCAGGTCTACTTCCAAAGATACTCATACTCCATAGGAATAAATACTTGTGTTAGCTCCTGAGGTACTTGAACAATCTATCCCTTCTCCTCATGAATCATCAACTCTGGTATACACCAAAAAGGGGAAAGCCAAAAAGGATGATAAGGTAGTTGATGTAATTCAAGAAAGTGAGCCCTCCTCCAAGAAATCTGAAATAAAAGAAACAATTGTGGACTTGGATGATGATGATGAAAGTCAAGGAAAAGAACAAGAGAAGCCTGAGGAAAATACACCTGAATAAAGCAGTGTAAAGGAGGATCAGTCAGAGAAAATGGTTTCAAAATATGTAGAAGTATCTGCCAAGGAAGCTCCTGACACCACTCAAACTGATACCTCTGTGTTGGAAGTGGTTGTTGTGCAAACTTTAAGTGCCATGAGTGCATCTATACTTGGGCCTATTTCTCCTTCTACTTCTAGTTCCTCATTTACCTGGGTACAACCATTTCTTGAAAGCAAGAAAAGAAAGATAGTTTCAAGTGTTGTTTCTCCCAAGTTTGATGCAGTGGCAGCTCTTCTAGGAACTACTCCTCCCCCTCCAGCTAAGAAGTTCAAAGTCACCTCAAGATTAGTTTCAGATTCCCAAGGCCAACAATTCATGGAAATTGCAAAACCCAAGTTTGATAAAGATGAAAAGGACCTATCAATGGGTGATTTGGAGCTGACAAGAATTCCTCTTGGAGAATCAACCCCAGAAAGTGAAGTGCATAATCTGAGGGAGACTTTATCTAAGGTAATTGAAAGAGTTGAAAAAGGGAAGTAGACACAAGAGTAGTTAGAAGAGAAAAATCATATTTTATCAAGTTTCATCAAATCTTTATTGGAAAAGGATAAGGTACTTGATCCTACTCCCCTAGCTTCCATCCCACCTCATGTTATCTTGTCCAGTGATGAAGTCCAAGCCATTAAATACATCCATAAGCATGCCACTTATGGTAAGGAAATGGAAGCTATGGTGGATGATTTAATAATCACAGGCCTAAATTTTATTGAAGAAGCATTCAAGGCATATGATAAAATTGCCAAGTTTCAGTTAAATTTCTCTACAACACTCAGTGGGTTGGATAAAGAATTGAAATTATGGAGTGAATGCATTCAAGATCTTCAGATTGATGAGTGAAACAGATGTAGATCCTTTTGGCTAAGTAAGGTTTTTGATGATGCAAAATTGAACATGTCCAAGTAGTGGGTTTTCAGTATTGATTGGAAAATAAAGGTTCTTGAGGAGGCCATTGGAGAACTCAGGAATATGTATTACAAAAAGGAGAAAGATTTTAAAGCTTGTGTCACTTCTTCCTTCTTGGATATTCACTTTCCAAATATTCAAAGAAAATTCAAATGATAAATTCACTATTCAAGAGATCAAATCTCAGTTCAAGACATTTTTCAAGGAGAATTTTTTCAAACAAGACACTATATCAAAGGAAAAGATGAAGGAAATTTTCACACTACAGGATGCTATCACAGATGCCAATAAGGAGTTCTTGGAGAATGTAGAATTTGGGAAGGAGATGGAGAATTTTTTGGGTAGTTGGATTCATGCCATTGCTAATACAATGATTCATAAGGGAATGAACATAGTTGAAGCCTTGAAGTAATTCAGAAATCAAGTATTAAAGGACAAAGGGGACTACAAGTGCTTCTACTAGCAACTCGACTTCCTAGTTTACATTCTTCTTTCTTATTGTAAAATATCTAATTAAGGTGGATTTATCCCTTTAAGTCATGTGTTATGAATGAAAGGTATAAGTTAATGATGGAATATTTAATTATATATTAGCTTTTGAGATTAAAAGAAAGGAAACTGAAAATACTTTTTATAACCATTTCTCAGGGTTATTTAAAGAAATTTTCTTATCATTGTAAAGGTCGAGATTTTTATATCTGAATGTAAAAAGAGAACATTGAAATACTCAATACAAAAGAAATTTCACCCTCTCTCATGCTTCTTCTCTTTTTATTCTTTGTCTGATTCATATAAGGCTATGTGTATTTGTAGCGAGAACTTTTTGTCTTTCAGTTGATAAGTGTATTTAGAACTTTGTGTCTAATACATGCATGTCATGTGTTTTATATGCATAGTATAAATCTTGTTATTTTATCATAGAATTAGGAAGATATCATTCTGTAATCTATATATCTAAAAGTGCCCCTCTAAATATCAGTCCTAATTTTTCTTATTTTCTTTTGTATTGAAAACCTTTGATAAATGCATCTAGAGATATCAAAATCCTCACCAAAATATTGAATAAATGTTTATATTGTAAATAAGGTTTTTTGTTTTCAATAAGGGAACCTCTCCCATAAAGAGGCAGTTTGTTGTTTTGTTTTGTTACATGGATAGATTAGAAAGAAATTCATTCCTTTATCTATATTTTGAATTCATAAGCTCTATTTTAGTTTTAGTTTTTGAAATCCATTTACTTTCAGTCTAATTTTAGTATTTTTCAAGCATTGTACTTTTAAGATTTTTTATTTTAAGCATATTAGTGACATAAATCAATTTCTTTACCTACTAAATGCTTTGTAACTATACATTCAAATCTGGAATTTTTGAAAGTTTACATCCCTTAATTTGATGATTAAGCGAATGTAAATTAATGAACATATTAATAGTTGCAAGTTAATTTGCACCATCAATTACCTCCTCTTTATAGGAGGATGGTTAATTCTTGTTTACTAGCTCCCATTGTCTTTCTTGGAACAAGTGCCTTCATTTCCTCTATTCTCTTGTCTATTGTTATATCTCTATCTCAACTTATACTCCATGAGCTTTCTAAATTTGTGCAAAAAAATAAAAATCTTGTTGATTATTTATTTTTCTATGTGAATGGTTTCTTTTGATTGATGTAAGTGAAATATTCTAAGTTTAATGAAATGAACTCAACTATTGATCTATGAATGCTAGTAATTATTTCACTTTTTAAACTATTTACTAGGTACTTAAAAATTCATCAATTTTCAGTACTTTATTTATTCCAAAATTGATCAAAATACATTTAAAAAAATGAATTATGACCGATCTAAAATTGGTTTTAAATTCCCTTAATTAAATGTTTGATAAAAAATCATTCAAATTCTAGTTTTCTTGATTTTATTATTTTTCCCATTATTGTCAAAACTGGTTAAAATTTGACATCCACATCCAAATCTGAATTTAGTCACTGTAAATAATTAAAAACTAAAAGGAAAATTTAGATAACACAACACAGGGATTTTTTATGGGGTTTGAAACTCATACATCCTTGATTTTGTTTAGAACCAATCCATTAAAATTTAGATTTGAAAATACAATTTAATTTATAAAAAACAAATAATGAGTCTATTTGTAACCTTTCAGAAGTCTCTAAGAACTAGTGAGCTCTGAAAACAATTAGATTTCTGCTCTCCATGTTTGTTTTTGGCTTCACAATTTCTTGCCCTTCATTTCACTGACAAAAGATGCATAAAATGCTTTACAAGATCAGTCTACGAAATCCAAAAATGAAAAACAAGTATATCACCATAATCATCTTTGAATTTTTCAAAAATATCTAGTGTGCTTCAAAGTCTGGTGTGGCCTCTAAATTGCTCAAAAATATTATTTTCTAAAAAATACCTTATTTTGTCCCTTGCACGGTCTACTAAAAATCCTGCCTCGAATACCAGTGATCTCTTTTTATGGCTCAGCCAGCTCCACTGGTCTAGTTGTTTGGGAAAATTTTATTACACGGGTGGTTGGGGTTTGAACCACCCCAACTACTTAATGATCTCCTTTGTTATGTTAGGGATAACATCCCACATTGACAAGTCAATTAATGAGAGGCATGTTTAAATTAGGTAGGGAGGTCATTAAATATTGGCTTGATCACTTTTGTTTATGCCACATTATGGCAGAAGGCATGGTTAGGTGTGCTAGCTTGTTGGACCGTGTTATGTTTAGTTCCATGTGGGCACAATTGGTGTAAAGTTTGTTAAAACCCATGTAGGTATATTGTATTTGGAGGAGTTATGTGGTTGTTGAGCTATATGAAAAATATGGCTCGGTCATTGTGGATAAGTGTAGGATGAACATTGAAGTTAATATGGCAGCTCATCAAGTTGGCCAAGAACTCACTCGAGCTTGTTCCAATGCAATGCATAGCATAATCACACTGCCCTAAAATATCCCACATGTTCCCTGCATATATACTTTGAAGCATATACATACAAATTAGTGGAGATGTAAATATGAAGTAATGGTGTCAAAGACACCCCTCTTTCAAAAACATGTTTCAACCCTAGCTAATGACCACCAAATAGCAAATAGCAAGGCCCACCTCTTTGAAAACAAGCGTCGAATACTGGAGTCACAAAACAAAGTTTTACACTTTTTTCCAATTTTTATTTTTTCCATGTATTTCATCCTAATTGGCTAGTTAACACTTTTTAATACCAATTTAGACTAAATTTTACCAGTGATAACTTGACCATACAATCTTTTTTTTCATCATTCTAGATATCGTCAAAAATATATCAAACTGCTCTATCATACTATCATGGTTTTGGAATTTTTAGGGAATTTTCAAAGTTCCAAATTATCCTCCATATCAGCTATGACATTTTTTGGTTAAAATCCCCCTCTTAATTCCCTCTCTTATCTCTCTCTCTCTCTAATAAATTTTCCTTGTATTTCATACAAGTAATTTCCAAACATTTAGGGAAGTATTCTTCTGTGATCTCTGGTCTATGGTCCACCCCTATAAATTAGTATAATTTATATTTTTTTCCTATCTTTCAATAAACGGAGCTTCCCTATTCAAGTAGAGGGACCTATTCCTAGAGTGTTGGTGACCCCAAAATGACCTATGGATCTGCTTTTCTAAGGCAATGTCATTTGGTGTGAATGCACAACATTGAGCTTTCCCAAAGTGTGGGACCTTTGCAAATGGGGAAACCTCTCCAGAGAAGGCTAGTTCCTCTTCCTAAACTACCTGCCACAAGCTATTCCAGTGCAGGAAAGCTAATCTAATCCTAATCTAACTATCCAAGGAGACAGGAGAGAGAGAGAGAAAAGAGGGAAAAAGAGAGCCTACACTAAAACGGTGATACATCAGAGAAGGAAAATGTTGAACATCTATCAAAACTGCCATGGAAACAAGAGAGGTGAGCAATGGAAAGGATGGACAAGTGCATCACAAAACCAAGGATGGATTTCACACAAAAAATGTTCCAAAACTCCATGAACACAGCTCCAAAACCTACAATGAACATCCAAACATGCACAAATACCTACAATGAAGAGAGGCAAGAAGAAAACAAGCAAAAATGAGCAAGGATGGACAAATGCATCACAAAACACATTTTTTATTGCTCCAGAAGTTTGCACAAAACATCATTTCATGGGTAAGAGGAAAAAATGCCATTACAGAGTAGGGGAGGAGGTTCAAACTCCATTTTTGACCCTGGGGGAAGAAAATAAGGGAGAGGCAGAGAAGAATGATGAACAAAACTTTACAAATGAGCCAAAACTGGCTTTTAACCATCGAACAGAATGAAAGAAATGTGGAAAATGTGGGAAAATCAATTTGAAACTCCAACCACCAAAAAATCCCTTTAATCTCACCTACAAAGTGATGGGATTCATGGAAAAACCCATACGCCAAAGTACATTGCTCTGCAGAGCAAGAAAGAGGCCCATACTTCATTAATTTTGGTGGTTGGGAACCATTTCTATGTTTTTTGCATGCCAGAGACGTTTTCCCATTTTTCTCCCATAAATATCCATCAAAAATAAAATTTGAACCCTCCATCATGTAGAGTATTTCACAAGATTTCCAATGATATAAAGAACATGAAAATCTGAGCTCGGGATCGAAAGTTATGCCCCTCTGAAGATTTAGGGCAAAAATGGCAATTTTAGGGCAAAATTTGGGTTGGCGGGCTGAAACTTGAAAATTTTCCTCTTTTTTGAATTTGGGAAAATTTCCCAAAAAATCTCCATGCCCCACCACTCCTCTACCACATGTCACCCTCTAGCTGATCTGATGGGCCTTGGGATCACTTCTGCCCCTTTTGATTTCACATTGGGAAAATTTCCCAAAATTCTCCCCGCCCGACCCCGCTCTCGACGTGGACACGTGGCACCATTCTGATTGGTCAATGGGGGAGGTTCAATGCACATTTTTCCTTTTGCCTTTTGCAACTTTGGAAAAATTTTCCAAAATCCTTCCGCCGCCCCGACTCCCACCTTGATACGACACGTGGCACCTTCACATGCTCGGCGGGGCGCTCAAACTTTTTCCTTTTGCGCACTTTGACCAAAAGGGCTAAGTGCCAAAAACTTCCCAAACACCCGACTTACCCTGAGACACATGTCAGCCTCTCATCTCCTTGTCCATTCCCTCGGGCCAAAATTTTCCATTTCCCAAAAGGGCTAAGTGCCAAAAAAATGCCGCTGATTCCATGTGCGGGCCTGCCTAGGGAAAATTTCCCCTCCAAACTCCACCGAGCCATAACTCGAAAAATACAAGGAGTTAGGAGGAAAATTTTACCTTTCTGGAAAGGGGAAGAAAAAATGAAGCCATTTCTAGAATCCTTTGAGTGCTTGAAATGTGTGAAAATTGAAGTTGAAGCACAAGGAAGGAAAGAATGAAGGCAAGTTAGCCAAAATAAGCAGGGGGCTCATTTTGGATAACAATTTTGGTGACTCAGAGGGGTCATCTACCTGCTAGATGAATGATCAGTGGCCTTTGAAGCATCCATTGGGCATGGAGTCAAGCCTGATAACCAATTCTGATCTGAACTATGAAAATATGACCTCTGAGCCACTTGGAAACCCACTAAACTTGGAGTTGATCTTCACCAAAATGCCACTGAAATGGACTGTGCAAGAGCAATACAACAACACCAAAAACTATGTACAAAATTGGAAATCATACATACCCCAAGTGGGATATGCAGAGTGTGCACAAGCACTTCTTCTACTGAAAGCAAACCTACCTACTCTACTTTAACTGGAAGCAAAGGTAAGCTAAACAAACCCTGCAACTGGTTGTGCAAAATAGCTTCCTTTCTTCAAAATTGGCAGCCATGCAAATGATTTGGAGCTGAGTATGGCTGCTTGGATGAGTGGAAAATCAACAAGAAGCTGGTCTTCTACCCAAATTAGCAAGGTGTCAGCTGAAAGCAAATTGAATACCTCTTTTAGTTGCTCTGCATTTGGATTGAAGAGGTATTGCAGCTGATCCTTGGTACTTTGTAGCTCATCCTCATGCTTAGAAGCAAGCATGACTGGTTTTGACTTCTCCTTTGGCTCCAATGAAGCCAAATACCTGATTGGGCAAGGTCTGATCCATTTGATATGCCCATTGCTCTGATTTTCAACTCCAAAAATGGAGTCCTCTTGTAGACCTTCTTGGATGGATGATGTGGAAGAGGTGATGGAATCCTCATGTTCTTTTCCTTCCTTCATGGTAGTATGGAACTCTTCTATAATATGCAGCTCATCATTATTGATTGCAACATCCAATGAAGTTGCTTTTGCATTATTGTAACCTGCTGCAATACATTGTTGGTTCTGGAGTTCCTCCATTGTAGCTTTTGGAAGATCAAATTCTTCCAACTTTGATTCAAGAGGCATGTTGCAAACTGCAGGCTGCTGTCCTTGAATCCTCTTTTCCATGGCACAAGTTCTTGTTGTTGGAGAATGAATGGTGAAGAAGAAAATGTTGTAATTTCAGCTAGCTCTTCATCCAAACATTCTTCTAAGTCTAATGGAAAATCAAACTCTTCAATGTCCTGCTGCAGCAAGGTCTCTCCCTTTTGTATGGTGACCTTCAAATCTACATTTTTTTCACCATGTGGAGCTTCATATTCAAACATGAAGCTTGTCAGCTCGAACTCATCCCAAAAATCAGATTTTTGGAGAGATGAAGTGGGAGAGAAACATGAGGTTTCTTGTGCAACCTGCTCATGATTCAGTGCCTCTGAATTTGTTTTGGTCACCTCCATAATGGATTCATCAATCAAATCAGGCCCTTCAAATGAAAGCAAAAAATCTTCAATAATGCTTCCTTCATCTAGTTCCAATTCTGATTTGATTTCTTCCAGTTGCTCCTCTTCAATGGGACTTGGAGCTGATTGTTCTTCCTCCTCCACAGCTGGAATGTGCTCCTCTTCTTTTGGATTTGGAGTAGCTTCTCCTTCCTCTGCTACTTGAAGACCATCTTTCTCTTGATTAAACTCTTCCTCTTGCATGAAGTTTTTCAAATCAAACTCTTCAATTTGCTGCTCTAGAGGACAAGTTGGGACTGCAAGATCTTCTTCTTCCATGGCTGATTGTGCAACTTGAATTGGATCAGCATTTCCTTCAAGTAAAGTGCCAACATGGACACTACATTCTGAGAAAATTGATGACTGATCTTCTTGCTTCCCTTGTTCTTATGTTGCTGCAAAAAAATCAGTCTTAACCACCACTTATTCTTCAACCTTTACCTCCTCTATAGGATTCACCAGCAAAGGAATTTTCTCAATCCCATATCTAAGAGCCAAGCTTACTAAGCTCTTAATCATTCCTTCTTTGCTTGGTTCTTCCTCTTGCTGTCCTTCATGACTGATTTTTGCAATTTCTTCTTCCCCACATGGAATTGGGAAGGCAAGAGGAGAAACAGATTGGAGTTCAACCAATTTTGCATTTGTTTGTGGTGGTGGAGGAGGTAGAACTTCTTGTTTCTTTGGAGGGAATGGCTGTTTGGAAGGGAAAAGGACAGAAGAATTGAGATGAGGTGGAAGACTAGGGGATGGAGAAATGAAATCAACACTTGGGGCAGCATGGGCTGGATTTGGAATTTGGCATTCAAAATGAGATGGTGCTTGCTTGAGGAATGGAAGGAGAAAAACCAGATGATGGTGTAGAACTTACCCATTGACAAGGTTGCTCAACACCAAATTTATAGGCCTCTATCTCCACTGTCCATTGTGTAAGTTGGGGCAGCATCTCCATCATGAAGTCCAGCTTCTCCTGAGGGCTTAAGTGTCTTGGAAAAGGGCCTCCCCATGGACAGGGTGCTCTGAAACCAATCTGAAATGCCTTCATTTGTGCTTGAGCCCTTGATTGCACCATGCCAATCTCCATTTTTTGGATTTTCTCCACAAAATATACATTTTCTTCTTGACTGCCCTCATCATATGCATACTCTTGAGCTTGATATGCTTCAAAGCCAAACTGACTTTGGCATTATTGCTCATATGGGTATGCATGCTGATTTTGAATTTGTTCAAAATGCTGATTTGAAGGAGTTGTAAAACACGTTGGAGGTGGAATGTACTGTTGTTGTAAATGTGAATTCCATGATGGAAATGAAGTCATGATTGCACAACTTCATAGAATGAAAGAAGATGGAAGAGATGGAAAGAATGAATGAAAAATGGAAATGAATGGAAAAGGAAGGTCTGCAACTCAGAGATGAGTTGTTTACCAGATGGAGTCACCAGATGTGCTTTTGAATATGCCTCGAAAGGCTGAAATCTTTAACAGGAACACACCAACCTATCAAAAATAAAGTGGAAGACCTCTAAGGTCCCACCGGGCATGCCAAAACTGTTAGTGCAAATTCACAACACCCCCAAAATGACCTATGGATCTACTTTTCTAAGGCAATGTCATTTGGTGTGAATGCACAACATTGAGCTTTCCCAAAGTGTGGGACCTTTGCAAATGGGGAAAGCTCTCCAGAGAAGGTTGGTTCCTCTTCCTAAACTACCTACCACAAGCTATTCTAGTGTAGGCAAGCTAATCTAATCCTAATCTAACTATGCCAAGGAGACAAAGAGAGAGAGAGAGAAAAGAGGGAAAAATAGAGCCTACACTAAAATGGTGATACACCAGAGAAGGAAAATGTTGAACATCTATCAAAACTGCCATGGAAACAAAGAGAGGTGAGCAATGGAAAGGATGGACAAGTGCATCACAAAACCAAGGATGGATTTCACACAAAAAATGTTCCAAAACTCCATGAACATAGCTCCAAAACCTGTAATGAACATCCAAACATGCACAAATACCTGCAATGAAGAGAGGCAAGAAGAAAACAAGCAAAAATGAGCAAGGATGGACAAATGCATCACAAAACATGTTTTTTATTGCTCCAGAAGTTTGCACAAAACATCATTTCATGGGTAAGAGGAAAAAATTCCATTACAGAGTAGGGGAGGAGGTTCAAACTCCATTTTCGACCCTGGGGGAAGAAAAGAAGGGAGAGGCAGAGAAGAATGATGAACAAAACTTTACAAATGAGCCAAAACTGGCTTTTAACCATCGAACAGAATGAAAGAAATGTGGAAAACGTGGGAAAATCAATTTGAAACTCCAACCACCAAAAAATCCCTTCAATCTCACCTACAAAGTGATGGGCTTCATGGAAAAACCCATACGCCAAAGTACATTGCTCTGCAGAGCAAGAAAGAGGCCCATACTTCATTAATTTTGGTGGTTGGGAACCATTTCTACATTTTTTGCATGCCAGAGACGTTTTCCCATTTTTATCCTAAAAATATCCATCAAAAATAAAAATTGAACCCTCCATCATGTAGAGGATTTCACAAGCTTTCCAATGATATAAAGAACGTGAAAATCTGAGCTCGGGATCGAAAGTTATGCCCCTCTGAAGATTTAGGGCAAAAATGGCAATTTTAGGGCAAAAATTCGGGTTGGCGGGCCGAAACTTGAAAATTTTCCTCTTTTTTGAATTTGGGAAAAATTCCCAAAAATTCTCCATGCCCCACCACTCCCACTGCACATGGTCACCCTCTTGCTGGAATGCGGGCTCAGGATCACTTTCTGCCCTTTTGCGCAATTGGGAAAATTTCCCAAAATTCTCCGCCAGGCCCGACCTCTCCCGACGTGGACACGTGGTGCCATTTGATTGGTCAATGGGGCCATGGGTTCAATGCATGCCTTTTCACCTTTTGCAACTTTGGAAAAAATTTCCCAAATCTTCTGCCACCCCGACTCCCGCCTTGATATGACACGTGGCGCCTTCACAATGCTCGGCGGGCCTGCGCTCCAACTTTTGCCTTTTGCGCACTTTGACCAAAAGGGCTAAGTGCCAAAAACTTCCCCTAATGACCTGGCTGAGACACGTGTTGGCCTCTAAAAACTCCTTACTCCATTCCTTAGGCCAAAAGTTTCCATTGAGCCTTTTTTTCCCAAAAGGGCTAAGTGCCAAAAAATTTTTTTCTCATTGGCTGTGGGCCTGCCTAGGGAAAATTTCCCCTCCAAACTCCGCCGAGCCATAACTTCAAAATACAAGGAGTTAGGAGGAAAATTTTACCTTTCTGGAAAGGGGAAAGAATTCTCTATCTGATGAAGCCATTTCCAGAATCCTTTGAGTGCTTGAAATGTGTGAAAATTGAAGTTAAAGCACAAGGAAGGAAAGAATGAAGGCAAGTTAGCCAAAATAAGCAGGGGGCTCATTTTGCATCAAAGGCATGTCGGAGGGGTTGGAAAACCTGACATCAAAGAAAATGTCGGAGGGGTAGGAAAACCCGAAGTCGGGAAATCAGGTCTCAGAGTCGGGGAAGCACGGGACGAAAACATGTCGAGCAACCCTCCGAACCCGATGCGCATGCAGGTCCATTTTCCGACCCCGAAACAAAGGAAATCTTGGAGATACCGGCGGAAGCGGGTTTTGGGAAAACACGAGCATCAAACACATGTCGAGCCACCTCCCAAACCCGATGCAGATGCAAAGGAGAAACCCGAACCCGACTGGAAACGGACCCTGACGCGGGAAATATTCAGATCGCCATAACTTTTCACAGGGAGCTCGGATTCACGCAAGGTTGGACTTTTTGGAAAGCTCTCAGCATCCTCTACCCAACTACGACTGGATATCTTTAATTGGATGAGAAGAAGTTATTCAAAAATGTAAAAAATAGTTCACCAGTTTTGGGTTGTTGGGGGTCTCACCTACCACCATAATGGGATGAGTTAAGGCAGTCTGGAGGTGGTTGGGGCAGTTTTCGAATTCCTCTCTTCTCCCTCTCTTCTTCTCCATATAAAATGTAAGGAGGGGCTTCTTTCAAAAAGGTTGGACATTCTTGTTTTGGCCCCTCCCTTCTTCTCTTTGGCAGGTGGAGTTGTGGAGCTCAAACCTCCCATTTGAAACTGTAATGCAACCTTTGCCTATTGGAATTTTTGCAGTGTATTGTATCAAACCTTCGGAGCAAATAAATGCATGACTGTGGATGTTTCTCAACCCTCTATGTGTTTCATTTTGCATCCTCCTGATCTTTCACTGCGAATATGTTTATCCGTGCATGATATTGCATTGCATTTCTATGGTTTGTGTTTATTGGCAAAACATATGTTCTTCATTCCTCGGTGCATCACCTCTGTTAGTTTAGGGTTGTTATTTCATGCATTTTCTTACCCTGTCTCCTTGGCAAGTTAGATTAGGTTTTTGAGTAAATCCTCCACATTTCTACGTGTGCATCTGAATAGAG
The DNA here is from genome assembly GCA_019776745.2 of Taxus chinensis. Taxonomy (NCBI): domain Eukaryota; kingdom Viridiplantae; phylum Streptophyta; class Pinopsida; order Cupressales; family Taxaceae; genus Taxus; species Taxus chinensis. Next base: position 373,400,629 of record CM034157.1, read on the forward strand.
GAATAGGAGCCGGCCTTCATCCGGAGAGCTTTTCCGATTTCGCAAGGTCCCACACTTGGGAAAAGCTCCATGTTGTGCAATCGCACTGAGATTCTCAACCCATCGTGTTGCAGAGTCCCAGGGGTGCTGTGTTTCAACACCAATAGTTTTGGCATGCCCGGTGGGACCAAGAGGTCATCCCATAAAAATTTGAAGGAGTTTTTCATGAAATTTGCACTAAAAATTGTAGTTTTTTAAAATTTCAGATTTTGCTCCGTCTAGGCCGAACTCCGAAATCATTTTTCAAGGGTTTATCTTGCTCAAAACAGGTCAAAATTTCAACAGTTGGTAGATCTGAAGGTAATCTTCAAAAGGGTATCTTTAGTTTTTTGATATTTTGATTTCCAAAATTTCAGGTTTTTTGAATTTCGGGTTTTCGGGGTCCGAGAACATCAAAGCAGCAATTCGGGTTTTGGGGGATGCATTGCATGGCCCTATTCCTGACAGCATTCATTTTGGGTTTTGAGAGATGTCAGACATGTTCCAAGTTCCGACACATGGCAATTCAGGTTTTGTGAGTTGCATTGCATGACCTGAGTTCCGCCTGTACTTTTCGGGGATCCGCAGCTGCACAACAAGGCCCGAATTCTGAATTGAAGATTGTCTCCTCTAGGTCCTTCTAAGTTTAAATTATATTTTCAATATTGTCAAGTTTGGTGTGTAACTTGGCAAAATCCATCCTTTTAGAGGCTTGTTATCTAACACATCTGGCGACTCCGAAGGGATAGAATTCAACGGTGTAGCAGCACAAGTTACCTAGGCACATGAGAAGAATTCGAACCAGGTCTAATACTCGAGAAGAGGGGCTATTTTTCCACTTGCAACTTTCACCAGGCAGAGGAAGGAGAGGAAGAAGACCACAAAGATCACCATCTCCACCTAACAGGACTTTGTCTACACCTCCACCTGGTAGACCTTTTCTCACATCAACCAGGGTTCTCAGGCCAATCATAATGGCACATCTACCACCGAATCCCTTTGTCAATTTCACGGGTAGTAGTCCACTTTCCCTAAATGCTCAGAATCAAATTCCAGTTGCAGCGCTAAAGAATATCCCCTATTTCACAGGAGAAAATCATACTACTCCTATTGATCACATCCAGGATATTGCTAATGCATGTGCAATCCACGAAATAAATGAAATGGATGTTGCAGTCAAGTTATTGGCTTCATCCTTCAAAGGAAAGGCCTTACAATGGTTTAGGAGCCTAACAGCAGGGTCTATTACGAATTGGAACCAACTTTGTTCAGCTCTTTGCAACCAGTTCGGGGAGAGGGCAGACAATTTATCCTTATTGGAACAGCTGACAACAATCAAAAGGGCTCCTAACGAACAAATGACAGATTTCAACTTCAGGTTCCAACAGACATGGGACAGGATTCCAATAGCTGTTAGACCAACCACCGAAGGTGCATTCCTTTATTTCTTAAAGGCTATAAATTCAGACATAGCCATGATGATCCAATCAATGGGAGGGACAACGCTGCCAGGGTCCTATGACACAGCGATCAGAGCAGAGAACTGTTTGATCCAAGCTGGTAAGCTTGCACCAAGGCCACCAATGCCTCTCTATCCAGAGATGGGAAATCCTACAACCAGTCAAGCACCAGAGTTGAATCCCATTCCAACTCCTAGAAATCAAAGCAATAATGAGGCGTCAACTTCTTCGAATACTTCAAAGGAATTGCAGGAGGTTATGAAACAACTACAGAACCTCGGAAATGAGCTAGTGACTATCAAAAGACAGCAAGCTCAAAGTGCTAGACCGTATCAGCCTCAAGCACAGTACCAAGCTAGGCCCTCATACCAACAAAATAGACCACCAGCTCAGGCTGCAAATCAAAACCAAAACCAAGGACAACCTCAAGCTGCCAGGCCATTTCGACCGTATGATCCAAATGCAATGACGTCCTCAAGAGCCTTGGTCCCGGCACAAAATAACATGGCACAGGAATACGACTGGTGTTACCCTTGCAATCTACCTCACAATCAGTCAGCATGTTTCAATGGCACACTAAATCAGGCCTTGATGGTGCAGACCATTGGTGTTCCTCAAGAACCAAGCCAAGAAGGGAATCAACAGCAAGAAACACAACAAGAAGGACCTCCAACGGAAACCACATTGGCCAATTGGCAAACGGAAGACTTCTGTGGAGTTAACCAACAGCCTTTTCAAGGTGTGGCTGCCAACACACGGTCAAAGAAGAGAAACATAGAAGAGGGACAACCATCCAATCCAGTTGTTTCTCAGCCCGCTCTTACACAACAAGGGGTCGGTAGACCAAACGCAGCTCCAAATGTGTAAAATCAGCCTAAGGTACCTGTTGTAGCAACACATACACCTGTTCAAGCTCCAGAAAAGGTCGCACCAAGTAAGGGACAGCAAAAGGAAATTTCATCCCCCTTCAACATCATCGATCAAATGAAGAAGACACATGTGAAAATTTCCATGTGGGAATCACTTGCGATCCCAGGGCAATGAGATTTATTGCAAGCTGCAATGGCTAATTGGTCTACCTCAAATGTATCAAATCAGGGACATGAGAGAGTTCTCACTAATGCAGTGCAACATGATGGGGGCCAGACAAGGAAAAATTTGAAGCCTCCACCATTCTACGTTTCGTTGATTGTTGGAAACCACTTGGTACACAACTGCATGATAGATTCAGGAGCAAGTAGTTCAGTGATGCCGAAGCAAATAGCGGATCAACTGGGTTTGAAGTATGAGCCAGTGCTGAAAGGAGTAGTGCAACTAGATGGAACGGCAGTAGGAACAGTTGGGGTCATCAAGGGGTTAAGCCTAACACTACATTCATGTCCTAATGTTACAGTTCTGCAAGATGTGTCTGTGATTGACCTTCCGCCACTCTTTGCGTTGTGTCTATCAAGGGACTTCACTGCAAAAATTGGTGGATATTTATCTGCAGATTGGTCACACATGATTTTTAGGACAAGGTATGGGGCCAAAGCAACAATCAGGTCAGAATCAATTGCCAATTTCCATATTGAGCCTCATGTACCAAGTCCTATCAATGCAAATTGCTCAGCTTTTGATCAGGAGGAGTGTTCAAGTGATCTAGAAACAGGTACTAAGGTCAAGGGAATTCCTGATTTAACTTTGGATGAATGGGCAAACAAGAGTCATGAATTTGACCCATACAAGGAAATTGAAGAATCTGAATTGGGCGTGTATTGTGTACACAAAGAAAATTCACCCATTCCTGACATCATTCAGCCTGAACAAAAGGATGAAAACAAAGTTTGGAAATTATTTTTCGATGGTTCGAGAAGCAGACAAGGTGCTGGAGGTGGTGCAATGTTGATTTCACCACAAGACATCAAATATTATTCAGCTTTCCGTTTCCAATTTTCCTCTTCAAACAACACAGCTGAATATGAGGCATTGATTCATGGACTTCATTGGGCCAGGAAAAAGGGCATAAAGAACTTGCAGGTGTTTGGAGATAGCGAGCTAATCGTCAACCAAGTCAGGGGACAACATGCTACAAAGAATGACCTATTGAAGAGTTATAAGAATAGGGTATGGGACCTCATTGAGGATTTTGAAGCTTTCAACATTGTGTCCATACCCAGGAAGAAAAATGAAGCCGCAGATAGGCTTGCAGCAGTTGGAGCAACGTTTGATGTGGTTGACAACATCAGAAGGGAAAAAACACAGCCACATATCCATGTGATTGTGAGGCCAGCAGTTCCAGATAATAACACAAGCTGGCAGGTGTTTGAGAATGATCAACAGATCGTCAATTTCTTACAAGAAGAGGCTGAATTCTCAGCTAGGAATCAGGACAGATTAGAGCAGCAGTATGGGGATCAAGTAGTGCAGCTGCAGACAAACAAGCTTCCTAAGGGTTTAGTAACGTTGGAGTCTATCTTCAACCCTAACGACCAGTTCCATAAAGAAAAGGCTAACATACAGGTCAAGAGAGAAGATTCAGAGCCAATTCTGGTTGGGGAAAGCAAAACACTTCAAATTGGAAAAGTGGCTACTGAACAGGAGAAATCAGATTTCATACAACTTTGCCAAGAATTTCCAGATGTCTTCGCTTGGAGCTATGAAGAATTAAGAGGATTCGATCCAAATTTGGCACAACATACCATAGAATTGGATCCAGATGCTAAGCCCATCAAGCAGAAGCAGAGACCTGTCAACCCTCACATTGAGCCTCTAATGAAGAAAGAGTTAAACAAGCTAATAGAGGCAAGCATTATATTCCCAATCAAGCACTCAAGCTGGGTTGCAAACTTGGTTCTGGTCAGGAAGAAGAGCGGAGAAATCAGGTTGTGTGTGGACTTCCGAGACCTCAATAGGGCATCTCTCAAAGACCATTACCCGCTTCCTTCAATGGAACAAATATTGCAAGTAGTATCTGGTTCAGAGAGATTCTCTCTCCTAGATGGCTACTCAGGGTATAATCAGGTGATGGTGAAAGAAGATGACCAGTTCAAGATGGCTTTCACCACCAAATGGGGGACCTATGCCTACAAGAAGATGCCATTTGGGCTATCAAATGCTGGAGCCACTTTCCAAAGGGCAATGGATATGGCATTCAAGGGGTTGATCAATAAAATAGTTCTAATATATCTTGATGACATCACTGTATTCTCAAAAAATGCAGTGGATCACCTCTTTCATCTAAGGCAGGTATTTCAGAGGTGTAGAAGATTTGGGGTATCTTTGAATCCCAAAAAGTGCATATTCTTGGCTCACGAGGGAAAACTTCTAGGCCATATTGTTTCAAAGGAAGGATTGACGATTGACCCAGAAAGAGTTGAAGCAATTCGAGCATTGCCATTGCCAAGTCACAAGAAGGCTCTTCAAAGCTTCTTAGGAAGGATCAATTTTGTCCACAGGTTTGTTCCAAACTTTGCAGCTCTCGTGAAGCCAATAACGCTGATGTTAAAGAAGAGCATGGCATTTAAGTGGACATCTGAAGGAAAGGCAAGTTTTGAGGCAATAAAAGAGGCTATATCCCAAGCCCCAACTCTCGTCAATCCAGACTTCTCCAAGGACTTCGTGCTATATGCCTTCGGTGGTGGAGACACAATTTCTGCAATCCTAGTACAACAGAACAAAGAAGGATTAGAACAACCAGTTGCTTTCTTCAGTCAAGGCTTGGAGGAATACGAAACTAGGTACTCTTTCATTGAAAAGAATGTCCTTGCAGTGATCAGGAGCTTAAAGAAATTCAAGCACCTAGTCTCAAACAACAAAATCCAATTGTTAGTCTCTCATGCGGGAGTCAAGGACTTCCTTCTAAACAAGGATCTGAATGAGAAACGTGCAGGATGGATCACTCGTGTCATGGAATATGACATCGAGATCAAGGTCACTAAACTAGTACGTGGAAAGGGACTATGTGAACAGCTAGCCTTGAGTCAACAAGTTGAAGCAGGTGATGAAAAAGAGACTGTCTTGGTACTACAGGATGGTCAAGAACATGAAAATGATGATGTGCCTACTCCTTGTTGGACTCAGAATATGATACACTTCCTACAGACAGGACTATGCCCTCCAGAAATGAGCAAAGCAAAGAGGAGATACTTTAGATTACAAGCTATTCCATATGTGCTTGTTGATGGTTTTTTGTTCAAGAAAGACATCAATGGAGTTCTATTGAGGTGCATCGGGACAGGTCAAATTGAGAGGGTGTTACGAGATTTTCACGATGGAGATTCTGGAGGACATTTTCGCCCCATGAGTAACAGCTCTCAAGATACTGAAGGCAGGGTATTAGTGGCCCACAGTGTTTAGTGAATGTTATACATGGATAAGAAAGTGTAAGAAATGTGCACTCTTCACAGGTAAAGAAAAACTAGCAGCGTTTCCATTACACCCAATCTTGGTTGACCAACCATTTATGCAATGGGGATTGCACTTCGTCGGGGTCATCAACCCAAAATCAAGGCAAGGCCACAAGTGGATTCTCACAGCAACGGACTATTTCACCAAGTGGACTGAAGCAGTAGCGCTCAAAGAGGCAAACAAGTCTAATATACTAGAATTTTATGAAGGAATAGTGACCAGGTTCGGTGTGCCGGCCACTATCATATCAGACAATGCATTGGCATTCGTAGGTTCCAAGATTACAGAATGGGCTGTCAAGAATGGAATCTACTTGAGCACCTCTTCCAATTATTACCCACAGGGTAATTGACAGGCAGAGTCCATGAACAAAAATTTGCTAAGAATCATCAGGAGGACTCTAGAAGAAAATCAAAGAACATGGCATACCAGGCTAAAATCAGCATTATGGGCTGATAGAATAACACCAAAGAGGTCTTCAAGCAATTCCCCTTACAAGTTGGTCTATGGAAAAGAGGCAGTATTGCCTATATCATTAGAACTGCCTGCATTGGAGTTCATGAAGCAGTTGGAGTTGGCTGAAATCGAACCAATGGAGGCCAGGTATGCAGAGTTGATGGAATTGGCAGAAATTAGAGAACATGCAGTTCAAACAATTGAGAAAGATCAGGCCTTGGTGAAAAGATGGTTTGATAAGAAAGCAAGAGCAAGGACCTTCCAGGAAGGGGACCTAGTTCTGAAATGGGATGCAGATCGGGCAAAACCAGGAAGGCATTCCAAGTTTGATGCCATTTGGAGTGGCCCCTACATGGTCACGGGATGTAAAAATAGCAATGCCTTCCAATTGTCTACATTGGACGGAGAAGAACTTTCGATTCTGGTCAACGGAATCTATCTTAAACATTGCTACTGAAAAAAAAAGAAAAAGTTTTTCCCTTGTAAATATTAGCCTAGATTTCAATTCCTCTAAGTGCGTATGCACATTGTCTTGTTGTAGTTAGGTTTCGGTTTCCCTAAGTGCTTTGGCACAGGTTTTCTACAGTTCAGCGTGCTCTCGGAGAAGGAGTTGCGGTATCAGTTGGGATCAGATATCAGGTTGGTTTCAGGTTATTGCTTATGAATCCATGCCTAATGGATCGCTACAAGGCCATTGATCTTCTACCTAGCAGGTAGGTAACCCCGTGAGTCACCAAATTGTTGTATATATTTACCACGGGTAAATATAAAACCTGACATCAAAGACATGTCGGAGGGGTTGGAAAACCCGACATCAAAGGCATGTCGGAGGAGTTAGAAAACCAGACATCAAAGGCATGTTGGAGGGGTTGGAAAACCCAACATCAAAGGAAATCGGGTCTCGGAGTTGGGAAAACACGGCGGGGAAGCACGGGGTGAAAACATATCGAGCAACCCTCCAAACCCGATGCGCATGCAGGTCCATTTTCTGACCCCGAAACAAAGGAAATCTTGGAGATACTGGTGGAAGCAGGTTTCGGGAAAGCACGAGCATCAAACACATGTCGAGCCACCTCCCGAACCCGATGCAGATGCAAAGGAGAAATCCAAACCCGACTGCAAATGGACCCTGACACGGGAAATATTCAGATTGCCATAACTTTTCACAGGGAGCTCAGATTCACGCAAGGTTGGAATTTTTGGAAAGCTCTCAGCGTCCTCTACCCAACTACGACTGGATATATTTAATTGGATGAGAAGAAGTTATTCAAAAATGTAAAAAACAGTTCACCATTTTTGGGTTGTTGGGGGTCTCACCTACCACCATAATGGGATGAGTTAAGGCAGTCTGGAGGTGGTTGGGGCAGTTTTCGAATTCCTCTCTTCTCCCTCTCTTCTTCTCCATATAAAATGTAAGGAGGGGCTTCTTTCAAAAAGGTTTGACATTCTTGTTTTAGTCCCTCCCTTCTTCTCTTTGGCAGGTGGAGTTGTGGAGCTCAAACCTTCCATTTGAAACTATAATGCAACCTTTGCCTATTGGCATTTTTGCAGTGTATTGTATCAAACCTTCGGAGCAAATAAATGCATGACTGTGGATGTTCCTTAACCCTCTATGTGTTTCATTTTGCATCCTCCTGATCTTTCACTACGAATATGTTTATCTGTGCATGATATTTCATTGCATTTCTATGGTTTGTGTTTATTGGCAAAACATATGTTCTTCATTCCTCAGTGCATCACCTCTGTTAGTTTAGGGTTGTTATTTCATGCATTTTCTTACCCTGTCTCCATGGCAAGTTAGATTAGGTTTTTGAGTGAATCCTCCGCATTTCTACGTGTGCATCTGAACAAAGGAATAGGAGCCGGCCTTCATTCAGAGAGCTTTTCTGATTTCGCAAGGTCCCACACTTGGGAAAAGCTCCATGTTGTGTAATCACACCGAGATGCTCCAACTACAACGTGTTGCAAACCATTCTAGGGGTGTTGTGATTTCTGCATAAACAGTTATTCCTGGTCCTCCCCTAGTCCTAATACCTAAAATCCTCTTACATACCCAAGAATATATTGCATGATACTTGAGATAACCCATTTGTTTTACATAGAATAAAAGGTCCAATGCTATTACCACACAACTACAAAAAAATAACTTTTGTAAAAAAAGGCACCCGATAGAAGCTACTAATCAGAAAGAGCAATTACAAGCTCAATTATTTCCCCTAAATAATCCCTATGATAAATGAATTAGTTGAGCTTAACTTGAAATGCCTACAAATTGGCTCACATGAGATAAATATAGTCTAGTTAGGCAAAAGTGAGGAGTTATGATGAACCCAACCATTAAACAGTAAAAAAGAGAAAATATTAGACTTTCCCTTAGTCAAATAATAAGGCCAACTGATCAAGAATATCTTGCACTATTTGGATCTTAAATTTCCACATATATGAATGTAGTATACAACACTACCATGAGACTTTACCATTAAAAATGAATGAGAATAAGATGGATCTTCAATACATGTATGGGAAAGACTATTGTAGAAGAATTTGTTGCATGTCTGATAAGATGAACCACTCTTGACTCAGGAAGAACCACTTCCTTTACAAGTCTAAACATAGCATGCATTAGCTACTCAACACACCTTTGCATGATTTATCAACGCCCTTCACCGGTCTGAAATTTGCCTAGATCTATGATAAATCTTCCAGGGATCACCTAATAATGATCAGGCATGTGAATAAGTAATCTCCAAAACTGTATATGCTCTATGCAGGCCTATAAACCTCATAAGCCTACAAAGAAGTGCTAGTTTATATACTCAGTAAGATGCAAGGCATGGACCAGTTCTACCAAATAACATCCAAATAGTTGCTATAACTAAATTGATCTCAAATGAAAATAAATTTACAAAGTATATTAACCAAATAATGTTACATATTCACCATATCATCTTTGGCTTACCAGGTATCAAATTAATATGCGACCACATATCTGAACCAATGAGGGATTTCGAATCAAAGTTGCATAGAATGACTCTATGCAAGATCCGTGAATTGTTCCTAACCTATAGAAGACAATGCAAGCATACAAGATTCTTCACAAATTATGAAAATACAAGAGAGATGAGCTTGCTTCTAACACATAAATTAGATCTAACTCAATACGATCAAATGAGCACATAATGCTCAATACATGTACAGGTATAAGAGGTGAATGTGTAACCTCCTCCTAGAATCATGGTAATCTTCACCTAGAAGGTAGTGAGCAACCAACAGCTAGAATTGATGTAGTAAAGTGGTGACTAACACCACAGACCCCTAGTGTATTACAGTGGTAATTTGAACACCTAGAATAGTGATTGCATTCAAAAAGTGTACACCTAAGCAAGCATATCCCATAAGTGTGAGGGAAACTCCAAGTGATGATGGAATATATCGAGTAGGATAGATACAAATAAAGTGTAGGACCTCCTCAAATACTTACGCTATACAGATCCCCCTTTTTACTGATTAATGAGAATGTACAATGATAGAATGAAGTAGAATAAATTATGCAACTTTAGATGCAAGATGGAGAATAAAAGAATGGGCCTCAAATTGTTGAATTGGGACTGGTTGATGTTGATATTGTGTTGTTGCAAATACTCATCCGAAGGTTAACATAGGGAAGAATAGGATATCACTAATGTTGAATTGATAACTTGCTATGGTGTTGACCTGTACTCAATCCCTTATGATGATCTCTTCCACTAAGGAATACAAAGAATATGGTGTAGATACATAGCAAAAAACATATGAAGACTCTACCTAGGAAAATAAGGAATAGAGGATGTTGTATTTATAATCACTAGCGATTGAATCTTATAAAGAATCATTTGCATCTCATGGAATTTTCAAGGGAATAACATATCTGGGAAATAAGTTGAAACTGTTTCTAAATGTGGATTTTTGACATTTGTGACGAATGAATATGGTTATGAGGAGCCTTGTGAATGCTAGGTTATAGAGGTTAGTGATATAGGAATAGAAATAGATTTAGAGTTGTTTTTAAATAAGTTATCAGTAGATTTTAAGCCTACCTTATGTTGCCAATTTAGTCCCTACTAGAAAAATGGTAATTTTATCCCCCATGTAATATTCCACCATCTTGGAGACATCTACTTCCTCCTCTTTTGATATCATAGACTATGTCAAATGGTCTCAAGTATAAATTTACAATTCTAAATATTTACAAAACCATCGATAACAGTTTGATAAAATAGTCAGGTTCATTAAATGTAGTAATCCAAATCCCAATACTATCACACCCTCTTCTAAAGGATTACTACAAAAAACTCCTTCCCCATCATCCTAGAACATGTTAGCATTAAGTGCATCCAAGATGTTCAATATTGAACCATTCTTTCTCTTCTCGTCAGAGGCAACCAATTGAGCAATTGTATCATAGAATCATGTGCTTCTAACAATGTGATGTGAATTAAAGTATTTAATTCACTTGGTATCACCCTAACATGGGATAAAGGATGGTATTATTCTACGGAGACTAAAGAAGTCCTACTTGTGGCAAGAATAAAATATGCCTAAGTTACTTTAGCTAATTTTCCTAAAAAGAAAGTATCATTGACTATCTTAGTAGAAAAAATTCCAGCCTCATATGGGATGTTGTTGAGTATAATTTTATATAGATATTTAGGGGATAAATTCATATGGAATGGTCTTCAAAATATATTCTAATCAAGGTTTGAATGAAAAATTTGTTTCCGATGAGAAAAATGAAGTATACGGTGAAAAAATCAAAAGATCCTAGACATGATATTCTTTATCAAGACAGTGGACACGGGAACTACTTCATGAATTTTGGAGGAGATGATGATGTGCTCCTTATCTTAGAGGAATAAAAGGATAAGATTTGTATTATGGATTTTGATGGAATTCATTCTAGTATAGGATTTAGAGCCAGTGTGGTTTTGATTTCCCTATTAGGTGAGTTGTTTCATTTCTCTTTCAAGCTTCAATTTGAGAATAACAACAATACTATGAAATATGAATATATTCTCTTAGGCATGGACGAATATGAATATATGAGAATTAATAAATTTAAGTTCTTGGGAGATGTAGAAGTAATCATGAAACAATTCCAAAATCAATACCATGTGAAGAATCCATGACTCAAAATTTATAAGAACATAGTGTGGGATTGCATTTAATCCTTTGATTTTTTCTCTATATAAGTTGTTCCTCATGAATGAAATGAAAAATATAATTCCCTTTTTGTGTCAAATTCTCTATTAATAGTACACCCTTCCTTTGACAAAGAGAAATATTCTATTAAGATGATTTTTGGGCCAAGTGTGCCCAATAATGCCAATCATTAGCAAGTGTTTCATGATGATAAACATATCATCTCTTTCCTAGAGCAGCAGGATAATTTTAACAAAATTTTATTTGAGGGAAGTACTTATTCATTCTATGAGTCAATTACAAAGGAAAGAAAAGGTGAAGCAAAAGAGGTTGATTCTGATGGAGTGTTCATGCTAAAACGTAACAAGATTCCTAAAGGCCTAGTTGCACTTGAAGAATTGTGTTATAGACATAAAATATTTTTGAAAGATAAAGATAAGGAATATCTAAGGAGTACTTCTAATTTTGATAAGGTAAATATTGGAATGGAGAAGCAACCTTTGTTTGTGAATATAGGAAATTCTTACTCACTAGAGGAAAAGAGAAACTTTTTTTCATTGTAAAAAAAGTATTTAGATGTGTTGGAATATTCATATGATGAGATAAAATATTTTAAACCAAAAGAGATGCAACACTCTATACCTCTCAATCCTGAAGCAAATTCATTCTAGAAAATTCAAAAACAATACAATCCCAATATTTCCAAAACAATCCGAGAGAAATTTTTGGAAATTCTAAATGCAAGGATCATTTTCCCAATCCACAACTCCATGTGGGTGGCACAACTTTTCCATGTCTACAGTAAAAATGGAGAAAGAAGGATTATGTAGACTTTCAAAATTTGAACCAAAGCTTATCTATAGGAAAAATATCCACTCCCAATCATGGATCAGATTCTACAAGTGGTCACTAGTTCGTAAATACTTTCTGTGATGGATGGATTCTTTGGATTCAATAAAATTGAAGTTTCTTAAGAAGATCAATATAATACTACTTTCACAACTCCATGGGGAACCTATTAACCAAAATAAGCTCTCTTTTATTTTGGGTTAACTAGCTTCCTTTTGAACCTTAGTCAAATTTTTACACATTTTAGGCACTCAAAATTTTCTGGGTATGACTTCATCAAATAGAGAATGTTTCCTCTTTCCAGAAAGGTAAGGAAGTCCTAACTCGTATTTTTTAAGTTATGGCTCAGAGGAGTTTGGAGGGAAAATTTTCCCTAGGTGGGCCCATGGAGGTAAGGAGGAAATTTCACCAAGGAAATTGGTGGGTAGGCAGACCCGTGAGAAATTTTTTGGCACTTATCCCTTTTGAGCAAAAACTCAAAGGAAAATTTTGGCCCGAAAGCCCGCAAAGGAAAAAATTGGTTAAGGCCCATAGCCAATGAAATGATGCCACATGTCAAAGAAGAGCGATGGGCGTCGGAGGGTCTTCAATTTTTTTGGTGTTTGTTCAAAATGCATCAAAGGAAAGAAATTGGTTGCATCTCCACAACCAATCAAAAGGTGCCACATGTCTAGTCAGCAATGAGAGTCGGGCTGGTGGAAGGATTTTGTAATTGTTACCAAAGTGGTGAAAAGTGTAAAGGAAAAAATTGAACCACATCTCCACATCAAATCAAATGGTCCCACGTGTCTCAGAGCATTGGGGCCATAGAGAATTTTAGGAAAAATTCCCAATTTTGGGAGAAGGAGCAAAATGTTGTTTTGAAGCCGTGGATCAACTCAAGGGTGCCATGTGTCATCGAAGGAGCAGGGTGTGGAGAGTTTTTGGGAAATTTTCCCAATTTGAAAAAAAGAGAAAAAAGGTAGGTCTTCAGCTTGTGAATTATCCAGAGGGTGCCACGTGTCATGCAGACCTAAGGGGCCGCGAATATTTTTGGGAAATTTTTCCAAAAGGGAAAAATTTAAAGTTTGACCCCGCTGACCTCTAATTTTGAACTATGTTTTTTACCATTTTTTGCCCTAAATCTTCATAAGGGCCATATCTTTCGACCAGAGCTCATATTTTCACAATTTTGGTGTCATTGGAAAGATGTTGAAATCCTCTATATGATGGACACTTAAATTTTAAATTTTTATGGAGTTTTATAGGAGAAAAATGGGAAAACATCTTTGGCATGGGAAAAAATGTAGAACTGACCCCCAACCGCCAAAATTGATGATGGAATTCGTTTCTTCTCCAGCATGGCCGAATGAATCGAAAAATGGATTTTTGAGGGTTCCCTTGCTGTTTTAAATGGATCTTGTTGGTGGTTGGAGTTTTAAATTAAATTTTCTTGCATTTTCTCATTTTCTTCATTCTGTTCGAGCAATAAAAGCAAGTTTTGGCTCATTTGTAAAAATTTGTTCATCATTCTTCTCTGCCTCTCCCTTCTTTTCTTCCCCAGGGTTGAAAATGGAGTTTGAACCTCCTCCCCTACTCTGTAATGGAATTTTTTCCTCTTACCCATGAAATGATGTTCTGTGCAAACTTCTGGAGCAATAAAAAACATGTTTTGTGATGCATTTGTCCATCCTTGCTCATTTTTTGGTTGTTTTCTTCTTTCCTCTCTTCATTGCAAGTATTTGTGCATGTTTGGATGTTCATTGCAGGTTTTGGAGCTATGTTCATGGAGTTTTGGAACATTTTCTGTGTGAAATCCATCTTTGGTCTGTGATGCACTTGTCCATCCTTTCCATTGCTCACCTCTTCTTGTTCCATGGTAGTTTTGATAGATAATCAACACTTTCCTTCTCTGGTGTATCACTGTTTTAGTGTAGGCTCTATTTTTTCTAATTTTCTTTCTCTCCTTGTCTCCTTGGAAGTTAGATTAGGATTAGATTAGCTTTCCTGCACTGGAATAGCTTGTGGCAGGTAGTTTAGGAAGAGGAACCAGCCTTCTCTAGAGAGATCTTTCCCCATTTGCAAAGGTCCCACACTTTGGGAAAGCTCAATGTTGTGACAATCACACCAAATGACCTTTTCCTTAGAAAATCAGATCCATAACTCATTTGGGGGTGCTGTGAATTTTGCACTAACAGACTGTTTGCCTATATATTCAATAGGTTCTCATTAGAAAAGCCATTTGATCCTAGGGATACAATGGAATGGATTTTAAGGCTTTCTAAAATATGTAGATTTTCACTTATCTTGATGATCTTGATACAATGTACTTGAGAGAAACATAACATTCAATACACTTAATTATTATTACTTAATGTTTTGATAAAATGGCATATCACTAGAAACTAAATTGAAGTCAATATTTTGAGTTTCTTCCTTAAATGAAGGACAAGCTTCCCAGGTATTACATTTTGAATAAAGAAGGAACAAATATTTGCCCTGTGAGAGTTCATTCCTTATTTATAATGATTTTTTGCCCAATCTTTGATTCTCAATTTTTGTTAAGATGACTCTGAATTATGAATATGATTTGGAGGGCAAATTAATTTAAGTCTTTCAAATTTTGAAAGAAATGTTCGAGAATAATCACTAGATGCCATTTCCCAAAGCCCCAACATTAGCATGTCTTGATTTTAATAAATATTTCATGGGCCAAATTATGCAATCTAAAGCATGATATGCACATTTCAGCAATATAACTCATTGTTCAGGAGAATGAAGAATGTGCATCAGTAAAATCCCTAATTACATGATGAAAAACAATTGAATAATCATGAAATTTATAGTCACCATGGACAAGCATGTCATGTTATGGTAGAAGATAGTCCAGAACACGTATTAACATGATGAATCTCAGTTGGAACCATGTAGCTCATGTAATCCATGGGAAACTACTATAAGATCTATCTTAGAAGACTCATATGAGACCTCAAAGAACAAAGAGGTACCAATATGTATCAAAAATAAAGAGTATGACACATATAAGGTCATCTAGAGTATTTTTCAAACAAGAGGAAATAGATTAGGCATAGGATAATGGAACTAATCAGATGAAATGTGTTTATGAGACTAGAAGAAAGGATGTAACATAAAGTTCAAATGCTTTAGTGTTAGTTAATAAATTGTAGTGCTCTTTGTAGACACCCAGGAAATGTAGTGGTACAACTGAATTACTTATTTCAATGAAAATAGATATTGTCTAAAACATGTGGATGTATAATATAAATTGACAGGAAAGGTAATGCCCACAAGATCTCAGTAAGATGGTAGAAAAATTTTCAAGCCAATCATTACACATGTGATAAACCCTAACTTAATAATGCTTAAGGTGTTACCTCAAAATTTACCCATAGGTTAATTTGAACTCATTAAAAATGGTATCAAAATAGGATTAGAAATGCAAATGGGAAGTTAGTAACATTGTAAGAAATATTACACCTTAGAAAAGCTATGGATCATTGGCAAAGAAAATCCAATCAACATCTAAGTTGAAAATCATTTTGGTTATTTACAAAAGCCCATTGACGTTCATGGTCATCCACATTTAGATGCCAAGATGATAGTAACCATGAAATCAATCCATGAATAGAATAATGGAAGCTCAATTCTATCCTTCTTCAATGTTGAAGTTAGGCTCCAATGTACCTAAATTCTCCCCTTAACCAGTCTTGTTTAATCTTTCAAGAGTGGGTTAACCAAGTAGCAAGGACTTAGGTTAACATCTCTCACTGTATCCTTCAAAGGTATACATTGTTGGCGATTATCATACATTGAATAGTCTAAACACATCTCCATGTGATTTTGGATTAATTCAAGGTAATTCTGACTCTGATGAACTTTAAATATCAAGTTACATGCCCATAGGCTTTTCATGTTCGGATGAGACATAGGCTAGAGTCAGTAGTTTCACGGGCCCTCCTGCAAATGCCTAGACATATCGGATTAATTCCAGGTCATCCTGTCATGGAGATCTTTTCTTTCTAAAATCACATGTCCTTCCTGGTTGGATATTCCATCAAAATTTTGGGTGATAACTTTTCAGAAGTAGTAGTTCATGTGCAAGTATCAACCAAACATGTGATAAAAAGGTAATCTTTTCTCATGGAAAGCATCTTGGCGAAGGATGAAGACCATAAGAGGATCTTGTCGGCACCCTCATTCTCCTTATTGATCTAGTCCTTTACATTCACACTCAAGTAATAAATTTATGATTCGAAGCTCTAAACCTATGTGTACAAACATTTCATATTCCTATCTTCCTATTGTGCTCCATTTTTTTTTGTCCAAATTTTCCTCATAAAATTTCAAATGACATGTAGAATCATTAAAATTAGTACGTGGAATTTCCTCTTGTGGCCCATGTACACACTATTCACTATCCTCTTCAAATATGAAAAAGAAGTCTGTTTCCATGCCTGAATTATGAAGGTCTATACATGGTAGTTTTGCATTGGATATGCACATTTCTGTAATCCTGTAGCGCCTCGCAAAGGAAAATAAAGGAACTTCAAAAGGCCATGACTTCTAACCCATGAAAACCTCACATACGTGGCAATAAATACAAAAGCATGCACATGTTGATAGGGTAGATATATAATTGAACTATCAAGATTCTGTTAATTAAATACTCAGTGTGTATGATATTCCTATAACTCCAAAACAACTAATCCATCTTAGAATCATACTTTTGATCTCAACAAATTGTACACAAACATTGGTACCATTGGAATTATCCTCTAAACCAATGCAATTTTCATATCATCATAATCATGATTTGATAAGGAATTGATGGTGGGAAGAAAATGCAAAAATAGTTTGGAATAATTTGTTAATATGCAAAATTGATGGGTGCACTTGACACATCCTAATGAAGTATGGGAATCTTCCTTTTCAATAATCCAAACAAGTCTTAGGGATGCACTTAACATATTTTTCAAGATAATTAAAACTTTATTTCTTGACATTAAGGGTACCTCTTGACAAGATCAAAGAATTTTTTTTCTTTCATTTTCCCTCTCTCTCTCTCTTCTTCTTGATCTATAAATATAAAATGGGCTTCATTTTCCCCATAAAGGGATGGATAGTTTTGTTGTAGAAAATCCTATGACAAAATTTTGGCTGACTTCAATTTGTTTCATACCTTAACTTGGTCTCTTAATGTAATCCAGGCTCGTATTTTGCCAAGAACAATAATGGAATTGTGCATATTTCAAGAAACTATAATGCAAGAATTTGTGGATTTATCTTCCTATGCTCTTGTTTGGTTTCATTCTTCTTCATCCTTTATATTTCATTTTATATGTTGTGTCTACCTTCTATGTAGGTTCCATTTTTCATTATTACAATGTGATCAAGCTTCATTTTGTGGTGCATTTTCAAGATTATAATCGATGACATTTTTCTTTCCTTCTTAATGCATGTTTTCTTCAATTCCTTCCACTTTTGGAGAAAATCAACCCCTTTCTGGTGCTATCACCACCCCTTAGCTTAGGATTTCCCCTTTCTGCATCTTTTTAACCCTCTCTCTCTCCTTGGTCCCTTGGAATTGTTATTCTAGGATTATCATAGCTGCATTTTCCCTCCTAGGAGTATTATTAGTAATAGATTTAGGCATAGGAAGTTGGAATTCTCCAGAGGTCCATATTAAGTAACAAGTCCCACAACTTGAGATCATCAATCCCATGTTAGCAAAGAGTAAACCTTTGTAAATGAAGTAGATCCTAGGGTGTTACTTTTTTGACATAAATGTTTCACCTTTTTCTTAGATTGTTTCTTTAAAGTGTTGAAAAAACAGATAGGGTAACGGGCATAGGAGGAATACCTGTTCAAATGTCAGTTGATGGGTTGTTGCGTGTGTATGACTTCTGAATCCACAGCTGATTGTGAGAGCTTCCTTTTGGCTAGGAGGAACTACCTGTAATGAAAACAACACAACCAGAAGGAATTAAACAATATGGGCAGTGAACTGCCTAGTGTAAACTAGATCTGTGAAGTATGATACTTCCTAGATGGTTGTCAGTCCACTATTTTAAACAATTAATGTTGTAAACAAAGTAAATCCTATTGTTATTTTGAAATGATTTAGGTATCTCACTTAAAACACAATAAGAAATAGATCTAATCTAACAGGCTAAGCTAGAATAGAATCCAAAGGTCAAATGATTGGTTTTGGGTTCTACAGGTCTGATAAAGGTCTCGGGTAGATCACAGGTGAGTGAGGGTGAGGTAAAATTAGGTGGGTAGGTCTCTATTCAGGGCTGTGTGGGAAAACACAGAGACCGGTGTCGGTCAGGGGTGACTGATGGTGGTTAGGTATAACCGGTGTTGGTTACTGTGAGATCTGGAAATGTCACAGAACAAGATTTTGGTCTCCTTTGTGATTGCACAAAGGACTTTGGTTGGTTAGGATGAGGTATTGGGTGATTGGAGTAGGATTTTGTGAGGTTTTAATGGGTATATGGAGGTGAAAATGTGGGAGAAGGTCAATAGGGAGCAAGATAAACAATGGATGATAAAATGATGATGAAATGAAATAACCAGGAAAGTATGATGTTGTACTTACTTGGATTTCATTCCTGAAGGCCTGTGTGTGAGGGATGGAGGTGTTGATGATGGGTTTGAAGGCTGCAAGTGATCACCAAATTAATAAAAGCTTCTGCATGGGCTACATGTACACTCCTCTTTGCTTGGATAGATCAAATCATGGTTGGGATGGTTTGTGCAGGAGAAGATGCTCAATCTCCTTCCTTGGATGTGAGTTTTGCTGGAATTGGCTCTCTAAAGATGCGTTATCTCTCTGAGATGTGTTCTTGCTCGTCAACTTTCTCCCAATGTTTTTCCAACTTCCAACTTCCAACCTTGAGAATAAGGTTGTTTTGGGGTTAAAAGGGGTAACTGATGGGTCTGGCTTAACTGGCGATGGTTAGGGGTAACCGACATCGGTCAAGGTGGGATTTCCTAGGTTTACTAAACTTAGGGAGATCCTCTTGATTTCCTTGGATCTCATGTCATTATCCCATGGATTAGACTGGGAGCTTCTTGTGAGCATGCGGGAATGTGGTTAGAGGGAATGTAGGCATTGATTTTTAGGGTTTGGGTAAGTCTTAGTTAGTTATGGCAACTTGCTAAGAATAGGTCTTAGGTTGAGTTGGCTTGGTGAGGTGTCTAAGTGAACTGTATGTGTGGATATTATTTAAATAAGATATTTAAATAATAAATATAGTGAGGATAATGCATTAATTAAAATTAATTAAATTAATATTAGTGGGGTGAAGGGGGTCATGGCTAGGTAAATGTAATAAAGGGTGCTTATATGTCGAGGGACAAAAGGGGAGTGTGACCTAATTTTAGTGTCTACATTTTGCCCCTTTTTGTTGCGTAGCTTGTATTGGTAAGTGATGCTAACAAAAATAAGATGTGGTTGCCCCATGTGTGGGTGAAGGTGATCCCCCTCAAACCAGGAACTGACGAGGCAACAGGCTGAAGCGGTGAGTGGTTTGATAAAAGGTAAATGTGAGGAAAAGGCAAGTGGGTACAGGGAAAAAGGGTGAAAGGTCTACTCAAGAAATCTAGGTAATGGGTCAGGGTCAAAGGTAGCAACAGTCAAACACATGCACATGTATAAACTACAGCATGCTACCGGGTTGAAGAGCAGGAAAACTCTACATCATCTAAGGTCGATAGGTTTATCCAAACAAGGTTGAAGTGAATCTGGTATCCAAGGTATAGGATATGGTCAGGAAACACAACGTAGGTTAGGTGCAGGAATGTTTAGGTATGTTCCGGTACACCAAAGGTAGGGTCAAGATAAACAGTCATGGCAATAGGCTAGGTAAGGTCATTAGGTCAATCAACACAGGTAACAGTGCCATAAGGTATAGCGAACACATGAGGTCAAAGGTCACTAGCGATGGTCCAGGTCCAAATATCTAGGTCACGGAATGGTTAAGGCAAAGGTAGGGGTAAAATAATGAGTCCCAAAAGGAGGACAAATGGAGGGAGGAAGTGATGAGGTCAGGAAAGGTAAGGGAATGGCTTGGGTAAAGGTTGGATGGGGTAAAGGAGCAAGGTAAAGGTTGGGGTAAAATGGAAAAGTAGGGGCAATGTGTAGGTGAGGGTGACCAATGGTGGTCATGGATAACTGACGTCGGTATAGGAAAACTGGTGATGGTTAGGTAGGGCACGAGACCGATGCCGGTCAAGGGGAACCGACGTCGGTTAGGTCAGGTTTGGTATAAAAACAAAAAATCCACGTTTTTATTATTCATTTGTAATTTGTGAAGTGAAGAAATGAAAAAAAAGAGAGAAAAGTGAGAAAAGTGTCTGGAGGAAATGGGACAGTGAGCTGGCAGTGTGATTTGACGGTGGTTGGGTTAGTGAGTAGTGGGTCCACAGGATCAAGGTGAGAGAGTTGATTGGTCGAAGGTTGCGGGTAGATATTCGGGGATGGCAGAGGTATGGAGAGGGATCAGGTGGACCACCAGCATAGCGGCCAGATGTGCCACTGAGAAGATGGAAGCAGAATGACAAGGTAAGCACCTAACTCTATAATTGTTAATTAAATAGATTAGAGGTGTGATAAGGGTTGTTATTTTGTAGGGTTTTGTGGGTTTTTTGTTTTTGTGGGTGGGAAAAATTGAAATGTGGGTATGGGGGGGAATAACGGGCCAAAAAGAGGGGGGGGAGGGTAGTAAAGTGTATAGGTGGGGTGGGTAGAGGTTCAAGGGTAGTTTAGGTCATTGTAGGTGGGGTAAAAGGGACAGGTGGGAGGGTTTTTTAAAAAAGGGGGTTTGGGAAGTCATGGATTTTTGTGCGACAGTGACCGACGTCAGTCAAGCTTGGTCGGTGTCGGTTAGGTAGAACCGGGATCGGTCACCAAACAGGTGACCAATTTTGGTTACGTGGTAACTATGGTCGGTACAGTTGAACTGGTATCGGTCACCAAATAGGTGACCGATGTCGGTTTAAGGGTGACCAAAGTCGGTTAGGATGAACCGGCACCGGTCAGGATTTTAGGCACAAGGGTGTAAAAGTGATGTGGACTAGGTAGTTGAGATGGGTAGGGTAAAAATAGGGTGGAGGGTAATGATAATTGGTGAATATGGTCATGGTAAATGTAGATTAATGTTGTGCTTTGGATTGGATGCAGGGGAGATCGTAGTTACATATGCGGGACAGGGTTCCGCCTCTACTGGTGACATTGCGTGGCTTAGCGACCCCTTTGGAGCTGCAACATGTGGAGGCAGTGGGCTTGAGTGGGATTCAGTGCTACCAACATGCTATCTGGTAGCCTAGTTTGATGGTCATGCTCATCGATAGATGGGACTCCGTGACCAACATGTTCCACCTTCCGACGGGTGAGATGACTATCACCCTGGAGGACGTGTTCCGTATTTTATAGGTTACCCATATTGGGGGCCCAGGTGTACTCTATCTCCTCTGAGGCCTCAGAGGAGCTGATCGGGACAGTTTTTGGTGAGGGGGTGGCAGAGCTGAGATTCCATAGCACCAATTTGAGCTATGGCAAGATGTACCTAGCCCGTCTGGATGAGACGAGGCTAGTGGTTTTATTGATGGAGGCAGTGTGCTGCTATGCACTTCCAGATGCAGAGGGTGGACGCTTTCCCTTGATCACTGATGGGGGTGCTCCATGATATGATGGTGCATGAGACATGCTTTGCCTAGGCACCAACATTCTTGGTGCAGCTATACAGAGAGTTGTGGGCGTATGGGCAGTTGTGCAGGTTTAGCCTGTGTTGTACATTTATACTACACTGTTGGGCCTACGAGCACATAGTCTGTGTTCGACCTATAGGGATGCCCCGAGTAGATGCATTTCCCATGAGATGTGTGTGGTTGGGATACAGGAGATGGGTGCCGGTTGTAGGAGAGTGGAGGTCAAATAGGTTGACATATGATGTGGCCCATTTTGGCAATTGTTGGAGGGGTTATCTGGAGTGGACATTATCTGGAGACCATATGTGGGGTTCCCCTCATATAGGAACATACATGAGGAGCTAGCTGAGCTCCAGCTAGAGAGGTGGATATAAGGGTCATGTGCTAGGGAGGATGAGATGATCTTGGTAGACAGGGTCCGACGGTAGTTCGAGCTTGTACAGGATATTCCTCCGTCCTTCCCATAGTATCAGAGAGATGACGTGGAGAGGCCTCTACCTCTACCACAACCTACAGTGCCTACAAGGGAGGAGGAGCAGCCAGTGGATCGGTGGATTGATGATGCTGAATGCACAGATAGGTATAGGCAGTGGTGGGTGGCTTAGTTACAAGCCATACCACCTAGACCAGGGCAGCCAGACTTAGCTACCGTTACAGTGCAGAGAGACACCCTACAGGGGAAGGTAGCGATGCTGATCATGTAGATAGGTATACTGAACACATAGCTAGAGGGGTCAGAGGCAGAGGTAGTAGAGCTACGAGTATAGGTGGTCAGTCTATAGGCCCAAATGGCAGAGGGAGAGAGTAGAGGAGATGGAGGAGATGGAGATAGAGATGGTCAGGTGGCAGCCTTATGGGCTCAGGTGACAGGTTTACAGGGCCATTTGGCCACAACCTAGGCATAGATTGGGGTCTTACAGGCCCAGATATAGGCACAGGGGTAGGGGGCACCACAACAGGCACAGGGGAAGGGGGTACCACCATAAGCGCAGGGAGCTGGTCCCAGTTCACAGGCTAGCACAGGGCAGGTACAAGGGTCGAGACCTATGGGACCACCACAGACCATGCCTATATCTAGGTTATAGGATGCCCTAGGTGAGGTGAGATATTATCAGGACCATCTCATGGTGGCCAGGATAGACTTCCTCTCTTACAGAGAGTACAGGGCACAACAGGTGTCCAGTGAGAGGACGAGATCCCACACACATAGTGTGGAGAGCATAGGAGGTCAGTGAGCTCTGAGGCCCAATCAGGGAGAGGCCACCAGTGCATGGAAACTAGAGCTAGGTGATGTGCCAGTAGGGACACAGGAGGCCAAGGGTGCAGGTGACACAGAGATGGAGGACATCCGGTGAGATGTCTGATATGCGGCCACCTGATTTTTGATGTATACTAGTGATTATTTTTTATATATATGCCGGCCTGCGTGCCAAAGATAGTGAGGATGTACGAGTGATTTTGTTGTATATTTTGAGCATATACCGGCCTATGTGTTGAAGATATTTTGTATTGATTCATTCATTCTTTTTGTATATATGAGACCAGCCTACGTGCCAATGACATTTTGTATTGTATATCGGCCTGTGTGCCGACATTTTTGAGATGATGGCCATGATGAGATAGGCATGTATTTTGAGATACACATTTATTGATTTATATGATGAGATTCATGGTATTTTGTGATGTGTTAATATGTTTATGAGATATTGGATGTATGGCTTGTGTTAGAGGAGATATGGATTTGTTACTTTAATGTGGTTGGAAATTAGGTGAGTTAGGCATGATGGAGTTAGGTTGGTTTAGGCATGGATCGAATCAGGTTATAGGCATGGATTGAGTCAGGTTATAGGCATGGATTGAGTCAAGTTATAGGCATGGTTGAGTCAGGTTATAGGCATGGATCGAGTCAGGTTATAGGCATGGTTGAGTTAGGTTATAGGCATGGATGGAGTCAGGTAGGTGTGGTTGAGTTAGGTTAGGCATGGATTGAGTCAGGTTGTTATGATTAGGCATTATTTTGGCAATGAATGATACTATAGGTCATATGTGAAATGTTCTATAATCTATGCATAGTGATGATAGAGAGATGGTAGGTGTAATAAATGTATGTTGTGGTAAGCAACTTGTTATGTATGTGGCTTAATTTCCAATTTTGTTATAAAAGGGGAACTAAGTGAAATGTGATGTAAATGGTGAGTTAGGCATGGTTGATGAATTGTTTAGGGTAGAGAATGGCTGAGCTAACCTCCAAGGGCCCCATGCCCTCGGAGTGCTGCCTACATAGTCCCAACGAAAAGGGACCTCAGGCCGATGTAGTTCTCCCATGAGCTAGGGAAGAATATGAGAATGAGTTGGTAGGTTTGTGGGCATGTTGTGGGTTTAGGTGTAATAGGTGTGGGTAGATTATAGGTAAAATGATGTAGGTGAAGGTGATTATGGCGAAAGGGGAGGATTACCTCAAAGGTAAGTGTCGAGGACCAAGTCCTGTATAAGGTAATCAAAACGTA
Organism: Taxus chinensis; assembly: GCA_019776745.2. Lineage (NCBI taxonomy): Eukaryota > Viridiplantae > Streptophyta > Pinopsida > Cupressales > Taxaceae > Taxus > Taxus chinensis. Next base: position 373,425,197 of record CM034157.1, read on the forward strand.
AACAAAGATGGTTAAAAGATAAGAGGGGGGAAATAAAGCCACCTGATTGGGTAGGATCATACCGAGTAGATCATACCTTGGAGGGGGTGATGAACACAAGACCCAAAAGGCATTGCACGATTAACTGTTCTATGATGAAGGTAGTCACAGGATCACCAAATGTCAAAATTCCAAGATGCCCCTTGAGGAAATTGAGAAAATGAGAGTGGAAATGGTAAGGTGGGTGAAAGGTAGTTAATTTTATATGTTTTGAGTGACAGGGCTTTTGGGCAAGAGATCCAAGGTCACAATGGGTAGTCCATGACTAAAACATTTTTTGTTGAGATAGACTAATCAATGCGGGAAGTATATATGTGATAAATAATATGGTACTCCTTGAGGTCTTCATGAAGCTGATCGATGCGGGAAGCTTCGGTTTCTCTCATTTTTTATTTTATTTTATTTTATTTTTGAAAGCTTCACATAGCTGTCCTTCGAGGGAGCAGTCTATTTATAGCAGCAATTTTTTTGAGAGGAAGATGTCCTTTTGAGGGAGTCATCTTTTTATTAGAAGTTTGACTCAAGGAGTTTGGTCCCATGTGAGGTCTTTGAAATCATCGACAAGACCAAGGTGGAGGATAAGACTCTTGTTCAAAAGGCAAGGTGGAATGACCATGGGATCTCATCTAAAGGTAGATGAAAAGTATCCATGAGAATCATGCTATGTGCAGTGCCATGGTACACATATTTAAGAGAAGATAACAAGTGATGGGTACTCACATGATTCTTGTTTAATTGTTAGGGAGGTGTATGGAGTGGATAGTGCTCAAGGGACGAGCCTATAAAGAGACAAAGGGTGAGGTAGGACAATGAGTCAACAATAGAATGGTCGAAGATGTAATGCATTAAGGGGCTCAGGTTTGGGTTTACCCTCAAGTGAGGATAAATGATAGGCACATGATCCATAGGTATGAGTTACGATGTATGGTCCAAGCCAATTAGGAGTGAATTTTCCCCATTTACTTTTTTTTTCTTTGGTTATGTGTTGATTTTCTTTCAAGACAAGGTCACCAACTTGGAAGGTTCGTTCATGAACATGTTTGTCATAAGCACATTTGATAAGTTGTTGGTAAACTTAAAGGTGATCCAGAGTGTTAAGACGATGCTCGTCTAATAACTCTAATTTTGCTAAGCGGTCTTGATGAAAGTCATCATCAGTAAGCACGTCATGGAGAGAAATGTGGAGTGAGGGGATCTATACTTCAAGAGGTAGAATATCCTCTGTACCGTAGACCAGCGAAAAGGGTGTGGCTGCAGTGGAAGTGCGAATACTAGTGCCATATGGCCATAGGGAAAAAGGAATGTCTGTATGCCAATCCTTCCCAGTATCATCAACCACTTTCATGAGAATTTTATTGAGGGTTTTGTTAGTGGATTCAGCTTGGCCATTGGTTTGTGGGTAATAAGGTGATGAGAAACTAAGCTGAATGTCGAAGGCATCACAAAGTTTTTGTAATGTTTTATTTTTGAATTGTTTTCCATTATCAGTGATGAGGCGATGAGGGACACCAAAGTGGAAAATGATGTGATGGTTAATGAACTCAAATATTTTCTCAGCTTTCATGGAGATGAGTGGTATGGCTTCTTTTTCAATAGCATCTAGGTATTTTCTGATCTTTAGGAAGTGCAGGTCATCCTTAAGTATGAATGTTGATCTTGATAAATGATTCATTCAACATGATTTGTGTCTTAGAAGGTAACAAATGATGAATATATGAGTCCTCTACACCAAGGTAGGTGAGTATGGATTCATCATCTTGACATTGAACGATGTTAATTGTAGGTGTGTCATCATCGATCATCTCAGGATACAGGAATGGAAGAGTGGAAGGGGCCTTGCCTTCACGTTGATAAGTCAAAGGCCCCAAGGAAATGGTGTTTATGAAAAAAAAAGTTAGGGGGGATAGATTCAGGATCCATCGACTCTGTTGGTGAGGGTGGTGATGAAGGTGGAGTGGGTAAAGGTAGTGATGAAGATGAAGGTGGAGGAGGGCTAGGGTCTTCAATGACTTTAATGTAGGCCTGTTTGGTAGGAGGTTCAGGGAATCCAATACCACTATGGTCATTATGTTTGTGGGTGGTACATGGAATAACAGTATGGTGGCCTTGCTCATAAAAGCCAAAACCAAAACCCTTCCACACACAGTGGTGCAAGAAGGTGTGGGTGAAACGGTGATTGGTAAGTGAGTAGAAGTTAGTGGAAAATGGGTAGGGTTGTGATGGTGGTTCAGGTGTGTAAGTGGTAGTATCAAGTCCCCCATAGGTGAGACTAGTACGAAGATGAGGAGGACCATAAAGGAGGCATTCTCCTATACGGTGATCATAGCAAGGGTGTTGGTGAAGGCTTCCATACTCGTGCAGAGTAAGGAATGTGTTGACACTATATAGGCAATACTCCCCTAGAGTGAGGCATTGAAAAAAACCTTTCAAGGGATCAGTGGTTGGTATGTAGGTAGCTGGTATGGATAATGTGTCGAAGGTCGATGCAGAGGTGGAGTTAACGGATTAAGAAGCTAATGGGTCAGCCGTGGAGGTTATATCAGTAGTAGGAATGGAGGAGGTATGTGTGGTGAAAGTAGTGGCTGTAATAGTAGGTGGAGGTGTAGGTGAAGTGGTATTGGTTGCGGAGGTAGATGGCTTGACAGGTATGAGCACATCATTGGGTCGATAAAGCATGTTGCATGTTTTGAAAGGTGATGGGTCAGCTAGAATGGTATAAGTGTGTCCTTCATGTTCAAACTTTACACAATGATGCAAAGTGGAAGGAACGTAACCCATGACATGGATCTAGGGTCTACCAAGCAACAAGTTATATTGGAATTCCCCCTCCAAAATGTAAAACAATTCTGGAACAGTGCGGGGGCCCATGTGAATGTGAAGGATGACAGTGCCTAGTGTGGAGGTGATAGCGTCATTGAATGAATGCAACATGACTGGATGTTTATGCATGCAATTTTCAGGTATGCACATTTGAGCAAATGCATGGGATGAAATGATGTTAATGCTAGCACCTCCATCAATCATCACACGGCGTACCCGTATGTCATCAATGTGGACAGAGATGAAGAGGGCTGGGTCCGGGTCATCATTTTGGTGTGGCGTGATCTCCTCCTCTAAGAAGCTAAGGGAGGCCACTTGGTGAACAAGGTGAGGTGAGGATGAAGGTGGTAATTTGGTGAGAGAGGCTACATGATGGGGTGTGATAATGGAGGCTACGGGTGTAGGGTCATTAGGTAAAACCTCAATAGATTGAAGAACCTCCATGAGGGCTTGACAATGGGATTCTAAGGTTTGGATGAGGTCATATAAGGACATTTTGAGGGGAGATTGGTGTAATTGTTTGAGCATGGTGTGATGTGTGACGCCATTAGAAATGGGGTATGTGGGGCTGTGGATAGTTATTTTAGGTATGGGTGTAGATGGTATGTTGGGTATAGGATTGGTTGGTGGGTCAGTTTCCTTTTCTTTGCCCTTCTGCACATGTGTAGTGACGTGTATCATGTTGATTTGAGGGAAGTTGGAAAATGGAGAAGGTGTAGGGTGAGTGGTATAACGACATGAAGGGTAAAAACCTACCGGAGGAGAAAAACCCTATGAGGTCAGTTGGGTGCAATGAACATTTGGGTGGTGGCGTGGTAAGTTCTCTGATGCGAACCATGTTAATTTCAAATCTTGGGTGTGGCTCTAGGAGTTGTGAGGGTGGAGGTTGTGGTTGTTGAGTGGGCAGTGTGGGAATGGGTGTCAGTGAAGCAGGATCCTCGTCGAGAAGGTCGTCGTCGTCAAAGTTGGTTTCTGGTGGACATAATTGGATAAGGATGGTTTTCAAGGCCTTGTAGTTCTCCACATCATGCCCTGGCACATGATGGTATGTGAAAATTTTAGTATCATCAAACCCTTTTGGCTTGGGTTTAAGGGGGTCGTAAGGTCAGAGTGGCGGTAATGTGATAACAGAAGTCTCGAGGAGGTTGGTTAAAATTTTGGCATAGGACCCTGCTAGTGGATCACAATGGGAAGTGAATGTGGGTTTGGGTGTAGGTGTGGGTGATTATCGAGGAACTATTTTTGGAAGAGTGGGAACAGGTTGAGCTATGTTTTTAGGTGCTGGTGTGGTTTCAGGTACTGGTCGGGTTCATATGGGTAGGGGTACAGTAGATGGATGGGTAGGAGAGTGTGGGGTTGTTTTGACTACCTTGTTATGGGGTAGTGGGGTTTTGTTTTTGGGTTGCACCTTCTTGGGTAAAGGTGATGTGGGTGTACGAGGTCTAGAAGGAAAAGTAGATGGAGGAAGAGGGTGAGTTACCCACGGGGATAACGGGGGTGCTGTGAAGGTAGATGACGCGGGTCATACTTGGGGTGTGAGGGACAATGACTGAAGTGTAGTGGGTAGTGAAGCAATAGCTGAAGGTATTGGAGGTATTGGTGGTAAAGAGACTGCAGGTGCGGGTATAAGTTGTGTTGTGTGCCTGGGTAGGTTAGAGGTTTGTGAGGAAGGAATGGGTTGTTGTGTTATTGGTTTATGGATGGGTGAAGGTTGCTTGACCATGTTGGGCAGCTGAGGTCTTAAGGCAGATGGGACAAGTGCGGGTGTGATTGGTGCAGTCAGGGTATGAGGTCGATGAGTTTGTTTCTTTGGTTTGGGTGTCAGAGTAGGTGTGGTATTGACGTTGGAGGATGTAGCTAAATCCAGTTTAATAGGTGGATGAGTAAGGCTGGTGGTCGAGGTGACCCCTAAAGTGGTAATAGGTTTAGTGGAGGCAGATGTTGTGGGTATGGGTTTGGGTTTAGATGTAGGTCGGGTTACAGGTAAGGGTGTGATTTGAGCACTAATAGGTATCATGGAAGGGGTTGTGACAGAGGTGGTTTTATTTGGTTTGATTGGTTGAAATGTCTTTGGGTAGATAGTGGAGGTATCCGTGAGGGATCCCTACATCTGTGTTGAGGAGTAAGAGGCACCCCCATAGTAAAGCCCTATACACATAATCTAATTGATTGGCCAAACATGAGAATGGCACATCTGTGGGTGGAGTTGGTGAGGTCCTAATGGGAATTCTTGTAAAATGTGTCTTAGAGGCAGGGAGTCGGCCAACTTCAGCTTTCATTGGTAAGAGAGCTGAAAGTAGGTTTGTTGGATTTTAGGTAGCTAATGGAGAATGCTCGCCAAGAGGCAAAGGTATCTCAACTGGGTCGATGATAGGTGGAGGAGATGATGGGAGCTCCTCTATAAGTGGAGGAATAGATAGGTTCTCCTATGTGGGTGGAGGAGGTAATGGGTGCTCCTCTGTGGGTGGAGGAGGTAATGGGAGCACCTCTGTGGGTGGAGGAGGTAATGGGAGCACCTCTATGGGTGGAGGAGGTATTGTAGGTAAAGGTTCTCTTAGTGGAGAAGTCAGGGGCGAGATGGTCTCGATGTTAGTAGAAGACCCCTCCGTAGGTGATGAAGGAGATGAAAGGTGTTCCTTTATGGGTGAAGGAACATGGGAGGTTGGTTCTAATGCGGAAGGAGGATTTTGGGCTAGGATCTCCTCTATGGAAGGGATGTGGGGTAATTGAGAGGTGACAGGTACCTTGTTAAAGATAGCGTGAACCTCACGGGTATGGGTATCGTGAGTTGATGTCTCACTGGTTTGATTGGATAGAGAGGCATGGTTGGGAAATGGTTTTTTAAAGATTTGTAGATTTTGGTTGGGGGTGGAGTTGGGATTATCCATAGTTAACTCACCTTTCTCAAGCATTTCTTGGACAATATTCTTGAAAGTGATGCAGTTGCTGTCACTATGACCCTTTACTGGATGATAGTTACATAAATCATGTTCCTTATACCATGCGGGCATGGGGCGAGCAGGGTCAAAACTAGTGTGTGGTTTTATGGGTGGAAGGGTGATGGCTCTAGCTTTGATAAGATTTTCTAAGACAGAAGAGTAAGGTTCCCCAATTGGGGTATATTTTCGCTGCTCTCGTCTGAATTGAAAAGCTTGGACATGTGAGAGATTAGATGAGGGTGTAGCCTGATTTGACGGGTGAGCTGGGCTGGCCTTGAGTACCACTGCATTAGTGGTGCCCTTAGATTTTGAATAATTGGTTTTTGGTTTAGAAGAGGAAGAGGTATCATTGGATTTGAATGCCAAATTATTATTGTGTAATTGAATTTTCTTCTCTTCGATGGCCTGAATCTCTAAATTTTGTGCCATAGTGAATGCCTCATCGAATGTTCAGAAGGTTTAGACCTGCAAGGTCAGGGAGATATGTCTAGTACAAGCTCATGTGAAGAGATCAATGAGTTCAGTTTGTGGTAGTTAGAAGGTAAGTTGATTGATTAGGTTACACCAGCGAGTGAAAAAATCTATGATAGATTCATCCTCATACTTACGTGTGGAATATAGATCAGTCATGGTAACCTTCTTGACGATATTGATAGAGAAATGATCTAAGAAGGCTTGGGCCACCTGATTGAATGAGAATATAGAGTGTTTAGGTAACCCACTATACCAATCTAATGCAGGTCCAATGAGGGCCATGGGAAAATTTCTCAAAATCAAGGCATCATCATGAGTGATCAGATAACACTCATGTTTGAACGACCACAAATTTTGTTGTGGGTCTTCTTTTCTATTGAAATGATTGAATTTAGGCATTTCCCAATGCACAAGGTATGAACGGATAGGAATGGATTGGTGAATAGGCTCGTTGTGAATATCGTCATAGGTGAGAGTGTTGTAGGAGCCAGAAACCAATGCCTCCAATGTCTGCATCTTGTCCAACATCAATTTAATTAGGTCATTGGTGGGTTATGATGATTGGATGCCTCTTGTAGCGTGAGGAGGTTGGTTTTGGGCATATAACAGGGGTTGTACTCTAGTATATGGGGCTGTCATGTTGGGTGGTACTCTAGTATATGGTGGAGAAGAAGGCATTAAAATAGGGGTTATATACCCAGAATGAATGATGGATGAAACTGGAGGTTGGTCGTAGTATGTATATGTGGGTGGAAGGGTCGTGGTGACCCTAGTGGTAATAGGGGCTAATGATTGTGGAATGAAAAGAACCACATTCTGAAATGGGTTAGGGGTCACTAACACTGGAGGTCAAAATGTAGCTACAGGTATGTTTGAGACATTAAGGGTGGATGAGGTTGTGTTTGGGGTAGTCGTCGAGGGTACGGTGGATGTAATGGGTTCCACAAAGGTAACAGATATGGCAGTCATAGCGGGTATAGAACCTAACTGTGAAACGGTTAGGGGTAAGGTAGATGTGGGCAGCACAGAGCCAAATAGGACTGATGTGGAAGTGGGTGTGAGATTCAGGGGGATAGATATGGGCATGTCATATATCAACTGGCCCGAGGTGTCTTGAGTGGATGAGTGGGAAAGGTAAAACTGCAAAGCGGCATGGTTTTGGTCAAGGATTTGTGTGAAATCCTCATCTCCAGTAGCGATAGTGATAGGTTGGATAGGATCCATGGTTGATGATAAAATGAAAGGTGGTGAAGGACTAGGTGGGAGTGGTTGATAACTAGCGTGAAATATGAGTGTGCTTGCTTGTCTTCAGGTTAGAACCATGTGAGCCAGTACCGATCAGGTAGGGCTGCTTCTCTGTAAATGACACAAAAAAACAACAGGAACAAGTGAATTTGGCAGTTCAAATTGGATTAGGTACTAAATGTTGGTTGGAAAGTGAAACAAGCTAACTGATTCCGGTCAGGGAACACTGACATCGGTTAGGGGTAACCACTGCCAGTCACTGTATAAAATGGACAATGAGTGAATAATAAGGTATAAGGTAAAAGCTGATAGGTATGCCAAATCTGATGAGTTTTACAACATCAATGGGAATGATAGCAATGACAGGGGATGTGAAAAGTGGAAGAAGATGAATAAATAACAAGGATGAAGATGAATAAATGTCCCTTTGAGTAGGTTAACAAAAGGACCTGGAACCAACATCAGTTGGGTATAACTGACGACGGTAAGAGGATAACCGAAAACGGTCACTGGACCGACACCGGTCACTGTGAAATTGAAACAATGATGACAGAATGGTGGTTGTGAATTAAAATATGATGTGAAATCATACCCATAATTCTAAGAATGATGAGAATATGGTCCAGGAACACTCAGGTGAAGCTAGAATACACCAGCTGTGATGAGGAGCATGCAAGGATGAACAAGAAAAATGAAGAACGTGATCTCTCACCTCAAAATGTAAGCCAAACAGAAACACTAAGAAAAATGTGATCCTAGGAGTGATTTTTCTATTATGTTTGTTTAGCTTATGCTATTTAAGGACTGACACAAGAAATGTGAAATAGATTTTTTTGGTGAGGATGGCTTCCTATGAAGAAGGAGATCTAAAAGGTGAGGTTTTAGGTATGTTATGGTGGGGGTGGGCTTCACTCTAAAGTATGAATCAATAGATCAGCGAGCTGGGAAGTACCTACCAATCCTCAAATCAGTGTGATCCTTGAAAGGCGTTCCCAGGAAATATGTTGTTTAATAATATGTATTTATTTTGAATTTGTGCAATTTGGCAAGACGCAAAGAGAGAGAGAGATGTGCTTTCTATGGTTTGTTTGTCAACCATTAGCTGGGCATGAATTCTAGCATATAGGTTACCCTCAATTAATGTGAGCTAATGTGATAAATTAGAATGCAATGCAATTATTTTTAACCCCAAATCTAAGCGTGAAGTTGGATGACAAAAATAGATGAAGAGGAAGGGCGATACTCTTTCACTAAATGCAAAAACACAAAGAAATGGTTCTTTTTAATTACACCAAAAGGAACGTTTCCTCTAGAAAAAATAGAAAGAAAAGGTGGGTTACCAAGGAAGAAAATTAATCTGTATGCTTTTTAGAAGGAAAAAAAACACACAACTTTTCCTAGGAATGAATAAAATACAAGGAACCCTGGATGGGTCCCACTAGGCATGCCAAAATGTTTCACCTAATTCTTAGAGCGTTTCTTTGAAGTATTGAAGAAACAGATAATGTAACGGGCATATGAGGAATACCTATTGAAATGCTGGTTGTTGGGTTGTTGTATGCGTATTACTTCTGAACCCACAGCTTAATGTGAGAGATTCCTTTTGGCTAGAAGGAACTACCTGTAATGGAAAGTAAGACCACCAAAAAGAATTAAATAATATGTGTAGTGAACTGCCTAGCGTGTGCTAGATCCGGGAAGTGTGATACTTCGTAGACGGCTGTCAGTCCACTATTTAAAACAATTTAATACAGGTAATAAAGTAAATTCTATTTTAATTTGAAACGATTTAGGTATCTCACTTAAAACACAATAAGAAAGATCTGATCTAACTAGCTAGGTTAGAATAGGATCCGAAGGAAAAATAACTGGCTCTGGATCTCTGCCGGTTTGAAAGAGGTCTCAGGTAGATCACAGGTGAATGAGGGTGATGTAGAATTAGGTGAATAAGTCATGGTTCTGAGTTATATGGGAAAATACAAAGATTGATGCCGGTTAAGGGTGACCGACGACGGTTGGGTGTAATCAGCACCGGTTACTGTGGAAAACTGGGAATGCCATAAAATGAGTTTTGGGTCTCCTTTGTGATTGCACAAAGGACTTTGGCTGGTCAGAATGAGGTATTGAGTGGTTTAGGTGGGATTTGGCAAGGTTTTAATAGGTATATGGAGGGGTGAGTATTAATGGAGGTCTGTGGGTGGCTAAGATAACAAAGGGTGATAATATAATGATGAAATGAAATGAACCAGAGGAGTATAATGTTTTACTTACTTGGATTCTGGTCCTGGACGCCTGTTAGTGAGGGATGAATGTGCTGGTAATAGGTTGAAGCCTGCAGATGATCACCAATCATAGGAGAGCTTCTACATGGGCTACATGTGTATTCCATTTTGCTTGGTTGGATCAAATCCTTGCTAGGGGTGAGTGCAGGAGAAAATGATTAATCTCCTTCCTTGCATGCATGTTCTTGCTGGAATTCGTTCTTAGAAGATGTGATATCTCTCAAGGATGTGCACAATGTTTTACCAACCTTCCGCCAACCTTCCAAAATAAGGCTGTTTTGGGGATTAAAAGGTGACTGATGGCGGTTCTGGCTTAACCAACGACAGTTAGGGGTAACCGGCATCGGTCAAGGTGGGATTTTCTAGGTTTACTAAACTAGGGAGATCCTCTTGATTTTCTCAGATCTCGTGTTGTTAACCTGTGGATTAGGCTGGGAGCTTATTTTAAGCAAGTGGGAATGTGGTTAGAGAGAATGTAGGCATTGATCTTTAGGGTTTGGGTATGTCTTAGTTAGTTATGGTAGCTTACTAAGAATAGGACTTAGGGTGAGGTGGCTAGATGAGGTGTCTAAGTGAGGTGTATGTGTGGATATTATCTAAATTAATATATTTAAATAATGAATATGGTTATGATAATGAATTAATTTAATTTAATTAATATTAGTGGGGTGAAGGGGGCCATGGCCAGTTTAATGTAATGAAGGGTGTTAATTTTTCGAGGGACCAAAGGGGAGTGTGACCTAATTTTAGTGTCTACAAGTCCATATCAAGTAGAAATTCCCACAAATTGAGAGATGGTCCCATGTTAGCAAAACGTAGGGATCGATATCAAATAATCCTAGGGTTTTACATTTTTGACATAACAGTTTTGGTGCACACAGTGGGACAAGCATTGAAAGATACTTATTTCACAGGTGTGTATCTTTGTAAAACTCCATTTCACCAAGTTTGATGTGATCTTGGTGAAGTTTCAACATTTAAAGGAATTTTCAAGCATATATAGTGAATCCATTGATCCAAAAAAAGCCATCATATCATTAGAAGACCTTTCTATTTTCTTATATCCATTTCCATCCATATTTATTCCTTTTCATTGATTTCCATTATTTCATTTTCCATTCATTCATGAATTTGTGCAATCATGACTTCATTTCCTTCTTGGAACTCTCACTTGTAGCAACGAAACCAATTCACTCCATACCCATATTATCAAAATCCTCCTCAAAATCAATTCTACGAGCCCTATCATGAAGAACCTGCATATAAACCAACTCCAAATGACCCACATGTTTGTTATTTTAACCAAAATGTTTGTCAAAAACAAGGTTATGCATATGATGGTGGAAAATCTCTGACAGATGCCAATTTCTAGAGGTAGATTCAAAAAATGGAGTTGAACATGGTGTAAACTAGGGATAAATGTACAATGAAGGTAGTCAAAATTGGTTTTAAGTTCCCTTCCCCGTGATTTGGCCCTATATCAAGCCAGTTCAGCCTTCAACAGAAACTGGACTTAATGATTGAGATGATGCCCAAACTTGAAAAATGGGTTGAGCTATTGGAGGCTCATGAATCTAGTGTTAAGAAACCTTGTCAATGTGGAAATCCCACACAAGTGTCTTACACATATCCCATTCCTCCTCCCCAACCTTAACCATCTCAGCCTAAGTTTCATATCCATAACTTTCTACCTGCCACCCCCTTGATATTTCCTCTTCTCCATCTTCTTCCTTTCCATTCTACCTTCAATTATCTGCCCTCTTTTCTTTTGAATCCCCTCCACAAAAATATTCTACATCTTCCCTTCCACCTCAACTATTAAAAAATCATTTTTAGACCCAACCCACCCCTCCTCTTGTAAATTCCCAAACCCATTTTGGGAAGATACAAATAAGAAAATCAGTCAAGGAGGGAAGAAAGTTGAAGAATCTATCAGAGAACAACTTGTAGAAAATACGAAGGATTGGGATTCAAAATTTGAAATAAATAAAATACCACATCTAATTAAGCCTTCAACAGAGGTTGGGACTGAAGAAAAAAAGTTCAAAGATGATTTTGTAGAAGAGAAAGCACAATAATAAGATGACCAACAATCTCTCTACTTTGAATGTAGTGTGTATGTTGGCACCATATTCCCAGAGGTTATTGATTCATCTCAAAGAGAAGGAAGAATCAGTTCCAAAATAAGAGGAACACATGGAGGAGAGAAAATCATATTCATAGGACTTAGATGAAGAATATACAATTGGAATCTTCTTCCTGTCATTCGTTGAATCTGATTTTGTTGATGAACCTATCCTAGAGTAGAACATCAAGGAAGAGCCTGCTGAAATCTGTCCTCATGAAGACAATAAAGAAGGTTTTGATATTTAAAACTTCATACTTGAGCATGAGAAATATGATGACACCATTGCTAAATCAATCATCATGGAGAAGGAAGTTTTGAAGGAAACAAAAAATTTTGTAGAGGAAGAGTGAAGTTCAAATCAACTTGAAAGTAAGTCCCCTCAAGAAAGTTTACTAGATGATCCCAATTATGGGATTGAGCTTGAAAGAAATGAGAAAATAACAGGGATGAACCCATTGGTTCCAAAATTCCCTTGCTCAATTAGGTATTTGGCTAGCTTGAAGCCAAAAGTAAAGTTGCAACAAGTCGTGCTCATTTCAGAGCATGAGAATGAGGTTTAATGTGTCAAAGTTCAGCTCCAACACCTCAAAACAAATGTTGAACAACTAAAGGAGGTATACATCTTGTTTTTAGCTAATAATTTGAAGAAATAAGAAGTGTGGATCATGTTTTCACCTCCACCATGTGATTTTGTTGCTAAACAGATCAAATGGCCATATTTTGTGAGGAAAGGTAGTTATTTCTCACAACTTGTTGTAGGTTTATTTTAACTCCCTTTGCCTCTGGTTCGAGTAGATTAGGTAGGTTTTTTGTTAGCAAAAGAAGTTCATTGTGCACACTCTACATGTCTTCCGCTGAAGCATGTATGATTTTTATATGTTTGTACATAGTATTTATGGTGTTTTATTACTTCTGCATAGTTCAATCCAGTTTAGGTAGTATCCTTGGCCAAATCAGATTTTGGGGCAACTTTCAAAGTGTAACTTTTTTGGCCCCAAGATATCAGTTCAATTCATAGTTCCTGTGCCTCTTCCTTGGTCATAATACATAGTAATTTTTTCATAATTTTTAAAAATATATCAAGAACTCCCAAGTAGTCAGCTTCCAGAGTAAACCAAGGTATCCCTAGTTTAGTTTGAGTAGGTTTAATGGCAGAATTAGATAGTTAGAAGCTTATAAGGTTGATCCAAAGTCCACATATCAATTTTAGGAATTTCGAGTTCGTGCTAAGTTCATAACGTCCCAAGGGTAATAAAATTTCAATGTTTTGATCAATTTTAAAGTTTTTGGGCTTGAATCCATTCCTAATGGATTGCATAAAGGCTACCGGTCAAATTTAGACTTAAAAATTACCCCTGGAGGTCACAAAACTGTTATCCAAAATCTACCCCCAAGCTAAATTTTGATAAATCATTAAAAATGGACTTAGCCATTTTTATGGGTATGAGAAGTTTAAACGGCTGCTAAATTCCACTACCCAAAAAAACTAGCCGTTGGTATTTAAAAAACTATGGGGGAAAACTTATTCATCAATGAGGTATATTGAAAAAGCTAAAAAATGTTCATTTTCCTGTCAAATGCAATGCCATCATCACAGGAGCTAGGTGGCCGAACATCAATGGTCCAAGCAGGGAGACATTGTAGAACTCTAGCATTCTTCAAATTGATTAGGCTCTATGGATCTCAAGTCCCCGTAATGAACCAAAATGGATAATATTTTGGGTTAAGGCTATGGTCAAGGTAGGTCAAAAAACCTACATAAACCTTTATAGGTAGCCACATGGTGAGAATCCAACAACCATATTTGGACACGCGTCGTCATTCCACAAAACATCAAGGAAAATGCACCCAAAAAACTTCAAACCCCTGAACTCAGCCACATTCTATAACATTTTAGGTCTGTGTGGAAGGGTGAGGAAAATTTAGTGGACACAACTAAAAAGAATGGATAGACATCCTGATTAAAAGGTGTCAGGTGGTGGGAGATCAACGGTCCTAAAAGGAAATGTGTCAGCATTTTGTCAAAAATTTTGGCGATGGACTCCTATGGATATAAAGTCTTTGGAATGAAAAAAATTTGATAAAAATGGATCGGGTCTGAGAAAGGGTCAATAAGGTCTAAGAGGACATGTGGCACATTTCTATAGAGACATTAGTTTAAGTCTTCCTAGGTAATAAAGTGTGATTCAAAGGCTCAACCAATGAAAGGTGAACACATATCATACGTTGAGTCTTTTTATCAACTCATATTTTACAGTTTTCAATAAGATCTTTCAAACAAAGTACTTAGAGTTTTATCATTGGCTCACCTTTCATAGTCTGATAAATTTGATGGAAAATAAGTCTGACATAGGTAAATTTCAAAGGAATGTGACAGTTTCGTATTGGCTTACATTTCTTAATGTGGCGGGTGAAGGAAAAGGAAAAGAAAGGAACAAAAGACTAACCAATGAATAAATAACACATGGAAACATTCAAACTAGTGGACACATTGATAGAGGAAATATCTGAGGCCAATCAAATGCTACTACATCTCAATTTCATGTGCTCCTTACAATGCAAAATTTCAAACCCCAAGCTCCAAATTGGGAAAAAAAAATTATTGTTGGAAAGGTCTCCTCGAGACGTTCAATTTGGCATCATTAGAATTGGATTTTGGTGGCAATTGGTGGGAAAAAAATGTCAAAAATAGTTTAGGCCATTAATATGCAAAATCAAATGGCTCAACCACTTGAATTAATGAAGTATGGGCTCTTCCTTCTATAAGCCAAACAAACTTGGGGGATGCACCTAACATACCATGTTGCAAATAAAAACAAATCTTCATTAATGAAAGATCAAATATGATCTTTTTCCTTCTTCTTTCTCTCTTCCTTGATCTATACAATGTAAAATCCTTCATTTTGTAAAGGATGACTCTTTTTTGTAATGGCACTATGCCCAAATGGTGGCTAAATTCCCACAAGTTTCATACCTCTAACTTGGTCTCTGCAATGTAATCTCTCCTTTTTCCATGATTGTAATTGAATTGTGCATATTTTAAGCTATATAGAATCTATTTTTTGGCACATTTGTCTACCCTGGCTCATTTTATTTGCATTCTTTCCTTTCAATTCTATTTTGGTACATTGTGTGTATCTCCTACTTGTAGGTTCCATTTTTCTATGTTGTTAATGTGAAGCAAGGTTTATTTTACATAGTTATTTCCTATGGCACATTTTTCTGCCACATCTCTCATGTTTTCTCCCTTTCCTTCCCCTTGTGTAGATCAATCAACCCCTTTTTGGTGCTATCACCACCCCTTAGCTTAGGATTTCCCCTTTTTTCATCTTTCTAACCCCCTCTCTCCCTCCCTGGTCCCTTAGAATGGTTATTCTAGGATTATTTAGTTGCATATTCCATCCTAGGAGTAGTGTTTGTAGTAGATTTAGGTCGAGGAAGTTGGCCTTCTCTAGAGTTCCATCTCAAGTAACAATTCCCACAACTTGAAATATGGTCCCATGTTAGCAAAGAGTAGGGACCTATAACAATTAGATCCTATGGTGCTACTTTTTTGACAAAAAAACTTCCTAAGGTGTGTTGACAAAGAGTAACAAAAAAAATTTAAAGGCATATAATGATCAATCTTGTGGTGGGAATTTCTCATTCATGGTCACTGCACACAAGTTCCTTCAAGGGAAATACTACTAGCCTAATCTCTTTCAAGATTCTCAATAATGGGTATCTAAGTGTGAGCCTTACCAATATTTTGTGGGAAGACCACAACTTATTGCACTCCCACTTAGACCAATGGTGATTAAAGAGCCTTTCCAACAATGGGGTCTAGCTTTCATCGATTTTCTTAATACCCACTCAAGTGTAGTTCATACCTTCCTGCTCACATAAATGAACTACTTAACTAAGTGGGTTGAGGCCATATCGGTCAAGCAATCCAATTTAGAGATAGTATTTAACTTCATCAAAGAAAATATTATTATCTATTTTGGATTTCCACATAAAATATTTGTTGATAATGCCACATATTTCTCTTATATGGAATAAAATTAGTTCTGTTATGGATATGAGATATTTTGAGCACATGTATCTGACTATTACCCTTAGGGGAATAGGTGTATTGAAACTAGTAACAATAACCTTATGATAATTATATGGAATATCATAGATTAGAATTAGAGAAATTGGTACAAGAAGCTATATGATGCATTATGGGATGATTGGATCACTTTGAAAGAGGCTATTGGTATGTCTTCATTTTAGATCCTATATTAGATAAATGAAAATTTTCCAATCACTATAGAGTTACCGGCATTATAACTGATCAAAGCAGTGGAACATGGTGAGTTCCAAGAATCACTTGATAAAATAATTTGTACTTGGAAAATCTATGCAAAGATAGGGTGTTGGTGGTTGATCGGCTAAGATACCATCAATTTAAAGTAAAGAAAATATTTGATAAGAAGGCAAAGAAGAGATATTTTCAAATTGGTGACCTTTTCCTACTATGGGATAAGAGGAGAGAACCAAAAGTAAGTCACGGGAAATTTTGATTCACTATAGCTTGGTGTATTTCATATATGGGACACATGTGGAGAGAATACCTTAAAACTATCTTATATGGATGGAACTCACTTATAATATCCTTGTAGTGGGAAATATCTGAAACTATAAAAACAATGAAAATAGGTTTTTCCCCGCATCTATCATAGGTTAATATAGGTTTTTGTGTTTCCCTTTCTATCATGTGTTTCCCTTTATGTAATGCATTATTTTCAATAAAGAGGTTTTATTGTATCCATTCTTGTTATGTAATGACTCTATAGCCCAATGGATAGGGAAATGGTCCTCTTAGTGTCTTGATATTATGTGGTTCATACTTGTTCCTCTAAATTTTGGTTCAAAATTACAAGTAAGAACACCGAATATATTATTCACATCATAATCTCTTTTCTATTTAACTGGATATATGGAAAATATATAGAAAGATATTTTCCTATAAAATAGGAAACCTCCTATAACAACTCAATAAATACGTGAATTTGTTTTAACAACTTCACTTACAAACAATATAACGATTATTATAATTATGAGTTGTTTCTAAACAACTCAATATAATAATAAACTACAAATATTAATTACAAATAATTTTTACACTAATGATATGCCTAACATTGAAGCCCTTAGTGTGAACATTATTTACTGATATCATCCCTTTAATGTGAACATAGAAAAAATGCACCATAGAACTAGAACCAGAATCATATGCCTCCACATAATTTTAGGCCTACATACTTTTGGCTTGGATCTTGCTATCTGGATCTTACTGCACATGACCAATATGCTTCACCATAGTGAAACCCATACTAGATTATCACACTTCCACCGATTCACCTACATACACCTACTCAATAATTCCCACTTTCACTTCTAGTGAACAATATATTTCATCGGTTGATCGATGTTATAAGTACAATAGTTGAAGGATATTTGTAGTCAGAGGATCACTCTAGTTTAGCTACCCTCCTATACAATTGTTCTCAATATCCAAAATGAAAATATTCCTTTTTTTGAATCAAAACAGGGGAAGGAAACCACACACCACTTTATTCTACACACACAACACAACTAAAATAATATAAAATATTTCCACCAAATTTTAATGTGACCCCATCGTTGGTGACTGACAAGAGGTGTTGATCACCCTGTATCCTCCGTTGTCTCTTGCCTCCAATATGATGTTGCTAACCAAGTCAGATGTGATCATGGAGCTCAAAATACCTTCAATAATTTGGACGTTGTGTACAAGAGAAAATGTGTCCAAAATTGAAATGTAGGTAAGAAACTTCTATTTTTTGGACTTTGGACGATGACACTTTTTACAATGGCATTGACTGACAATATAAACTTTGACAACTCACTACTAAAAAATAAGGTAATACGAGAAGTATGAAATTTAAATATTGTTTGACAAAGAATTTTGATATGTATTACTTTTAACATTATGACTCGACTCAAATTACAATTTACAAGATTTAGAAATGACATTGATGGACTAGAATTAAACACAAATATGAAAATCAACCAAAAAAAAATACCTAAAAATTGTGAGAACGATGTGTGAATGAGGTGAGAAGGTAAAATGGTCCTCAACAGCTCTATCAACCAAATCATATGCAAATATAGTCAAACTGAATGTAAAGAGTCGTTTATCATATATATGCAAGTCAAATGTTCAACGATGTTATTGTTAACCATTGCATTTTATCCTTAGATTCTAGTGCCATGAACAACATTAATTTCTCATCTACTTCCTCATATGAATTGATAGGTGTCGATCCTTGAGGACCAAAAACCCCATTAATTTGCATGCCCAATGAAAATAAAACCAAATCACAAATACTACAGGTTAGATTGAATCCATGATAGAAAAATGATCATCATGATAGTGTCAAGGTTGCAAAGACTTCAGAGACTATTTGTAATCTACATTTTTCCTTTTCCAATACCATAAATGATTATCACAAGCATTGAAAATGCAAGTTTGAAGTAGCAAAATCAAACTAATTTTCCAGAGAAAAAATGTAGGTAGATTTGCGCACAGGATGCTCTATGAATATTAATGCAAAAATAACTGATACCAAATGATGATTTTTTCTTCTCCTTGAGTGGTTCCAAGCAAAAACGTGGACTACAAATTAGGTACAAAACTTGATAGAGATCCAAGGCCAATGATTTTCCAAGCTATATCTGCAAATGCTTCAATTATCTCCTACACATATCTTTATAATCTTTTGACTCAGATCATGAAACGTGTGGTGAATAAGATCATTTATCACCTGAATTATATATATACATGTGAATATCTAGATATGCATCATTGTATGACAAGAACACACTTATATTTAATTAATAAGAGAGATCAAATTTGGATACGATAAGGAACAGATCTGTAAGAAAAACATAAACTAGAAATTGATTCAATCACATGGAACTGTCATTACCAGGGGAAAGAATATCTACAAAACTACCCCTTAGATATCTATTTCTACATAGTAAACACAGAGAAAAACATCACTCTAATACCAAATATAGATTTTGGTTTAGAATTGCAAGTAGGAACACCAAATATATTATTCACATCATAATCTCTTTTCTATTCAACTGATATATCATGAAAAATTGAAAAAAAAAATCCATGACAACTAAGCCCACACTTAAAAAATCCTTGAACTAGGTAATGTAAACCTACCCTCTGCAGCCAATTGCTGACTATGTAAACCCCTAATCATGGTTGGAAGAGGGATATGATAAACTGATATTTTTAAAGTGTGTTTCATTGTGCAGGTAATTTGTTGGGAATCAATTCATGGATTCATTTTTATCCACTTTGAAGGAACTACTCCCGGAGGCCTAAAAAGGCCTATTTTCAGGGTTTTTGCACCTAATGAACACCCTTGACAAGAGATGAACCAAGAAGAAATAATGCATCCTAAGTAGTGTGTGATAAGAGATATTATATCATTATTTAAGGTAATTTTAGGAAATTTTTGCAAGGAAAACAAGTTTAGGAACAAGTTATGCAACACGGGCTACTTATAGCATGGTGCAAGGGAAATGAAAAGAAGTAAAAAAGATAGTGATCTTGTTCTGAATGGTTTAGGAGCCTCGGGTATTTTCATGAAGTGAAAAAATACTCATCAAAAATATAAGTATTCATAATTCACATTTCGAAAGGTTTTGGATATTCTACTATCTGGATTTTGAGATATTGGCCTGATAGTGCAGATGAAGATCCTTGATCCTGGTGGAGATTCAAATGAGCATTCTAGGAGTTTCTATGGGGATTTGAGGACCTGATTAAAATCCCAATGATGAAATATTTAATTCCCTCTTCACTCAAATGTGTGTTGGTTGTCATTTTCATCATCATCCTTTTTGGTGGCAATCACTTTCACTAGCGTATAGGTTTGAGAATAATCATAAAAGGGGGTAAATTTCAAATTTCAGGAAGAGTTGGCTCCTAAATGTTGTGGGAATGATCTCATCAGACATTTTGGAGATGAAATCATATAATTTTTACCTAGGTAACTCTCAGGGAAGCTCCAGGGGTAAAGAATCACTCTTTGGTGTCTATTTTTGGCAGTTGTTGGTGAAGGCAGGGTTTCCAAAAGTATCCATGGCACATTTTTCACACCTTGGATGCAATTTTTCACCTTTTCACTTGGTGAAAAGATGCATGGGGTTAAAAAAATTGTGCCACCAAGGTGAGGGAGAGATGGTAAGAAGTTTTTGTCACTTTGAAGTGACTTTGTTTGGTGGTTAAGTGAGTGTTGGGCACTCACAATTTTGGCCCCCTCCCCATGATCAGCATGACCCATGGCACACTTGGGAATCCTTGATGCACCTTTTCACCTAGTGCAAAATTGCATGAGGTGCAAAAAAAAATGTTCCACTCAAGGGAGGATGAGCTTTTTCGTCACTTAAGTGACAACTTTGTGTGTTAGGTAAGTGTTTTCCACTCACACCTTCCAACTGGCCCCTCCTCCATGATGAATCCTTCACCCTTGGCACACTTTTCAGCCATGTTTAACCTTTTCACCTTGGTGAAAAAATTGCATCAGGTGCAAAAAAGTGCCACCATGGAATCACCCTTCTCTCGTCACTCACAACTTCAAACTTGCTTCCTAGGTGTTGTTTTCACTCACCACTCAACAAGCTTGTCCCCCTCCTCATGATGGCTATACCCATGGCACATTTTCACCAGTTTTATACACTTTTTCACCTCATGTCCCACTTAATAAATGTGGTAAGGTGCATGAGAGGCTCTCAAACCCATTTAGTAAGTCTTAACTCACCCTCAACCCGGGTTAAGAGTAAAAGTGCTGCCAAGTGAGTCAAGGGTGAGTTTAGCTTAACTAGGGTTAATGTTTCAAATATTTAAACAATCCTTATCCATTTTTGAGCCCATTTTTAAAATATCTCCTCCCTCCATTTCTTTTGTAACTATGGTCATGCTCAAATTTCACCAAGAAACCCCTATGCCAAAAACCACAAAATTTGCTCATATCTCACCCATTTTTTACTTTGTTTCTCCTAAAATTTTTCATGTGCACTCCAATGGTGAACACCTTTGAGATGATCCAAACCTCATCACCATTGATCCTCTAATTTTTTACATTCACCTACCTAAATTTTTCAGCATAAAAAGTTTCCTTTTCAAATTCAGAGAAATCATCGAGGATAAAAACACCTAAAAATTGGAGCAAGAAATCACATTAAATTCCTAATCCAACAAGACAATTTTCATCCCAATCGGACAACTAGAAGGCCTACTTCTATTTTTAGTAATTTGACATCTAATCCTTACTAAAAATATCAAGTTTTATAATGAATAAGTAACCATCCTAAACCCTCTATGCAATCCTCAAGTTTGGGACTCCAAAACTGAAAATTGTGAAATTGGGAAAAATTGGCTAAATTTAGAAAGTAAGGGTGAGGTGTGACTTACTAAAAATAGTAAGTTCTTAATCACATCCAAATTTCACTACACCTAATCTCATCATTTCATCACTTCTCCGAGAAACCATGAAAATCAAATACACTAGGTATGATCCAATTTCATCCCTATCTACTGAATAGATGCTTGTGGGAGACAAGAATGTAGCCCACCTAGATCTAGAAGAAATAAGGAATCAAATGAAAAATGAAGTAAGAGATCCAAGTGTAGGAAAATATAGTTTCTAGTGGGATTTTTAGAGTAGGAGGTCACCCACTTTCAGTTCAGAGCACTAAATTGGTCTTAGCTTGTGCCAAACATTATGACCCTGCCTCTCAAACAATCACTGCAGATGACAACTCATTACTGGAAATCCTGACTCAAAAGGTGATTTCAAGTTTCCTACAAATTCCAACTCAAAGAAACATGGTGATCATCACAAAATAATTTTCAACTCAACAAGTGGCTCAGGATATAATCCTATTTGCAGGGGATTGTAGTTTGCTCCTGGTTGAAACCTAGGAGAAAACCATCAAGGCTACCAAAGTCACTGTCAAGGAGTGAGTTTCACGAAGCCTACTCAAATGCCATTGTCTTACTAAGTAGAGTAATGGGCAAGGAACACACCAAGGACTTCCAGGACTGGATGGCCCAGTTCATGTTGACAATCATGGAGGGAAATCAAATGATAGATTGGGGCCAGATCATCAGTGACAATCTCCACCAGCAGCTGATGTAACTTTTCACCACCAAGAGATTCACAATGACCTCATATCTAGTGTATGCCCTCACATACACTATACCATACAGAGGATTTTTTTCTCCCAGAATGTTCCTCAGAGATCCCCTACCTTTGAGAAGTACAAACATATCACCTTCAAGGAAAGAAATGTTCATTTCACATGGGTGAATGATGCATTCACCATGTTCATCATCCATATCCTCAAAGGAAATCCTGAAAGAAGAATCTCTCCTCAGGAATTTGAGTTGATTGAGAAGTATGGGTGTCATTTCACACAGTTTCATACCTTCACCTACATCGGGGTGAGTGGATTTGATCTTCCTCTACTTAGGTTTCCTAAGTATCCTAGTGATAAGATCATTATGGTATAGATCTACAGGATAACTTTCTCATGTGCATCTCAAGTGCAAGGGTTCAAAGAAGAAAGGAATCTCATTCCCCATCTCACTCAGTGTCTTCTCCTTTAAGAGTAGCAAGTGGATGCCACAAACATTGAGACCTCCCTGACTGTGCATTTCATCTGTTTGCATATGTTCCTAGCCCCAACTTTGACATAAGGAAATATCCCGAGTCTTTCTATGTTCCTGGATTGCATCATATTCCCCAATTGGAAGACTATTGGGAAAATTGTGTGGATGACCTTGAGGTCAGGAAAAGAGACTACATGAGGATGACGATGGAATAGAAGGAAACATTTGGATTTGACTGGTTCACTGGAGGAGTTCAAGAAGACGATTTTGAGTTGTTTGATCTAGAGTACTAGGTAGTGAAATTATCTCCCCTTCCTCCTCCCTCATGGAACATTTGTGAATATGGAGATATCAAGGAGTGGACCAAAGTGGTGATCCAACTATCAAGGTAATGGTTCACAAGAAATAAGGCCTCTAGTAAGGAATAAGGAACCACTTTAACCATACCTAAAGCACTATCACACTCACCATCTCTCAAGGAGCCTGAGAGAGTTGTATTGGTTCATCCCATTATGAGAAGACCTACAAGAGGAAGGTAATGGAAAAAAAATCACTAAATTTTCCTCTCGTGGAGTCTCACAAGAAAGCTAAGGTTAGGGAGGAACAAG
Source organism: Taxus chinensis (assembly GCA_019776745.2). Classification (NCBI taxonomy): domain Eukaryota; kingdom Viridiplantae; phylum Streptophyta; class Pinopsida; order Cupressales; family Taxaceae; genus Taxus; species Taxus chinensis. Next base: position 373,448,437 of record CM034157.1, read on the forward strand.
TTTAAGAGAAGGAACAAGATGAATAATTGGAACAAGGAGAGATTGACCCCTCCCAATCTCTTATGCATCAAGTGGAGCCAAGTGTCTCATATGAGGAAGTTGATTCAAATCACAATGAGAAATCATTGATCCCACAACAGGCACTGCAGAGATCCATGACATCTTTTTCCACACCATTGGATCCATTCCCATGGGTCCATGACTTGCTCAGCGTAGAGAATCAAGAACGGTGCAACAAGTTGCAACACCGAACCTCGAGGCCATCTTGAAGTACATGAAAGCCAAGAAGTCAAGGAAAACACAAACAACTTCAAGGTTCTACACTGAGGCTTCCAAAGCTTAGTTTGTAGAAGTTTCAAGACCCAAAGGTGGAACAAACCTTTGGAGGAAATGACCCTAAATGACTATGAGATGACCAAAGTCTCACTTGGTCCAAGGCTACACATGAGGGTGACACTCATCTTTTCAAGGAGTCTTCAACTCAAATATTGGAGTGGAATGAAGAATACAAATGAACCATCAACCAATTGGAGGAACATGTGAGGACCTTGTCTTCATATGTGCAGTCATTTTTGGAACCAGGCTCATCATCCTTTCCTTTAGTTGAGGTGGTATCACCCATCAGCAGATCTTTGACCCGCAAGCCCTCAAGAAAGCCCAAGGATTCATAATGCAGGGAAGGGAAAATGACAAATGGGTGGGAAAATCATTGAAAAAGGGTAATGTTCTTTTACTTGAGGTCCTCTCCCTATTCTACTTCTTTTCAAGTAGCATCTCAAGAATCAAAGGCACCATGGTGGAAATGGAGAAAGAAAAGATGATATGGGATATTTTTTTCCCATAGACCTCTGAAATGGGGAGTCTTGACTCCTCATTCTTGATAAGCAAAAATTTGATCATGGACCTAGCTGAGAACTTGTCTGCTATTTGGTTCCACACCATGGCTGCAAGGTGTGATGTACTAAAGATGATTTTTGTCAAGAGCTTGAGGAGTGAGAACAATGCTCAAGGAATTCTTTGAAGATCTAAGAAAATGTGTAGAAGAGCTTGGGGCCTCTCCTATCATTGAAAACACATCTTTGGAAGAACTCATGACTCCTTTTCAAGAAATGGTTTGGAAAGAGGCAAGGAGATCCCTTATCCTTCAATGAAGACACCCTAGAGTCACTCGCAACAATATTTGGTTATATTTAAACATTTCTCAAGATCACAAAAGTTGGTTTACTGAGTGCAAGAAGGTTAAGTCACATTCCAGAGGACTTGGATCAACACATTGGAGTATGTGAGCATTCCTCAATTAGAGAAGATCACACTGTGGTATTCTGTTTTTTCAAATGGGTGAAAGGGCTTGAGTATTGAATTTCCATGGGATGCATCGGAGGTGGAATCTTCATCATAGGAATGGTCTTCATCAAACAGTTGAGTTACTTCATCCTTCTTCATTCTCTTTCTCCTTCTTCTATTCTCACTCTCCTTCTACTCCCTTTCTTCTAATTCTTCATTGTGTGTAATAATGAATTTTTGTCTTATTCATTAAAGTGACTATGTAATATTTGTGCAATGTAAAATTCCCTTTTGCAATTATAAAAAGGGGACTTATTTTGTCTTTCCTAAGGATATTTGAAAAGTCACTTTTAATGGGAATATGAAAATTCATGTGTGGGGTAGATGAAGAGATGGATTGTAAAGCTATAAAAGGAGATGACCTCCTCATTGTAAGGGATGGTTAATTCTTGTTTACTAGCTCCCATTGTCTTTCTAGGAACAAGTGCCTTCATTTCCTCTATTCTCTTGTCTATTTTTATTCTATCTCCATCTCAACTTATACTCCATGAGCATTGTAAATTGTGAAACATGATATAATAAAACTTTGTATTTCTTGTTGATTGTTCCTTTTTCTATGTGAATGGATTTCTTCTTATTGATGGAAGTGAATTATTTTGATTTTAATGAAATAAACTCAAGTTATGCTATTTGTTGATTAAAATCTAATTCTCATTTCCCTTCTCCTATCTCTCTCTCTCTAAGAAATGTTATTCCCTTGTACTCCATACAAGCAAGTGGACAAAGGTTTAGGGAAGTATTCTTGTGTGATCCCCGGTCTACGAGCTACCCCCAGAAATTAGTTTAGTTTACATATTCATTTCTTTGCTTTCAATAAATGGAGCTGCCCCATTCAAGTAGAGGGACCTAGTCCCAGAGCGTTGGTGAAATCCCACAATTTTTCCTCACGACAAATTATTTCGCCAACAGATAGGAATGTTTTTTATTTTGGTATTGAATTGAATGTAGATAAAATGATATGTGGAACACAAGCTATTTTAAACCAATAATGTAAATAGTAAAAATAGGTGATATTTTTTAGAACTGGTTTTCAAATAAATTTGTAAAATAACAATCAAGTAGTAAAGGAAAAATAGGATTTTTTAGAACATATTTTTGAAACGGTTTTGAGAAAACAATCAAAATAGAAATGGAAAATAGGATTTTTCTAGAATGTATTTTTGAAAATATTTTCAACAAACAATCAAAAACATTACAAGGAAAGGTTGGCCCTATTTATGAAGCTTCCTAGGGATTTGGAAAATTCACTCACCAATAATTGTATAAATAAGCACACAAATTGGAAAATTTCTAACTACGGACTATATCATGCAATCAATTAAGAATGGGGTTGTCACCACAAACAAATTTTGCTATTCCTCACGGGTAAAATACTTAAACAGGAATGGGTGTTACCCATTTCATTGGTTGCTTCCCTCGATGTGCCAAATAATTTGGGGTTCTTATGTTACTTCTCAAAATGAGTTGTAGGACTATGTCCAATTACTTCCCATAGTTAAGCAGACATGTTCAAACTCTTATCCGAACCTACAATGTAAATTTGTAATTAGTTTATTAAAAAATTGGGAATTTTTTATATTTCTTTGATTGAGGAATACTACGTGCAAAGTATTAGTAATTTGCTTGCTTTATTTTGGTAAGATATTTCCCAATTTTGCAATGGTCCTACACACAAATGATTAGAAATTTTCTTATATCCTTGATAGTAGAATAAAAAAAAAGATATCAGTCATTTCTGATTTGCAAGATCGTTTAAGAGCATGAGAAAAGATCATACATGGATTTGATTAAAATATAAACAAATAGATATATGAAAATATAAGATGTTAGCACTATTATAAATGGTAAACAATATATTTGGATCAGCTACACATAAAACAACAAAAAAGTAAAGACGAGAAAGTTGGAAAACTAAAAAATTGAAGTAAAAGTTAACACAATATGCTAGTGTTTGTACAAATACGCTAGCACACCCAATGATATGGTAGTGTGTAAAGAAGTATGGTAGTACGTATAGTTATCCATAACATGTGAACATATATGGTAATACATTAATGATGATGGAAGTGCATGAATAATGACAGTATCATGTGAATTTATACACTAACATGTGAAGTTAAAATGTAGCAAAAATTACGTGCAACACTAGTACAAGTAGTGTTATGCTAGCATGGGTAACCTATACATATATAAAAATCACTACCAATTTGACTAGTTTTTTTAGAACTTATCTCAAATTACTCCATGAAAAGCCCTGTAAATTGGTTGGTCATTTAAAAATAGATAGAAGAACACAAAAACAAGGTTAATTTTATGAAAAATGATGAATAAATGAAAAATATGTGGTTTTTTCCCATTGGGCATGCCAAAAATGTATACAAAGAAAAACTACATAATGAAAGAAACAAAGCAAATAAAAGCAAACCATTTCCGTCATTTGTATCTCCTTGTAACCTTAGATGAGAGTGCTAAATTTTGGAATGAAACACCGAGCTTATTGAATCTCCTGATCAAATTTATTTTTGGTTACTCCAAAATTACTCCAAATGGAAGTATATTGGATATGAGTAAAGCAGTTGAATGATTTATTTGATAGTAGATTCATGATCATTTGGACAACATAACATCTTATTATATTGAATGATAATGCAATTCTCAAAGCTGCCAAAGATTATAATTGGATAAGAATGAGTGATTACTTATAGAGGAAGGAATGGAATTCCAAATATAAGATTTGTATAATTATCTTGTCCAATCTGAAGTTAACTAAAGAAATATTGAATTATTTAATTGAGTTTTCAATATATTTAAGAAGATGAACTATTGTTTGAGCTTACATAGATGAGTTATTTTTGAGTTGGCCAAGTTTGCACATGTTTTTGCACATTTGGAATTAAAATATTGATTCTTTGACTTTTGTTTTATTCATCCAAAAAGGTGATGTGAGTTTTACCCTTTTGCATTGGTTTGATTTAATTATAGAATGTCGTGCTTTTTTTGATGTATTTAATTAATTCAAATGCATGTTTGATTTATTATAATTTTTTCCTCGTGCACATGTATTTAATTGATTTATCTTTTAATTAATTCCTTTTTCTCTAGTTAACTTGAGATGCTAACTACTAAAGTGATATTAATTAATTGGATAAGAGGTGAAGTGTAAATGGATAATGTAGGAATTATTTAATTATTGATATTGAAATATTAACTAAAAATAATAGGATAGGGGATGAATAATAATGATGATAGGATTAATTAATTAATTCTAAGAATAGTATGTGAATGTAATAGGGTCCATAGTGTGAATATTTATTAATTTGAGACCATGTTTGAGTGATATGAATGATTAAGGGAGTTGCGGGATAATGTTGTGCAGTACCATTAAAAGTTGTAAAATAGAGGTATATATCAAAAGTGGTTGTAAACGGTCATAATGCACTGTGAAGTAATTATAGGATGGTTCTGGAAGATTAGAATGTGTAATGTAGTATTTTAGAGTGTCTATAATATGTGTTTTAGCTTTTCCTATGTTTTGTACATTGTCATCTCTATTTTGGATACAATTCAGAAATCCCTTATATTCTTCTAATGGTTCCTTCTCTTTCCTTAGATCAGGAAACTTGTAATTATATGCACATCATATTTGGGGCTCACTAGGAATATATGCATGTCCCAAACATTTGTATTTCCTCTATGATCTAGTAACAACTTGGATACTTCTAGTTTCTTTAGGTAGCACATTAATCATTTGACATTGTGTAGCTATTTTTCTATTAGTTGTTTCTCCAATGTAAGGAAATATTAAGTTTTATGTTGTGAATGTATCCTAAAATATGTATATAGTAATTCTCACTTTAGATTTTAAGGGTAATATTGTGTTTGATTCAATTATTTTTAAAGGTAACATATCACTATGTTGTCATATGTTTTTATAAGGGAAAAATTTAACTTGAAAACATGACAATTATACCCTACTACTAAATTTTTTTATTAGGAGTCCTCCCAGACCCTCCTTCAGATCAACTCACCCTTATGTCAGGCATATCAAACCCTTCCAAGTGGTCCTTTGTATTGTTTCAACCTTTTCCATATGTGATTTAGGAAAATAAATTCATTCAAGTGCTTCCAAGATGGTACCTTTCAAGACAAACTTTTCAAGAAGCTTAAGAATGGTTATTTTTAGCCTTTCTAATACTAGTGCACACCCTCCAGAGTAGAGTAGAAGAAAAAATTCATCAAGGAGTGGTATTGATGAGATAGGAACATTTTGAAACCTATGTGGATATCGATAATGTTCTACAAATATTAATAGATTGACACAATTAGATAATATTGTGTAGCTAGAGGCAATACATTGTGATTAATAAAGTGACTAGAAGTGGAGTCGAAGAGAGGGAGTCATTATAGGGATGGTGTTAGTAGTACATCATTATATGATTCAAAACAATGCAACACAAGGTGGAATCATGTAACCTACATGAAATGCTAAGAGGTGAGCTAAGAAATTTGAATAATACGTGAGTGTTGAAGTATAGTTCATGACACATGGAAAGAATGAAAATTCCATGGGATATGTAATACACAAAAATAAGAGCTCAATGTCAAAATATTCTTGGAACTTGAAGGCAGAAGGTTAAAAAAATTTCCAAATGGGGAAATTTGACTGACATCATAGAGTGCATGCATAAAACCGGTGAATTTCAACCACTTTCCATGGGTAGACTACTACTTGTAGGAAGGTTTGTTCAAAAGGAATGCAATTGTGTGTACCTCAAGGGTAAATAAGATAAAAATAGATCCAAGGGAAATAGTTCAAAGGATTATATGATCACTTCATCATAGACAAGACCTTAGTTCAACTAAGTGAGGTATTATTCATTACTTATTTCTAAAAACTTTTGAAATTTTCAATTGGAGAAAAAAGTTTCTAAAAACTATGGGAACGCCTAAATATGGATTTTGTCTTGGATTTACCTAGAACGCAAAGGGCTTGTGATTATACATTTTTTCTAATAGATTTTTAAGATGTCTCATTTTATTGGTTATAATAATATTGTTATGTTACACATGTAGCTAACTCATTTCCCAAGGAATTTATGGGATTGTATAAATTTTCTACATGGTATCATCTAAGAGAGAGTTCATTGCACTTTGTGGAAGAATTTGAATACAAAGTTACAGTCTAGTTATGTATGTCACCCATAAGATGATGGTCAAATGGAGGTCATCAACAAAAAACTTAGCAATTTTCTAATTTATGGGTCAGAGATAAGGTAAGGACATGGGATATAATCCTTGTGATAGTGAATTTTGTGTGTAATAACTATGTAAACCAAAGTGCTAGGAAGTCACATTTACATTTATTTTATGTACTAGTTCCAATAGGAGTTAAAAATTTGTGTGATATTTTGTAAAAAAAGGGAATATGTGTAGAAGTTGAAGACTGTGCATGATACATGAAGGATATGAATGAGAAAATCACATACATAGTTGAAGAAGATTGATGTATAGAAAAATGACTGTGAAGATATAAAGAAGGGAGAGTGGAAGTTCAAAGTGGAAGACATGGTTCTTGAATACCTATGCAAAGATAGCTTCCCAAGAGGAACATATGACAAATTGAAGTGGAAGAAGATTAGACCATATAGAGTCTTGAAGAAATTTCATTCAAACAGGTATAAGGTAGCACTACCATTTGGGATAGAAATTTTCCTATCTTAAATGTTCAAAATTTGTTCCTATACTTTGAGGGACATAAAGATGAAGTAAAAAAACAAGTCAACGTAAATTATAAGCACTAACTACCATAGAAATTATGTGAAGGAGTTCAAGTTATTCTAAATTCATGCATATCAAATACAATGTGCAAAATGGAATGGAGAGAAAATACAATAAAATGAAAAAGGTGTAAAAGTTAAGGATGAATCTTGGATTACCACAACCAAAATTTCTAAATTTAGTCAATATATTGAATCATGCATGAGAAAAGGCTTATGTTTATTCTTATTTGAAGGGTGTGATGTAATATCATCAGGGTTCACTTGTAATCTTACATTACCAACTAGAATTGGGTGTTAGGAGGATAAAATCTTATGAAATTATATGTATCTTTGTGTGACCTTGTGCAATATTGTGTAATGTGTTGTATGTAAGAAGAGATAGAAAACACACGAGGATTTAGAGGATTTTAAAAATCCTTTAGATTTGTGCTCTTGAATATTCTTTCATAGGGACAATTCTTACTCATACATTTATTAGGATATGTGCCTCACATGTATCTTGAATTTTTACAACTGTCAACGCTTGAAACTCTTACAAACCTTGTGATCTTTCTTCCCACCTATTAGTGAATTTTATAAAATTTTACACCCCTTCATAGATCCGTGTTATTTTCCACAACTATCAAAATCAATGCAGTTGGACCTAAAAACTTTGTCCTTGATTTTTTTCTTCACCAATGGGATGAGTAGTAAAATTGGTATAGTTTGATTGAATGAATTTTGCCCCACGAGTAATGACCTACAAACCAAATGAATTGAATTGATAAAGGTTTGATTGATTCAAGGAATATTTGTAAATGTGTCTTTAATTGAAAATCTATCTTTACTTATTTCTCCATATTCTATAATTAAATAAACCAATAATTATGTAAGGCATCTTGGGATAATATCAAGCATTCTTAAAAGATATATCAAGAGCCATAAGGGATTTAGATCTTTGAGGAAAGTTCTAGTTTCCATATTAAGTTCTTTGTTAGTTGGTGGTGCAAATCAAACTTTCAGCAATTAATATGTTGTTCATTAAATCACAAACATTTAATCATAAAACTAGGGGACGTAAACTTTAAATAATGACAGTGTTGTATGCATAGTTACTATAGATTGAGCAACAAGGGTGGAAGCCTGATAATTGTATTAATCTCAATCAACCATTTACAATAGTGCAGGTTACATTATTTATACATATTGGATAGCCTGGATACAAACAAAAGAGGAGTTGCAACAATGCAATAACTAAATTAAAATAGAGTAGCTTCCAAATCACATCCAAGGATGCACAAATGAATAATAACAATAATATTGTTATAAATATATAACAACATCCATATTGTTTGACTGCAAACAATAATATGGTTTATAACCATATAACAACATTATTTAATTAATAAAATTAATTAAATAATTAATTATGTAATGCATAATTAATTAACCTAATATTCCCCCCCTTAATTATGCATTATCTCAAGGGATGAGGAGAGGAATTTTTTGAACAACTAGAACTTGTCACGTGTAAGTGACTTCATGAAGATATCTGCTCATTGTTCAATTGTTGGACAAAATTAAAGTTGGATGTTGTGCTTCAACACATGCTCGCGTATAAAATGAACATGTACCTCAATGTGATTTGTTCTCTCATGAAAAGTTGGATTGCGAACAAGTTTGAGAACACCTTCATTGTCAACATACATGGTGGTTGGTTTGTCCTGTGGTATTCTAAGTCCTTCCAGTATGCGGCGTAGCTATATCACTTCACAGAACAACTTCTCCTACAGAACGATATTCAGATTTTGTGGAAGAGAGAGAAACGAAGTGTTTTTTCTTACTTCCCCATGATATTGTTCTAGATCCCATAAAGAATACAAATCCAAAGTGGATTTTCTATCATCAATGTTACCAGCATGATCTGAATCCGAATATCCTGTCAAGAAGAAGTTGTCATTCTTCTTGTATTCTAGACCAAGATCCACTGATCCTTTGAGATATCTTAAGATGTGTCTTACTGCTTTACAATGACAAACTTTTGGTTTCCTTCATGAACCTGGATAAATAGCTCACTGTAAAGTTTATATCTAGTCTAGTGTAGGTCAAGTAAATGAGACTCCCGATCATCTACCGATAGAGAGTGGCACTTACCTCAGGAGATGGATCTGAATGAGATAATTGTAATATGTTCTCCATAGGTGTAATAATTTGTGTGTAATCCATCGTCCTAAATTTCTCAAGCGTTGTCTTGATATATTTCATCTGAGAAACAAAAATGTGATTCTCTTTCTGTCATACTTCCAATCCAAGATAATAGTGCATCAGCCTAAGATCAGTCATGTCGAATGATCGATTAAGATATTTATTCATCGCATCGATCATCTTCACTGAACTTCCAGTGATGAATAGATCGTCAACATAGAAAACAACAATCACAATCCCCCCCTTACTTTTCGAGGTAAATATTGGGATCGTATGGATTTCTAACAAATCCATGTTGTACAAGATGCTCATCAATTTTGATGTACCATGCCTAGGGTGCTTGTTTAAGGCCATACAGAGATTTCCTGAGTCTACATACCTTTGCTTCTTGACCAGGTACTACATATCCTTCAAGTTGAGTCATGTAGACTTCTTCTTATAAATATCTGTTTAGGAAGGCACTTTTTACGTCCATCTAGTGGACTTTCCAGCCAAACTGTGCAGCTATAGCAAAGATCATTTTGATTGCTTTGATCTTAGCTGTGGGAGAAAATGTCTCCTTGTAGTCTATGCCTTATTTTTATGCATACCCCTTTGATATTAGTCTCGCTTTATACTTTTCAATTGTCCCATCACCTTTTTACTTTGTTTTAAATATCCATCTACATCGAGTGGGTTTCTTCCATGGTGGAAGATTGAAAAGCTACCAAGTGTTATTTTTCATCAGTGATTGATATTCAAAATCCATGGCATCTTTCCAAGATTGTAGGGCTTCCTGAACTGTAGATGGTTCAAATGTTTCAACAACTCTGCTCATTAGGGCATAATTGACCTCTTCACGAGCTTGAATATGAGTTCTAGGTCCAGGATTGGATGATGTGCTAGGTGCTTCATCCAAATTTGCATCTCTTATTAATTAAGTATACTATTTAGGTAACTTCTTAGCTGTTCCATTGGATTGTGGTGGATCCAAGTTTTCACCATCATCCAATTCATCACTGTCATTTTCAGTGGGAACATCAAATTTTGTCTTCACAAGAGGTGTATTCTGCATGTTTGTTGAGTCGTTGAGTGGAGCATCTGCTTGTTTCTTCTCAAAGAACTCAACATCCCTACTTGTGTATACTTTCTTTGCTTTCGGATCCCATAATTTGTACCCAAGTGATTCTTCAATGTATCCAATGAATATCAGTTTCTCAACTTTCATATCCAACTTGTTCCTGTTCTTCTTGGGTATGTGCATGTTAGCTTTACACCCAAATACTCTTAGGTGTGCAATTGATGGTTTCCAATTTGACCATGCTTCTTGAGGTGTCACTCCTTCAAGAGCTACTGTGGGCACTCTGTTCAACAAATAGACTGCAGTTCTTGTAGCTTCTACCCAAAATGTCTTTGTTAAACCTCAGTTGTCAATCATATATCGCACCATTTCCATGATAGTACGATTCCTTCTCTCAACTATACCATTCTGCTGTGGTGTGTGAGTAGGAGGCATTTGTCGACAAATCCCATGAGCTTCCAGGTAAGTCTTGAACTCATTACTTGTGAATTCCCCCCCTTAATCTGAGTGGAGAGTTTTGATCTTGTGACCAACTTCATTCTCAACAAGTGCTTTGAACTTCTGAAATGTCTCAAAGGCTTGACTCTTATTTCTTAGACAATATATCCACATCTTTCTTGAGTAGTCATCAACACAAAGCATGAAGTATTGACATCCAGAATGACTTGGTTGCATGGGCCTGCAAAGATCAGTGTGCACCAAATCAAGCTTTCCCTTAGCTCTATATGTGTTCTTCTGGAAGGGTACTTTGTGTTGCTTTCCAGCTAGGCAATTGTGACACTTGTCAGTGTTGTGCTTGAGTGTAGGCAATCCTTTCACCATGTTTCCCTTTTGAAGTGTTTGGAGATAGCCAAAATTGATGTGACCATATCTACGATGCCATAGTTCTATAGATTATGTGTCTTTGGCCACTAGAGCTTGATCATCCTTGTGGAAAAAATCAAGTTGGAACATGCGTCCCACATTGGAGGCTCTTGCTACAATCTTGGAACCTCTTGACTTATCTCTTATCAAGCACACTTTTTCTCCATTATTACTGTCAAAATCTAACTTCAAGTTGTGATCAAGGAGTTGACTAACTGATAGCAAATTCTTGGTCAACCCAGGTACATACAATACATTTGTGATTTTGTAGTCATGCTTTCCAAGAGGTAGTGAAATGTTTCCAATCCCCTTGACACTGTATGATGAGTCATCACCTAATGACACATGGTTCTTGTTAGGTGAGTCACGTAGTGTGTAGAACCAATCCTTGCATCCAGTCGTGTGTTGAGTTGCACCCAAGTCAACATACCAGATATCTTGTGTGGACTTGGTTTCTTCATCAAATTGAGCAGAACACATGTGGCGTCCTTCATCTGAATCATCCTCATATTCAGCAATGTACCCTTGTTTGGGTTTTCTTTGCCAATTACCATTTTTCTGCCCTTGATTGTTGTTGTTGTTGGACTTCCCTTTATTTTAATTATTGTTACCCTATTGATTATTGGGTTTTGAATTGCTTGATGAACCCTTTTTGTAGGAATTTTACCAACAATCATTGATGTCATGTCCCCCTCTATTACAAATGGGACACTTCTTGGTGTTGTCTCACTGACTTTGATTTTGTTGGGACTTCTTGTGATTGGAATGAAATTTTCCCTTTCCTTTATGATTGGAAGATAGTGCTTGCTCATCTTCATGATCTTTGTTGTTCATTGCCTCTTCTTGTTGGAGTAGATTGACCAACTTCTCAAAGGTGACTGTGTGTTCACTCATATTGATATTTGTCACAAAGATTCTGTAGGAAGGAGGAAGTGCTCGCAACACAATTGGTACAAGGTATTCATCACTTATCTCTTTTCCCAATGCCAATAGAGATGCCCTCAAAGTTGCAACTCATCTCAAAAAAACTTCAACCTTCTCATTGTGCTTGAACTTGAGAGTATGCAGTTGTGATAGTAGGTTGAGGATGACATTCTTGTTCTTTGCCTCATAGACTGTTCTCAACTTATCCCATGCATCCTTGGCCGATGTGGCATCTCTAATGTGGGGTTGCACATCGTCTGTTATGCTAAACAAGATGATCAACTTGGCCTTTTGATTGGCCCTATCAAATTGAACTTGTTGTTTTCCATCATCAAGTGATCTTGTTGTTTGTCCATCTATAACTATCCATAGGTCTTTAAACTCAAGTAACACCTTGATCTTCGGTTTCCATGCAACATTGTTGTCTCCTCTAAGTAGTTGTGAATCTGGCAAGAAGAATTTTGGTGCTTGTGCACCCATTTCTGTAATCTAAATTTATGAAACTCTGAATTTCTGACAAAGGGTAAGGCTCTTATCACTCCAGGTTTATGGTCTCCCTCTCAATATACCATCAGGCCGATATACCAAACCTTTCTATATACGCTTCCTTCCTATATACCCATCGGTACATGGAAGAAGATCACCCTTTCAATATACCCATTAGTACGGAAAGAGGTGTTAACGCATGTGAAATAATTTAGTACGTGGTACTTAGATAGTACGAAGATGGGTTTGTGCAAGCACAAACGGATGGGAGGGCTCAAATGTGTGTGTATTGTGTCCTTATTACTCCCCGTCAATTTTATATGGTCGATGCCTAGATGACATTTAGGTAGCTGTGTTAGGCATTAAGTGCAGTAGTAGTCACGATGGCATCACCCGTAAGTGCTTCTCAGAGGCACCGTATATACCGAACGCTGCTATGAGATCAAAGATCTCGTGTGATAGAACCAAACATAAAATAAAAAATTTGCACTTTATTTTTTATTTTTATTTTTTTTTCACTTTATGCACCAAGATTAGTACAAAATTCTCCAAAATTACATCGAAATGAAGTTTTTGTGTACCCCCTCTTTACAAAAAAGGGTTTAGAATCACAAAATACACAATTTAGGCCAATTTTTTTTTTACCCCCAATAGGTGTTTTTCCGCTAAATTTAGCGGTGGCTCTAAATGTGTTTGGTGAGCTTCTAAATTTGGAAATCTCCAAAAATTTAGTAATTTCTCAAAATTTTCTAAAAAAAATAATTTAATAAAAAATATGGAGAGAGTGGGAATCGAACCGTTGACCTGTTTGTTCCCAAGATCTAAACAAACAATCTGAATATTGTTTTCAACTTTTCTCACAAACCGTGATCTGGGTTTTTCTAAAATTTTGACAGCAGCATCATACAATATTTTTCTTGAAACTAAAAAAAATTTAGAAGAATTGGAATCTTATGTTTTTAGATCTTACCAAATTACCAGCTAAATTTGATTTTTTTTCAGAAAAAAATGATCCGACTTGTACAGACTTTTCGTCATATGTAGAGGCCGAATCTGAAAATGATGTAAACTGTAAAGTTGTGCATCTCCTTCTTATCTTTCCAAAAAAAAATGACACATCAATCTGACACTGTATGAAAAAGTTACATCTTTTTATAAGAGCTATCTGCTAGAATTTTGTTGACGGGACTGCTTCAACCTTTGCTCCCGAATTCTTCACACCTCCACTTTCAGATCTGATTTTCTTTTAGATCTGATCTTTTTTTTTTCTTTTGATCTGCAATTTTTTTTCAAGATCTCTCTCCTTTTTTTTTTCACAATTTTTTTTTTTTTTTTTTAGATCTGCAATTTTTTTTCAAGATCTTTCTCCTTTTTTTTTAAAGATCTCTAAATCTGAAATATTCTGCCAATATGTTAGATCAATTAGCTATGCCAATGACTAATAAAAAAAAATTTACCTTCCAAATAAGTGGATAGGTAAAATTTTAGTTGAGGGATGCTTGGAAGGAATGAAGGCTGCAAAATGCTTCAATGGCTCTCCTTTGATGCAGATCTTCTTCTCTAATGGATCCTCTCCAATAGTGCTCCTCTTCAACCTTGCTTGGATAGAACCTGCTTTGATGCCAAATGATAATAATGATATAGCTTAGATACCAAATGATAGAATAGAATAAGATTGCAATGACCAAAGAGGGACAGAAGCCTCACAAATATTATTGATCATGAAATCAGATTGCATTACAATGTAAGAGCTGTAATATTTATAGATATTAGACAACGTCATGTGGATAGACATGACACCCTAGCAGACACCAACTATGAGATGATAAGACCCATCTCACATGCACATGTAATTACTACTAATACCAATATTGAATGTTATCCAACATAACAATATTGAATGTAAGTCACTAGACTAGATTGCACATGTTGCACATTATTAAATAAAAGACAATGCAATAAATATGCCTATGCTAAATTATGCTAACATTCTCTTTCTCTCATGTTCTTCCATTCCCTCACTATGTATGACTTTGCCAAAATATCAATGAATAATAAATTATTTTCTTTCATTTATTGATGAGATAATTATTGAAACTTCATGTTCCTAGTTCTACCTTATCTTGATTCTAGTAACAAAGTTGTTTTCTTTCTATGTATGTGTGTTGAATTACTCTTATTAATGTCTGTAAGAATATGATTTTATACCTAAGATATTAATACCCCTTCCTTTTTCTCACTCCCTTTCCTTCCTACTCAGAAAATTTCTACCTTGTGAGAAATTGGAAGCTTTGGCCGCAAGTTCACTGGAGTGTTCCTGTCGAATCCTTGACCTCTAGGACACCCACAATTTTCATTTGCATTCATGCATGATAAATGGAGCTGTATCATTTAAAAGAAGGGACGTAGAGTCTCAAAGTGTTGGTGGATACCCACCAATTTTTCCACCTAAAAATTTTTCACGCCAACACACTCCTTATCTCTAAGTTCAAGGTTTCATCCTCCTTTGCAGGTAATTTCCTTGATATCCTCCTTGTTTTATGTAATATAGTCTTTTTAGGGCACTCCATCCTTTATTATGGCTTAGGTATCCTCCATAGGAAGTTTTTGATGCAAGTGTACTCCACATAGTAGATTTTTAAGGTGAATGAGGTACCCAACCTAGTGTTTTACGAATAAATTAGAGCCCAAATTAGACTAGGTTATAGATATTATGAAGTCTATGGTATATAAGATTGTGGTGATAGAAGAGTCTATTGTGCATTTGGTCTAGAACTTTGTACCATTTCGACTTCCTATATAATTGGATGCATCTTGTTGACTAACTATGTTTGAATTTGGAATACATTCCTTGTGACTTCCTCTTTCAAGTCCATTAACCCCCTATGGTCCTTAGCCTCGTGCATGGTTACTCTACAAAATATTTACACTACATTTTGAGGTTGAAAATGTAATGTATTATCAAATGAAATTTGTTGATTGGGTTTCCACATACCCTATAGAATTCACAATATTTTCCACTTCCACCTATCTAAGTTTTAGTACATTCATTTTTGTGGTGTCAATCTCTACACTTTGTGCACCATATACTTAAGCTATGTTTTTTTCTTTATTACAACTCCTCCAATCTACACATTATTACATCTAATTTAACTTTTTTCATTTTACTTATTTCCACATTATCCCCATAGTCTTCAATATTTTCTACTCTTATAGTATCTTTGATTTCTTCTACTTTAGTGTGAAAAAAAATCTATGCAATCGAAAAACAAATCTTACTACACCATCCTTTCACAAACCAATAAACCTTACTAGAATATTTAAAATTAAAGTTGGTTTGTTTCCATTACATCAAAAAATATCATATCATACTCCATAAAAAATTGTCTAGGATTTTATTTAGTTTCTTTCATATCTTGAATGGTTTTTCCTACATATTTATTCCTTTTAAATTATTGAGTAAGGGCATCATGTACTTATTTTAGTGTCTTCCCACTGAAATTCAATGAGTATAAAAATTCCAATGCCCTTTCATGTGTAAAAACATATTTACTGCATATCATTGACTCAAATTCTTTGATAATTCTTATAAATTTATAATCTTTCCCAATTGTTCAAATAATCCCAAGTAATAAATTCTCTATCCAACTCAAGGAACATATATCCTAGAAGAATGGTATTATCATATTTTACTATCCTACATAAATCTTATATAATTTACTCATTACATAATCCTTTTTTGTCTACGTAATATTATGGTTATAGACGTTTGTTTGAAAATCCATAAACCTATCTCATTATCTTAAGCCTTCACCCCACCCCTCGTAAAATCATGTTTTACCCCATGTAAAACTTATTTACCTATCCTAAAATATCCCTAACCACCCTTAACCAATTTAGAACCATTTTTACCCTCACCACCCAACCACTTAACCTCCAAAAAAACATCCCCAACCATTTACAAATGAATCCAAACCCAAAAAAGTGTCATTTTGAAGTGGTTGAAACCTCTTCCAAGAAGGTTTCCCCACTTTTACCAAATCTCCAAAGATTCTAACTAAATCACCAGTGACTCTAAATAAATCACTAAATATCTTTGTAAGAGGATATTGAGTCATCCTTGGTGAATCTTTTTCACATTCAAGACCAAGATGACACCTCTACAAACATACACACACTTTCAGCACATCCTTTGAGCCCTTGGAGCACCTATAAAAATTTATAAAGCTTCTGTAGATCTATCTACTTATATACACAATAAAAACTGATTATCTTTATCCAAATTACATTCTAAGTTCTTTAACCATCATTTATCAATCGAACTCAACCTTTTGTTTCTACACCCAATCTACATTCTATTAAAGAATTCATCTTTTATTAGTAATCGCTAGTGATTATGTATGAATTACCAAGGATTCCACTTGAATCACGAACAGTTACTATTATTTAATCACATATTCAAATTTTCAAACATTTCACCACTTTTTTTGTTTAATTATTTTGTACTCAAGATGTGTCTCATATAAATGATAGTGTTAGGTGAATCATGTCCCATTACAGTGTATACGATCTCCCAATCATACAGAAACCTTTCATCTGGGAGAAGTTTGATATTACACATGAACGTAGCCTTTACGTCATCACCTTGACACCTAAAATCAAATACATATAAGATAAACTCAAAATCATACAAGAATAACAAGACGTTACTAAATAGTTTTGTATCAACTACTTTGACTTCGATCTCATCGTAGCCCTCACTTAGTCCACATATCAAACAAAATAGGATATATCTACCGCATGTAATTCTGACCATTCATTGTATTTATCAATTATAATTTTATCACAATTCTTTAATTTTCAAAAATGAGTTCACACCCTTTGAGGAAGCACATTAGTTCCCAGGATTGGCATTTTTTGATCAACTCGTTCAATATTAATCTAGTATCTATCTTTTTAAATTATCTTTTCATGTAGATTCCCTCATTCAGTTGAAAAAGGATGCCCTTGTGTCGATTACACCCATCCATCCCAACATTTTATTATCAGTGCAAGTATCGTTAAACCCTGTTGTCTTCAAAGTTTTTGGTCTTTTATCATATGATTGGCTAACCAAAAATCACCTCAAATATTCAGACACATCTGATGGGACCCTTATTCCCTTTTGATTATAGTTTATATCTTCTTATTTCATCCTTATTAATATCATATATATATTTAGGTCATAGCACCTCACTACAATATTTTCAAAAATGCGTAAAAATTAGAATTAAAATAAAAAAGAAAGTGAATAGAAGTATATTCCTTTTCCTCCCTTTTCTTTCAAACATTACATATTTTTTTATTAAAACCAATATTTCCTTTTACATCTTAAAATGAACTCTCATGTCTACTTTCTCATCTATATTAAATTAGGGGATCAAATGATTGCATTCATAAAACTTCATTCACACACAACCAAATCACATATTAAATCAAATTTTCATCTAAACAATCCCTTCCAGTCAGACCTACTTGGATTTCATCACCAAGGGAAAAATTTACTCGATGTTATAACTGAATATAAATAATTAGTGGGTAGTGTATTGGCTAAGCATCCGATACTCTTATCATTATGGGAACATGAAGTGAGGGGGTAGGTGTTGACCTTAAACCCTGATAGGATTGTAGGGATTAAGAATAAATCGATCAAGGTAAAGGATGTATGTGGGAAATACACCACCACTACACTAAGAGCAGAAATATAAATAACAATATGTAAGATAATTTAGTCCCAAAACTCCAATATTTATTTATAGATCAAAATGCATTACATCACTCCATTACAAATACATTCCTCTCATTTTATCTCTCTTACAAAGTCTCAAAATGGCACTCTCACATGAGTATTTCATGAGGCACACCTGTTAGTGAAAATTCAAGGCAATTTCATTTGGTGTGAAAGCACAACATTGCGCTTTCCTAGAGTGTGGGACCTTTGCAAATGGGGAAAGATATCCAAAGAAGGTTGGTTCCTCTTCCTAAACTACCTGCCACAAGCTATTCCAGTGCAGGAAAGCTAATCTAATCCTAATCTAATAACACCAAGGAGACAAAAAGAGAGAGAGAGAAAGGAAAACAAAAAAATCCTACACTAAAATGGTTATACACCAGAGAAGGAGAATTCCGAACATCTATCAAAACTGACATGGGACAAAGAAGAGTTGAGCAATGGGAAGGATGGACAGAGTGCAATCAAAAAAACCAAGGATGGATTTCACACAAGAAAATGTTCCAAAACTCCATGAACATAGCTCCTAGATCTGCAATGAACATTCAAACATGCACAAATACCTGCAATGAAGAGATTCAAGAAGAGAACAAGTAAAAATGAGAAAGGATGGACAAATGCATCACAAAACAACATTTTTATTGCTCCACAAGTTTGCACAAAAACATCATTTCAATGGGTAAGAGGGCAAAAAATTCCATTACAAAGTAGGGGGAAGAGGTTCAAAATCCATTTTTTAACCCTAGAGAAGAAAAGAAGGGAGAGGCAGAGCAGAAATGATGAACAACTTGTTATATCTTTTAAAATGATCCAAATCTGACTTTATACAATGCATCGGGTCGAAAATCGGGAGATAGGAGAAAACATAGGAAAATGTGATTAAGCAATTTCAACCATTGACCAAAGATGCATTCTAATTGGCCTATAAAATCGGTGGGTTTCCATGAGACATCCCATACTTCGAAGTACATTGCTTTACAGAGAAGAATGCAAGAGCCCATACTGCATTAAAACTGGTTGTTGAAACGTCGCTTTCTGTGTTCATGATCACGTGCCAAGTGCACGTTTCTCGATTTTCTTCCTCAACAAAAAATTGCACCAAAAATCAAAGATTTGATATTAGAATCATGTGGAGAATTTCAACAGCTTTCTGTTGATATAAATAACCGTGCAAATCCAAGCTCTGGATCAAAAGATATGTTGATCTGAAGATTTAGGGCAATAATGGCAATTTTAGACCAAAATTCGGGTTGTGGGCCGAAACTTGAATCTTTTCCCGCTTTTTCGCCACCTGGACGACACGTGGCAAATTTCTGATTGGATATGTAATTCTCTGCAACTCTGCCAATTTGCATGCCATGTTTGGGGAATGCACCCTGACATTTGCTTGATGCTTGTGTTTTCCTCAAGATCATTTTCTTGCCGCTTTTCCGCTTTTAAATTTCATTGGCCAAGTTTCCCAATTTACCTTTGGGTTCGGAAGTGTGACCTGCATTTGCATCGGGTTTGGGTGGATGGCTCGACATGTTTTCCTCCCATGCTTTTCCGACTTGTTTCCCCGATTTCCAAGACCTGATTAATCCTTTGTGTCAGGATTTCCAACCCCTCTGACACATTTCTTGCCTTGGTCAGCCTTTTCCAACCCTTCCGGTATGATTTCACCAAATCCTTCCTTGTGGGCCCTAGCTCTGGACACTGATAGGCACTATTCCATTGGTTCGGGTCAGCGCATTGAGACCGGCGGGCCCTTAGCCAATTTTTTTTTGGACTTTTCTCCTTGTGACACGCGGTCATGATTTGGAAAACTTCTTGGCCCCTTCATGCCCTTCACGTCTTTATGTCCCAGATGTCCCAAACTGCTTGGGCCAAAAACTTCCGATCCTACCCGAAATGGATGCTTCCTCGTCACCACTTGGCCGATGACACGTGGCGTTGTTTGATTGGCTTTCAGTTCCTTCGGTGATCCACGTCCTAGTGTGTCCCTTTGTCCCAAAAGACTGTGCCCAGCCATGAACTTTCTCAAAAATTAGGTGAACCGGCCGGTTCGCGTCATCACGGCCCAAATTGTCCCAATTGCTTCTGGACTAGGGGTTCTCATTTTGGCCGATCCGGCCGGTTCGCGTACTTCGCGAAACTCTTGTCCCGAACTGTCCCGCTCAGCAGTGTAGTAAAATTTGATGGAAGCAAAATTTTGGAAAGAATGAAGGCAAGTCTCGCACCCCATACGTCCTTCTGGTCTGACTGTCCCGGATAACAAATACAGTGTAAAATCTGTTTCGGGCAAACCGGCCGAAGTATCGGGTACAATCTACAGTGGCACTCTTGAATCCCACTTAGTCCACCGAAGCTCTATATAGAACTCAAGATCCTGCAGGCTTGATCGGTCGATCCGCGCCTTGTAGCAGTTTCAAACAAATCTGTCCCACATAATAATCCGGGGTTCATGTAAGGCCACTTAGCCGAATTTTTTACAGATTTTTAGACCAAAGTCTGAGCCATAAAAAGTCTTCTGAAATCAGAGCTATTGATTCATAATATAATCTTAGAGCTTTCTCTTTCCTTGTTATAGGTCAAGGGAGTTAGAATGACCAAGTCTTAAGGGAACCCCAGAAACAATTGATCAGAATGTCTTTGAATCAATTATCAAACTGGGACTTGAGAAAGTTCTGAAGTGCATGTTATCAAATTATACCCTGGGGGTTGAATTGTGGATAATCAATTCAAGTCTAGGTCATTAATGTAAGAGCAATGCTTTTGGTTTAAAACCCATAAAAATGGAGTTGTTTAACACATCAATGTCAAACATAAACCTCTGAGAAGATTCCTTGGCATGGATGTTGCGTAACGGCCATGTTTTCATTGATGAAAAGGACCTCAAAACCCTAATGACATCCCAAGTGCATGAAGTGAATAGAGTCATAACATGCTTTTAAGTTAGATCCGATGACATAAAATCCTCCATCATAGAAACGAAAATATTAGATGCATATAAAATAGAAAGGAAATTAGTGAGGATCAACCATTCACAACAATGCAAGAAATGATGAAAGGAAGATATTTGAACCTAGCTCCATGCTTAGGTCCAATAATGCATAACAAAATATCAAAGCTTCAAATCATAGACAGGTTGCAGAAACCAGGTCAAGTAGTGATGGAAACCCATTATTGGAGTATTTCTAGATGGGCACTCAGCATAAGTTTCTAACCACTGTAGATATAGGTTGGTGAAAAGGTTGTAGGTGCTCACTTCATGGAGCAGGTCAATGGTTGTTTAGATTGCATGAGGAATGAGTTATGGAGCTAAATGATCCCATGAAAGAACATCTATTCATTTTTATCTATGATGCATTCAGGTGAGACTTTAAAGGACCATCATGGAGTGTTTTCATGATGATTTATACCAAGTTATCAGAGTAGTGTCACCCTAGCAACAAAGGCAGTGACGATGAAAATATCAAGAGCATAAGAAGCTCATACAAAGTCTCAATGTGTGGAGAGATGGTATTACCTGTAAAAAATGATGGATATCAATAAGATAATCATTTTTGAGCAAAAACCAAAGCTCTGCATTTTTTTAACAGTATGTAAACCCCATGAAGATATAACGGTAACCATAGGTCATTTCAAAATAGAATGAAGTATGAATATTTTGTATCCATGTGCTTCGTCGCTTCACATGAGCAAAATACAGAGATCAAATGACAAGCTCGACGAGCTTATACCGCCAAATCATTTAACATTCATTAAGTTAATAAAGACGAAGACCAAGATTCTTTCCATTCATTGATCCATTTGATCAGAAATCAAAACCATGATGTATCCATCATGCTAAACCATACAGTTATCATGATAATAATCAACTAACAAAGATCATTATTGGTATTAACTCAATGATCAAATTGATCATTGAGCACCAAGTCCTCCATATGAAATGCTAAATGATATTACTGATGTGAGCTTCTACTTTGACATAAAGTGCCAAGTCATGAACTACTAACCAAGGGTTCTTCAACAACTACAAATCTATTGTTTTTGAGCTTCACGACTGGTAGAATTAATCACCAACTTGTTTGTCACCTTGTTACTCGATGTCATACCTCTTCATGAAGGTTAACCATCAAGGGTCGAACTTTTTCGTCCTAAATGTTGAGGGCTCAAGCTTCACCCAAACCTTTATGGATGTATTATTTACTTTGTTCTAAGGTCTAGACCTTGCTTCAGAAATTCTCGGGAGAGGGTGACTGATCATTATGATTTTTCCATAATAATCCCAACATGGATAGTCTGTCAACACCTCATAGATGGAGTGGCCCTGAAGGTTGTAACGATGTTACATCCTGTAATGGTTTGTAAAAGGTGGACAAAAAAATTAAGTGAGGATGAAACCATCTTGAACTGATGAAGGATTAAGGTCCATTGACCTTCGGGCATCTATTTAAGCATCTCATGAAACATAGTGGGAGGTGGATGAGTATAATTGGTGATATTTCAAAAAGTATACCCCATGAAGAATTGTAGATGACCGTGGTTTTACATGCTAGGCCAAAGGAGAAAGACAAGAATGTGCAGACACCCACCAAGGTGGTCCCCATCCTATGATAGAGTTTATCTATAACTTGACAATATGCTATTTTATTAAATAGTATTTGAGAAAATGTGGAAAAGGAGAGGCATCATGTTTGTCATATCCTAGTCTCACAGACAAAGGGGTTGTCAACCTTTGAATATCCTAAAGGTGGTCACCTCTATGCCTTCAGGTCCATTTTAAGCAAATGGTAGTGTTGTAAATGAATTAAGCTTATTTTGAGGGCTCATAGATGCCTTGGAAAAGATCATTCATTATTGACAGGGTGCATCCAAAGGGATTTTAAATCGGAAAATCCATTTTTGCAATTAGCAAGTGGATTGCAAATGCTTAGCAACTAGATATACAGGATTTGCATGACAACTAGATCAGACATTTCTCATCAAGCATTGTTTCGAGAGATTATTAGTGCAATAATTTACCCAACTTTATTAAAAAAAGCTCTACAGTCAATTTGTAGTTTTTGCATTTAATCATAGGCTATGTAATGCCTGATTTTGAATTTGTTCAGGATGCTTATTTATTATTCCTTTATTTATTAATAACATGTTGGAAGTGGTAAAAATTGCATGGAGCTGAGTAAATTTTAGTCTAATTCACATGAAGGGTGGAAATGACAGTAATTAAATTATACAAATTCATGTGAAATTGCAAGCATGAAAGACCGATTGGACTTTATTGGGAAGGAACTTTCCATATGAAGCATGTGATGTGAGAAACTATTGATTGCGACTCTAAATGAGAATAGCTATTCTACCTTTCCAACTCATATGATGGAGTGACCAGATGTAATTGTTTTGAATAATGCCTTAAATGTTAAAATCCCTAGTTAACATCTCCACACTTGAAGCCAACCTAAAGAAAAATAAGGTGCAAGATATTAATGTCCAACTGGAATGTAACTACAATAATTGTTAGTGCATAATTTCTGTCAATATGAGATCAATGTGTTTTCTGGAATATTTTCAGAAGCTAGTTGTCATTGTGCATCTAGAAATTCATCACATAAAATTGAGCTTCTCTACCTTATTGTGTGAACCTGCACATAAATGGTCAATATGGCCCCAGTTTTGAATGGCATTGGTTACAATCATGTTTTTAAACTCAAGACCTTCCAAAAATGTAGTTTAGCGCATGAAATCTAATCTAATCCTAATCTAACTGTTTCCACCTTTTTCTTAGATTGTTTCTTTGAAGTGTTGATGAAACAGATAGGGTAATGGGCATAGGAGGAATACCTATTCAAATGTCAGTTGATGGGTTGTTGTGCGTGCACTTATGACTTCAAGAATCCACAGCTGATCGTGAGAGATTCCTTTTGGCTAGGAGGAACTACCTGTAATGAAAACAAGACCACCAGAAGGAATTAAACAATATGGGCAGTGAACTGCCTAGCGTATGCTAGATCCGGGAAGTATGGTACTTCCTAGATGGTTGTCAGTCCACTATTTTAAACAAATTAATGTTGTAAACAAAGTAAATCCTATTGTTATTTTAAAATGATTTAGGTATCTCACTTAAAACACAATAAGAAAATAGATCTAATCTAACAGGCTAAGCTAGAATAGAATCCAAAGGTCAAATGATTGGTTTTGGGTCTCTGTAGGTCTGATAAAGGTCTCGGGTAGGTCACAAGTGAGTGAGGGTGAGGTAAAATTAGGTGGGTATGTCTCTGTTTAAGGCTGTGTGGGAAAACACAGAGACCGGTGTCAGTCAGGGGTGACCGACGGCGGTTAGGTATAACCGGTGCCGGTTACTGTGAGATCTGGAAATGTCACAGAATAGGGTTTTGGTCTCCTTTGTGATTGCACAAAGGATTTTGGTTGGTCGGGATGAGGTATTGGGTGACTGGAGTAGGCTTTTACGAGGTTTTAATGGGTCTATGGAGGTGAAAATGTTAGAGAAGGTCAATAGGGAGCAAGATAAACAATGGATGATAAAATAATGATGAAATGAAATAACCAGGAAAGTATGATGTTGTACTTACTTGGATTTCATTCCTGAAGGTCTGTGTGTGAAGGATGGAGGTGTTGATGATGGGTTTGAAGGCTGCAAGTGATCACCAACTGAAGAAAAGCTTCTACATGGGTTACATGCACACTCCTCTTTGCTTGGATAGATCACATCGTGGTTGGGATGGTTGTGCAGGAGAAGATGCTCAATCTCCTTCCTAGGATGTGAGTTTTCACTAGAATTAGCTCTCTCTGAAGATGCGTTATCTCTCTGAGATGTGTTCTTGCTCATCAAATTTCTCCCAATGTTTTCTTCCAAGTTCCAACCTTGAGAATAAGGTTGTTTAGGGGTTAAAAGGGGTAACCGATGGTTGGTCCAGCTTAACCAGTGATGGTTAGGGGTAATCGACATTGGTCAAGGTGGGATTTCCTAGGTTTACTAAACTAGGGAGATCCTCCTGATTTCCTTGGATCTTGTGTTGTTATCCTATGGATTAGACTGGGAGCCTCTTGTGAGCATGTGGGAATGTGGTTAGAGGGAATGTAGGCATTGATTTTTAGGGTTTGGGTAAGTCTTAGTTAGTTATGGTAACTTGCTAAGAATAGGTCTTAGGTTGAGTTAGCTTGGTGAGGTGTCTAAGTGAACTATATGTGTAGATATTATTTAAATAATATATTTAAATAATAAATATAGTGAGGATAATGCATTAATTTAATTAAATTAATATTAGTGGGGTGAAGGGGGTCATGGCTAGGTAAATGTAATAAAGGGCGCTTATATGTCGAGGGACAAAAGGGGAGTGTGACCTAATTTTAGTGTCTACATTTTTCCCCTTTTTATTGCGTAGCTTGTATTGGTAAGCGATGCTAACAAAAATAAGATGTGGTTGCCCCATGTGAGGGTGAAGGTGATCCCCCTCAAACCAGGAACTGACGAGGTAGCAGGCTGAAGTGGTGAGTGGTTTGATAAAAGGTAAATGTGAAGAAAAGGTAAGTGGGTATAGGGAAAAGGGGTGAAAGTTCTACTCGGGCGATCTAGGTAATGGGTCAGGGTCAAAGGTAGTAACAGTCAAATGCACGCACACGTATAAACTGTAGCATGCTACCAGGTTGAAGAGTAGGAAAAATCTACATCGTCTAAGGTCGATAGGTTTATCCAAACAAGGTTGAAGTGAATCCGGTATCCAAGGTATAGGATAAGGTCAGGAAGCACAACGTAGGTTAGGTGCAGGAATGTTTAGGTATGTTCTGGTACACCAAAGGTAGGGTCAGGATAAACGGTCACGGCAATAGGCTAGGTAAGGTCATTAGGTCAATCAACACATGTAATAATGCCGCAAGGTATAATGAACACATGAGGTCAAAGGTCACTAGCGATGGTCCAGGTCCCAATATCTAGGTCACCGACATGGGTAAGGCCGAGGTAGGGGTAAAATAATGAGTCCCCAAAGGAGGAAAAATGGAGGTAGTAAATGATGAGGTCAGGAAAGGTAAGGTAATGGGTTGGGTAAAGGCCAGGATGGGGGAAAGGAATAAGGTAAAGGGTGGGGTAAAATGGAAAAGTAGGGGCAATGTGTAGGTTAGGTTGACCAATGGAGGTCATGTATAACCAACGTCGGTATACGAAAACTGATGACGGTGAGGTAGGGCCTGAGACCGATGTTGAGTCTGAAGGGGAACCAACATCGGTTAGGTCGGGTTTTGTATAAAAAAAAAAAATCCATGTTTTTATTATTCATTTGTGATTTGTGAAGTGAAGAAATGACAAAAAGAGAGAAAAGTGAGAAAAGTGTCTAGAGGAAATGGGACAGTGAGCTGGCAGTGTGATTTGACGGTGGTTGGGTTGGTGAGTAGTGGGTCCATGAGATCAGGGTGAGAGAGTTGATTGGTTAGATTTTGTGGGTAGATACTTGGTGATGGAAGAGGCTAGAGAGGGATCGGGTGGACCACCGGCATAGTGGCCAGACATGCCAGCGAGATGGCAGCAGTGTGATGAGATAAGCTCCTTACTCTTTAAGGTTAATTAGATAGAGTAAAGGGTGTAATAATTGGTATTTACAAGGTTTTGTGGGTGTTTGTATTTTGTGGGTGGGTAAAAGTTAAATTGGGTATGGGGGGAAAAATGGGAAAAAAAGAGGAGAGGGGGGGTAGGAAATTGGATAGGTGGGGTGGGTAGGGGTTTTGGGGTAGTGTAGGTCATTGTAGGTGGGGTAAAAGGGATAGGTGGGAGGGTTTTAGAAAAAGGGGGGTTTGGGAAGTCACAGATTTTTCCATGATAGTGACTGGCATCGGTCAAGCTTGGCCGGCATCGGTTGGGTAGAACTGGGATCGGTCACCTAATAGGTGACTGATGCCAGTTATGTGGTAACTGTGGTTGGTCAAGTTGAACTGGTATCGGTCACCAAATAGGTGACCGATGCTAGTTTAAGGGTGACCAGAGTCAGTTAGGATGAACTGGCACTGGTCAGGATTTTAGGCAAAAGGGTCCAAAAAATAATGTAGGTTAGGTGGTTGAGATGGGTAAGGTAAAAATAGGGTGGTGGGTAATGATAAGTGATGAATATGGTCATGGTAAAGGTAGATTAATGTTGTGCTTTGGATTGGATGTAGGGTCGATCGCAGTTACACATGTGAGATAGGGTTCCACCACTATTGGTGACATTACATGGCCTAGCGAGCCCATTGGAGCTGTAACACATGGAGGCAGTGGGCTTGAGTGGTATTTGGTGCTACCGACATGCTGTTCGGTAGCCTAGTTTGATGGTCGCACTCATCGATAGATGGGACTCCGCGACCAACACATTCCACCTTCTGATGGGTGAGATGACTATCACCCTGGAGGATGTGTTTCAAATTCTGAGGTTACCCATATTGGGGGCCTAGGTGTACTCTATCTCCTCCAAGGCCTCAAAGGAGCTGATTGGGATAGTATTTGGTGAGGGGGCGGACAGAGTTGAGCTTCCATAGTGCTAGTTTGATCTATGGTGAGATGTACCTAGCCCATCCAGATGAGACGAGGCTAGTAGTTTTATTGATGGAGGCAGTGTGCTACTATGCACTGCCTGATGTAGAGGGTGGATGCTTTCCCTGATCACTGATGGGGGTGCTCCACGATATGATGGTGCATGAGACATGCTTTGCTTGGGCACCAACATTCTTGGTGCAGCTTTACAGAGAGCTATGGGCGTATGGGTGGTTGTGCAGGTTTAGCCTGTGTTGTACATTTATACTGCACTACTGGGCCTATGAGCACATAGTCTTTGTTTGACCTATAGGGATGCCTCAAGTAGATGCATTCCCACCAAGATGTGTGTGGTTGGGATACATGAGATGGGTGCCGGTTGTAGGAGAGTGGAGGTCGGATAGGCCGACATATGATGTGGCCCATTTTTGGCAGTTGTTGGAGGGGTTGTCTGGAGTGGACATTATCTAGAGACCATATGTGGGATTCCCCTCATATAGGCACATGCATGAGGAGCTAGTTGAGCTCCAGCTAGAGAGGTGGATACAGGGTCGCTGCATGGGGAGGATGACATGATCCCGTTCAATAGGGTCTGACGGTAGTTCAGGCTTGTACAGGATATTCCTCTGCCCTTCCCACAGTATCAGAGAGATGACGTGGAGAGGCCTCTCCCTCTACCACAGCCTATAGTGCCTATAGGAGAGGAGGAGTAGCCAGTGGATTGGTGGATTGATGATGCTGGATGCACAGATAGGTATAGGTAGTGGTGGGTAGCTCAGTTATGAGCCATACCCCCCAGACCAGGGCAACTAGACTTAGCTACCATGACAGTACAGAGAGATTCCCTACAGGGGTAGGTAGTGATATTGATCACACAGATAGGTATACTGCAGACATAGTTGGAGGGGTCAAAGGTAGAGGTAGTAGAGCTACGAGTATAGGTGGCTAGTCTGCAGGCCCAGATGGTAGAGGGAGAGGGTGGAGGAGATGGAGGAGATGGAGATAGAGATGGTTAGGTGGAAGCCCTACAGGCTTAGGTGGTAGGATTACAGGGCCATTTGGCCACATCCCAGACACAAATTGGGGTCTTATAGGCCTAGATACAGGCACAGGGATAGGGGGCACCACCATAGGCACAGAGGTAGGGAGCACAACCACATGCACAGGGAGCTGGTCCCAGTTCACAGGCTGGTGCAGGGAAGATACAGGGGCCGAGACCTATGGGACCACCACAGACCATGCATATCCAAGTTACAGGATTCCCTAGGTGAGTCACGATATTATCAGGACCAGCTCATGACAACTGGGATAGACTTCCTCTCTTATGGAGAGTACAGGGTACAACAGGTGTCCAGTGAGAGGATGAGATCTCGCACACATAGTTTGGAGAGCACAAGAGGTCTGTGAGCTGCGAGGCCCGATTAGGGCGAGGCCATCAACACATGGCAACTAGAGCTAGGTGATATGCTAGTAGGGACATAGGAGCTCAAGGGTGTAGGTGACACAGAGATGGAGGACATCCGGTGAGATGTATGATATGCGGCCACCCTGAGTTTTGATGTATATTAGTTATTATTTGATATATATGTTGGCCTACGTGCCGAAGATAGTTGTATTTTTTTTCACATACCGGCCTACATGCTGAAGATAGTGAGGATGTACAAGTGATTTTGTTATATATTTTGAGCATATACCGACCTGTGTGTCGACATTTTTTAGAAGATGTCCATGATGAGACAGGCATGTATTTTGAGATACATAGTTATTGATTTATACGATGAGATTCATGGTATTTGGTAATGTGTTAATGTTTTTATGAGATATTGGTTTTATGGCTTGCGTTAGATGAGATATGGATGTGGTAATTTGATATGGATGGAAATCAGGTGAGTTAGGCATGATGGAGTTAGGTCAATTTAGGCATGGATTGAGTCAGGTTATAGGCATGGTTGAGTCAGGTTTGGTAGGCATGGATTTAGTTAGGTTATAGGCATGGATTGAGCTAGGTTATAGGCATGGTTGAGTCAGGTTATAGGCATGGATGAGTTAGGTTTGTTTAGGCATGATTCATTATGTTGTCAATGAATGATACTATGGGTCAGATGGGAAATGTTCTATAATCTAGGCATAATGATGATAGAGAGATTGTAGGTGTAATAAATGTATAAAATGGTAAACAACTTGTTATGTATGTGGATTAATTTCCAATTTTGTTAGAAAAGGGGAACTAAGTGAAATGTGGGGTAAATGGTGAGTTAGGCATGGTTGATGAATTGTTTAGGGTAGAGAATGGCCGAGCTAACCTCCATGGGCTCCATGCCCTAGGAGTGTTGCCTACATAGTCCTGGAAAAAAGGGACCTCAGGCAGATGTAGTTCTCCCATGAGCTAGGGAAGAATATGAAAATGAGTTGGTAGGTTTGTGGGCATGTAGTGGGTTTAGGTTTAATAGGTGTGGGTAGATTATAGGTAAAATGTTACAGGTGAAGGTGATTATGGCGAAAGGGGAGGATTACCCCAAAGGTAAGTTTCGAGGACCAAGTCTTGTATAAGGTAATCAAAATGTAAACAAAGATGGTTAAAAGATAAGAAGGGGGCAATAAAGCCACCTGATTGGGTAGGATCATACTGAGTAGATCATACCTTGAAGGGGGTGGTGAACACAAGACCCGAAAGGCATTGCATGATTAATTGTTCTACGGTGAAAGTAGTCACATGATCACCAAATGTCGAAATTCCAAGATGTCCCTTAAGGTGATTTAGGAAATGAGAGTGGAAATGGTAAGGTGGGTGAAAGGTAGTTAATTGTATATGTTTAGAGTGACAGGTCTTTTGGGCAAGAGGTCTGAGGTCACAATGGGCAAGTCCATGACTAAAAAGTTTTTTTGTTTTGATAGACTGATCGATGCAGGAAGTCTATATGGGATAAATAATATGGTACTCCTTGAGGTCTTCGTGAAGCTGATCGATGCAGGAAGCTTCAGTTTCTCTCATTTTTATATTTTTTTTAAAGCTTCACATAGTTGTCCTTCGAGGGAGCAGTCTATTTATAGTAGCAATTTGGTCGAGAGGAAGATGTCCTTTTGAGGGAGTCATATTTTTTTATTAGAAGTTTGACTCAAGGAGTTTGGTCCCATTGGAGGTCTTTGAAATCATGGACAAGACCAAGGTGAAGGATAGGACTCTTGTTCAAAAGTCAGGGTGGAACGACCATGGAATCTCATCTAAAGGTAGATGAAAAGTATCCATGAGAATCATGCTATGGACAATGTTGTGGTACACATATTCAAGAGAAGATAAAAAATGATAGGGACTCACATGATTCTTGTTTAATCGTTAGGGAGGTGTATGGAGTGGATAGCACTTAAGGGATGAGCCTGTGAAGAGACAAAGGGTGAGGTAGGACAACGAGTCAATAGTAGAATGGTTGAAGATGTAATGTGTTAAGGGGCTCAGGTTCGGGTTTACCCTCAAGTGAGGACAAACGATAGGAACCCGATCAATAGGTATGAGTTACGATGTATGGTCTAAGCCAATTAGGAGTGAATTTTCCCTGTTTACTTTTTTCTGCTTTGGTTACGTGTTGATTTTCTTTCAAGACAAGGTCACCAACTTGGAAGGTTCATTCATGAACATGTTTTTCATAAGCACATTTGATACGTTGTTGGTAAACTTGAAGGTGATCCAGAGCATTAAGACAATGTTCATCTAATAACTCTAGTTGTGCTAAGAGGTCCTGACGAAAGTCATCATCAGTAAGCATGTCATGGAGAGAAATACGAAGTGAGGGGATCTGTACTTTGAGAGGACGAACAGCCTCTGTACCGTAGACCAATGAAAAGGGTGTGGCCATAGTGGAAGTGCGAATACTAGTGCGGTATGCCCATAGGGAAAAAGGAATGTGCATATGCCAATCCTTCCTAGTATCGTCAACCAATTTCATGAGAATTTTGTTGAGGGTTTTGTTAGTGGATTCGGCTTGGCCATTGGTTTGTGGGTAATAAGGTGATGAGAAACTAAGTTGAATGCCGAAGGCATCGCAAAGTTTTTGCAATGTTTTATTTTTGAATTGTTTTCCATTGTTGGTGATGAGGTGATGAGGAACACCAAAGTGACAAATGATGTGATGGTTAATAAACTCACATATTTTCTTGGATTTCATAAAGATGAGTGGTATGGATTCCACCCATTTTGTGTAGTATTTAGTAGTAGTTATGATCCATTGATGGTGCTAGGAAGAATGAGGATTGATTTCTCAGACAAGATCCAGACCCCATTAAGAGAAGGGCCAAACGTCACGAGTGACCTGTAAAGCATGACTGGGTGTATGATGAAGGTTGGAGTGTTGTTGATATTTCACACAACATTTAACATAGTCACAACAATCATGGTTAAGGGTTAGCCAGTAATAGCCTAGGTGAATAATACACTTAGCAACAACAAGGCCACTAAAGTGACCTCCACATATTCCATCATGAACCTCCTTTATGGTATAAGGAATTTCAAAACTTGTGAGGCATCGTAAGAGAATACCATCAAAGCCACACTTGTAGAGGAGTCCCCCCAGGATGACGAAATGAGATACCTTTTTAAGGAAGGTACGTTGTCCATTATAGGTGACATCAGGAGGTAAGATGGAGAGGAAGAGGTAGTCAGAGTATTATTTATACCAAAGGTCACTCGGGTCAAGGGTATCGTTTCCAATTGAGTAAACATCATGACGTAAATAAGAAGGTGAATGGAGGTGTTGTACGATGAAAAATATTTTAGAATCGGCAGGGGAAGCGGGTATTTGG
Organism: Taxus chinensis; assembly: GCA_019776745.2. Classification (NCBI taxonomy): domain Eukaryota; kingdom Viridiplantae; phylum Streptophyta; class Pinopsida; order Cupressales; family Taxaceae; genus Taxus; species Taxus chinensis. Next base: position 373,481,142 of record CM034157.1, read on the forward strand.
GAAGCTAAGCAGGCCATGGTATCTATAAATTTGTTTGTTGAACATGGGATGGTTTGAAGGGTGTAACGATCAAAGGTGGCCAAAAGTATGTCTACGTGATGTTTATACTTTTGGAGTATCTAGTTACAACATTGATACATACCATTGACTTGGTTTATGACCAATTGTGAATCACCAAAGATGTGGATTGATTTGACATCTAGGGCATAGGCGGCTTGGAGACCTAGTATGAGCGCTTTGTACTTGGCAATATTGTTGGTGCATTCAAAGTCTAGTTTGAAAGATAAAGGCATGGGTTCTCCATCCAGAGGAATGAGGATAACACCAGCCCCACCCCCACACTAACACTTGGAACCGTAGAAGAACAGTGTCATTTGGTAAAGGGGTTCATCTAAGGAAAGAGTAGAAATTGACTCATCGGGAAAGTCAAAATTAGAAGGTTGGTCCCCAGAAATAGGTGCGTCAGCCAATTGGTCAGCGATATCCTGGCCCTTGATGGACTTTTGGTGAATGAATTTGAGGTCAAAATCAGCTAAAAGCATAAGCCATCATGTGACATGCTGATTTTGATAAGGTTTGGCATACATGAAGTGTAAAGGATTGAGGTTGTTCACGACGTAGGTTTTGTGGTTGAGTAGGTAATGGTGGAGTTTGGTGGCAACGAAAACTAAGGCTAAGCAAAGCTTTTCTAGATGGTTGTATCGGGTTTCATAGTCCAAAAGAGTATGGATTATGTAATAAACCACGTGATCCCTATGTTGTTCATCGCAATGAGTGAGTATGGCTCCCAAGAAATGATCGGTAACTGATATGTATAGGTAAAAAGGTTGATCAGCCTTAGGTGGAATGAGTACGGGTGGTTGGAGAAGGTATTGTTTTAGGGCCTCAAAAGCTTTGTGACAATCATCATCCCATTTAAAGGAGACATCCTTCCTAGACAGATGATGAAATAGTTGACACCGATTAGATAATTAGGAAATGAAATGGAAAGTGGACTGTAATTTACCTTGTAGGCTACGGAGTTACTTGAGGTTAGTGGGTGGAGGAATTTCTAGAATGGCCTTGACTTTAGTAGGTTTAACCTCTATACCATGGAGGGAAACAATAAATCCCAGGAGTTTTCCTGAGAGAACCATGAAGACGTACTTTTTAGGCTAAAGGTAGATGCAATATTTAATGAGGCGGTCAAAGAGGGTTTCGAGGATGACAAGGTGCTTGGTGCGATGTTTAGATTTGGCCAAGATATCATCCACATAATCTTCCAATATGCAATGCATGATATCATGGAAGATGTAAGTCATAGCATGCTGATATGTAGCACCAGTGTTTTTAAGGCCAAAAGGCATGACTCGATAGTAAAAGGTTCCCCAAGGGGTAATGAATGCAGTCTTGTGTTGATCTTCTGGGGCAAGAAAAATTTGGTTATAACCCGAGAAGCCATCCATGAGTGAGATCATCTCCTGACCAGCAGTAAGGTCAACCAGCTAATCAATACCAAGTAAGGGAAAGTCATCTTTCGGGCAAGCTAGGTTGAGGTCATGGAAGTCCATGAAAATGCAGAGTCCCCCTATTGCTTTAGTAACAGGGACAATGTTAGAAATCCAATGAGGATAATCAATGGGTAAGATGAAGGAAACTAAAATAAGGTGCTGAAGTTCTTCTTTGACGAGAAGAGTAATGCGAGGGTGTAATTTCCTCAACTTTTGTTTGATAGGTTTGGCATCGGGAACGGTTACAATATTGTGGACCACTATGGTGGGGTCAATACCGGGCATGTCTGCGTAAGACCAAGCGAAAGCATGGTTATGATCTTGGAGAAAACTAGTGATGGATTCCTGTTCAGCAACATTTAAAGATTGTCTGATCTTTAGGATGTGCGGGTCATCCTGAGTATGAATGTTGATCTTGATAGTCGATTCATTCAACATGGTTTGCGTCTCAGAGGGTAACGACTGATGAATATATGAGTCTTTTGTACCAAGGTAGGTGAGTATGGATTCATCATCCTGACATTGAATGACATTAATGGTAGGTGTGTCGTCATCGATCATCTCAGGATATAGGAATGGAAGAGTGGAAGGGGCCTCACCTTCGCATTGATAATTTAAAGGCCTCAATGAAATGGTTTATATGAAAAAAAAAGTTATGAGGGATAGAGTCGGGATCCACCAACTCCATCGGTGAGGGTGGAGAAGGGCTAAGGTCCTCAATGAGTTCAATGTGGGCCTATTTGGTAGGAGGTTCGGGGAATTCGATACCACTATGGTCATTATGTTTGTGGGTGGTACATGGAATAACGATATGGCGGCCTTGGTCGTAATAGAAAAAACCAAAACCCTTCCATGCATAATGGTGTAGGAAGGTGTGGACGAAACAATGATTGGTAAGTGATTGGAAGTCAGTGGAAAATGGGCGGGGTTTTGATAATGGTTCCGGTGTGTAAGTGGTTGTATCAAGTCCCCCATAGGTGATACTAGTACAAAGATGAGGAGGACCATAAAGGAGGTGTTCTCCTATATGGTGATCATAGTGAGGGTGTTGGTGAAGCCTACCAGACTCGTGCATAGTAAGGAATGTGTTAAAACTATACAGGTGGTACTCCCCCAAAGTGAGGCATTGAAAAACACCTTCCAAGGGATCAGTGGTTGGTATGTAGGTAGCTAGTACGGATGATGTGTTAGAGGTCGATGCATAGGTGGAGTTAATGGATTGGGAAACTAATGGGTCAGCCATGGAGGTTATAGAAATGGTAGGAATAGAGGAAGTATGTGTGGTGAAAGTAGCGGCTGTACTGGTAGGTGGAGGTGTAGGTGAAGTGGTATTGGTTACGAAGGTAGATGGCTTGATAGGTATGAGCACATCATTGGGTCGATAAAGCATGTTACATGTTTTGAAAGGTGATGGGTCAGCTGGAATGGTATAAGTGTGCCCCATCGTGTTCAAATTTCACACAATAATGCAAAGTGGAAGGAACAAAACCTGTGACATGGATCCAGGGTCTACCAAGCAACAATTTATATTGGAATTCCCCCTCCAAAATGTAAAACTATTTAGGAATAGTGTGGGGGCCCACGCGAATGTGAAGGATGACAATGCCTAGTGTGGAGGTGATAGTGTCATTGAATGAATACAACATGACTAGATGTTTATGCATGTAATTTTTAGGTATGTGCATTTGAGAAAATGCATGGGATGAAATGATGTTAATGTTAGTGCCTCCATCATTCATCACATGGTGTACCTATATGTCATCAATGTGGACAGAGATGAAGAGGGTTGAGTTTGAGTCATCGTTTTGATATGGTGCGATCTCCTCCTCTGAGAAGCTGAGGGAGGCCACTTGGTGAACAAGGTGAGGTGAGGATGAAGGTGGTAATTTGGTGAGAGAGGCTACATGATAGGGTGTAATGATGGAGGCTAAGGGTGTAGGATCATTGGGTAAAATCTCAATAGATTGAATAACCTCCATGAGGGCTTGACGATGGGATTCCAAGGTTTGGATGAGGTCATATAAGGACATTTTGAGGGGAGATTGGTGTAGTTGTTTGAGCATGGTGTGATGTGTGATGCCATTAGAAATGGGGTATGTGGGGCCGCAGATAGTGATTTTAGGTATGGGTGCAGATGGTATGTTGGGTATAAGATTGGTTGGTGGGTCAGTTGCCTTTTCTTTTCCCTTCTACACATGTGTAGTGATGTGTATCATGTTGATTCAAGGGAAGTTGGAAAATGGAGAAGGTGTAGGGTGAGTGGTATAATGACATGAAGGGAACAAACCTACTGGAGGAGAAAATCCTTATGAGGTTAGTTGAGCACAATGATATTTGGGTGGTGGCGTGGCAAGTTCTCTGATGCAAACCATGTTAATTTCAAATCTTGAGGGTGGCTCTAGGATTTTTGAGGGTGGAGGTTGTGGTTGTTGAGTGGGTAGTGTGGGAATGGGTGTTGGTGAAGAAGGATCCTCATCAAGAAGGTCGTCGTCGTCAAAGTTGGTTTCCGGTGGACACAATTGGATAAGGATAGTTTTCAAGGCCTTGGAGTTCTCCACATCATGCCCTGACACACGATGGTATGTGAAAATTTTAGTATCATCAAACCCTTTAGGCTTGGGGTTGAGGGTGTCATAAGGTCGGAGTGGCGGTACTGGGATTACATAAGTCTTAAGGAGGTTGGTTAAAATTTTGGCATAGGACCTTACTAGTGGATCACAGTGGGAAGTCAATGTGGGTTTGGGTGTAGGTGTAGTTGGTTGTCGGGGAATTGTTTTTGGAAGTGTAGGAACAGGTCGAGCTATGGGTTTAGGTGCTAGTGTGGTTTGATGTATTGGTTGGGTTTGTTTGGGTAGGGATATAATAGATGGATGCGTAGGAGGGTGTGAGGTTGTTTTGACTACCTTGTTGTGGGGTAGTGGTGTTTTGTTTTTGGGTTGCACCTTCTTGGGTAAATGTGATGTGGGTGTATGAGATTTAGAAGGAAAAGCAAATGGAGGAAGAGGGTGAGTTACCCACAGGGATAACGGGGGTGATATGAAGGTAGATGACACGGGTCGTGCTTGGGGTGTGAGGGAAAATGACTTAAGTGTAGTGGGTAGTGAAGTAATAGCTGAAGGTATTGAGGGTATTGGTGGTAAAGAGACTGCAGGTGCGGGTATGAGTTGTGTTGTGTGCTTGGGTAGGTTAGAGTTTTGTGAGGAAGGAATGGGTGGTTGTGTTATTGGTTTATTAATGAGTGAAGGGTGCTTGACCATGTTGGGTAGCTGAGGTTTGAAGGTAGATGGGACAAGTGCGGGTGTGATTGGTGCAGTCGGAGTATGAGGTCGATGATTTTGTTTCTTTGGTTTGGGTGTCAGAGTAGGTGTGGTATATACGTTGGAGGATGTATCTAAATCCAATTTATTAGGTGGATGAGTAAGGCTTATGGTCAGGGTGACCCCTAAAGTGGTAATAGGTTTAGTGAAGGCAAATGTTGTGGGTATGGGTTTGGGTTTAGATGTTGGTCAGGTTATGGATAAGGGTGTGGTGTAAGTGCTAACAGGCATCGTGGAAGGGGTTGCAACAGTAGTGGTTGTATTTGGTTTGATGGGTCAAATGTGTTTGGGTAGATAGTGGAGGAGTCATCAAGGGCTCTCTACATCTATGTTAAGACAGGGAATAAGAGGTGCCCCCATAATAAATCCCTATCCACATAATCTAAGTGATCGTCCAAACGTGAGAATGACACATCTATGGGTGGATTTGGTGAGGACCTAATGGGAATTCCCGTAAAATGCATCTTAGAGATGAGGAATTGGCCAACTTCAACTTCCGTGGGTAAGAGAGCTGAAAGTAGGTCTGTTGGATGTTGGGTAGCCAATGGAGAATGCTCACCAAGAGGAAGAGGTATCTCCACTGGGTCTATGATGGGTGGAAGATATTATTGGAGCTCCTCTATAAGTGCAGGAATGGATAGGTGCTCCTCTATGGGTGGAGGAGGTAATGGGAGCTCCTCTATGGGTGGAGGTAATGGGAGCTCCTCTATGGGTGGAGGAGGTACAATAGGTAAATGTTCTCTAAGTGGTGAAGCTAGGGGAGAGAGGGGCTTGATGTTAGTGGAAGACTCCTCCGTTGGTGATGAAGGAGATGAAAGGTGCTCCTCTATTGGTGAAGGAACAGTGGAGGTTGGTTCCAATGTGGAAGGAGGATTTCAGGCTAATATTTCCTCTATGGAAGGGATGTGAGGTAATTGAGAGGTGACAGGTACCTTGTTAAAGATTACGTGAACCTCATGGTTATGGGTATCGTGAGTGGATGTCTCACTGGTTTGATTGGATGAAGAGGCATGGTTGGGAAATGGATTTTTGAATATTTGTAGATTTTGGTTAGGGGTGGCATTGGGATTATCCACAATTAACTCACCTTTCTCAAGAATTTCTTGGAAAATCTTCTTGAAAGTGATGCAGTTGTCCTCACTATGACCCTTCACTTGGTGATAGTTACAGAAATCATGCTCTTTATACCATGTGGGCATGGGACGAGTAGTGTCAAAACCAGTGTGTGGTTTTATGGGTGGAAGAGTGATGGCTTCAACTTTGATAAGATTTTCTAAGATAGAAGAGTAAGGTTCCCTAATTGGGGTATATTTTCACTGCTCTTGTCTGAATTGAAAAGACTAGATAGGTGATATATTAGATGAGTTTCTAGCCTGATTGGACAGATGTGTTGGGTTGGCCTTGAGTACCACTGCATTAGCAGTACCCTTAGCATTTGGATAATTGGTTGGTGGTTTGGAAGAAGAAGAGGTTTCATTCGACTTGAATGCCAAATTCTTATTTCGTAATTGGATTTTCTTCTCTTCAATGGCGCGAATCTCTAACTTTCGTGCCATAGTGAATGCCTCATCAAATGTTCAGAAATTTTGGACCTATAAGGTTAGGGAGATATGTCTAGCACAATCTCATGTGAAGAGCTCGATGAGTTCAGTTTGTGGCAATTGGAAGGTAACTTGATTGATCAGGCTACGCCAGTGAGTGAAAAAATATGCAATAGATTCATCCTCGTACTGATGTGTGGAATATAGATCGGTCATGGTAACCTTCTTGACGATATTGATAGAGAAATGATCCAAGAAAGCTTGGGCTACTTGATTGAATGAGAATATAGAGTGTTTGGGTAACCCACTATACCAATCTAATGTAGGTCCAGTAAGGGAAATGGGAAAGGTTCTCAAAATTAGGGCATCATCATGAGCGATCAGATAACACTAGTGTTTGAACCAGCGCAAATGCTATTGTGGGTCTTCCTTGCTATTGAAACAGTTGAATTTAGGAATTTCCCAATGCACAGGGTATGAATGAATGGGAATGGATGGGTGAATAGGCTCATTGTAAATCTCATCGTAGGTGAGAGTGTTGCGGGAGCCAGAAACTGATGCCTCCAGTGTCTACATCTTGTCCAACATCAATTTAATTAGGTCACTGGTGGGTTGTGATGACTGGATGCCCCATATAGTGTGAGGAGGTTGGTTTTGGGCATATAATGGGGGTGGCATTCCAGTGTATGGGGCTGCCATGTAAGGTGGTGGAGAAGAAGGCAATGAAATAGGGGGTATGTTCCCGAAATGAATAATAGTATGTATATGGGGGTGGAAGGGTCGTGGTAACCCTAGTGGCAATAAGGGCTAATGATTGTGGAATGGAAATAACCACGTTCTAAAATGGGGTAGGAGTCACCGACACTGGAGGTGGGAATGTAGCTATAGGTATGTGTGAGACATTAGAGGTGGATGAGGTTGTGTTTTGGGTATCCGTCAAGGTTATTGTGGATGTAATGGGTACCACAAAGATAACAGATGTGGCAGTCATGGCGGGTATAGAACCTAACTGTGAAACAACTGGGGGTAAGGTGGATGTGGGCATCACAGAGCCAGAAAGGGCTGATGCAGAAGTGGGTGAAAGAGTCAGGGGGATAGATATGAGCATGTCATATATCAATTTACTTGAGGCATCTCGAGTGGATGAGTGGGAGAGGTAAAACTACAAGGCAGTAGGGTTCTGGTCAAGGATTCATGTGAACTCCTCATCTCCGATAGTGATAGTAGTAGGCTGGATGGGATCCATGGCTGGTGATAAAATAGAAGGTGGTGAAGGACTAGATGGGAGCAGTTGGCAACTGGCATGGAACATGAGGGTGCTTTCTTGTCTTTGGGTCAACACCATGTGAACCATTATTGATCAGGTAGGGCTACTTCTCTCTAAATGACATAGAGAACAATAGGAACAGGTGAATCTGGTGATAAAAAAATGGATGAAGTAACAAATGGTAGCTGGAATGTGAAATAGGCTAACCGATGTCAGTTAGGAACAACCAACGTCAGTCAGGGGTAACCGGTTATAGTCACTATAGAAAATGGACAGTGACTAAACAACGAGGCAAAAGGTAAAATCTGACAAGTATATCAAATTCGAGGACATTTAAAATGTCAATGAGAATAATGATAATGACAGAGACTGTGGAAAGTGGAAGAAAGTGAAGTGAAAATGTCCTTTTGAATAGGTTAGCAAAAGGACCTAGAACTGATGTTGGTTGGGTATAAACGATGGCAGTCAGAGGTAACTGATGATGATTACTATGAAATTAAAACAGTGATGAAATAAAGTGGTTGTGAATTAAAATTTGATGTAGAATTAGACCTAGAATTATAGGAATGATGATGATATGGCTCAGGCACACTCAAATGAAGCTGGAATACACTAGTAATGATGAGGAGCATGCAAGGATGAACAAAAAAAGTGATGAACGTGATCTCTCACCTCAAAATGAAAGCCAAGAAAAAACACTAAGAAAATGTGATCCTAGGAGTTCCTTTTCTATTATGTTTGTGTAGCTTATGCTATTTAGGGACTAACACATAAATTGTGAAATAGATTTTTTGGTGAGGATGGCTTCCTACAAAGAAGGAGATCTAAAAGGTGAGCTTTCAAGTATGTTATGGTGGGGGAAAGCTTCTCTTTGAATTATGACTTGACAGAGCAATGAGCTGGGTGCCCACTGTGCCATGATTGTGTGATCACCTACAAATTCTTCTAGGTAGGATGTTGTTTAAGAATTTATGTATTTTTAATTTTTGTGTGGTTTGGTAAGACTTAGAGAAAGAGAAAAGGATAGAGGTGCTTTTCTACGATTCGTTTGTCAACCATTAGCTGGTCATGACTTCCAGCATATAGGTTTCCCTCAATTAATGTCAGCTAATGTAATAAATTAGAATGGAATGCAATTGTTTTTAAACCCAAATCGAAAATGTGAAATTTTATGACACAATAAGATGAAGAGGAAGACATATGCTCTTTCACTACAAAGTAGAAAACATGAAGAAATAATTCCTTTTAATTGCACCAAAATAAAAATTTCCTTTAGAGAAAAATAGAAAGGAGATGTGGATTACCAGGGAAGAAAATTAGTCTGTACGCTTTTTAGAAGGGAAACAAACACAATTTTTTCCTAGGAATGAATGAAATGCAAGGAACCCAGGATGGGTCCCACCAGGCATGCCAAAATGTTTCACCTTTTTCTTAGATTGTTTCTTTGAATTGTTGACAAAATAGATAGGGTAACGAGCATAGGAGAAATACCTGTTCAAATGTTGGTTGATGGGTTGTTGCATGTGTATGACTTCCGAATTCACATCTGATTGTGAGAGCTTCCTTTTGGCTAGGTGGAACTACCTGTGATAAAAACAAGACCACCAGAAGGAATTAAACAATATGGGCAGTGAACTACCTAGTGTAAGCTAGATCTGGGAAGTATGATACTCCCTAGATGGCTGTAAGTCCACTATTTTAAACAAATTAATGTTTTAAACAAAGTAAATCCTATTGTTATTTTAAAATTATTTAGGTATCTCACTTAAAAACACAATAAGAAAATAGATGTAATTTAACAGGCTAAGCTAGAATAGAATCAAAGGTCAAATGATTGGACCTAGGTCTCTGCAGGTCTGATAAAGGTCTTAGGTAGATCACAGGAGAGTGAGGGTGAGGTAAAATTAGGTGGGTAGGTCTCTATTTAAGGTTGTGTGGGAAAACACAGAGACCTGTATCGATCAGGGGTGACTGACGATGGTTAGGTATAACCAGTGCCGGTTACTATGAGATCTAGAAATGTCACATAATAGGGTTTTGGTCTCCGTTGTGATTGCACAAAGGATTTTGATTGGTCGGGATGAGGTGTTGGGTGACTGGAGTAGGATTTTATGAGGTTTTAATGGGTCTATGGAGGTGAAAACATTAGAGAAGGTCAATAGGGAGAAATATAAATAATGGGTGATAAAATAATGATGAAATGAAATAACCAAGAAAGTATGATGTTGTACTTACTTGGATTTCATTCCTGAAGGTCTATGTGTGAAGGATGGAGGTGTTGATGATGGGTTTGAAGGCTGCAAGTGATCACCAGCTAAAGAATAGCTTATGCATGGGTTGCATGCACACTCCTCTTTGCTTGGATAGATCAGATCATGGCTGGGATGGCTATGCAAGAGAAGATGCTTAATATTCTTCCTTGGATGTGAGTTTTTGCTGGAATTAGCTCTCTAAAGATGCGTTATCTCTCTAAGATGTGTTCTTACTCGTCAACTTTCTCCCAAAGTTTTTTCCAACTTCCAAGTTCTAACCTTGAGAATAAGGTTGTTTTGAGGTTAAAATGGTAACCAACGGTGGTTCCGGCTTAACTGATGATGGTTAGGGGTAACCGATGTCTTTTAAGGTGGAATTTTTTATGTTTAATAAACTTAGGGAGATCCTCCTGATTTTCTTGGATCTCATATCATTATCTTGTGGATTAGATTGGGAGTTTCTTGTGAGCAGTGGGAATGTGGTTAGAGGGAATGTGGTTAGAGGGAATGTAGGCATTGATTTTTAGGGTTTGGGTAAGTCTTAGTTAGTTATGGTAACTTGTTAAGAATAGGTCTTAGGTTGAGTTAGCCTAGTGAGGTGTCTAAGTGAACTGTATGTGTAGATATTATTTAAATAAGATATTTAAATAATAAATATAGTGAGGATAATGCGTTAATTTAATTTAATTAATATTAGTGGGGTGAAGGGGGTCATGGTTAGGTAAATGTAATAAAGGGTGCTTATATGTTGAGGGACAAAATAGGAGTGTGGCCTAATTTTAGTGTCTACACTAACTTCCAAGGAGACATGGAGAGAGAGAAAAGAGGAAAAACATAAGCCTACACTAAAATGGTGATACACCATAGAAGGAAAATGTTGAACATCTATCAAAACTGTCATGGAACAAGAAGAGGTGGGCAATGGAAAGGATGGACAAGTGCATCACAAAACCAAGGATAAATTTCACACAAAAAATTTCCCAAAAATCCATGAACATAGCTCCAAAACCTGCAATGAACATCCAAACATGCACAAATACCTACAATGAAGAGAGGCAAGAAGAAAACAAGCAAAAATGAGCAAGGATGGACAAATGCATCACAAAACACATTTTTGTTGCTCCAGAAATTTACACAGAACATCATTTTAATGATAAAAGGAAAAAATTCCATTACAGAGCATGGAAGGAGGTTCTAACTCCATTTTCAACCCTATGGAAGAAAAGAAGGGAGGGCAGAATTGAAAAGATGAACAACCTTTTCAAACGTGGGAAAATTTGATTTACAACTCCAACCACTGAGAAATCCTTCTAATTACCCTACAAAATGATGGATTCCCATGAAAAATCCCATACTTTGAAGTACATTTCTCTATAGATCCAAAAACAACCCATACTTCATTAAATTTGGTGGGTGGGAACCATTTCTACGTTTTTTGCATGCCAGGGACATTTCTCCATTTTTCTCTATCAAATCTCTATCAAAATACAAAATTGAACCCTCCATCATGTAGATAATTTAATCATCTTTCCAATGACACCAAGAATGCAAAAATCTGAGCTTTGGATCAAAATTTATGCCCCTCTGAAGATTTAGGGCAAAAATAGGGCAAAAATGAATTGGCGGGCCAAAACTTTAAAATTTTCCCTTTTTTGAATTTTGGAAAATTTTCTCAAAAATCCCCACACCCCACCACCCCACTGCCATGTGGCACTCTTTGATTGGTCGATGGAATCGCATGCCCAAACCTCACTTTTCCCCCTTTGATTTTACATTGGGAAAATTTCTCAACTTTTCCCCCCGCTCTGCAATCCCAATGACACGTGTCACTTCCTCATTGGTTGGGGGGATGCGCTTCCAATTTTTCCTTTGCGCATTTTGTAATTTTGGCTAATTATGCCAAAACCCTCTATGCCTCTAACTTCCACCTTCGGCTAGACTCGTGTCAGCCTCCTATTGGTCCATGGGCCTTTGGGAAAAAATTTCTCCTTTGTGCCCCCGCCAAGCCCTTTGGTAAATTTTCTGATTTTGTCCTGACCTCCACTACTGCCTAGACACGTGGTGGCCTCCTATTGGCCCATGGACCTTGCAAATTTCTTTTCCTCCTCCATGGGTGTTCGGGCCAAGATTTTCCTTTGTGCCACTTTTGGAAAATTTTCCAACTTACCCCTACTGGCCCACCATTCTGCCCTGCCACATGGCATATTCCTATTGGTTACGGGCCTTCCCAAGGAAAATTTCCCTCAAAAACTCCGCCGAGCCATAACTTGAGAAATATAAGGAGTTAGGAGGAAAATTTTACCTTTCTAGAAAGGTGAGGAAAAATCCTATCTGATGGGATCATTTCCAAAATCTTTTGAGTACTTGAAGCATGACAAAAATTCATCGAAGTGCCAACAAAGGAGAAGAAGGAGGAGTTAACCAAAAATAAGCATGGGGCTTATTTTGGATAACAACACGTTACATAATACATTGATTACAATACTTATACAAAATACAATCTATTTCAAAGGTCAATTCCTTTGACTCGTGCCTCTATCGGCTCTGACACGATCTGGCGTGATTTAACTTCATTACGCGACTTTAAGTCAGCTTCCGCGGCTTCTTCCAGTCTTTTGCATCTGCTTAGTCTATCATGGATTTCTCTATGTATTATTCTTTGTAGTCTTCAGAGCTTCTTTCCTTTATGCACAACTTTACTTCATTCAGTGACTTCCTTTCTTTTACCATAGATTTGTCTTTATAATTTTCACTTCATGGCTATCTCCTATAAATTTTGCAGCTTATGCCTAAACTCATGCCAACATTATCCCCCTCTTAAACTTTGTCTCATCCTTGAGACAACAACTGATGATGAATTTTACTCCTTCCTTCAAAATTTGTGCAAAAATTTGGATCAATGGGCATCAACCACCAGGACTTAGATGTCTGACGTAGGGAAGGGTTCCCTCACTCAAATCACCTGACTAGATTTATGGGATGCCAAGGTATAGAAGCATCAACCTCCCCAGGAACTTAGACGTCTGGCATAAGGAGGAGTTCCTTTGCTTGACTCGCCTGACTGGGTTTATGGGATGCCTCAACCTTTTATCTTCTATGGTGTACTTTTTGGCATGTACTTTGTAATTTGGGGAATGATATTATTTTCATAGTTAAGCCATGAAGTCAAATGAGTATTCACCTGATTAATCCATTCCTGCAGTTGTGTATTCTCTTGAATCAGTGACACAAATTCTGATGGAGTGGGATGTGCTTGTATTTTCTTCCATATCGATCTTGTGCAAGTGTAGTTTCTTGTTGCATCTACATCAAAGATTTATCCAATGTAGTGTTGCAGGCTTACATGTTGTAGATATTTTCTTTCCACTCCCACTTATTGGTTTTGATATTTCTCTGTAAGTTCTACTAATTTCCTCCTTTGTGCACCATCCTTTTCTTTTAAAATTTCATATTATGTAGAAATATTATGTATTTCCTATTCAATTTTTTCCATCTTTTCCTTATCTTCTATGGTCATGCTGGGCCATCCAAGCGTATGTGTAGTATACCACAGCATTGTTCATTTTTATCTCCATTTTCTTCCTTGCGGTTTTAAATTCACTTTTTTTTTTCTTATTCTCTGCAATACATGAGGTTTCTTTGTGTCTTCTCAGTATTCTCTTATTGCAGTTTTGCAGATTTTTTTTTTCTGCCTCCAAGTTTATGCGGTGTTCTTTCAAGATTTCTCCTACCATGTATTTAGTAGATGCTTCAATGGACAATGTAGTATCAATCTTGATCTGTGGCTTATCCGTTTGAATGTTGGTGAGCATATTTTGCATTGCCTCCTCTAATTCTACACACCTTTGCATCCAGTCTTGAGTGACACTCTGCTCTAACACTTGACTGCAACTAGATTTTTGTAGAGGAGTTAGTTTATCTAAATGGACTTTAAATCCTTCCGTGGTTTTCTCAACAACTCCTTGTTGCAGTTAGAAATATTGTTCTTGTTTCCTCTTCTGTAGAGCCTTCTTGATTCTGGCTAGTGAGTCTCAAGGTGTAGGTGTGGTTATCAGGATGGAAGATGATATTTGTAATGCTTGTTTATCCTGTTCTGCCTTCTCCTTTTCTTCCTTCTCTTTTTCTTCTTTCTTTTTTATTTCTTGCTCTTTTTTCTTTCTTTTCTTCCTCTTTTCTCCTCTTTTCTCTTTTCTTCTTCCTTCTTCTTCTTCTTCTTCTCTTCTTCTGCTTGCTTCTATGTTTCTTCTTCTTCTCTTTCTTCTTCTTCTGCTTCTTCTTATTTTTTTTTTTCTTCTTCTTTCTTTCTTCTTCTTTTCTTTCTTCTTCTTTCTTTTCTCCTTCTTTCTTTTCTTCTTCTTTCTTCTTTTCTTTCTTCTTTTTCTTTTTTTTCTTTTTTTTTCTTTTTTGTTTTTTCTTAGCTTCTAACTCAGTTTTCAGTATTCTCTATTTTTCTACTTTTCTCTCCTTCTCCACTTTATGATTTTTATCATCTTCTTCCTTTTGTTTCCTATCTAGTTCTTCTTTTTCTTACTCTTGTGTTTTCTCCTTTTTTTGATATTGATTCATTTTCCTTTTTTTGATCTTCTCTCTCCTTCTTTTGTTTTCACCAACAGGCTAATTAGCTCATCCTCTTCCTTTATGCGTTGTAATACACTCTTGGTGTGAAGTTTATTTTCTTGAGAGTGGTTTGTTCTTGTTGAAGTGTGGCCAAGTGGTGTGTTTTCTCTATCTCTATTTGGTCTTGTATTTCTTCTGCCAGTGATGGTGTAAGTAAGTGACTTATATCTTCGAGTATAAATGCATGCTTCTCTAGATAGTACACTATGGCTTCTACTATAGCCATTTGTTCTCCTCCTGTACTTGCAGTGTATTCTTGGGAAAGTTGTGAGAATTTTGTAGTTAGACATTTCTGATAATAGTTATAGGCTTGTTGACTAAGTCATGTTTCTTCTACCAGTTCCACTTCTTCTGAAATTGATGGTGCTGATGGGTCCTGTGGATGTGGTGGTGATGGAGTGTATGATTGTTCTTCCTTTAATTCAGAAATGTCTTCTATTTCTTCAGACTTTGTTTCATCTTTTCCCTTGTTGGTCATGGCTTCCTTCAGTTTTTCCTTCTCAGCTAAAGGTTTTTGCCTTTTTGTAATGGGATTTGTAATGCTAGGGGCTTTCTTCCATTTGTATGTTTTAGGAAGGGATTTTCTTGATTCTACCTTGTTGATTGTGTGGAGAATTTTTGTCTATATTCTTCAAATGTCTCTTCAATTACCTCATCAAAATTTGGCAATTTGGCTTTGGTAGAATCGACAGGCGAACTTCGAATTACTTCTACAGATGTAGCCACTAGTTCATCTGACGCCTCATAAGGTAATGGAGGTATGTGTTGTGTGTGTGAATGTAGGCCAAATAAATGTATAATCTATATCTATGATAAAATAAACCTCCTTTTCATATTTTGCAACAACTTGCTCAGATATCCTAGATTTTTTGCCAATGATTTGCTTAATCCTTTTGATCCAGCCTAACAATGATGTGATCTGAGTTACTGCATCAAGAGTAGCCATATGTTCCCAAATTTGTTCGTGCGATAGGTTTATTTCCTACCACTCTATTGTTTGTTGTATGAGGTAGGGTTTTGGTGAAGTACATAGCCAAACATATCAACAATGAGCCATAGAAAAAAGTGTGCTTCCCCTCTTTTATCCTCCTAGTATTTTCATGAAATTTTGCCGCTAATAGTTCTGCAAGGTTATACTCTGAATGAAATTGAACCATATCTAGGGAAATTTATGTGCTAAGCCCATGGGCACCATATTCCCTATTTGTATGATAGATTTTCAGACATATGGCTTTAGCTGCATACCTTAATGTATGATTGGAAATGTTTATATCTGTACTCCACATTTTGATCTTGGTTACACCCATCACTCAGGTGTTTCTTTCAGTGTTGTCTTCTTTTTGGAGATTTTTGAGTGCCCTTTATCCCATAATCCAGTAACCCTAGCCATTACCTCTGTGTTGATATGATATGGTTGGTCTAAGTATAGCATTTGATTGTGGAGTCCTGCTCAACTTAACAGAACACGAATCACAGAATCTTCCCTAGGAAAGTAGGGTATTTGACTCCAAATGCATCAATTTTTAATTCCTTGATCACTTTAAAATTATTCTTATATACCAGTTCCTTTGTATTTGATCTTCTTCTAACAACAATTCTCTCTCCACTTCGAGTGTTGTGTGATCGTATTCAAGAATTTGTGAGTGTATATACTTCTGTAGATCCTTGCATGGTGTGCAAACTTTGAATGGAAATGTGAAAAAAGTGCCTTTGGGTCAGTTGTGTAGGACTTCACAGAGTGCTTTAAAAATTTTGGCTTTGGAAGGTCTTCCTTGTGTGATTTCAACTAGGAACATCCATTTTTCCTTTGTATTTTCCCTAGTTGTGCCCTAGTTTTCTTCTTTACACTTTTACTCAATCTTTCTTAGCTTTTTGTGCCTTAGTTTATTCTCCTTCAATGCCTTTTATATTGTTTTCATTTTCCACCTACGCATTTATTGCTTCTTACGTGGGAAAGGGTCGTGGTGTTACTCCATGTATTTTCATGTTTTTCTAATTTCCTTCATTCGTGGATTTTTGTTCATTCTGTGGCTTGTTCCTTTGTTGCTTTGGACTGCATGGATTTTTTATCCTTATTTTCACAATTTTTCTTATTTTACTTTGTTTGGCATTTTATTGTTTTTCTTTTCTCCTTTTCATTGGTTTTATTTTTTCTTTATGGTGTGGTTTTTTCTCCTTCTTTATTTGGTTTTATTTTTTCTTCTTTATTTCCATGGACTTTTACCTTTCTCCCTTTATTTCATGGGTATGCTTCCTCCTTTGTATTTTCTTTCCCATTTCGTGGGTATGTTACCTCTATCTTATTATTTTCATTTTCCTTCTTCAGGGTAGAGATGCCCTTGTGGGTTTTCATCCTACCCCTCCCTTATTGCCAATTGTTGGTTTTCAAATAGGTCAGTGTTCTTATTTTCTTTCTTTTATTTTTTCTTTTTTCTAAGGGTAGAGACACCCTTGCGGGTTTTCATCCTACCCCTCGACCTACCCGCCGAATTGTCAAGTTTTCAAGTAGGTCGGTTTTTCTTTTTTTTTTTTTTTTTTTTTTTAAATTTTTGTATTTCTAAGTCACATATGTCTTCAACCTTTCACCATTCACATGTCCTGGTAGCTCTTTTAACTTGCAAGGTCTGTAGTTTTACCACTCTTGAAGGTAGTATTTCTTTGATAAGATATGGCCCCAACTATCTAACATTTAATTTCCCTAGACATTTGTATTTACTGTCATAAAGGAGTACTTGTTCTCCTATGTCAAATTACTTCTTATTGATGTGGCGGTCATGCCATGATTTTTGTCTTCTCTTCTCCTGTGTTTTATTGTATGAGGCTATAAATCTCTTCTCATATTAATTTTCCAATTCTTTCAATCTCTCATGTAATTAATCATCTTCTATCATCTAAAATGCTACAACAACTCTCAAACTAGCTAGAACAAATTCTATGGGGACCACAGCTTCCAATCCGTATACTAATCTGAATGGAGAATACTTTGTGAGCCTCTTGTATGTTGTGCGGTATGCCCATAGAGTGGTGGGTATCTTCAAGTCCCAATCAACAGTTTGTAGTGAGAAAATATTCATTAAGACCTTCTCCAATACCTTGTTAAATGCTTCTACTATTCCATTTTCCTACGGGTGGTATGGAGTACTTCTATTATGATTAATCATGAACCCGCTTAGTAATTCTTGGATGGTTTCATTTACAAAGTGCTTGCCTTGGTCACTGGTGATACTTAATGGGCATCCAAATCTTGTAATTATGTTTTCATACAAAAATTTAGTTGTTGTTTTATAGTGTAATATTTTGTTGGAACCGACTCTGCCCACCTTGTTAGATATTCTATTCTAGTGATGATAAATCATGCTTGAGAGTGTTCAGTGGCTGGTTTGATGGGTCCTATGAAATCAATAGCCAATTTCTCAAATGGGGCCAATGCCAAAATATATCTTAGTGGCATTTCATCCCTTGCATTTGGTTTTCCAACTATTTGACAAATATAACAGGGTTTGGCATGTTTATGAGAATCTTTAAACAATGTGGGCCACCTTAACCTAGACCATCATCACCTTTCTTGTTGTTTGTTCTCCTCCATTATGTCCACTATCCCTTCATGTGCTTCCACCAATATATTTTTCCTTTCATGCTCTAGTGCTACCCTTCTTAGGACATCATCTTGTCCCTTTTTGTACAATTGTCCTTGGATTAAAGTAAATGGGAATGCTCTTGTCAACAAAATCTTCTTTTTTTGTTGGGTGTAATCTTTGGAAATTCTCCTGTATGTGGAAGCTGAGAAATTTCATCAAATTCCTTTGGTATGGCCTCAATTCAGAATAAGTGTGCTCCAATAAAATCATCCTCTATCGGTCCTTCATCTTCTCCATTCTCAATCTTTGATAAATAATCAGGGCCATAATTTATCTTTCTAGGTTTCACCACTATGGTGAAGTCAAATTCTTGGAAGAGCATCAACCATTGACAAATTCATCCTTGTAATATTGGTCTATTCAATAGATATTTCAGTGGTTCATGATCAGTGTAAAATCTAAAAGAAGTGGCAAGTAAGTATTGTCTATATTTCATCAAAGTGTATACCATACTTAGAGCCTCTCTTTCTATTGTGGTATATATTCTTTCTTCCTTTGCCAACTTCCTGCTAGAAAATGCTACTGGATGGTCCATTTTCTCCCTAGGTTGTGTCAACATAGCTCCAATTGCTATTCCAGATGCATCCACATAAACGTGAAATGGTACCTTCCAATCAAGGAAGATCAATATTGGTGCATGTAAAATTTTATCTTTTAGAACTTCAAATGCATCTGCACACTCTTTAGACCAAGGAATTTGTTTATTGGTTCTTTTCTTCAATAACTCTTCTAAGGAGCACTTATTTCTGCATAGTTTCTGATAAATTTCCTATGATATCCAGTATATCCCAAGATTTTCCTTACTGTCCTTTTGATTTTTTGGTGGTTGTAAATTTACAATCACTGAAGTCTTCATAGGATCAATTAACAAACCTTCCTTGCATATTATGTGGCCTAATAAGTACCAAAAGGAGTCAAGAAGATACATTTTTTCAAGTTCAAAGAAATTTGTAATGCTCTACACCTTTGAAACATCAATCTTAAAACTTGTATGTGATTATTCAACAATGCCATAAACCTATCCAATCATCGAGATAAACTTCTAAAAATCATGAATGAAGTCTTTGAAAGCATTTATCATGATCCTACTAAATATTGTTGGTGCATTTTTAGTCCAAATGGCATGACTGTATACATGAAGGATCCCCATTCAATGGAAAAAGTGGTTTTTGGTTGGTCCTCTAGAGCAATTTTGACTTGGTGGTACCTAGAGAAACCATCTGTGAAAGAATATACTTCTCTTCTAGCTACATTTTCTAGCACCTCTTCTAAAAAGGGGGTTGGAAAAGGATCATGTACACAAGCTTTATTTAACTCCCTATAGTCTACGCAAACGTGGATCTCTCCAGTATTTTTATTTTGGATCACCATGGGACTAATCCATTCTGCATCATCCACTGGTTTAATGATTCCAACACTCAACATTTTATCTAATTCAGATTTCACCTTCACTTTCAAATTTGGGTTTAGTCTATATGGCCTTTTCTTCATTGGTTTGAACCCCTTCCCTGATCTGAATCTTCATTGTTCCAAGTTCTTATTTTATCCCTTTTAATTCTTTAAAATCCTTTAGGGAAGATGTCTTGGAATTCTTTAGCAATTCCACTACTTTAGCTACTTCTTCTTCTGTCCAGTAATATCTAATTTTGGCTAGTTTTTCAATTCCTTCTATCCCAATGTTTTCATTCCTTATTTTCAATTGCTGATAATAGTATTTTTCTCCTTCATATTTATTTTCTACCACTGATCTCTCATCTTCTATGACTTTGTATCTTAAGTTCTCTAGTTTTTCTTCCTTGTCTTGTTTCTCTACATTGTAGCATCTTGCCAGCTCTTTTATTTCTATTGGGATTTCTTGTGGTTTTATAATCTCCCCTTTTGGCTTCTTTGTGTCTTCAGAGTATTGTTTTACTGATTCTTCTGGAGTTAGAAACAAGAATGTTCTAATCTTTTGTAGCGCCCTCCAAATATTCAAATCCACATCCCAAAAGGAAAAAGTATGGTAGAAGTCCTTCATAATCTGATCCCAATATTTTGTTTCCCACCTAACCTCTTGGTGTGTATACCATGACTGTGGTATGGGCCCAAGGGTCCATATAAATAATTGAGTCCATAATAGAGGAGAAGTCTCTCCACATATCTTCCAATGTTTCTCACATACTTGAACATGTTTCTGTGGATCTGTTTCTCTAGTATACTCAGGGATCGTGGCATAATATCCTTCACTTTCCATGAATCTTGCTTTGAGTATGATAGTTACTGATTTCCATCGAGATATACTTGCTTTATGCACTTCCCACCAACTCATAGAATTTATGGTCAATGTATCATCCAGTGCTTCTATCCTTACTTGTTCATTTGGAAATATTCTCTCCATAATCTTTATGTATCCTTCTATATCTCCAAATCATGAATACTTTGGTAGTGTTTGATGAGATGCTCCTCTGCTTAATCTGTATACTATTTTTATTGGGAGGTCCTTTATCTTTTCTTCTTCCATGGAAAAACTCTCTTGGGCTGGCATAAGAATGTCATCTTCTTCTTCTTGAGAGGAATAATATTCTTCTTCTTCATCAAAGTTGTCTCTAGTGGGTGCAAAAATGTCAAACGCAGTATCGTAGTTATCTTCCCATGTGATGAGTTATGGTGGTATTCTCCTTGCTGAATATAATTTATGTGTGCTTGTTTCTAGGAACCCATGAATCCAGGCTTCCACCGCATTATCTGACTCTTCCACGGTATCCTATGATTTGACCAAAATCTCTCCATCTGAGTTGGTCTTAAATTCTTTGTCAATACTAGAAAATTGTTTAGTGCATGTACTCCTTATATCTCATCAAATTCATCCTCCTCAAGGTTATCTAGTCCTCTATCCACGTGGAACGCATCCCAGCATGTACGGGTACATGAACACATATCCCATCTGAGTGTAAAGTTACTTATTCTTCTTCAAAGCTCAAAGTTCCATTGCAATCTACAAACCATTCTAATGCTAGAATGACATTATAAGAAGGGTTCTCAACAACATTCTCCACTACCTCAAAGTTCACCAATTTTTTGATTCCCATAAAATTCACCTCAACATTCTTCAACACTCCTATAGGTTGTCTAGAGGATCCATCCACCAATCCAATAAAATACCTTGCGAGATCTAGAGTAGGTTTTCCAAGCATTTCCCATGTGGTTTTGGACATCATGTTAACATCTGTGCCAAGATCTAATAAAACCTTGGTGATGGTGGTGTCAAAAATATCCACATCTAGATAGATGGTGGACTTGTGCCATGTTCATTGAGTGTGAAATGCATTTATTTTCTTATTGGGTCCTCATTCAATTCGATGGACATGATGCATCCTCTCCTCCTTATTCCAATATTTACTGAGTTTTTTAGTTTTTCTACTAAACCCTGATTGATGGTAATCTTTTCCAATTCCTTCAGTGCAATAACTTCTTCTTCACTAAAGCAGTTCTTCTCTCTTTATTCATTTGTTTGTGCTTATTTTACCAGTGCTCTACTCTTTTTGACTTCTTTTAAGTGTAGTCCTGGTCTAATTTCTTTGGGATTCCACTCCTCTTCATCTGAAGAATGTTGTTCTTGGGGCAGCCTTATTATTTTCTTCTTTGGGACTACCTCAGTTTTAGTGACACTTCTAGTGGTGACTACTACCCTACACCACAGTTCTTTAATACTTTTCCCTAATTTTGTTTCCCTTCTTCTCAAGTAGTTTTCCCTTGTTTCTTCTCTTCTATCCTCTTATGTGGTCCTCCCTCCTGAAGTATTATTCCCTGAAGTAGCGGTTCCTTCAGCAGGCCCTTGCGGCCTTATCTTTTTCTATGGTAGCTTCATCCCAAGGAATTCTAGTTATGTGTTGTACCTTCCTCGGAGTGTGTGCAGCCAATTCCTCTGATCTTGTTGATCCACTTCTATATAATTGTGTGGCTTCTGGAAAGTGGAATGCATCATGTCCCTTCTTATGAAAAAATCCACATGGATCAGGTTCTGTACAATTTCTAGCAAGGTGTCCATCTTTCCCACATTTATAGCAATTCATTGGTCATTTGTCTTGGTATCTGCCTCCTTGATTGTATCCCCTGCGGTAACCACCATCATTATATCCTTGATATCCTTGGTAGCCTCTACCTCTTGATAGTTGTCATAGCCTCCTCTATACCCTCCTCTATATCCTCCTTGAAACCCACATCATTGTAACCTTGGTAATTTGGGTTGTAATTGTTTCCCTGGTATCCACCTCCAAACTGTGGCTGACCACCTTGTTGATTTGGGTATTGTGGTGTAGTTATCATTTGTTGAGATGGTTATGTAGGTGTTGTAGTTGTTGTATTCATCTATGGTTGTGTAGGAGGAGGGTTAGGTGTTGTATTCTTCCTTGCAACCATAGCTCTCCTAGCAACGTAATCCTTTAAATCATCCAATGCATCAACCAAATGGTGATAATGATTGTAAGAACCACATGTGGTATAATACATCAATTGATTTGTAGGTGGTGCTACTTCTAATAGAGGACAAGTTTCCTGAGTGTGTTGGTCCCAAAGCCTACATATTCCACACCATGTTCGTTCAGATGGAGCTATATTGCTGGATGATGCTTTCTGTGAAGAATGTACTCATACCATGGCTAATGTTTTTGTGTGTTCAAAGTAGGGGAATTATAGTCTGCTATGCCCTTCATTGCAATAGATAGTACACCACATTTTTGGTCTTGAATTACTTTAGGAGGAGAACTTCTCCTCAATCCTTCAGTCCTTTGTATTTCTTGTTGTAATTTCAATTTTGCAAGTTCTAATTGTACTCTTTCTAGTTCAGTTTTTATTGATGTCTCCCCTTCCCTTCTCCTAGGGTTGAGCCTCCAATTTGATTTCCATCTCAATTGCTTCTGCAAGTGTCTGAAACTGTTGTGTATCTAGCATGGCTCTGAGATAAGGAAGCAGGCCAGAGGTGAACCACTCAACCCTTTGCTTATCTGTCAGGGGTTCTTCTAATTTTCTAGTAACAAGGTTAAATCTGTGACTAAACTCTTTCACTGATTCTCCTTTTTGAACCAGATCCCTCATTTTTATCACTCCTTCTGCTAGTGCCTCAAGGAAATAAAAATATGTTTTGAACTCTTTCTCCACATCCACCCATGGTTTTCGTACCTTGTGATGATAACCTCATATACCACCTTAGTGCATCATCCCTTAAAGAACACATGAAATCTTCCTTCTTCATCACTTCATCCATGGTATTGTTACTCTTCCAATAATGGTCCAGTAGGAACAAATGTTCCAATGCATCAGTTGAATCCTTGTCAAAAAAATGGCATTCTAATCTTTTGAGCCATGGTGGGTCGAGTATTTGTTCTAGGCTGCACAACAGGTTGTTGTTTAACTTGCTTTACTTTCTTTGTTTGATTGTGTACTTATTTTAATTATTTCTCTTTTCCCTTTATCTCTGCTTAATTCAATATCAAAATAAAGTTCTCCTAGTAATTCTTGAAACTCTCTTACTGTTTCTTTCTCCTCTTACTCTCTTCTCTTAATTTGATATCGTTCCTCCAAACTTCTTCTTTATCTAGATTTCCAATTGGTGTGTCAAGGCACATGGAATGGCATCTGCTCTAGGGGGTCATCTCCTTTGGAATTCACGCGGTTGGGGGGTATCTCTTTATTTGGCATCTTTTCATAACTAACATTATCAATAACTACTTTTCTATCTTTAATATTTCTTAATCTATGATCTACCTCTAACTCTTCATCACTTCTTCTTTTCTTATTCTTTTCTTCTTTCCTTCCTGGTCCTCTTCTCTATCTTTTCTTCATTCTTCTCTTCTACCATTTCTATCTTCTCTCTCTTTCTTGTATATCTATACTTTTTTTTCCTTATCCTGTTCATCCACTATCTCTACTTTCTCTCCAAATTCCTCTAACAAATTTCTCATAACACTAACTTCCTCTTCTTCTTCTTTTCCTCTCTCTTTAATCATTAATGGGGTCCTCATATCTCCTCTTCTTTCCATCTTTCTACTTCTAAAACTCTTTTAAATGTTGGATCTAAACTTCTACCAATTGTTGTAAATCTCTTGATAATATTACTTCTCTCTTCATTGATTGTTGAATTGGACTTTCCACAGTATATTATACCATGTGATTCCATGGGGTAATAAAATCTAATTGGTCTCTGCAAGATGTGGGTATTATAACGAGACTTTAAGTGTCTCCACCTCCATTTCTGGGTGAGCCAATTTCTGGCCTCCACTTGATGTGGGTGAATCTTCTATTTTCTCTACCTTCTCTTCTCCTTTCTTAACCTTATTCAACTTCTCCTTTCTTTCTTTCATCTTCTTTTCTCTCTCTTCTCTTTCCAGTTTCTATCTTTCTACCTTTTCTTTTAACTCCTTTTTTCGGCTAATCTCTCTCTCTCTTGCATTCCCTTCATTTTAATTATCTCCTAATTTTCTTTTTAATTTTCTTAATCCTTCTGTTCTAATCCTCTTAATTTTCTATCTTTTTTATTTTCCTTTTCTCATGTCGGCCTATTTCTGCCACCCCAACCAATACCCCATTAATTATGATCAGTCATGATTCCTGGATCACCCCCCTTTGTTTCCTCCATCCCATAGTGCTTGTCCCCTAAAGGAACTTGTCTTCTTCTCTAATTAATCTTTTTTGATCATTAAAACCTTGATTAAGAATGAAATTGATTGAAAGAAATGACTGCGGGTTCCACTTAACACTTCTTGTTTCTTATTGTCAAATCTATTCCAACCCTTTATTTCCCATGTGATTATGAAATAATCTAGTGTAGTCTCATACCAATAGTCAATTTCTCTGGTCCACGGTTTGTCTAGGTATTTTACTATTGTTAATTTTTCTGCAGTCCACTCAAAAGGTTGTCTCAAATACATGTGCTTCCATTCGGTCCTTTTTGCATGTGCTAATAAGCAAGGCCACAACTGGTGAGGAAAATAAGACCAAAATTATTCCCTGAATTCTCCAAAAGTTTCTTCTTCTGCCACTTTATAGGTGATTTTCCATCTTTTTTATTCCCCTTTCACAAATATGTCGATTTTCTTTTCCCATCAATTTTCTATTTCTAATAATGTAGGTTTCCAGTATCCAGGTGGTGAAATCTTTCCTGACATCCACTTAACATGAGAAACCTAGGCTCAGACACCAAATGTTGACCTAAAACCCCAACAGACTTGTGAGGCTTAGGCACAAATCGATCAAGGTTAAGGATGTATGTGGGAAATACACCACCACTATGCTAAGGACAAAAAAGTAAATAACAGTATGCAAGATAATTTAATCCCAAAACTTCAATCTTTATTCATATATCAAAATGCATTACATCAGTCCAGTACATATACATTGCTTTCATTCTAATCTCTCTTTTATCTTTCTTACAAATCTCAAAATGGCACTCTCACATAAGTCTTTCATGAGGCACACTTTACATAATACATTGATTACAATAAATATACAGGCGAGTTCTATCAATTCACGGATGTATTTCTAAACTCCTACTAATAATAGGCCTCAATACCATGTCTTATACCTCCACCAACACAAATATGGGCTTCATGTTCTTTTGGGTATATCAAGAACTCCAACCTTAATGCACCTGAAACTAACCTTATTTGGCCTTTTCCTAGTTATATTCTATCCTTTTTCATTTCAAATTTTTCTTAATCTAATCAAGATAATACAAAATTTCTTCTGATCATGTGGTCTTTTCTTTTCTAATGACAACCATCTTTCATTTATTTATTGATTGTCTATTTATTTCATGGTCCTAACTAGACTACATTCTCACTTTCAAAATCTTTAAAATATGGAAAAATCACTTCAATACCATATTTAAAACATACCAATCATGATAAATCCACCCTTATAAATAGACATGGAGCCTCCACATTCTCCAAGTACCAAATCTACAACATCATAGGTTTTTTTCTTGATCTTCCGTAGTTCTTCCAAATTGGTGACCCCGTCTTTATATAACTCTTAGACACAAATATGATTTACCTTTCTAACTACCTTCCTACTAAAGGTATGTGTGTTACTTATTTCCCTATCATGGTCTAAATTTTGAAGTTACCACTTTCAATTATACCAAACTTCATGATCCCAAAAATCAACCCATCATAGGAAAATCTCCCCTACCCCTCCACTAGTGATATAGGCACATCAACACCTGCTTCATCATATCCTGTAGTTATTTTTTATCTTAATGATATCTCATCATAAGACATGTCTAACCAATAACCATCACTATCATCAATACCATCATCAAGCTCATCATTCACATAAACTCACACTACAACTTCCTCATCTACATCCATCCCCATAGCCTCCACTTCTCCTCTTGAAACTCCTATAATTTTTGTTGGCATTCCTCTCACTACAACCTATCCTATCACATCTCAATTTATCCCACCATAAAAACATATGTCTTCAATCCAAAATATAGTTTTATCCATCCCCAAATCTATATGTCATGTCAATACGAGTCTTATCACTAGTACTCACCACTTTTCACAGCAAACATCCACTTCCCCTATCTCACAATATAACACCATCCCTTATTAATATATATACAGCCATGCCAACCTCTTATCATCACTTACATTCTTATTCCTTATCAATATATCTAACCCTCACAGCCATTATTATCTGAACATACCTATAAATATCCTAATAAGTGCCTCTCTTCATCATAATATCCCATTACCATATTATTTATATCAGCAATTAAACACCCATCCTTATAACCAATCCTTTTCCTCTTCTTCAAACACACAAAAACCTTATAATAATCCCATACAAGAATTATTGAGTAGAATAATGATCCTTGAAGTTGCCACCATGGGACCCAAGAATAAGCTCCCATATGAATAGATTTGAAATGAACCTATCTATGAGATAATGTGAGAAAAATTATCAAATGGTATACGCACACATCAACCAAGTTATACATGAATGGGAACATGAATAAGTTCCATGTAGTAAGCAAGCATTCAACCATAAAAAAATGTGCATGTAAAATAAAAATGGTCCATTCATTCTCATAGATCATTAAAAAGGTACAAATAGGAGTTTTGTGTAACTCCCAATGTAAGACCAATCATACCTCCACAAGGGAGAAGATGAGTTATGTTCTGAAATAAAATTTAACTCTTGTATGATGCACTGACACGCATTGATGCATATGATAGATTCTATGATAGAATTTGACATACCCCATAAGACACTTAAGACCTATGATCTCACCCAAGTGAGATGACTCAACAAGTGATATGGATAATTCACCCAAGATGACAAGGAAAGTACCCCACACCAATACCCCCTTCATTGTAACTTAAGATAAGGTGGCAAGTTAGAAATGAGAAATGGGTCCTAACAATTGTGCCCTATGAGGCACCCATGTACAACAAGGATATCAAGTAATGGAGGAAAACCCAATGGGGAAAACATTCACTTACAAGAGATATAAGACTCTCCTATATAACCTAAGACATATGCACCAAATGGGTCCTAAAAAATAAAGGCCTAATAAGGTACACATATACAAACTATAATCTTTATATAATAAGAAGAAGAGAAGAGAGGAAGGAAACTAGAGATATTTAAGAAGATGTGAATCTGTGGCCTGATCTAAGACTTTCAACTCTATAAAGTCTCCAAAAATATTTTTGATGATGTGATTTTTGGCTTGTATACAAAATAAGATCCATCCACATTCAATAATGTTCTTATCCTTAGGAAGGACATAAATTGAGTACTGAAAGTATGCCCACTCCATGAAGGAAACCGAAGGAAGTAGTATGGATAACTCTGAATCTGGTCCACAATAATGTGACATAGATTTGGAAAGTAAGTGCATAAGACCTGAAGGTAATTCCATGAAGGTAGGACTATCATAGTATGAGAGAATAACATCCACCAAAAGTATTCCCAAGTGAATTGAGGGAAAAGTGACAACCCCCACAATAGTAGAAAGATGATCCACAAGAGGAGGTGGATCAATGATTGTCTCCCAAATAGTGAAATTGACGAAGGTCTGAGAAGAGGAACTCCTAACAAAGGAGATGAAGGAATCATCTGAAACACCTACAAAATGAATAGAAATACCCTATACTGCAACACAAGTAGGCACTATGAAAAAATGAAAAATTTACGGAAAATACTCATCCCAAAAGTATTTCTCAATAAATAAAAGAGAAATATCTAATAGATATTGATCATAAACATAAGGAGTAGAAAAATCCTTACACACTAGCATTGGATAAACAATTGGTGGGTAGTATATCAGCTAAGCACCTAATACCCTTATCATTTTGGGACTGTGAAGTGAGGGGATAGTCCCCAATACCATGCCTTGTACTAACACTAACATAGATTCAATCCTCATGTACTTTTGATTATATAGAGGACTCCAACCTTAACGCACCTAAAACCAATGTTAGCCAGCCTTTTCCTAGTTCCCTTTTATCCTTTTTTCATTTAAAACTTTTTTTAAGCTAATCAACATGATAAAATTTTAATTTTTATCATGTGGTATTTTATTTTCTAAATAAAATCATCTTTCATTTCAAATAATACTTCTCAAAGAGTATAAAGACATTTATTTCATGGTGCTAACAAGATTATAGTCTCACTTTTAAAATCTTTCAAATATGGAAGACTCAGTTCAATCCCATATTCAAAAAATCCAAACTATGAAAAATCCACCCTTATACAAAAATATTGAGCCTTCGCATTCTCCTAGTACCCAATCCCCAACATTAGAGATGGATTTTCTTGATCCTTCATAATTATTCCAAAGTGGTGACCCCTTCTTTATAGAACTCTTAGACACAAATCTGATTTCCCTTTCTAGCTACCTTTATGCCAAAGGTATGTGTAATACTTTTTCCCCATATCATGGTCTAACTTCCAAAGTTACCACTTACAATTATTCAAGATTTTATGACCCCAAATATCAACCCGTCATAGAAACAATATCCCCTACCCCTCCACTAGTGACATACACACATCAACACCCACTTTATCAACTCCTATCACTAGTTTTGATCTTAATGATATCTCATCACAAGACACGTCCAACCAATAACCATCAACATCGTTAGTCCCATAATCAAGTTTTACAGTCACATAAACCCACACTACAACCTCCTCATCCACAATAATTCTCGTGCCCTTTACTGCTCCTCTTGAACCTCCTGAGAGTT
Source organism: Taxus chinensis (assembly GCA_019776745.2). Classification (NCBI taxonomy): domain Eukaryota; kingdom Viridiplantae; phylum Streptophyta; class Pinopsida; order Cupressales; family Taxaceae; genus Taxus; species Taxus chinensis. Next base: position 373,510,498 of record CM034157.1, read on the forward strand.
CGGTTGGTGTTCCTCCCACTAAGACTCCTATTATCACATCTCAAATTATCCCAACACAAAAATCTATGCATTTGATCCAAAATCTAGTATTATCCATCCCTGCATCTATACCTCATGTCAATATAAGTTATATTGTTAGTACTCACCCCTTTTTGTAGTAGGAATCCACTAGTCATGTCTCAAAATATAACAACATCCCTTTTTAATATATATATACCCATCCTAACTTCTTATCAACACTTCTATTTTTATTCCTTATCAATATATCCAACCCACACAACCATTATTAACTCATCATACCTATAATATCCCAAAAATTTCCCCTCATCATCATAATATCCCACTACCATATCATTTATATCATTAATCAAACCCTCGTCCTTATAACCAAACCTTTCCTTCCTATTCAAACAAACAATAACCTTATAATGATCCCATGTAGGAATTATTAAGCAGAATAACAAGGCTTGAATCCACCACCATGAGACCCAAGAACAACCTCTCATACCAATGTATATTCAACAAACCTATTTGATAGATAATTTGAGAAGAAGGATCAAGCAGGATAGTGGACACATTAACTGAGTTACACTTAAACATAAACATGATGGAGTTATATGTAGCAAGCAAGGATTTAACCATGAAATGGTGCATGAAAAATAAAAATGATCTATTCATTCTCATATATCAAAATAATGGTACAAAAAGGAGTGTTGTGTAACTCTCAATACAAGACAAATTATATCTCCATAAGGCAGAATAGGAGTTACATTCCATAAATGAAAAGTAACTCATATATGATGCACTGATGCATATGACATAATTTTCCATACCCCCTAAGACACCTAAGACCTATGATCTCACCTAAGTGATATTAATCATCAATTGATGTGGATAATGCACCCAAGATGACAAGGAAAGTATCCCACACCAACACCCCCTTCACTGTAACTTAGGATGAGGCAGAAATTCAAAAATAATAAATGGGTCCTAACAACTATGTCTGACGAGGTACCCATGTCTAACAACGATCTCAAGTAATGGAGGGAAACCCAATAGGAAAAATGTCTACTTACAAGAGATATAAGACTCCCCTAAACAACCAAAGAAAGATGCGTCAAATCATAAATGCTTCCTAAAAAATAAAGGCATGATAAGGTACCCATCTACAAAATGAAATTTTTTGATGCAATACCATCATTTACATAGCTCAAATTTTTGTCTTTATTAGTATTCTAGAGTGTCTTAGGAGGTTCTGTAAAGGTTTTGGTCCATGTGGACCCTTCATAAAGTAATAAGAGGAATTTTGGAGGTTTCCCTTCAAAATCTACATTTGAATGTTTAAATTATCCTAGTAATATAGATCTTGGGCCTATAGTGTTAGTAATTAACCAATAAAGTGTGATTCTAAGCTACGTATTAATGAAAATGAAAACTAGGTGTACATGTGATGAGTACCCTTGCTTAACCTCTAACAAGGTGTAAAATCATTCAAGTTTGTTAAACCATGCTTGAGCTAAGATAATTGAAAACCTAACTACTCCTTTTCTTTCTTAAGAACCTAATTCATTTGAATGGGAAGGTTATTGAAGTTTGGTAGAAAGGGAAAAAGGTAGAAAACCCTTTGTTTCAGATCGAAGAGGCTTATAAAGCCATGTAATTCAGGGAAGATCAACAAAAGAGAGCTTCTTCATTGTGTAAACTGTGATCATGACTTTTTGTAGCATTGAATAATGAGTATGGATGATTTTAATATGGAATATCATTTATATGTTTGTAAAAATACATCTATAGGATTGAGAAGGTTGTACAAATCATAAGTGGCAAAAAACATGCAAAGATAGGAGTTGTTGATGAGGTAAAGACAGTGTTTTCTGAGTGAACAATCCATTGACTTATTTTTTTGAATGTCATAAGTTATGCTACAATTTTTTATGGTTTTTTAGTGGTTTAATTGATTAGTATGGATTGTTAAGTTAATAAGAATCCCCTTTATGGATCACAAGCATTATAAATTGGAGGAAATATCTTGCACAGTTTATGACCCCATGGTTCAAGGGCTTAGTGGTAGTAGTGTATTAGTGACAAAGGGATCATTGTAATGTTGAAGTAAAATGTAAGAGGTTTTAATAGTGATACTTGGCATGAAATTTACTATCAAGAAGTTTCAATATACTATTAATAAGACTCAAGGTAACAAAACCTAATAATACAGTCCCAGATACCCTGTCACGGGTTTAAGAGGAAGATAAATGTAATGTTTGAAATGAATTTACATTGGTTTTTCATGCATAGTAAATGTTTAAGGTAATTTATTGATCTTAGATCCCAGCATGTGTAAAAAGTAGAGATTAATGGGTTGTTAAGGTCACAAGTTGTGAAACTCATAGGATGATTGCGTGCATGCACAACTTAACAAAGAAAGAGAAAGTGCATCACGTGGGTTTTACTTCTTGAGATTCTACTGGTAATAAAAAACTTTGTATAAGATGTTAATACATATATGTATGTCAAATTTTAGGCCATGAATCGATGAACAAAAAAAATGCTAAAAATACCCGTACCTGGTGTGTAGGAGGGTTTTGCAATGAGTGTGCTAGGGCTTGCATTTTGGAGCACCAAGTCAACTCCTTTGTCCTTGAAATTCACATGTAATCATGTCAAGGGATCATAGAAGTATATTTTGAAATAATTTTGTAAAAGAAAGAGCTAAATATTCAAAAAATTATGATAGTTTGGAAGGGGATGATCAAACACAGTCTAAAGGCTAGTAAAGAGGGTAGTTTTCCAAAGGAAGTGGTATTTTTATTTTGAATTGGAACTTAAAAATTCTCAGGATTAAAGAAATCAATAATGGGTCCTCAAAAATTCTTATTTTTTGTCTTTTTCTCATGAGGAAGAAAAGTTAGAGGGGCTGCAAAACTGTCTTAAACTAGTTGTCTTCTCATAAGCAAAATTTACAAAAATTGAAATAGAGAGAGTTGTGATAAGATTAAAGTTCTAAAATTGTGTAATAATATCAAGGGTGGTAAAATATAATTGAGGAAGATGGTATTTAATTCTTGGTCACTCTATAACCTCTTAACCCCAGTGCTAGCAAACTATATGTTCTCAAGACCAAAAAATGCAAAAAAGTGGATTTAGCGAGAGAGAGGTGGAGTCTGATATTTTGGGAACATCTTATGTATGGTAAGAGAGTAATATTGAATATTATTAGGTATTCTAGGAAACACTATAAATCTATATTCATATTTATTGCAAGTATGTTGTCTTAATGGGGATTTAGTAAGCAAGGTTGATCAAGGAAGGTAAGTTAATGTTGTAGATTATTTTGGATGTTATAGATGAATGAAATAATATTTTTTGAGCTATTGGAAAAGGGAATAAGGTATTGGGGGAATTAAAGAATAAAAAGAACCAAAATTTCATCCTTGAGCAATATAGCTAGAAAGCTAGAACTCGAGCAAGAACTGGCAAGGTAAGTGTTTAGTGAACTTTAATGGAGTCTTGATGGTGTTTTGGATGAATTAATAATGTCATGAAGATGTGGGAAAGGTTATGATTATTAATAGCCTATTAATATTGATTATTTTTTAGGCTTGTAAATGATCCTTTGTGCAGAGCTTGGGGTGAAGTTACTTATTGAAATCTTCTTGTTCACAATATATATGCATGATATTATTTTTCTCTACATCATCTTTCTAAAAGAAGAAGAAGATAAGAGAGGAAGGAGACTAGATATACTTAAGAAGATGTGAAGCCATAGCCTGATCTGAAATATGCAACTCTATGTAGTCTCCAAGAAGAGTGTCGATGATGTGGTCTTCGGCCTGTATAGTGAAAAAGATCCATATGCATCGAATAATTTGTTAGTGCTCAATCTAGGCCCCTAGATTAAGCTGGTATTTTTCCTAGACTTTACGTAAACTATAGTTTTTATGTGTGTTTTGTATTGTTCCAATTTATTCCAAAGTTCAGTCTGAGTAAAGGAGAATTATCAATTTGTGAGACATTTTGTTCTTTGTCAAAATTAAAAGAAAGAATTCATAGGAAATGTTGGAGGACTGAAATGAAATGAAATAAAATATTTTAATGACATCTACGAGACTAAAGAGTCTATGGGATAAAAATTTGAGACTTTAAGATGAATTTAGACTCTTTTCAATATTAGATCTTTTACTTTGAATCTTGAGCACAAAACCCATGATCTTTTCAAGCCTTGTTTCTTCAATTGACACCATAAGAATTCCCTATGGAATGATTAATGGACTATTGATCAAAGTATAACAACTTCAGATATGTTTGGGAATTTAAAATGGAATTACACCATCTAAAATTTCCTGGGACATTTAAAAAAATGGGGATCCATCAAATATCTGCACCACCAAGTAATTCAAATGCCCGCAAAGGAGAGGAAACATGGCATGATTATAGGCCTCTCTAAGCCATTTAGGTTTCAAAAAAATCAAGTCTGTAGAATATACAAAATTCATATAATTTTGGGTTTATGACAGGGTAGACAAAGTCAGAACAGTCAGATCAATGGCTGATAGTGGAGACCCATAACCATTCTGATGCAAGGCGAGTAGATGGGCTCTATTAAACCTCAATAATAAAATTTTTTTTATAGGGCTTCGGGTTTGTGTGGTCTAAATGGTCAAGAAAGATATGTGGAAACATTTTTATGAAGCCAACGATGAATTATTCCTAGCTAGAAGTCACAACACAAAGGCTTGATCCCACAATCAATGAAAGGCAAACATGAAAGTAAGAGAAATTGACACTACAAAACCACAAAGGTGTGTGGAGCCTTCTCATTGGTTTATGCTTCACACTTTGACAAGATTGACGTTGCTAGTAGCATGGAGCTTTCTCATTGGTTTATTCTTCACACTCTAATTAGGTTTTTGTACATGAAATTGAATTGTGAAGTAAGTGTGGAGCTTCCTTATTGGCTCATGTTTTCATGACGGTCAGTCAAGCTTATTGAACAAATTGACATTACAAGGAGTGTGGAGATTTATCATTGGCTCACATTTCATTGTGGTCAGTCAAGGTTATCAAGTAAGAGGTTGTGAAGGGTGAATGTGGAATTTCTCATTGGTCATGAGAAGGTAATAGTTCAAATAAGATGAACAATCTGAGAATTGGAATTTTCTTACTAGCTCACATTTCATAATGGAACATACCTGCATGTAAAGCCACATAAACATAGAAAATGTCAGGGAATCAAACACATGTAGGTAAAGGAAATTCCTGAATCCAATCAAAAATTATCACATGGCACTCTCATGTTCATCTTGACATGCAAAAATTCAAATGGACATAACTTTCTCTCTAGAGCTCCAAATCATGCAAAATTGGTCTCGTTGGAAAGGTATCCTCAAGCCCTTCAATTTGGCATCATTTGATTTAGAAATTGATGGAGTTTTTGGGATAAAAATAGAAAAAAGGAACACAATGCACCTAGACAGTATCAACTAACTATTTTTTATGTGGCAATGAAAGGCATAGAATCGATCCCAAAATACTAACATAAAATCATATATTTTCATTTAGACAGAGTATATTCCCACTTTGATTAAAGATATTTCTTTATGAGGGTTAAAAGGAGATTCACTTGTATTTTAAGGGCTAAATCCAAATTGTAAGAGACGCACCAAATTTGTATAAATATGGGAATTGTCCTAGTATCAAAGGGAGTTATATAAGACCTCACAGGGGGTTTAAATTTTTCTATTTCTGAAAAGGTTGATAGATACAATTGTAATACTCATAATGTTTCTTTTGTGAAATGCATATGGATTTTAGTTTCCCAAACTTCTGTGTTAAGGTGGTTGTAATGTACAACCATCGAAAAACTTTGAGAGCATTTGCTTTATGTTTAGTTGTTAAGAAATTCAAGATTTGAATGAAATATGTCCACTTATGAGATTTGATTTCTATATTATGGGTTCTGTATGTTGAATTTTTCCTAGATTGATGAGATTGGATTTGCATACTTAATTTTGTGTTATTACTTTATCTCTTTAGTACACTAGACATAGTCCTTAATGGTTGTGATTTTTGGTCATTAATTCAATATTGTGGTGTGAGCATTTTCTCCATGCAATATTGGAAATTCTAAAATCCTTACTAATCACCATTTTGATCACAACTTGATATTTAAATAACCTTCAAGTGTATCTTGGGCGTACCAAGTAGTATACACAATTATACCTTTACCTTAGAAGTTTTGGAAACCTTTGTGTAACATTATTTTAGAGTTGGAGCTGAAAAAAAACAAAACATCTAAGCATCAATTAATCACAAATATTCCTTTGGAGAAACTATGACTACTTAATCAAGTTTTTTTTACTTTCTAGAATAAGAGGGATGCTCTTTAATTGTTAAATGCCATACAAATGAATATATCATCATATAAATCCCCCCTTTGTGAAGTTACAACTTGTATAATTTATCCCCTCCATATTAACTTCCATTTCAATTTACTACTTTGCTCCTCTCTAAATATCACTGAAGCGTAATCCTTCTACCCTTGATTCTTGCAATTCAAGGAGAATGCAAGAGAAACCAAAGTTTATTATCTATAGTAACCTGGTGTCTGGTTCCCAATAAGCATATGGAACATTTTTTGTGACAAGCTCTTGAGAGAAAGTGTTGCATTCATGGCCATGTTTATTATTGATATAATCATTTGAAACTATCAAGAGGAATCTAATCTAAATCCTACTCTGACATTGCCAGGTTACCCCATGGGTCCTCTCAGAAGAAGTTCAAGAAAATTAAAACCTAATCTAGCATGAGGTGATACAGGCCATGAATTTGTAATTTCCCCTGCAATCACCTCAAGGCTTGATCCCAAGGAAAGTGATAGACCCATCCCCAATACAAAATCACATACCATCACGGTCTACCACCATCCAAACATTCCAAACCATCCAAAACATGTAACACAATCTAACATGCACAGATAACCAAGATTGCAATGAAATATCATGAGAATGTAATGAACACAAGAGAGGGTTGAAAATCATCCACAAACTCATATTATTGCTCCACATATTTGATACAATGCATTACAATGGCCAAGAGGTAAAAATTGCATTACAGTTTGAATGGGAGGTTTTTACCCATACAAGATTACTTATAGACGAGAGAAGAAGGGAGGGTGAAAAACAGAATTATCCAAATTTAGAATAATGCCCCTCATTACAATTTATGGTAGAGAAGATTTGAAGGAGAGGAGAGAGAAAATAAAATCTCAAATTTTCCCAAAATCTTCAAAAAAATCATTGTTTAATCTTGTAATGTTAAGTGCCTTTAGATTTTCAAAATACCCCTTTTTTCATTAATGGGTTCCTTGTGCTTCAAGGAAGTGGTTGTGATTGCACCTCCTATCTAGTCTAGGATTTGTAGAGCAATGATGACCTCTACTTTCCACCTACCTCAATTAATGGCCTCACCTACCACTCTAATGCTATCCATTTTTTGAGGTTCAGAAACCTCGAAATTTGAAATCTCATGTTTCCATGCTCTAAATACCAAAAATGCCTTTTCGATTACTATAAAATTTGTAAGAAATGGTTGAGTACATTTGAGATATCATTGTTTTAGCCCTAGATGCTTGACTGGGGTTTTCCCTCAAAAACCCCTCTGAAACTGAACTTGGCCACCACCATTGCATTCCCCTCTAGATTACCTTTCGAAGAAGTATACGTTTTTCAAAAACGGCTAGAAAATACTTGAGATACCATGTTTTGAAGATTGGCATGGTTTTAGGGTTTCAAGAGCTCCATCGAGCTCCTTTCTTCATGTCGAGTTGGTTCCATCCAACGACGAGTTACCTTACATGCATCGCTAAGCCATGTATTTAATGCTTATTCACCCTTTGTTTTTCATGCCACATCCACCATTTACCACCTGGCGCAGCTTGCCGACCGAGGCCAACAACTCGAAGGACCCTCAAATGCACCTTGGCAGGGGTTTTTTTAAATTTTTAGAATTTTGAGCCCCAAAATTTTGGGAACTTGTCTCGACCCCGTTTCAAAGATCCAACACATGCCTAAACTTGAAATTAAATTCCAAAATCAACTTCAAAAATCTACCGTGCCAACCTCTGAACTGGTTCATTTGCGTTGACCCCAAACCAAACTTTGACCTCGAAAATGCTCAGCTCATGTCACGTAGCTTTCCCAGTTTGGGCCTTCAGATTTCACATTTTTGAGGACTTAGGCGGACTTTGGTTATTTTTCACGTGGAAAACCCAACTATCAAACCCTGAAAGTTTGAATTTTTGGGCTTTAGGGAGTTCAAATTTCCCTAGCTCGAATGGTCTGTCAAGCCTAGGCCTCGACTTGATTCACCTCGAGGCATTCCCTTCATGTAGGGTCGAGCCCATCCTCCACGGTGATGACTTGCTTCACATGCCTCCACGATACCTAGATGGGAACGAGCTCCACCCACCTTGACCTCATCTTGAACCCTACTGCGAGCTCACTACTATGCATTGAGCTTCGACCTCTATCATGCCCTTCCCATTATGTCGAGCTCCTATGTTACCGCATTTAATATTACAACGCGGGATCGACTTCGAATCTTTCCATACTCGTGTGTCACTTCATCCACTTCTTGCACATTGGACTGAGCTTGCTGACACATCTTCCGTCTCCAACTTAACCTAGACTAAGCTTTGCACTTCGAGGAGTCATGTGCCATTACCATTCGAGTCACCTTTGTCTTTGACCAAGTTGACAATGGATTCCATGTCCACTGTTTCGAGCCTCATAGCTCACTGCGGTGACCTCCTCATGTCTGGAAACTACCCTAATTGTATTTTCCTTGCTAATTTCACATGCCATGACTTGAATTGGTATGTGTTTGTCGTGGTGAAATGGCTCGATCCCTTAAGTACTTCTTCACTTACCTCTAATTCCGCTCGAGTCCTATTGATCAAAGAATACTTATCAAAGATCACACAAGGAATCTACGCGGGATAGAATGCCCAGAACCAAGGGCGTGAAAGGATAAGAAGGACCCGTGCGTGGAAGGCAAGTTCAGATTTCAAGACTTAGTTGATTTTGAGCATGAAGACCTATTTTTAGAAGATGGTGTGCGGAACACACCAATGATGCAGGGATGTGCGCGTCATGCATTGTCTATCTTTGGAGAAGCGGATCGAAGCATTTTGCATGGAGATGAGCTGAGAATAGAATTGACACTTCAGTTAACTGCAAGAGGACTATAGATAACACACTTACATGTGTGGCTATGCTTGTAAACGACGTGTGGCTATCAATAGCATGCGGCCTATTTCTGGAATAGATAAGCGGTGAAGGGCAAGTCCCCACCCTATAAATATGTATTTTAGGTACATAGTAGAAGTGTGTATGAATGTGTGAGGATGTATGTGTATGACAGGGAATATACAAAGTGTGAAGTGTGCGTATACACATATGACTAAATTACTGTATCAGATCCATACACATGTTGGTATAGATTGACAATACTATAAGGAGCTTTCTGTATTTATTAATAAATGGAATGGATATTGACTGAATCTAAGTGTCATTCGGTGTGTAGTTGAGTAGTGCATGTTATTAATTCAATCATCATTACTATTTAAGTCTATGTTCTTTCATAGATCTGAGGGTAGCATGCATTGTAGAATGATGGATTAGTTATGAATCTATTTGTTTCTCCCTTCATCATGCTAACATCATACTACAACAACCCTAAAAAGGGACCTGATACCTTTGTGCGCTTTGGGTTAGCGCTCAGTCAAGGTTGAGTGATGTACCAACGCGACTAGGGTGTTATTTGGTAAATTCTAGGCCGCATCATTGGTTCCGTTACCGTGGCCTCTTTTTTATTTGTTTTCGGGATGGTTCGTGATGAACATGTACCGGTTAACTCTAGCAAGTATTGAGGAATGGATACACAATCTGGAGGAAGAATATGCACGGTGGTTCAGCAGTGGATTTGAGTTTAACCCATGCATTTGGGTAGAACATATAATATATATGACATCTTATATGAGAGATTTTTCACTATCTTTCTGGTAGAACTGTATGATTGGTTTACTGCTTATACATCCCAGCGGAATTGGAGGTATATTGCACTTATTTGGACACAGGAAGAATTTCAGGCTCTTTATGATGCTGATCTGATTTGGACTGCGCTGTGGATACATTGGTTTCAGTGGTGTTCTAGAACAGTTATATTCTAGAAGTACTCAATTTCCACTGTATTCTTGCCCAGAGGTAGCTGAATTCCAATTTTTACGTATATCCAAGAGAAACTTATTTGCAAGGTATTCCATTGGTGATCAAGATCTTGATGGTAACTTTGAAATTTGGAGAGTAAACCAATGGCTAACTAAACCCCACCACTCGTGAGGGTAGGAAGCATGTTTGGTGAAAGATGGCAGACCTAGCAGCAGAGAGGCAGAGAGAGGAAAGGTGGCTTAAGTATAATGAGGCGTGTGAGAGGGAGATAGAGAAGTAGCGTGATGTTGCAGAAAGGATGACGTTGAGGAGAGAGATGGCTCGTGAAGGATTTATAGCTCACATAGAGGACGTGGAACCAGAGCATATGGAACTCCCCCATTTGGGAAAGCATGATGGAGAACCCTCCTTGGCTTTGGATGAGAAGTGCATCGGATGAAAGATTGTGGACTGCGTGTGCGCATCTAAACCTACCTGCAACCTAGCCCTTGTGCTTGGTTTTCAAGTATTCTACAACAATTAATAGTAAGCAAGCTATTGTGAGCAGTAGGAATTTCACTAGATAGAGTAATTTGCAGGAAAATTTAGGAGTTAATCAAGGTAGCTTATTCATCTATGACACAATTTCATATGTTTTATTTGGAGGACCAGCTGGAGGTATCTTAGGTGGCATCATCATCACACAGAATGTGAGCATACATAGAACCTTGGTGTAACGTCTAGAAGCAGCACAAAACTTTGCATATTGTGGGAGTCCAATTTAGCACTGACCGTGGGACACAAGGCAATGCATCCTCTGGTTTATTTCCTACTATAGGAGGAGGATCAAGAGGGTATAGGTGGCTTAGTTCGCTGGTGGATCTGGTGGTTCTGGAGGTAGAGGGAACACATGAGGTTCTGGATCTAGTGGGCATGGTCCGCACCAACCTCAACAAATTTATAGGGAGATGTCTCTTCACCTCCCAGAATATAAAAGAATAGAAGATGCAGCTAAGCACGTGCACATGTGCGAGATACTATGGCATGTGAAGGGGATCATGCTCTGAGTGCAAGGCAAGTCAGTTTGCAACTACATTACAAGGGCGCATGCACATAGTTGGTACTGAAAGTTTGACCCTGATCAGACTTGTGTAGATTATACCATGCATTTTACGGATGCTTTCTTAAAAGAGTTCCATATCCCTGAGTTTGAGCAGAAGAGCATCAAGTGCGCGCTGAAGGATATTAAGCAGGGCACTACTGAGAGTGTTCGAGAGTATGATGCTCATTTCAAAAATTTTATCTAAGCTTATCTTATGACATTCATGTAAGCCAACATGCACAATGGTTTCATTGGAGGACTGATCACACCTTTTAAGGGTGCTTTCACATAAGACTTATAGAGATCCGTGTGAAGGCGCTTGAAGTAGCTCTACGCGCTGAGGTAGTAGGAAGTGTAGAAACAAGAGTGAGACCATTCTTGGAAGCTCAGATTTCAGCTATGGCTAAACAATTAGAGAAATTATTAGGTAATTTGGCCCATGAGATGCGCAACGGAATTTGGTGTACATATTGTGAAGTAGAAGGGCATACTAAGGATAGTTTCCTCAATAAATCAGTGTGATCCTTGTTACTAGATTGTGAGATCTGTCATTTAGACCATGATTCAAGTAGGTGCCCATTATTGCAGCACGCGATAAGGAAGAATGTCCTGTTACTGAAAGATTTTCAGGTCCCACTCATGATACAGAAGATTATAGGTTGATTGATCAGATTCATGATGCATTGATATTAGTGTATGATAGATAAAAGTGTTGCAAATAATTCTAAGGAGAAAGGTGAGCATCATGATCATGATCATAATGAAGGGCACTCTGATGGAGGTCATGGTAGAGGTCGAGGATACCGTGGTGGATTAGAGGATGAGGTCGTGGTGGTGGAAGAAGTGAGTTCCATCATGGAACATGTTAAACATGTGGATCTCCTGATCATTATAGGCGTGAATGTCCTCAGAATATTGTTTGTTCTTTTTGTGGAAAGAACCATAATTATGAAGAGTGCCCAGACTTATATGAACATCTTAGTAAGAAACACAAATAGGAAAACAAGGGTGTGGGATGGTTAGAATACAACGCGTGCTAGAAGATCAGTGGATGCCTGAAGTTAGTGTCGAATCTTGAGTTGATTACCTGTAAAGATTACTACACATGCTGAGGTATGCGCATGCCATAGAAGCATTCCAAAAGCCTACTTGTTATTACTAAGGAGGAAGTTCTGCATGCAAAGTATCTAGACCCCTACTCATCAGAAGGAGGTTTATCAAGAAACCATGGAGGTAATTAGAAATCTTACAGGGTGAGATACAATGTTTAAAAGAGCAGTCGTAGAAATTGGAACAAAAGAAGGCAGTTGAGACTCCAATCAGACAATTTTTGATGATTTAAGGGAGGTTTGCAAGATGTTGCGCCAAGAAGAACATCATTCCATTATTAGGGAATTGGTTAAAGGGAAACACTCCGCGCTGGATTGAGCATGAGAAGGAAAATTTTGCATGCTAACCTTCCCCCTCATAGTCTATTGATTATGACAAGAAGATTACTATAAATGTTGTTGTTTATGGATGGATTTTGAGTAACATATTGATTGACATAGGTGTGGAGGTGAATTTACTCACTTTGGATGCGTAGACTCAAATGGGGAGACCACCATTACAACCATCTTCTAATGTGTTGTTTATGGAAAATAAGATAAGGCCACGCCCATTGGAGTTTTAAAGATGCATTATTACTATACAGGGGGCCAAGTTTACTGGGGACTTTGAGGTCTTAGCACTTGTAGAGGAAGATTTTCCAACATTATTGGGCACCCTTGGTGTTATGCAAATAATGCTGATCTTATGTATTTCAACAAAGGGTATATCAGTTTTGAGAACAAGGAAGAGTGAGTCATTATTCCTTTGACAGATGGAAAATTTACACCTTATGTAGAGCCTTTGAGTGAAGAAGATTTGAACAGAATTTATGTGCACCATTCAGAGATCCAGGAAGGTCTTGAGCCATCAAAGGAAGGAGTTCTTCAATGGGATGATGCACAATCCATGAGTGATACTACAAGTGTTGCATGTGACAATTGGGCTCATGACACTTATGAAATGGTAGGTGTGAAGTAAGAAGTGTAGTTGCACATGTCAGTAAGCCACACAGTATTAGGTATTAGGAGGGCAGGTAGCCAGGTACCGAGGTACACTAGTGAAGGAGAATCCAAAGTATTTTGCTTGCTATGGAGGAGTTTAGTGGACATGTCAAGTGCAAAGAAGGAATATGTTAGTATATACTTTACATGGGACAACATGCATTGGTGGATGGTTCGCACAAGGATAATCTTTAGGAGTGGAATGAAGTTAAGATTGCCTTCTTTGCCAAATATTTCTTTAGGAGCAATGCACCTACTCAGACATGTGCATTTCATGGTAATGAACCTATTCAACATCATGTTCAGCAGTGTGAGAGACTCTGGATAGAGGGGCAGGAAGCTTTACCACCTTTCACTGTGGGTGCACAAGTTTTATTTCACTTTGCAAGGCTGCGCATGCATGGTATATCTATGTAGAGTTGAATAGAGAGACTGGAAATTGGCAAGGATTTGACTTACAGGATATGATTCAGACCTTTGAATTCTTTTCTTACTAAACCTCTGGTAAATGAGGCATTATAGGTTATGAAGCGCTTAACAATGGGAGATAGTGCAAAGGCTAAGGAGCTATTCAGGAGTTATTAGGTGAAGTCAGACATGGAGGCACATTTTGAAGAGGAAGAAATAGATGAATGAACAACTTGGGTGTGCTTTCCTTAGAAAGAAAAAGGTAAGATGGTCTACATAGTTGATGATGAAGAAGTGGAAAACTGGATGTTGAGCATTAGAAGGTACACATGAGGTCTTAGACAGTGCGGATAAGAAGGCGTGCACCTACCATGAACCTATGAAGACAAAGAAAGTGAACATTTGGATGAATGTTGAACCTAAGGAGGCCATAATTGGAGATTATTGGTCTGACTTTGAAGTTGAAAAGATAATTGAGTTTTGCGTGACTTTTCAAGACTTATTTCCTAGGGGGTTATCATGAATTGAAAGGGGTACATGAATCTTTGGGTGAGATGAGATCAATCTAAAGGAAGGTGCACGCCTGGTTAGGAAGAGGCCTTACAAGATGAATCCTAACCTGCATGAAAAGTAAAAGAAGAAATTGACAAAATGTTGAAATCTGGTATCATTCAACCTTTTGATGAGTCTGAATGTGTTAGTCCTACGATGATAAGTATCAAGAAGGATGGAAGGATAAGAATTTGTGTGGATTATAGGGAGTTAAATGTTGCATGTGTAATAGATCCCGTTTCCTACACCATTTCACTGAAATTCTAGAAGGCATTGCAAGGGCACGAGATCTATTCCTTCACTGATGGATTTTCTAGGTATCATCAGGTAAGGATTGATAGGAAGATCAAGAGAAGAAACTTTCACCACTGAATGGGGAATTTTGCATACACGGTTATGCCCTTTGGATTAAAGAATAACCTGTAGTATTTTCATGCATAATGGTACAAGCATTTTAGGATTTTATTCACAAGTTCTTGCAGTTTATTTAGATGATTGGATATTTTATGGACTTGTGAAGGATCATTGTGATAATTTGAGCTTGATGTTTGAGAGGTGTAGACAGTTGAGCATCTCTTTAAACATTAAGAAGTGTGTATTTGCTACACCCTTTGGAATTTTATTGGGACATATCATCTGTAAGAAGGTTTGTTGGTGGATGATTAAGGTTGCAGTATTTTGGGAAGAGCCTACTATCCAAAGTGAGGTGTGTGGATTCTTGGGGCACATAGGTTATTACAGAATTTTATCAAAGGTTATGCAAATCACCACCCTTGGAGGAATTACTGAAAGGCAAAGGAAAGTTCTATTGGGGAGAAGGCAACAGAGCGCACATTTGAGACATTGAAGGAAAGACTTACTAAAACACCTATTTTGTGCTTTCCTTCATGGACCAACCATTTCATGTTCATGTGGATGCCTCTGGCATGCCATTGGCAGTGGTATTAGCTCATCCTGGAGAAGGGATTGTTGATCATCCTATTTTTTTGCACTAGTAGAAAGTTGACTCATGACATGAACAAAATTATACAACTACAGAGCGCAAAGCTTTGTCTATGATCTACATGCTACATAAGTTTCGATAGTATTTACTGGCAACACCATTTATTTTTATATAGATCATGATGACATTAAAATATTTGGTGAACAAGCCCATTTTTCAGGGGCACATATGCATTAGGTTCTGTTATTTCAAGAATTTGACTTTACAGTGGTGGTAAAGCTAGGTAAGAGTAATTCTGGACCAGATCATCTATCAAGGATTCAATTCAGGTGAGGATGCACAGAGCATTGAGGATACAATGTCTTGATGCACAACTATTCAGATTAAACCGTGCCCTTGGACTTAGAGGAAATTGCCATCTTTTTACACACAGGTTGGTGCCTGAAGGGAATGAAAGCTTTGAGAGAAGAAACAACTTGCCATACGCACGCACTTACATGTTGATTAGTGGAGACTTATACAAATTTAGGTCAAAAGATGAAGTTTTGCGTCGATGTGTACTTGAGCATGAGCGTGAAGCATATTATGGAAGAAGATCATGATGGGATTGCAGGTGGATTATATAGGAGATGCCACCACGCACATAAGATTTATTGGTGGCCTATGGTGGGAAACATTATACAAGGATTGTAAAGAATATTGTAAGGCCTTGTGATCATTGTCAGTGCCTTGGAAAGCCTGGGCATAGAGATGAAATGCCTTTGAGGCCTATTTCTAGTGCAAAAAACCTTTTGAAAGTGGAAAATTGACTTTATGGGTCCTATTTCCCCAACCGTGCGCATGACACTAGATCAAACTATATTATAACTTGTACACATTATCTTATATAATGGGAAAAATCAACACCTACAAAGGATTACACAACATCTACGGAAATAAGGTTTTTGTGGGAAAATATTATCAACAGGTATGGATGTGCTTTAAATTTAACAAGTGATATGGGTACTCATTTCCTTAATGAAACTATCAAGATTTATTGGATGAATTTATGGTGGCACACCATAAGAACAACACCCTATCACCCTCAGGAAAATGGAACTACTGAGGCTTTCAAAAAGATATGGGGGCATACATTGACAAAGAATTATGATGTTGAAAGAAAGGATTGGGATGATAAAGTCTTCGTTGTACTTTGGGACATACAGGACAACCTACAAGCAGGTTGAATAAGGCCACACCTTTTCAGTTGGTGTTTGGCGCAGGAGGTAGTTCTCCCTATGGAATTCATGTTACCTTCTTTACGTATTGCACGTAGGAGGTTTAGCTGATGAGCAAGCATTTAGAAGAGTATTGAACAAAATGATGCAGCTGGATGAAAGGACGCATCATAACACGAGTTAGAGTAAAAAAGCTAAGCAAGAAAAATGATAGGCATATTAAGGATACAAAATTGCATGATATGATAGGCTTTTACATCAAGGATGACACAAATCTTGATTGGTTGGGAATATGGTACTTATGTATGATTCAGAAGTTAGTTACATGTGCTTGAGCAACACCCTAGACAAGCTTAAAGTACATTGGTTGGGTTTATATAAGGCATTATGCCAGCTTATCATACTTGATTCATGCTTTCATTTTTGTTAGGTTTGTGGAGCCTATTTTCATGTGTGAAAGTGTTGAAGACTGTACACTAAGAGTACTATACACTTTTCATGTTAGGTCCTCGCCGGGGTTCGAGGGGCTATAACCCCCATGATCAAGGGGGTTCGGGGGTGCAACCCTTTGGGCGTAAATCCTTGGATTTTTTTGGCCTCAAAAAATGTGCCCTATGTATCGGGAAACGTGCTCTTCTCATATGGGCAGGATTTTTGACCCATAGGTTTATGGGATGGTTTTGGCCCATGGTTTTGATACCCATGGTATTGTAAAACTGCTTAAGCAATTGTCTATTTATGTGGTTTTGTGCATATGGTAGGGTATAATGTAACATTGCAGATGTGTTTGAATTCAGGTGTGAATTCTGTAGAGTTTGTTGAGCATAGCTCCAAACAGATCTGGGTATTGTATTGAGAGAGTGGTGGCTTGTAATAAAATTTGAGCAAGTGATTCTTGGTGGACGTAGCCCAAATTGGGTGAACCACGTTAAATAATGTCTCTTTGTGTTGTGTTATTTTATTCTGCAATTTTATTTGAGATCTGTAATATTTTCTGCATATTATTTTCTACTATTGTGATTCTGTGAGGGATTATCCTGCATATTTTATCCCTTATTTCCTAACAATTGGTATCAGAGCTTGGTTTGGTTTGCTGAAGTGTTGAATCACAGGGAAATTTTTATCTTGAGTGGGAGCTATGGATAGATGATGGAAGATCTAGGGTTGATAAATTCAATGGGCAGAATTTTAGTCTTTGGAAGATGCAGATGGAAGATTACCTTTATCAGAAGGATCTTTATATTCCGTTGTCTGAGAAGGTGAACAAACCCTCGAGCATGACAGATGCGGAATGGGATTTGCTGGATAGGAAGGCACTTGGGACAATCTGGCTGTGTCTTGCATCTTCGGTATTATTTAATGTTTCAAAGGAAAAGACTACAAAAGAACTGATGGATGCATTAGGGAAGTTGTATGAAAAACCCTCTGCCTCTAATAAGATATTTTTAATGAAAAAGTTGTTTAATATGAAGATGTCTGAGAATGGTTTAGTAGTAGATCATTTAAATGATTTTAATATGGTTGTAAATATGCTAGCTTTGGTTACAATAGAATTTGATGAAGAAGTTAGGGCTTTATTAATTCTGTGCTCTTTACCTGAGAGTTGGAATAGCCTGGTAATGGAGTTAAGCAACTCGGTTCCAGCTAACTCAAAGTTGAAGTTTGAGGATGTTGTAGGGGTGATTCTAAGTGAGGAAATGTGAAGAAAAAGCTCTGGGGAATCTTCTACTTCAGGGAATGCTTTGACAGTGGAAACTAGAGGGAGACAGAAGAATAGAGGAAGCCATGGAAAATCAAAGGATCGGGCAAGGTCAAAATCCAAAAGCAAGATAGTATGTTGGCACTGTGGAAAGTCTATGGGCATGCAAAGAAGGACTGTTGGGAGCTTCGGGACAAGAAGAAACAACAGGAAGAAAACAAGGAGGCAAATGTGGCAACGGGTAATGTATGTCAGGATGCTTTGATTCTTTCTTTGCACAATATTACTGAATCTTGGGTTTTAGATTCAGGGGCTTCTTTCCATGCTACTCCACATAGGCATTATTTTGTTGATTATGTTCAAGGGGATTTTGGGCATGTTTTTCTTGGTGATGATGAGCCTTGCAGCATAGTTGGAAAAGGTTCTGTTCAGGTTAAGATGCAGAATGGGAATACATGGCTATTGAAGGATGTCAGACATGTGCCTACATTAAGATGAAATTTGATATCAGCAGGGCAGTTGGGAAGTGATGGTTGTACTGTGATATTTACAATGGACTCTTGGAAGGTTACCAAGGGTGCTCTTGTGGTGGCAAGAGGTAAGAAGGTTGGAACCTTGTATTTAACCACTTATAGCACTAATGTTTGTAATCTTGTGGCTTCAGAAGTAGATACAACATTGTGGCACTATAGGCTCGGTCATATGAGCCATAAGGGCATGGAGATCATAAAGAAGGATTTTCCTGGATATACAGAAATAGGTTTGGAGTTCTGTGAGGACTGCATATATGGGAAACAAAAGCGAGTAAGGTTTCTCAAGATTGGACCTACAAAGAAAGAGAGTAAGTTAGAGGTGGTGCATTATGATGTATGGGGGCCGCTCAGGTATCATCTCTTGGGGGTTCAAGTTATTATGTTACTTTTATTGATGATGCAACAAGGAAATTTTGGGTTTATTGTATTAGAAACAAATCTGATGTATTTGACACTTTTGTTAAATGGAAAGCCTTGGTTGAGAATAAAACAGGTCTTAAGCTAAAATGTCTCAGGTCAGATAATGGAGGGGAGTATTGCAACAATGAATTTGATGATTATTGTTCTAAGAATGGAATCCGCAGGAAAAAGATGGTTCCAGGAACTTTACAACAGAATGGGGTGTTAGAAAGGATGAACAGAACAATAATGGAACGTGCTAGGAGCATGAGGTTACATGCAGGACTACCTCTTTCTTTTTGGGCAGAAGCGGTGAGCACAACTGTGTACTTGATAAACAGAGGACCCTCAAGTGCCTTGGATGGAGGCATACCTGAGGAGGCTTGGTATGGTAAGAAATTTGATTATTCATTTCTTAGAGTCTTTGGATGTGAGGTGTTTGTTCATATAGACAAGGATGATAGGACCAAGCTAGAGGCTAAATCAGAAAAATGTACTTTCATTGGTTATGGTGGTGATGACTTTGGATATAAATGTTGGAGTATTAAGGACAAGAAAATCATTCGATCTAGGGATGTGGTCTTTAATGAGAAAGTCATGTATAAGCAGCAGTTGCAGGAAAACAGGGAAGAATCCAAGAAAGAATATGCAGTGGTAGAGGATCTTCTGGATGGGAAAGTGACACATGAATCAGTTCAGGAACCTCCTCAACAGGAACCCCAAACTCCTATATTGAGGAGGTCTTCTAGGGTAAGAAGAGAACCTGAACATTTTTCTCCTTCTCTTTATTATTTATTACTCACTGATAGTGGAGAGCCAGAGAGCTTTGATGAAGCAATGCAGGTAGATGCCAAGAAGAAGTGGGAGCAAGCCATGGATGAGGAGCATCAGGCTCTCATGGAGAACCAGACATGGGATTTGGTGAAGCTACCCGAAGGAAAAAGAGCATTACAGAACAAGTGGGTGTACAGAGTCAAAGAGGAAGAAGGAGGAAAGAAAAGATACAAGGCCCAGTTGGTGGTCAAGGGGTTTGCACAGAAAAAAGGTATAGATTTTGATGAGATTTTTTCTCCTGTAGTAAAAATGACTTCTATTAGAACTGTTCTTGGAATAGTGGCAGCAGAAGACTTGCACTTAGAGTAGCTTGATGTAAAGACTACATTTCTCCATGGTGATTTGGAGGAGGATCTATATATGCAGCAACCAGAGAGCTATGAGGTCAAAGGTAAAGAGGAGATGGTGTGAAAACTGAAGAAGATCTTAAATGGCTTGAAACAAGCTCCACGTCAATGGTATAAGAAATTTGATATCTTCATGATGGAGAAAGGTTATATTAGATGTCATTTTGACCATTACGTGTATACAAAGAAATTTGAGGATGGAAAATATATTATCCTGTGTTTGTATGTGGATGACATGTTGGTTGCAGGTAAAAACATGCAGGAAATAAAAGTACTCAAGAAACAGCTAAGTGAATCCTTTGCTATGAAGGATTTGGGGGCAGCCAAAAAAATCCTTGGTATGAGGATATCTCAGGATAGGAAGGAACGGAAGCTGACTTTATCTCAGGAAGAGTACATTAAGAAGGTCTTGGAGAGGTTTAATATGCAGGATGCTAAACTGGTTGGGACTCCTTTGGCAGGCCATTTCAAGTTATCAAAGGAGCAGTGTCCCAAGACAGAGCAGGAGAGAAACCAGATGTCCAAGGTACCTTACTCATCAGTGGTTGGCAGTTTGATGTATGCCATGGTGTGCACTAGGCCTGATATTGCCCATGCAGTGGGAGTGGTGAGTAGATTTATGAGTGATCCAGGTAAAGATCACTGACAGGTAGTAAAGTGGATCCTTCGGTATTTGAGAGGGACCATGGGGATAGTTTTGTGCTACAGTGGATCAGACACCACTTTACGTGGTTATGTAGATTCAGATATGGCTGGAGATGTAGACAGGAGGAGCATGACAGGTTATATTTACACTATAGGTGGGACAACAGTGAGCTAGATTTCATAACTACATAAGCTGGTGGATTTGTCAGCCATAAAGGCTAAGTATGTTATTGCCACAGAGGAAAGCAAAGAATGATTTGGTTGCAACAATTTCTTGAGGAGTTATGGTATAAGGAGGAAGGAAAGTTGCATAGTGATAGTCAGAGTGCTATACACCTAGCTAAGAACTCTGCTTTCCACTCTAGGATGAAGCATATACAGTTAAGGTACCATTTCATCAGGACAACTTTGGAGGAAGAGAAGTTGAAGTTGGAGAAGATTCATACCAGTCAGAATCCTGCAGACATGATGACCAAGGTGGTCACAAGGGAAAAACTGAAGCTGTGTTCAGCTTTGGTTGGTCTTCATAGAAACTAGTGAAGGGTTGAGAAGCTTGCTCAGAGGAAAACTAGTCTCCAAGTGGGAGATTGTTAGGTTGTGGAGCCTATTTTCATGTGTGAAAGTGTTGAAGACTATACACTGTACACTTTTTCATAGTGTCTTGCCAGGGTTTCGGGGTCCCCCAGGGGGTTCAGGGGTGCGCAGCCCCCAAAAAATTTTGCGTAAATTTTTTTTGGCCTTAAAAAATGTGCCTGATATATCGGGAAATGTGCTCTTCTCATATGGGTGAGATTTTTGACCCATAGGTTTATGGGATGCTTTTGGCCCATGGTTTTGGTACCCATGATATTATAAAATTTCTTAAGCAGTTGCCTAATTATATGGTTTTATGCATATGGTAGGATATAATGTAACATTGCAGATGTGCTTTGAATTCGGGTGTGAATTCTGTAGAGTTTGTTGAGCATAGCTCCAAATAGATCTGGGTATTGTATTGAGAGAGTGGTGGCTTGTAATAAAATCTGAGCAAGTGATTCTTGGTGGACGTAGCCCAAATTGGGTGAACCACGTTAAATATTGTCTCTTTGTGTTGTGTTATTTTATTCTACACTTTTATTTGAGATCTGTAATAATTTCTGCATATTAGTTTCTACTGTTGCGATTCTGTGAGGGATTATTCCACATATTTTATCCCTTATTTCCTGAGCCAAACTTACTTGCATAAACAAATAAAGCAATACTGATGAACAAATGAAAAAAAAAAGAAAGAATCCAACAGAATAGAAACACAGATCTAACTTAAGAAGATCTAATGCACATAACACATATATTCAGCACAAAGTCTTAATGTATGTATTAATGTTTTCTTCTGTTACAAGAAAGTACAAAGTCTTTCTCTCTCACTTCTATTTTTCATAAAAAATTATCCACTTGGAATACAACACGTATTCCAGTATTTATAGAAGGAGAGGGAGAAAGAAGACAAAAAGAAGCCAACCACTTATTTACAAAATATCTTAATACAAAGTACAAAGTCATTTGTTGACTTTGGGGCATTTTTGGTGGATGACAACATCCCATGGTGCAACATGGATGATGTCATCACATGTGCCAACATGCCTTTTAAATATTTTACAAAAAATGGGAAATCCATCCAGGAGAAGAAGCTATTCATCGTCATCTCTTGGCTTGAACTTAGCTATCTGGCTGAGGCTCAGGGGAGTTGATATGACACTATGCCTGATACTCTGCAAACATTGTTGATTATTTTTTGAAGTTGATACTGATCAGGACCTTTGAAATGGTCGTGAATTACTTCACAAGTTTCTTTCTCATTTTTGAGCTTGTCTGGGAAAATCAGTTAACTCTTTGTTTGCATCGATCAAAGAGCTCGATAAAGTCACGGCAGGCTAAGAGGTTTATTGATGGACTCTCGATCAAAAGTGACCTCTTGCACTAGACCTTGAGAGACAATAGCCTTGAAGCATTGAATGTATCATCTACTTCTCTTAATTCATAGGATGCATTGAGCAGTCTAGGAGACATCTTCGAAACTACTTTCTCCATGTTGTGTAGTGCATCCAAGGCTTCTTCCTTGAATTTTTCGATTCTTTCTAGGATGAATTCCATTTGATTGACCTGGTAATTTAAAGCAGTGAGAGCTTTATAATGTGCCTGTGGGTGATCGATAATGTCAAACCTTTAACAGGTCATTCAACCGAATAGTTGACCATTATCTGGAATGTTCCTTGCTACAACTTAGTGTTATCCAATTCCTCAGAAAGGGAGCTTGCTACTGCTTGTAGCTCTTTTTTTTCTCGAGTTATATCTTAGTGCAACAATGTGAACCTACCAATTATCACCTATCCATCCTAGAGGATCTTCTCAATCCAGGATGACACAAGCTGTACCTTGTTCAACAATCTTTACATACTCATTGATTTTCTCTTGGCTGGGAGGCTGAACAGGTTCTACAGTAGTTGCCGAAGGAGATTTTCCCATTTTCTGTAAATCTTGGAGGAGATGTTTGTTTTGTTCTTTGAGCACTCTCTTATCCTCTTTGCCTCTTGTAGCTTCTTGCAGAGGGCATCTACAGCTGACAAGGCTTCTCCTTGCAGGCTTTCTGGATGATGTTCCCATTGTGACTTGAGTCACTGTGAAGTCTTGTAGGAGATAGATCTTCTTTCTTCTTTATGGGATCTGGGTAGGCTATCTCCATGACCCTTTCTCCTGAGGCACTTTTTGAGAAGCGAGTTATGGATTTTTGCTTCTTGGGTCCCTTTTGATGGAATGATGGAGAAGTCCATAGCTACAATGGGGACCTTCCTTTTGTGTTGACTCAGGTGGTTGGAGATCCAACCAGGACTTATGGGATCGGGATCAGAAGAAGAAGAGGAAACGGGGGTGAAAGGGGGAGCAACTATAGTGGACTTCAGGGAAGAATGTGGAAACACTTGGTGGTGGCATGGATAAAGAGTCCAATGCACTAGTGCTTACAGGGCTCGGATTCACTACAGGGGAATAGAAGGACATGGAGATGGAAGAGATCTATGATAGGAAGGAGGAAATGCTAGGGAGGACAGATCCGCGAGAGAGGAGAAGATGGAAGAGGAGGGAGATGGAAGGGAGGAAGATGGAGGAGAAGACACAACCAAAGGAATGGTTACTTGAGTGACTAGGAGGAGGAGGAGTAGTAGAAGAGGGAATGGTGGGCACCTCCACAGTTGTAGCTGTGACAACATCCTGAGTGGATGTGTCCATTGGAACATTTGCTGCTTCTTCTTTTCCTTGGGACACTAAGTCCACTATTTTCTCTAAAGCAGAAGGAGGGCTATCAGGAGATTTCTCCTATTTGCTTGGCTCTCTAACTTTATCTTTTCCTTTTCCCTTTGGCAAGTGATCTAGCTTTGGAGGTGCACTTCCTAAAGGGGAAGTAGTGAAATCCACTCCGAGGTAGATGAGACCATTTCATTTGCACCAATGCTCAGTGCATTGCAACGTGGGCTGGACCCTTTCTTCTATGGTCTTGGGTGCCTTGGTCCTATCGATACTTGCAAATGGCCAATCATCCCCATCTGTGTCAAGGTAAACCTGATCAATTTCTTGATCAGTTTCTTGGAAATCTTTTGGGATGATGGCAACTCCATAGTGGACGATCTCTGCCAGTGCCAGCCGGGAGTGGTCCTTTCGCATGATTTCAACCTCATGGTTCACGTCTATCCATATGTCCTCAATCTCTGGGACATGGATGGGATCGATCTTTGCCTTGGGGAGGTAAGCACGGCAGTCAAAGGTTGGCCTTGCTGGGAAATCATGCTTCAGGTTGAGCAATTCCAGCTCTACATACATCTCCCAGGCTTTACTCAGTGAGGTGCAAGTGTATCTGCCAACTGTGAGGGGGAAAGGAGTTCCCCCTTTCTTCCTTTTCATACATTTCTCATGATATGTAATCAGCTACCTTGATAGCTCCAAAGGATCAGCTTAGGGCCCTGCATACCTTGGAAGCTTTGTTGGTTCACCCAAGAAGTTGGCAGCCTGAGATATGTGAAGGTGGGGAATTGTGTAAACAAATCCCCCCATTTCTTGGCTGCAGTGATCACGCTTGTGCTGGTCTGACCATGTGTCATGTTTGGCCTCAATAGGCAGATGATGCCATAGAAGAAGGCGTCATTGATTTTTTTAAACTAGGTGATACTGTTCTCGAGCCTTAGCTCTAGGTAGTATTCATATATCTTGACCTGAGGCCATACCCCACTTTGAATTAGTCCTGGGTACTCTCTCTCTGAGGTGGCAGCATATACGACATAGGAGTTCATATACAACCTCCTGGTCGTTGAAACCTATTAGAGTTGCTGTGAGATAGTATCACTGATAATCTCTCCCCCAGCCGAAGCACGTTGCTCAGGAACATTCTTGCTCATGGTCTCTAAGTACCTGAGCATCCATTTGTGAAAGTAGTGGGCATCAAAGGAAGCCCGAATACTCTGCTACTGAGGAAAGTGATGGTATCACTTAGCTCCTCTAAGAAGTCACTGTGGTGGATGGTCTGCGGCCATCTACTCACCACCTTTTTGTTCTTCAAGTAAACCTCATTCATCATCCGCATGCACTTGTCCTCATTTTCGGTTCAATTCTTTATGCAGTCTTCCTGGCTTACCGCCACATACTTCCTATGGTGGGGGATGTCCAACATGATTTCTAAGTGGCAGGTAGTGAGTTTTATGATTACCTTTCCCTCCTTTTCCTTGACACACCTTGTGTCCTTGTTATAGCATCGAGCCACCAACATGATGAACTCGTTATTGATAGCACTTACTGGAAGACCTGCTGCAAAATGTAGCCCGTTGCCTACCAGTTTGTCCATCCATGGGCTACCGGTAACTTGTTTGGTTCTGGCCCAGAAATCATCCATATCTATGTGTCCAAGCTCTGAGTCTCTGATGTCGAGACTGCATTCTGCAAGTGAGTTAGGCATCCTGACTCTCTGATATTTGTATTTCATTTCTTGCTCTGTCAACTTAGCTTTACCTTTAGACTTGGTTGGCTTCTTACTCGATGAAGACATAAGTGTACTCGACGATTTTTGTTGCTCTACAAGAAGAATTAGAGAGGTCCAACATAGGAGAGCCATGTCAACCATCATGTTATCCATAGTTTAAAGCTTGCAAAATGAAAAATGATCAATTTATAAGCCTTTGGGCGCAAGGTGCAGCTTCACTGCAGGTTGCAGAGGCTTGAATTAGCAAGGCACACTTTTAAGAAGTGTTGTATGGGAGAAGGTAGTGCCAAAAGGGCACGGGGCATGGATTTACAACATACAACATGTAGATGTTGATGTCAAGGAAGTTGTGCCAGCACCTTAGGAAAAGTGGTTTGGCGGGGCACAGATTTGCTTGGTGTCACATGTGTTCAGGGCACGCCAAGGTGCAGATGTGGAAGTTGTTGCATGCTCTTTTGGTGCGCTTATGCACATTGGCAGGAGATGTTGCATAGAGGTTAGGCACACCAAGGGTTTGGCTTGCGTGGTGCGGGTTTGGTTTACACAACATATAATGTTGTTATTATTGCATTGGCACCGCACCTGCACCTTTTGAGAATTCGCTATGTGTGTTTCCACTATGTGGGAAGGTTTCATGAAACATGGGCTTGAAGATGCACTATGGCACGAATGTGTTTAGTGTAGTATGAAGAAACAGTGCGCACCAAGGAAAATAGGACCTTTTGGCCGATTTCAAGGATTTCTTGATTTTTTCTCTTTTGGCTCAGATTTTGATGGCAAGGAGGGAAATCCTAGCAAGGCAGGGAGTAGAGGAAAAATGGGTTGGAGCTCTTTCTAAGGCAGAGCCTTCCAGATTCACAGATCTAGAAGGAGGGTTAAAACAGTTTGCAGTTAGGTTTGGGAATGTGTTATCTTTTTTAGATTTAATTCTTTTTAACACATAACACCTAATCACCTAACACAAAAACCACAAAAACAATAGCAAGGATGGAGAAGCCACTTACTAGGGTATATATAATGATGAAGGATAGATGTGGGATCCACAAACATGAAAGGTGACACGTGGGGCTGACAGGAAAGTTGACAGGCGTAGAGGAAAGACTTTTCTTGATTTTTAATTCGTGAAAATGACAGGTTGAGTGTGCCTATATATAGAAAAATGTGCATTTATTGTGCCACCAACCACCTTTGGCGTGGTTGGTGGGATGTCGACACGGAGGAGATTGCACCTTGGCACGAGTTTGAAGGTGTCGACACCACTTTTACAGTGCCTAGGGCACACTTAAGGAAGTGTTAACATGTTTGGATGCGCCAAGGTGCACTTTTAGGTGGCGCAACATTTGGAGTGTTGACATCTCAGAGATTGCGCCAAAGGCAAAAGTGGGGCCATTTTCTCAGTGTTGACACAAAATTTTCTACACCGAGGGAGAAGGGTTTTTCTGCCAAGTTTGGAAACAACTTGACTTTCTGGAAGGGGCTTTGAGGCCTATTTTAGACGTTGTCAAACTTCCCTAGGGGCCGAAACAAAATTTTGGTATGGTTATCTATAAAATTTTCCTTGTCAATTTTACAGGATAACACAGTTAGAAGCACTTGATGGAACATGGCTACTTGGTTACTTTAACGGGAGTAGGATGAAGCCCTACTATAAATAAGTCTTCTTAGTGTAGTTTTTCATTATGTATTTCCTTCATTCTCATTATGCTTTGTCAAATTAGTTATTCTTCTTGTGTAATAAGCACGCTTGCACACATGAAGCTAATTTCTCTATGAATAATGTTTATTTGTAGAGGACTGTACATACCTTTAGTGCTGGGTGGTTATATTTATCCAATTAAAAGACTATGGGAATCGAAAGGTGGAAGGAATAAGCTGCTACGGGTGTGCTTTAAGTCAAAATAATATTTCTTCTCAAAACTGACTAAGGATGGAGATGAATGAAAGGAAAGTATAACATGAGGTAATCAGAGGCCATGATAACTACTAGGAGAAGGTACAATGATGAGGTACTCAGGTGCAAGGGTTCACACTAAATAGAATTCTATGACCAGAGGGTAGGAAGGCACGCTAGAAGGTTATAGCTGGGGTGCGAAGATGTACCATGAAAAATGAATGAATTTGGTCAATGAAAGAGAGGATATTTGGTAGGTGAAGGAGCAATAAATACATCAAAATTTGAAAATCATATATAACAATGGGATGCAGATTCATTTTTAGCATTGTGACTAAGAGAATTTAAGGAGCTGAGTGATCTATTTAACATGTGAAGGGTGTGAAACCAAGCGTGACAAAGAGATCTGTGTGAAAATAAGCTTGTGTCCCCGATGGTAAAGGGTTTGAGAGAATTAGGGAGACAGAGAGGAGTTAGGGAATGAAGTTTCCACCTAGGGCATGATTGAATCAAGATAGGGTTTGATTCGCAAGTTATAAAGTTAAAGAGGAGATGGTTGTAAGGTAAAAATGGCACCCAAGAAGGCATTTGTAGCAATAACAAAAGGAAAGAATAAGGTGGTCATCAAGGAGGAAGAGATGGCATCAAAAAGTGATTTTTTAAATATGCAATATCCATAAGGCATCATCATTGGCTAGGAATGGGATTCACCCATCAGAAAGAGTAAAGTAAGAGAATACAATCATAGGACCTCAGAGAACAAGAAGGAGCTTGATTCCTTTCTCACTGCTAGGATGAAGAAACGTATGGCAGATTACATGCTGGTGTGTGATGATGTAGGTGAGAAGCTTCTAAAGAGAATTGGGGTCTACCAACTATATGAGCTTCCATATTTTGGGAAGTATGATCCCTTATATGAGTGGCTCATGAGTAGAGTACACAAGGAATTTTTCTATTTTGCAGGATGTAGAGTTAGAATCTCATCTATGCTTATCTCATCAGTTACAGGTTTCAAGGCCATAGGAGAGGACATAAAGAATGATCTCACAGATAAATTCACAATCTTAAAGACTATACAGAAGTTGGGGTACCTGAAGGGTCTGTGTTGTATGGATATAGACAAATTGAAGAATTGTCCAGTTGTGCAAGTAGCAGCACACCTTGTTACAAAGTTGAATGATCAGGAGTAGTGGTCATAGGTAAATACTATGTGGGTACACATGGTGTGTAAGATGTCAAAAGGATCAATCTACACTATTGTAGGCTACATTGCAGAACAAATAGTCGAGGAAGTGCGCACATGAGGGAAGATCACTTTTGGGGCTATTCTACTATCACTAGTATTCATGAAAATTGGAGTACCAGACGGACCGAAGGAAAAGGTATGGGAATAACCCATGGAGAATAAGTCACCAGCTGAAAGGTTCAATAAGTACCTATGTAAAGGGGCCATGACAGATGACGTCAAGAAAAGGGTGGATAAATGGTACGACAGGATCCATGTGGCATTTGGAGAAGAGTGGCACATCCCAAAGGACCTACCATTAGTAGTAGGGAAACAAGTTCAATTTGTTGTATATCAACATTTCTGTATCACATGCTTCCCAATGACAGATGGATTCTGGAGCCCTTGGTGAAAATTTCCTTACGTTTTCACTACAATTTATTTCTAAGCATTTATTTATAGATTTACAGACATGCGTTGACTGGTAGTCAATGCAGATAAGTTAGACTATGACTACCATACATTGAGGAAGAAGTATGTGTATCCTAGAAAAATTTCCTACACCGAGAGGATCATTTTGGAGGTGTTGAATATTAAGACGATAAATCTGGTTATAGTAGATGTAGGGGCATCATTGGTGTATCTTCATCTGAATCCCAAGATAGAGAACAATAAGTATGTAGAGAATGAATTCACACTTCCAGGGCCTCCGAAGGGTAAGCACACAATAGAAAACATACCGGCACAAAGTTCCCTGGAATTTGTTGAAGTAGAGGGTGAAGAGGAGGAGCGTGAATATAGTTGAGGCTTAG
Source organism: Taxus chinensis (assembly GCA_019776745.2). Classification (NCBI taxonomy): domain Eukaryota; kingdom Viridiplantae; phylum Streptophyta; class Pinopsida; order Cupressales; family Taxaceae; genus Taxus; species Taxus chinensis. Next base: position 373,540,399 of record CM034157.1, read on the forward strand.
ATCGTAGAAGAAGGAAACCATATGATAGAGAACAGTCACCATGAATGGACGCTCCACTTCAAGGACACGATGAAGAGGAAGATACAGAGGTTAAGAAGGGGGATCATGGGTTTAAGAAATTGTTCAGATGCACAAGGACTCAAAGTGGAACTTCACAAATGGTACAGAAATCACCTCGTCTCTCTCCACAAAAGGAGACCATTGAACTAAAGAAGAGAAGAAAGTTGAAGTTGGAATAAAGAAGCGAAGGAATCAGAAGAGAGAAAGATGTGCATCTCTGACCCCCCCTCAAGAAAGAAGATGAGCCACAGAACAAGGAAGATAAAAAAGATGAAGAGATGAAGGATGGAGAAGAAAAATAAAAGGAAATATTTAGATCCACACATGTGACTGCTCAAGATGTAATGGGACATGCTCTTAACCTTGAAGTTGTAATTCCCAAGGGTCCTAGATTGAAGAGGATGATTAGAGACCACATTCCACCATCCATGGGGTATGCAGAGGATGCAGTTAACATTGTCTACACCCACTTCCAGAGCATGATAGCGTAGAACTATTTATTCGGTTGGGAGCTAATGGAAGAGGATATGGTGACTATACACACTTGGAAGAAACTATTATGGTCAATGCACACCCATATGGATGAGCCTGATTTTGATGTATGTAAAGAGCTATGTGTTTCAAGATGGCTGAAGAAGGCACCCTAAGCTATACATATGATAGTAAATCCTACTATCATGTTAGATGAGTAGGTTAGCAATGCATTGGTGAAAGTTTATGTTGAAATTACTAGAAGAATCATGGATAAAGTTGCAACAATTAGAGCGTTGTGTGAGGATTTAAAGACAAAGGATACAGAGATAGTGTGCATAACACAAGAGAAGGACTTCATGCATAAGAAAAACAAAGTATTTATCAGCATTGTAGAGGAGATTGGGGACAATTTCATCAGAGCAAGGCCACACTTGGAGACCAAGGTACCACAGATGTTTCCCTCAGTGATTCATTATGTAGGAAAGTTGGTGGACCTGGTACTTGAAGATGAACCTCTGTGCATGACAACACCAAGAAATTCAGAGCAAAAAGTAGAACAAGAGAAAGCCTCAATGATGTAAAATATTACATCTTATGAAGGGCTACTGCAAGCACTACAAGAAGTATTGAAAAAAATGGACCAGGATTTGAATATATAAAGACCCTAGAAGAAAATAATGAGGTCTAGAAAGTAATGAAGGACAAGGCATTAGGCCTTACAAAAATATTTTCAACAGTTAAGCAGAAGCACGAGGCCTTGGTAGCAACACAATAGCTACACAAGACTCGGTTAGAAGAGCTTAGGAAGTTAATTACATAGAAGATGGATCTTCTAAAAGGAATAATTACATCAATGTCCAGCATTATGTTGGTTCTGCAAAATTAAAAAAGGGGATATTGTGAGGGATGAGTTGGAGTCTATTGTTTTGGACATTCCAGAGAAATCAGAACAAGCACACGCTGAATGGCAAGCCTTAAAGGCCAAAATAAAGGAGGAGTATCCAAAGTTGATACTTCAAACTGATTCAAAGGAGTCTACCTCATAGCCTCATAAAACTTCTTTATTTATCTACATTCTTTCATTCTTATTCTTTCCATTATTCTATTCTTTACTTCAATTTTTGGAGATAGCCATTGTTGGGATGATAATGTGATTAGTGTGGGGTAATTTTGATCATAGAACACTTGTTAGAGATCACAAGAATTCCGTGCGAGAGAGAATGCTAGGACCAAAGGTGCATAGGAATAGGAAGAACCTGCGCACAGAGGGCAAGTTTAGTTTTTGGGACTTAGCCTATTTTGAGCATGAAGACCTATTTTTAGAAGATGGCGTGTAGAACACACCAATGATGCAAAGACATACGTGCCATGAATTATCTATCTATGGAGGATCTGATCAAATCATTTTGCATGGAGATGAGCTAAGAAGAGGATTTTAACGTCAGTTAACTGCAAGAGGTCTATCGATAGCACACTTACATGTGTGGCTATGCCTGTAAATGGTGCATGGCTATTAATAACATGCGGCCTATTTTTGGAATAGATAAGTGGTGAAGGGAAAGTCCCCACCCTATATATATATGATGTGAAGCACATAGTAGAATATATACATAGAGAGAGATGGATGTATGAAGGTATAGAGGTATGCGCATATGACTGGATTACTATATCGGATCCATGCGCACATAGGTATAGATTTTCATTATTGTAAGGAGTTTCTGTGTTTATTAATAGATGAAATATATTGGCCGAACCTAAGTGTTATTCATGTGTGTAATTTATTAGTGCATATTCTTGATCCAATCATGATTATTGTTTAAACTTGTTCTTTCATAGATCTAAATGTAGCATGCATTGTAGATGATGGATTAGTTATGGATCTATATGTTTCTTCCTTCACCATGCTAACATCTTGCTACACCAACCCTAAAGAGGAACCTGGTACCTTTGCATGCTTCGGGTGAGTGCTCATTCTAGGATGAGTGATGTGCCAGTGTGATTAGGGTGTTATCTAATAAATTCTAGGTTGCATCACTATCCACTCTTTTGTACCTTTCAAGGCCTATCCTCTACACTAGGAAATCCCAAAATTCATTAAATTATATAGTAAGGATGACCTACAAAAACACATTAGAGCCTTCTTCCATGCATGGTATCTTATCACCCATGACCAAGGCCTTATGTTTAGAACACTCCTTGTGTCTTTAATCGGTCTTGCCCTTAATTGGTATAATAGCATCCCACAACATTCTCTCTTCTCATTCACCAAACTCATGTAGTTTTTCTTATAACCCTTTTAAATAAACATTACTCCTAATATCTCCATCACTAACCTCTATTTCATTAAAAATTTTGAGCACAATTTCATTACATATTTCATTTCTAGATGGCAAGGTATCATCAACCAACTCTCCTTCTCTCTTCCACAAACTGAATTGATTGAGTTATTTTCTCGATCTAGCACTTAGCACATATCATCAAATCTCCAAAACCAATCCTTCTAGACATTTTATGATTCCTTAACCATAGCCTAGATATGTACCCTCAAGGATAGTAAGGTTAAAAGTGGGTCTAAGAAACAAAAATGAGAGTATTCATTTTTAAAAAATCAACAATGGCAAATATAAAGGTTCGGAAAATGTGATTGTGAAAAATAGGTCTAAATCTTGTTTGGAATCTAAACAAACTTGACATCAATGTAACTACACACCCATAGGGGATTCCTATAGCATGATCTTCAAATAACTTCTATCCACTTGCATGATTAAAATCTCACCCATTTTACCTATTGATATATCCATGTCTAAACCATCATGGTACCGAGAAAATGATTATTGTAAATAACATATATTATGAGGCCAGGACATTTAAATATGTTGTTCAATTAGAAAAATCCTTTAGGATCTCATTGACTGAGGGTACTATCAATTTGATAACATGAGCACACCTCCAAAAAAACATGGATGTGTTTAAACATAATTTCCTTAATCATTCCCGATTTAGCAGTCAACTCCAATGTAATTCCATTGGCTTCCATCATACTATCAATATTGTCAATTATCTCCCACTTACATCCTTAGTGCTTAGGGTTTCTACAAGTGAAACACCCATCAAATCACATGACTCTTTGGATCTATCACTACCGATACCATGAGTCTTACTACATCACATTACATAGAATCTATCACATCTTCTTCATGTTCCCCCATTATCTCTTGAAGAGCTATAGAAAGAAAACTTGTCATTAAAATCTTAAAGAGCTATTTTGAAGACCACTTCACCCAAAATCACATCAAAAATCTTCATAATCCAGATATATAGTCTAAAAATCATTCATCTAGAAAAATATAACCTTACCAAACACTCATCAAATAACCTCATCACAAAGTAAACAACCCCTACCCTCTATTTTGGGGCTTCATTCTTTGTCAAAATTTGTAATCAATATTACATAATCCAAGGTTGTGTTGATCCAAATTTCTTGTTCATGTTCACATTAGTGATCTAGTAATTAAAAAATATAAACAAATCTAAAATGCAAGGGTTTAAGGTACCTTGAAGTATGATGGATGAAAAAAGGATGGGCACAAAGTGGATGACCTCACTGAAAATCTAATGAACCTATAAAATAAAGGTAACTAAAATTAAAATGGATTAGATAGTATGTGAGGGGGTTTCCCAACGAATTTGGTTCCAAGAAGCGTTAACTTTCTTAGCGGATGTTAACCCCCGTGTTTGATAAAAGATGGTAAAATAAATGAAAGGATTGATTAACATGTAAAAACTGAAGCTAGACAGAATCTAAAATTCCAGGAATGGATGAAAAGTGATGATCTAATCTAAATAAAAACAAAATAAATTGTATCTAGCTAGGTCAACGGTGACCTAGATTACAAAGGGTGGGTCAATGGTGACCTAAGTAAATGGATCCAGACAACAAGCTGGAAATGTAGATTTGGGATGATCTGAATGTAAATAAGGTGATCACAGAAGCCTAAGAACACTAAAAAATAACCTACAGAAAGAGATCTAAGATAGAAAGGAAGAGAGGATGGTAGAAAATGGGGATTAGGATAAATTAGATAAAAAAACAAGATTCATGTCAACAGAAAATAGGTTGATTTAGCAGTAACTGGAGTGCAGACATGACAGTTTGGGATGACTTGGAATCAAGATGAGAGATATGAGGACTGGGAACATTAATAGAATAGAAGCAGACACTAAGAAGGATCTGGAAACAAGAAGTATGATGGAATAAAACTAGGTCAGCAGTGACCTCGGTGGATCGATGTTGACCTAGGCAATGTAAAATAAAGTTGAAGGTAGATGAGGTGAATGATAAACCTACTGGCAGAATGACTAGAAGAACATGCTGAGAATGGAATTCCAATATTAGTTAAATATGTAATACGTTAGATTCTAACAAATAATAATAATGATAGTATATGATAACATTAAATAACACATAATCAAAGTAAACCTCCCAAAGTCTCCATAAGTGATGAAATACAAGATTCAATGGAATCCAAGAGGGTTGACATGGCTACAAGGATGCTCAGATTCAAAGATAAGTTAACATAGTGCAAGAAAGCTCGAGTTATGTCTCATTTTGGAAGGAGGGTGAAATCAATCTTATAAGGTCAACGGTGACTCTGTTGGGTCACCACCGAATGTGGGAAACTATTCCTTGAATGGTAAAAGAACTTATTTACATGAGATATGGGGCTTTTGGATATTGGGATAAGTGTTTTAAAACATGTATGTGGGTAACGGTTTCCTAGGGAAGTGTCATGAATAGGTAAGAGATAAATATGGGTCAGATAAAAGCTAAAAAAAGTGTAGGTATGTGGATTTAGGTGGTTAAGGATAAAATAATCCTAAAAATAAATATAATTAAAGATAATTAGCTAATGGAGATTAATTAAGGTAATTAATGAAGATTAATTAAAGTAATTAATGAATGTTAATTATGAATTAAAAGTGCTAGGCTAATAAATGATAATTTAAATAAAATAAGTCAATTAAATTAAAATGGGTCTAGATAGGACCATGGTGAAAGATGTGCACGTGGGTAATAAAGGGTAGTAATACCAAATTTTGATGTCTACAGGTCATTCCTCGAAATGACACCTAAATGCACCACACAAGATATGACCCCAACATCTCAAACTCCTAATTCATGAAATTAAATCCAAATTCCTTCACCACTATCATCATCTGAGTCAGGTAAAACATGATATTATACTCAAATGTTTGAAAAGCTTGTCTAATAATCTATTATAACTTTAAATTTTTCTAATCCATCTAACTCTTGAGTTTGAAATCCCTCTTGGTATAATCATGAGGCTTTCTATGCATATCATCAGATACCATGACACTTCATCAAGAATTGTAAGGATATCCATGAAATAATTCAAATAATTGCTAACGAAATACTTCTCCCTGCGGATACAAATCATCCATCCTCTAATCAATATATAATCAATCCTAGTCATTAAATCAAACTAACCCATCAAATCCTTAAAAAATCACCTTCTTAAATATTACCTAACACTCGATCCACATCCAATAAGAGTAAGGCTTCTTCCAGTAATTCCCTACTTCATCAAATAGATATTGTTTACATAACTACAAGAGCATGTCCATAAGACTCGAAGGCCTCAAACCAGAATGGTTCCAAAGTCTCTATATCTTTAGCTCCCCCTGAATCACCTTGTCCATTGTCTTCCAAAGATAAATTTTAAATTCTTGTCACCTCACACACCCAATCCACTACCTCCATATAAAACACCATTTTCAAAAAGTTACACTAAGCTCCTCTTATGATGTCTCTCTACGATCTTGTTTAAAACTCTTTATAGCACTGACAAGCAATGATTAAGGCACTTCAATATATCACAGTACCATTGAATTAACCAAAACCATTCTCTAATGGTTCATCACTCTTTAAATGTCTGTTATTATCAATTTTTATGATTCTAAAATCCCATCCATATACCCCAAATACCATGATGTTGCTTTCGTCGTCATTTCAAAAATCAATGACACCCTCCTTAAGAGATTTATGATTGATAATGACACCAGTATCAACATCATATCATCACATGCCTTCAAAAAAATTTAGTTATTTGACACCATCCTCACATAATAACCTGTCAGGTTACGTGTTTGTAATAACATTGTCACCCCTACACTAGACATGGTAATTTTACCCATTAGTTGGTAAGAGCCTTCATAATATCTTTAATCTCATAGAAGGGGGTTTAATTATAACATGTTACTAGGACACCCTTGTATATGTGTTGTGTTGTATCCCATCAACACTACATCATTGTCTAAAGTATGAACATGAAGGTAAAACCTTCACATTCATTATCGATCATAATCCCTTTAAATTCTATCATGATTTACAACCCAATGACGTACTCCTTCCACTACAAAACTCTACGTCATCATATCAGGATTCAACGATATATTATATACCCATATAAACTAGTAGGTAAATAATATTTTGAATACATTATGCATCATCTCTCACTGGGGGAGTATCACCTTCTAACTCTTAATCCACTCCTTACACCTAAAATATATGGGAGACTTGACCAAAAAAAATCTACAAGCCCAATGTAGGAATGTTATTTCCTTTCGCCTCAGCTTTCCTCCACACATAGTTATTATACAGAGGTATTGACCTCCCTTTCACCCATCTTGACAATCAACCATATGTATAACCATACTCCTCATATTTCTCGTTCTTGGATAGGCCTCAATTCACCTAGATTTACCTCCATTGTCATGCATGGAAGGTATTTGGTATGGGCTTATATGAAAAGGGATTTGGTAGGGGAATCTCATGTAGTTGATGACCATAAGTCTATCTTAATATGCATTGGAGTTGATGACTACCACCTTAAGAATTCCCCCCTAGTACATGTACACTTCTTAATGAACTGACCATCGATGTTGATATCGACACACCACAAAAGCCGCACATCATTGAAATTATCCAATCCTTAGACCCCACATGAACTCCAAGAGTTCACCCTCTTCCTAACCAAAAATAGAAAATAATTTGCATGTTCTTGTAGTTATATGTCTATTATTGACCCTAACATCATTATCCATAACATTGTTACAATCTTGAGTGATAAACAGGTGAAGAAAAAAATTCATAGAATATATCCTTGCATTACATTGTTGGTCAAGGAACAACTGTGTAGACTACATAGATGATATCTTAGGAAAATACAAACACCGAAGAGATCATCTGGTCGTTCTAGATGTGATCTTTGCACGTATTTTATAATTCTTAATTTTTTTAATTCCGCTAAATGTGTCTTTGGATTTCTCACAAGAAAACTCCTTGGATATATCATGTATATTCGAGGAATTTAAGTTGACCCCACTAAATTAAAATCCATCATCGAAATTCCCCACATCTAATATTAAATAGCATAGTATTTAATGAAGCTTCAATATATACATCATTTCATATCACAATTATCATATCATTTTCAACTCTTCCATCATCTTCTATGAAAGGATGTCTACTTTAAATGGAATGATAATTTTCAGCAATATTTCGATGCCCTCAAGAAAATATCCTATCACCACCTATGTTCATACCTATATGTAAGGGGGAGTGCTTATATCTATGTATATTCGTGACTGACCATGCCTTGGGATCCATGCTTGCATATCGCGATGAATAAGGTAAATAATAGGTCGTTTATTACATAATATGCACCCTTCACGAGTACAAAACTTGTTATTCAAAATTTAAAAATTTGTTTTATGCTCTATACATCGTAAATTCTAAAGTTTTTCACTACCTTCTTTATCACAAAACCTACATTGTCACAAAATTTAATCCATTGAAATTTTACATTATTTATTGTATCACGATGATCACATCTCTAGATAGTTCATGCTCATGACTAAACTTGACCTCAAATTCATCACTCATAAATCCATTAAGGGGTAGGTCATCACTAACCAGCTCATAGAAGGTCCCCTTCCTACAAATCAATTACCTTGTAAACGCTTTCATGACGAGACAATTAACACTCTAAATCATGACAAAACCCCTCTTAAAATGGCATTAATCTTCAACAAATCCAAATGCAGGAAAAGGGTGATGGGATAGTCATAATTCACCCTTGGGACACTCTTATCACGTTATTCTTCAAACTTAACTTTGAATGCACTAAAACATGGTAGAATATGAATCTCTTATCATGGGGCTTCAAACTTCCACCTTTCTAAGTGTACAAATCATGGACATCAATGGTAACTCACAACTTGTCATAAATCAAATCAAAGGAATGTATCAATTTAAAAATGAGATCCTTCAAAAGTATAAAACCATTGTTTAATATTTATTATAGATCTTTGACCATTATGAAATCTAAATGGCCCCTCATTCATATAAAAAAATTTAGACACAATTACATTACTTACCTCCTTAATCCCATTATCACTATACAATTCCAAACTTTCTGTCATCGTACACAAACTCAATCAACCATCTTACACTAGTATTGATATTTCTATAGTCAATCATGTAGAAGACAGGTCATCTAACACATGGTACATGAAAACATATGATTATTTATCTAATATTCAACTACCTCTGTATCTATCCAAAAATGGAAAAACATCCTTTCAACAACATGCATCTTGATACATCATCCTAGGGGGTATCCTTTACAAAAGATAATTTTATGGTCTCGTCCTTTGATGTCTTAAAACTGCAGAGGCTCACCTATCCATTCAAGAAGTCTATAACATCATATGTACTAGACATTTCAATAGTTTAGCTATAGATAAATGCATCCTACTCATGGGTTACTATTGGCTTACATTTAACTAATATTATTGTGATTACATCATAAAGTGCCTCAATTTTCAACAACATTTCAATCTAACACATATCCCTAGTCATGCTCTCCAACCCACTCAAAACCTCTAGCCCTTTTCACAATGGGGGCTTGACCTTATTGGTCTTATCAATCCTTTCACATCACAACAACATAATTCTATTATCACAGCAATTGAATACTTCACTAAATGGGTAGAGGCAATCCCCTTCATTTCTACTAAAGTAGATAAAATTGTCGACTTTTTCCATCATCACATTATCTATCACTTTGGAATTCCTCACAAAATCATCATAGATAATGGTAAATCATTCAAAAATAAGAAAGTTCATAAACTTTGTGATACCTACAACATCAAAATCTTAGATTTTCATATACTTACTATCCACAAGTAAATGGTCAAGAAAAATCCTATAACAAAATACTTAACATGAAATTCTCATGAAAACTATCGACCAAGCTGGTAGAAATTGGCATCTCCAAATTTCATTTTCACTATGGGCATATTAGACCACCTTTCGCACACCGATGGTGTGCTACGCCATTTTTCTTAGTATGCAACACCAAAGCCATCCTTCCTCTCGAATTCCAAATCCCACCTTTACGTGCCTTTACTCTCAAAGACCTCTTATCTCTAATGAGGACTCTCGTCAAGAATGTTTATCACAACTAGAATTATTAGATGAACTCCGTTTCAAACTACACTCAAACACATTAACATATATTACGAATGAATCAAACAAGATTACAAAAAACATCTCAAACAATGTGACTTCAGTGTTGGTGATCTTTCTCTCAAATAAAACCAACACATCACTAATATAGAAAAGAGAAAACATGGAAAGTTTTACTCCAAACTGGCTTGGACCGTATATTAACACTCATAAATTTGGGTCCATGACTTATCATTTAGCCTCCCTTGATGGTAAACCTAAAAAAGAGATCCTCTTAAACGCATTGCACTTGCTGTCATTCTATTTCTAACCCAGCAAATCATAAGACCATAGTCAAACTATGATATTCATCCATTAAACCATAAATTTGGGTCCAAGACTTATGGTTTAGCCTTCCTTTATGGTAAACCTGAAAAGGATACTTTTAATGCACCGCACTTGCATTCGTTCTACTATTAAACCTATAACTCATGAGACCTTAGTCAAACTATGATATTTGTCTATTAAACTAAAAATCCTATCACGCCTACAATGATATGGAATCATTTGGTCTTCCATTGGCATACCTTTCATGACCTTTAATATGGGCACTATGGCTCTACTCATAACATATCCCTTATGGAAATGTTCATTTCCTACGGCTAGGGAACCCTGTTATCATTACTCATCACCATCCCTTTATCTTATGCTAATCAACATGATAAGGAAGTATGTGTCTCTCATACTCACCACTTATCCCATTATAAGTGGTCACCCTAGGGTTTCCCTCAGCTTAAAATCAAAAATATCTATGAGATGTACAGCAATCAAAACATAGACGGATTCCTCAAAGGATGACTATTTAAAAGTAAAATTCATAAATAACAATAAAATTGTAGACCACTCCCTCAAAGGATGGCTACTATCAAAATCAAAAAAAGTTAATAAAAATCATAGACCACTCCCTCAAAGGATGGCTAATGCAATAAATATAATAAGGACTTCCCATAGTATTGATCAGTACTCACATCAAAAAGGGCTTCTTGCATCGATCATCCCTCATGTCAAAGAAAAATTAATCAAGAAAAATAAAATAATCCCAGGAAATATCCTTGTATCAATCAGCTTTCGCATCAATGTGCAAGCTTCCCACATCCATCATCTTGTGCAAAATATAAAAATTTAGAGAAAAGCCTTGTGAATTATCATAAAGAACCCTTTTTCACATGTGCTTGTTACACACCAACCTTGCTCGTGTTAGAAAATATAGATACCACTACCCCAAATCCATCAAATATCCTAGTATTATTAACTATCATAAGTCATGTGTTAACACCTAATACAGACTAATTATGTGTAATATCATACGTATACAATCAGTTTACCATCATACACTACACATGTCAAGGATAATTAAGATACAAACATTTCACATTCTATTATTATCCATCTATAGTGAGTTTAAATCAAATAACAAGATCACCATCTATGAGAAACACATCTAATATTACCAAAATCATATTACACATATCTCAATCTAAAGATGCATTTACATCCATAACTCATATAATCAAAATCATTAATGTAGTCTTATATTTTACCCAAACAGCGTAAGGCATGCTAGCACATCTCTCACCTAGAAATGAGCACTCACCCGAAGTGCACAAGTGTACCAATTCCCTCTTTTATTGTAGCTTGATCAAGAATCTAGCATGATTGTACAAATATTTTAGATCCATAACAGATAATCAATTATATTTCATAACATAAACTATATCTAGATTTTAACCATGTGTAAGGATAATAAATCAAGAACCATAAACAATTTTACCATACAAGTTCCATGCTCAATTATGTCAAATGCCAATATCCAACCACAAAGATCCATTATATTAATTGTTATAAAATGCATAAGCTTCATACATACCATATTATAGTCACCATAGTCATGCACGCTCATAAATTCATTTCATACCTCTGTTACAAAAAGTGATCATCTAATCCGTGCCAAATGAATACATATTTATAGGGGTGGGGAATTTCCCTTCACCACCCACGTACCTTTCAAAAATAGGCATGCGCCATTTACATGGTAAATACAAAAGCATGTAAACATGTTATTAATAGATTATCTAATAATTCAATATTAGCATAATCCTATTAATAGCTCTAAAACTATGCATGGTGCTTGATCTTCTACTTTCCAAAATAATACTTTGTGTGCTCTCCAAGTCTTTGTACAAAACGTGCTCCACACTCCATGTCTATAATTAGCCTCAAACTGGAAAATGGCTAAGTCTGAATTCAAATTTCCTAGGGCGTGCCTTGTTTCACTATACTTTCATGTGTGCCTACGCACCCTATGTCTGTGTGCCACAATCCTTATGTACACCTTCATACTTAGGCTATATTTCATCAGCCCAACATTACCCCACACTAATTTCATTGCCACCCCCGGTAATGGGTAATCACAACTTATCTCTCCATGAATAAAGAATAAAGAATGAAAGAATAAATACACATTGTATAAAGAATGAGAGGAATACTTGGTGCCCTACTCTTCCATAGGGAGGATCAACTATAGCATATTGATTCTTTGATCTCTACCTCCAAGTTCATTCCAATCACTTAGCGCCTTACTTTTTTTGTCTTGAATGTCGCCAAGTATTGCCTCCATTTCATCAAGTTTCATGTTCTCACCTTCATTCTGTAGTATCCTAGAGAACATTGGCCATGCATGATACCATCCCTTCCATGAAATCCATTCATTCTCCACTATCATTTTCCAATGTCCTTTATTTTTCCTTGTGTGGTTCTTGGGCTGCTGGCAAGCACATCGTGCTTCTCTTCTATCAAAGTAAGCCTCTCCTTGCGTGCCAAGTGTCTCATTCTTCAACTTCCTTAAGGACCTCATTCTCTTCTTCAATGGTCCTTGTATTTATTATTGTGTCAGGGGATGTGCACATATTTAAGGCCAAATCTTTTTTCTTCAGCTCATTTTTTAATGTTTGCAGTATAGATTCATAACTTGTGATTTTCCATGTGACCTACACCTTGGCCTTTTTCTTCTATCTATGCAACATCCTTAGGTTTTCGCATGCACATGGGTCCTTCCTTCTAATAGCAGGTGAACTAAATGTGTAAATAATGTAGTGCAGATGGGAATTCCTTCCAACCTTTTCCTCATAATATGGTCTCTTTTCCAAATCTCATCCCTAATCATGTTCCACCATTTGAATAAATTTCTACACCTTCGCCTCATCTTTATCTCTCTCCTCTATCATGCGCTTGATTTTAGTATCCTTATCTTTTCTATCTTCTAATAAGGCCCAAATAGTTTCCACTTTATCAATATTATGGTGCATAACTTTTGTAAACACCTTAACTAAAGCATTGGCTACCTGCTCATCTGAGAATCAAGTTGGCTTGATGGTGATATGGTGGAGAATATGTTGTTCCCTCTTCATTCTACACAATACACATGAATCCTTGTACAAACATCAAAGTCAGGCTCATCCATGTGAGTCTACATACTCCATGATAATTGTTTACGAGTGCTCGTAGTCGCCATGTCTGGATCCATCAAGTCCCAATCCATATAACTACTCCCTAGGAAAGGTATTCTGGAACCTAGCACGAATTATCTTGGTGGTCACGTCATCAACATAGCCAAGGTTTCATGTTCTTACCACCTCATCTTCTTTGGGCTCACTAGCATGCTCTTTTTCATGCTCCTGTATGCTTCGGTGCCCATATTCTGCTCTACATCCTCTCCTTCCTCAGTTTCTTTATCCATGCATGCAGGGCATACTATAATTTTTGTATCTCCACCAATGACTGTTTTCATTTACAGGTCCTTGCGCACTATGGGGGGGCATCCTCCTCATACATAGGTTTTTCGCCACCTATCTCTTCATCTTCCCATACTTCCATGCTAGTTGTGGAAACATCATTCTATGCACTCTTGTGTGAAGAATTCTCATCATCACTATCCTTAATAGGAACATACTTTCAGTGCTTCTTTCTTTCTTCCTTGATATTCTTCACTAGTCACATGTGGTGATCTTCTAACCACTATGATGTCCCAACACTAGCATCCCCATATGTACCTCTATGTGCAACACTATTCTAGTATGATCCAGTCTAGTATTGTCTGTTTGTTCTTCTTCTTGCTGCTCCAAGACATTCTGTAAGCCTTCAGGTATTGGCTCTTCTTTTCTGGGGGGTGCATGTTCAACTAAATTCCTTGTGCCCACTTTTTCATTTCCCCTGTGGAGGACCTGGAAAAGATAATTCCTCTCTTACAAGAACCTTCCCATCCTTGAAACAGGGCCTTAGTTACACATAGATGTGCACAAGATCAATTTTCCCCATGGCCATAGTCTCCAGAGTTATATCAATGTTTTTTATCTCCATTGTTTCTACATAAGCTTCCTGTTTGGCCACACATATGTCTTACACAAGATATGTATATTTTCATCTACCTTATCAACATCAAATTAAAGCTTTCATGCATTATGCAATTTGTTCACTGAATCTTTAAAATAGTACATGCGGTGAAGGTGAAGGGTAACTTACACCAAGGTTCTTTTCACCCATCTTCATAAAGAACCTCCCAGACTAAAGTGTTGGTACACAGTGAACTCATACTTGTCCATCCAAAATAGTTGAAAGCTCATGTGGTATGCACCACTCCCCTTAAAATTGCCGACGCATCCTTCTGAACCATTTCTTCCTATTCGCTCCTTGTAGGTGTTTGAGATAGAACCATGACATGTATATTTTGAAAATTTATGTGCCAGTGATTTATTTTCCAAGGGATACTCCCAAACCTTCTCCCTTTTCCCATCAAGCATGCTTATTTCACTGAGTATAATCAAAATCAAAATAACACCCCAAGTTATTTTTCACCTTTGTCAGCTTGTACGTGCACCTCTACTACTAGGCTCTCTACAATATAACCTAAAATGTTGTACTAGGTCTTGCTCGCCATTTTATGCGCTATGTGCAGCTAATCATTGGTTGACCTATGTCCACCTCTCTGAGGCACCTAACTTGCAACCTACTAGAGCCACGTTGCAACCCTTGTGGCCATATCCTCTATGTTTGTGACTTTGAATGCTCGGCCTCCCTTCTTATACTTGAATGCAACGGCCATCACATCAACTCCCTCATCATCTGTTAGATCACCACAATCTCTAAACCTAGAATCATGCAACCCTATGACCTTTCCAACCAGTTTGGTGTAATCTGCATCCTCCTTCCCACAAAATAAAAAAACTATTCATGTACCCATGACATCAGCCACTGGTACAACTGGTCGGGATTTCCAAAGTATGGCAATTCAAGGAGCTACATGACCCCAACACTTTCCAACAATATCTTCACTGAATCATCCAGAACCCTTGTTCCATCTGTCCATCCTCCTGTTTTTCTTCTGGTGGTCTCTGCAATGATATCCAAGAAGTCTTATGGTCTTGTGATTGAAATCATAAATCACCTTGTTATCTTTTTTTCCCATGGTCTCCCTTCGATCACCCCCTCTGGATACATCATCTCTACCAACCATTCCTCCACCACTTCATCAGCCTCCATTTCAATGACTGGGGCTCACCTCGGTGCCATCTTTCCTTTTTCACTTACAGGGATGTTCTGTAACTTTAACTTTGTCACCTTCTTACCTTGCATGCCTCGAATTCAAACCAGACTCTTTGATCTCATGAAACCCTAGCTATGAATCTTTCTTCCTCAAACCCTAGCCACACGAACCCACCTTTGAGCACACACACAACCACCTCAATAAAACTTCTATGTGGAATGATACCAACAATGTTCCTCAACCTCACCTTGGTTCATCGCTCTACAGATTACTCATCACACTAAGCTCTTCTTCGCACTTTACAATTTGATAACTCAAATAATGTAGGGTAACGATAATTTGACACTCACCAAATTTATAGCCCAATTCAAAAATATTCACATTAATTACTCCCCCACCACCATCGTATGTGGCATTAAATCCACCTCCATGCTTTTTCGTGTGTTGCACCCTGTCTTCTTGCGCCATGTTTTTCCATGCCTCAGTCATAACCTTCTGGCATGCACCCACTACTTTCTTGGTCACAGATTTCCTTTACTCATGCTTCATGTGCACTCAAAGTACCTATCCAATGTGACTCTTCCCAAGTAGTTTCCAATGCTGCAACCTACCTCACGTTATACTGAGTGTCCATCCTCCTACGTGTGGTCTTCAATCTGAGAAATTTTCTTGAAATCAACATTATCTCTTCTCTGAGCACCTGTAAGTTTGTTTTTACCATGCACTACGATCTAAAACAAGGCACCAGTCAATCCTTCTTCATCCACCCCACACTAAAATTATACATGGTCCTCTACACATGAACTCAAAAAGGGAGTAATCAGCTTCTGGTGCGCAAGCATGCTTATTACACAAAACACTGAACTAAATTAAAAAATCATAGCAATGATTGAAAGGAAACACATATAAAGAAATGCATTAAGGAAATATATTCTAATGGAAATACTACCTTATTACAAACACCAAGAAGACTTATTTATAGTAGGGCTTCAACCTACTCCTGTTGAAATAACCAGGAAAATGTGTGTCCATCCAACGCCTCTAACTGGCAAAACACCTGAATCAAGTATGTAAGTCACAATATACGGTCCCAACCAATGCACTTTAAGCTTTCCAAGGTGGTGTAAAAAATTTGAATCATACAGAAGAACCATTTTTCCAACTTCAAGCTTCTTATCCTTAATATGTCTATCATGTCATGCCTTATGCCTGGCCTATACTGTCTTCTAACTCCATCTGCTATAATGGCGTGCCTCTCATCCAACTACATCAGTTTATCAATGCACTCTTCAAGTGATTTCTCATCATCTAAACCTCTTGCATGCACAATATGTAGAGAAGGTAACATGAATTCCATTGGTAAAATAGCCTCTGTGCCAAACACCAACTGAAAGGGTGTGGCTTTGTTCAATATTTTATAAGTTGTCATGTATGCCCAAAGTACATCAGAGACTTTATCATCCCAGTATTTCCTTCCAACATCACAAATCTTAGTCAATGTATGGTTCAATATCTTGTTGAAAGCCTCAGTAGTTCCATTAGCCTGAGGGTGATAGGGTGTTGTTTTATGGTGTGCCACCATAAATTCTTCCAATAATATCCTGATGGTCTCATTAAGAAAATGAGTACCCCTATCACTTGTCAAACTCAATGGGCATCCATACCTGCTGATAATGTTCTCCCATAGAAACCTTGTTGTCATAGTTGGCATGTAATCCTTTGTAGGCATTGCTTCTACCCACCTTGTAAGATAATTTGTACAAGTTATAATGTAGTGTGATCTAGTCCTACGTTGCATGGGTGGGGAAATAGGACTCAAAAAGTCAATTTCACACTTTTCAAAAGGTTATGCACTTAGAATAGGCCTCAAAGGCATTTCATCTCTATGCCCAGGCTTTCCAAGGTGTTGAAAATGGTCACATGCCTTACAATATTCTTTACAATCCTTATACAATGTTTCCCACCACAAACCAGCCAATAAAATCTTGTACATGGTAACATCTCCTACATAATGTCCACCTGCAATTCCACCATGAGCTTCCTCCATAATAGATTCACACTCATGCTCAAGTACACACTGGCGCAAAACTTCATCCCTACCTAGTTTGTATAAGTCTCCACTAATCAACATATAAGGTGTGGTGTGTATGGAAAGTTGTTTCTTCTCTAAACTCTTCATCCCTTCAGGCACCACACCAGTACACAAAAATACAACAAAAAATTCTAAGTCAAAGGGTGCGCATGGTTCAATCTGAATAAGTTGTGCATCTGGAATTGTATCCTGTAATGCTCTGCATGTCCTCACCTGAATTAATCCTTGATAAATGATCTGGTCCAGAATTACTCTTTCCTGGCTTAACCACCACCGTAAAATCAAATTCCTGAAACAATAGAATCCAATGGCATATGCACCCCTGTAAAACGGGCTTGTTCACCAAGTATTTCAATGCCATGTGATCTGTATAGAATATAAAAGGTGTTTCCAGTAAGTATTGTCTAAACTTATGCAACACGTAGATCATGGACAAAGCCTCATGCTCTGTAGTTGTATAATTTTGTTCTACTGGAGTCAATTTCCTTCTTGCAAAAAAATAGGATGATCAACAATACCTTCTCCAGGCTGGGCTAATACCATGCCAATGGCCATGTCATAGGCATCCACATGCACATGAAATGGTTTGGTCCATGAAGGAAAACATAGAATAGGTGTTGTAGTAAGCCTTTCCTTCAATGTCTCAAACATGTTTTGTTGCACTTCACCCCAATGGAACTTTCCTTTACTCTTCAATAATTCTTCCAAGGGTACAACAATCTTAGCATAACCTTTGATAAACTTCCTATAATATCATGTGTGCCCCAATAATCCATGCACCTCACTCTGGTTAGTAGGTTCCTCTAAGCCCAAAATAACAAGAACCTTAGCAGGATCCACTAACAAGCCTTCTTTACAAATAATGTGTCCCAACAAAGTCCCAAAAGGTGTAGCAAAAACACACTTCTTAATGTTTAAGGAGATGCTCAACTACGGAACCTCTCAAACATAAGCCTTAAATTATCACAATGATCTTTCACTAGTTCATACACTATCCAATCATCCAAGTACACGTGTAAAAACTTATGAATAAAGTCCTGGAATGCTTGCACAATAATGTGTGAAAATATTATAGGGCATTCTTTAATCCAAAAGGAATAACTATGTATGAAAAACTTCCCCACTCAGTGGTGAAATTTATCTTCTCTTGATCCTCTTTAGCTATCCTTACTTGATGATATCTAGAAAATCCATCAGTGAAGGAGTAGATCTCATGCCCTGCAATGCCTTCCAATATTTCTTCAGTAAAAGGTGTGGGAAAGGGATCTATTACACATGCAGCATTCAACTCCCTATAATCCACACAAATTTATTATTCTTCCATCTTTCTTTATACTTATCACCATAGGGCTAACCCACTCTGACTCCTCAATGGGCTCAATGATTCTAGAATTTAGCATATCTTATCAATTTCTTCATTTACCTTGATGCGCAGATTAGGATTCATCATATAAGGCCTCTTCCTAACCAAGCGTGTACCTTCCTTTAGCTTAATCCTCATCTCTCCCAAAGAGTGATGTACCCCTTTCAATTCATGATAGCCTCTAGGAAATAAGTCTTGGAAGTCACATAGTAACTCAATTATGTTAGCAACCTCTGAGTCAAACCAGTAATCGCCAATGATGGCCTCCTTAGGTTTACATTTGTCCCAATGTTGACCTTCTTCATTTTCATAGGCTCATGATACACACGTGCCTTCTCATCTACACTATCTAAGACCTTGCACATACCCTTAGTATGCTTAGCATCCAAATTCTCCACTTCTTCATCATCAACACGTAGACCATCTAACCTTTTTCTTTTTCTAGGAAAGTGCACCCAAGTTGTTCTACATCTGTCTCTTCTTCTTCAAAGCGTACCTCCAGATCTAACTCACCTAGTAACTCTTGAATAAGTTCCTCAGCCTTTGCACTATCTCCCAACTGCAAGTGCTTCATAACCTGTAATACCTCATTCACTGGAGGTTTAGTTGAAAAATAGTCAAAGGTATGAATCATACTTGGAATCAGTTCTTTCCAATTTCCTATTTCATTTTTCAACTCTGCATAAACATACCATGTGTGCACACAACCTCGCAGGGTGAAGTAGAACTTTTACACCCATAGTGAAGGTGGTAATGCCTCCTTGCCCCTCTGTCTAGAGTCTCTCACACTGTACTAAACATAGTGTTGAACATCCATCCCATGAAATTTAAATGTCTTGGTAGGTGCATTGCTCTGAAGAAATCTAGTGGAGACGGTGATTCTCACTTCTCGCCACTCCAAAAGATTATCTCTTTGAACCATCCACCAGTGCATTGTTCTCCCATACAAGGCATACACCATCATATTCCTTCTTTCAACTTGATATATCCACTGAACTTCCATAGCACATAGGAACACTTCAAGATTCCCCTCACCAGTGTACCTTGGTACCTAGTTACTGCCCAAATGCCTAACACAACGTGGCCTACTTACGCGTGTAATTGAACTTCTTCACTCTAGTGTCCAACCATTTCATAAGTTCCATGTTCCCAGTTGTCACATGCAACACTTTTAGTATCACTCATGGATTGTTCATCATACCACTAGATAACTCATTCCTTTGATGGCTCAAGGATTTCTAGATCTCTAATGGTGTGCACATAAATTTTGTTCAAATCCTCTTCACTCAAAGGTTCCACATAAGGTGTAACTTTTCCATCTGTCAAAGGAATGATGACATGATCTTCCTTGTTCTCAAAACTTATATATCCTTTATTGAAGCAAAGATAAACATTATTTGCATAACACCAAGGGTGCCCAAGAAATGCTGGAAAATTTTCTTCCTCTACAAGCGCCAAGACCTCAAAGTCCCTAATAAACTTGGCCCCTTGTATAGCAATAGTAACATCTTTCAAGACTCCAATGGGTGTGGATTTAGTCATTTTTGCCATAAAAAACACATTTTAATATGGCTTGTAATGGTGGTCTTCCCATCTGATTCCATGCATCCAAAGTGAGTACATTCACTTCTGCACCTGTATCAATCAAAATATTACTTAACATCCATCCATCAACAACTACATTCAAAGTGATCTCTTTATCATAATCTAAACTATGAGGAGGTAAGTTAGCATGTAAAATCTTTCTTTCATGCTCAACTCCAAGGCATGATGTATTTTCCCTTAACTATTCCCCCAATAAAGGAATGGTGTTTTTCTTGTCACAGCATCTTGCAAACCTCCTTTAAATCATCAACATCCTTCTAAGGAAGCTCACTTGCTTTCTTTTGTTCTAGCTTTTGTGACTTTTATTTCAAGCATTGTATCTCACCCTGCAACTTCCTAATAACCTACATGGTTTCTTGATACACTTCCTTCTAATGTGTAGGGTATGGAATAATTTGCATGGAATACCTCCTCCTTTGTAATAATATGCTTTTACTTTAGATAACTTCCCTAGCATGCACAACCTCAACGCATGTAGTAATGACTTCAAAGGTACCAACTCAAGATCATATGCTAACTTTCGGCATCTACTGATCTTCCATAGTGTGTTGCACTCTAACAATTCACGTGCACCCTTGTCCTGCTTGTGCTTCTTCCTTAAATGTTCATACAAGTCCAGGCATTCTTCATAATTGTAGTTCTTTTGCATAAAGAACAAATAATATTTTGAGGGCATTCACACCTGTAATGATCAGGGGATCCGCATGTATAACATGTTCCTCATGGAAATTCACTTCTTCCATTGTCGTGACCTTGGCCTCTGAATCCTCCATGATAACCTCGACCTCTACCTCGGCCTCCATCAGAGCTCCCTTCATTATGATTATTCTCACTATGCTCACCTTGTTCCTTAGAATTATTTACAACAGGTTGGTCTGACGTACACCAATATCAATGGCATCATGAATATGATCAATCAACCTACAATTCTCAGTATCATGAGTGGTAGACCTATGAAATCTTGCAGTAACAGGACATATTCTTTCTTATCACATGTTGTAACAATGGGCACTGACTTGAATATGGTCCAAGTGACATATCTTGCAATCCAACAACATGGCATACACCAATTTATGAGGACAACTATCCTTAGTATGTCCTTCTACTTCACAATATGTCCACCAAATACCACTTATGCGTCTCATGTGCTGAATTAGCTGACAATTTTTCTAACTATTTTTCCATAGATGTAATCTGAGCTTCCAAAAATGGGCTCACTCTTGTGTCTACACTCCCAACTACCTCAGTGTACGGTAGAGCTAGCCTCAAGTGCCTCGCACATAGGTATGTATAAGTCTTGTGTGAAATCACCCTTCTGAAAGGCATGATCAAACCTCCAATGAACCATTGAGCATGTTAACTTGGGTGTATGTCATAAGATAACTTTGATAAAAGGGTTTTGAATCGTATATCATACTCCCAAACACTCTCAGCCATGCCCTGCTTGATGTCCTTCAGCATGCTGATGCTCTTCTTCTCAAACTCAGGTATGTGGAACTCTGGCAAGAAAGCATCATGTAATGTACCGGTATAATTCTACACAAGTCTGGTTCGGATCATATTTCTTATACCAACTATGTGTGTGCCCTTGCAAAGTAGTTGTAAACTGGCTTTCCTTGTGCTCTAGAGTTGTAATCCCCTTCATGTGCCATATTATTTCACACATATTTATGTGCTTAGTTGCATCTTCTATTCCTTTGTATTTTGGGACATGAAGAGACATCTCTATATAAATTTTTTGGGGTTAGTGTGGACCGTGCCCACTAGATCCAGAACCTGTATTACCTATTGTGTTTCCTCCACCCCTAGAACCACCAGATCCACTAGATCTTGAGCCACTTGATCCTCCTGATCCTCCTCTTGTAGTGGGAAATGGACTAGAGGATGTACTAACTTGTGTTCCAATAGTTGTGCTAAACTGAAATCTTATAGTCTGTGAAGTTTTTTTACTTCCAAATGTGATGTCAATGTTCTTCGCACCCACGTTCTATGTTGATGATGCACCAGAAAATATACCTCCAACTAGCCTGTAAATAACAAAGACGACAATTACACCACCATAGATGAATAAGCTACCTGATTAACTCCTGAACTTGACTACAAATACACTCTATCTGTCACTACTCTACTGCCCACACTAGCTTGCTTACTGATAATTTTCGTAGAAACTGGAAAACCAAGCGCAAGGGCTAGGTCACCAGGTAGGATCAGATGTGTGCCTGTGGTCCTTAATCTTTCTTTACCATGCACTTCATCTAAAACTAAAGAGGGTTATTTTTCCATGATTACCCAAATGGGGGAGTTCCAGATGCTCTAGCTCCACATCCTTCCACATGTGAGCTCCAAATCCTTCACAAGCCATCTCTCTCTCAGTAACACCATTCTTTCCACAACTTTCATGTTGCTTCTCCTAAAATCCCTCTCACACACCTTCATTAAAATTAAGCCACCTTTCTTCTCTCTATCTTTCTGCCACCATGTCCTGCCATCTTTCACCATCTTGCTCCTCCCCCATGCATGGTGGGGTTTAGCCAGCCATAGGATTTTGTTCCAAATCCAAAGTCATAATCAAGATCTTAATCGCTAAAGGGATACCATGCAAATATGATCCTCTAGGTTCATGCAAGAACTGGAACTCAGTAACCTCTAGACAATAATAATTAGAAAACACATACTCCATAATATATCTATTCAAAACACCACTTTACCAATGAACTACAGCACATGTCCAAGTCAGATCAGCATCATGCAAAGCCCTATGGAATTATTCCTGCATCCAAAAAAGTGTTCTAAACCTCCAATTTCTCTTTGATGCATATACTACCAGCCACTCGTACAACTCTATAGGAAAAATGGAAAAAAACATCTCATACAATTTCATGATACAAATTCTGTTCAACCCACATGTGTGCATTAAAATCAGGTCTAGTTGCTAAATCTGTGAGTATTCTCTTCCTGTAAATTTTCTAACCACTCTTCAATACTGACCAAAGTCAACTAATACATCTTCATCATGGAACATCCTAGCAAACAACTGAAAAGAGGTCTCAGAAACAGAACCAAAATGTAGTCTTATTTTTACCCACAACAGCCCAAGGTGTGTTGGCACATCACTCAGCCAGAACTGAGCACTCACCCGAAGCGCATGCAAGGGTATTAGGTCCCTATTTTATGGCAAGATTTTTCAAGGAGTTAGCATGATCATACAAAATATTCTAGATCCATAACATATAATCAAGTATATTGCCATAACATAAACTAGATCTAGATCTCAACCATGTGCAAGATTTACTTATACAAGAATCAAGATTAACTTTACCATGCAAGAACCAGTACCAGATGTGTCAACAATCAATATCCAACCACAAAGATCCATTATATTAATTGTTGTAAAACATAGAAGCTTCATACATACATAATAATGTCACCATAAGTCATGTGCCCTTAAATAAGCAGTAGCATAACTCTAACAAAACACAGTACTCAACAGGGGATCCCTAAACCATGTAAATCAATACATATATATAGGTATGGGGACTTTCCCTTCACCACCTAAACATCCTCAAAATAGACTACATGCTAAGAATAGCCATACACTGCTACAAGATAAATACAAAAGCATGTAAGCTCACTAATAATAGACTATCTAATAATATAAATTGTAGATCTAATCCTATTAAAAGCTCAAAATTGTGCATGTCGCTTGATCTCCCACTTGTCCAAAATAGACTTTACTTTGCTTCTTCAAGTCTTCATACAATGATGTGTGTCATACACTCCACATCTATATTTAGTCCATTACAACCAAAATGGTTGATTCTCGAAGTCATACCTTCTCAAGCACACCCTTTCCTACTACATCTCCATGCATACCTACACGCCCTATGTCCACGCGCCCTGATCCTATGTGCCTTCAATACTTAGTTTGTAATTCATCAGCCCAACATATTCTAAACATGAATCATGGTAGTCAAAAATCTGATCTAACTGCACATATTAATCAAAACTCAAGTATAACTCAAAATTTTTTCAAAGCCACCTTGTATTATTCAAAATCATGTCTATTAAGTTATCATAAAGAGGAGAATATTTCATCATTTTAATCTTGTATCATCAACTGGAGGTTTCCCTCCTTCCTTCCACTCGTATAAGGCTCAAATCACAAGCTTCAATCAAAATCAGGATCTACAAGGAAAAAACTAAAAAGTAAGTTAGATGAATTCCAAAACATAACACTCCAAACTCCAAACACTGGTTACACTACTCCTCCAAGCTCCATCCATCTCTCTATTGTCAACCTTTGGACCTATATAGAAAATGGTTAAATGCTCCTAGAACTATTGATTGCCACATGCCACCTATCACCGCATTAACATAACACTATATAATGATTTTATTTTTTAAATAAATTTCCTCTCATATTGCACTGTCTCCCTATAACTTTTATTATAATCCTCATCACAGTTCTTTAGTTGGCCAATGCCCTTACTAAATTTGGTCCCATCTGTCCTCTACTCTAAGCATGAGAACTATACAAGATTCACCACCTAAAATTGATACACTTTGTATTAAAATGAGACAAATTCCAAATCTCACTTGTCCTTCACATGCTACCTATCCATTAAAGCACTTTTATATGTGCAGCTTCCCTTACACATCAACTTAACATGTTATGGGTATCTTGGCTTAGACATCTTTCCAAAACCAGTTGATAGGGTACTTTTTAAGCTGTAAAATAACCTTCTTGTCCTCCAATAATACCATCTATCCTCCATGGGTATCTCCAATGGGCCCATAATATAGTGTCTAAGTTTTACTCACCACCACCACCAACCTCCTAAAATGGGTAAAACCTCTAATGATTTTCATTTTGTAATTCTCAAAACGATCCATCTAGTTAGGCCTATTACACCAATACATATTCAACCATTTAATAAAGGTCTGTCAAATCCCACTGCTACTCCCTTAAAATCCATAATTCACATTCATCAACATACATCATTCCACTCAAAACAACTAGTATTAAAAATCAGTATATGTATCATCACGTCAAGGAATAGGTTGGCTCTAACCCCTTTGAGGATAACAATCATTATGTACTACATGACCTAACATCTAAGTCCATGTATTGGATGACCTCAATGGTTGGTGCGTCCCTCCACCCCTGACACCATAGTCTCCTATCGTCCTTGAATAGGCCCTATTTATATAGTGTAAGTATAACATGTTTCCAGACACATGCTGGAAAACACATGCATCATATCTCCAAATAACATCAATATACTAAAGTGTTATAATAATTTTTAGATTGTATGTATGCACTCTATGATCTTTACAATACACAAGAAATAATATCGAAATTCAGATTGCCATTCAACCAATACAGTCAATTATGCTTTCCAATATTAATCTCATCTTTATCCATGGTACTCATCTTTTCAAAACCACTGCAATTCTCATATGCCCATACAACTTTGTATAGAAAAATTATACATCAACCTTGAACTTCATGTCTTTAGTTCTGTTGATCTCACTGTTGTTTTCATGTATATTTAGATTTTTATAATTGAATTTGGACCTACAGATACTATTATGTGCACCAACATGTCTGAGAACCTAATAGTTCAACTACCAACAAATTAACCATCTCTGGCTGAATTGGTAAGGTGTAACAACTGATACCCATTATCATCCCTTCACCATAACTTTCTGCCCTCCTAATCCATCACAATAAGGCTCTATTTGCCATAAGTTCCATTAAGTGTATACTGTGTGATCATCCCAACTCCATGGCATGCCTCATATAGATTATGCATAGTTTACACCCAATAATGGGAGCCTGTTAATAACACAGAAGGATTCTTAGCCATGTGACCACTGGTGGAAACACATAATGTAAAGTCCTCCACCTGTTACTGATCCCAAATCTGATGACCATAGTAGGCAACCATGAATATGCCTATCACATGGTCCCATTGTCAAATAGTGCTATTAACAGTAAGTCATTATCTCACTTGTGGATATGCTATGTCACATGCATCCCACACACACATCTAACACACACACACATCATTATGTGATAATAAATCTTGAACACTCATCACAGTATCTTTGGGATCCTATCCCATGTGGTCACACCTCTCCCGATCCTGCATCCAAAAAACACATATAATCTACACATCCATCAAAATCTACTCAAATTTTATCAATAACAAATCATCAACAAACACATCACACACTTTTGTACACACACCAACGAATCCACTTGACATCACTACACACACACACCTTTACACATCACCATTGACACGCTAATCACTAGTGTTTTCTCTAAGACACCCCTAAAGTTTTTAGATTATAAGTCTTCAAAAGGAGATAATTGTATTCGTGATATCTTCTGGATTATCACTCTACCTTGACACATTTTTCGGCCTAGTACTTCTACACACCTACTAGAAAATATGCCTATTCAATCATTTGTAGAAAAAATATAAAATTAGGTTCTTTTGATCTCTTATATTAATTTTATTGTAAATGATTGAAATGATCGCATATAATTTGTGAGACCATGTTATATTATATGCTAGTTATGGGTGTGGTAAGTATAATCCTTACTTGATCTTAGCTGAAATGAATTAGATGTGTCCTGTCATTAAAACATTATAAATGGTCTTTGAGCCTCGTTTAGTTAGATGGTCATTATTTGCCAAAATTTCATATTATTCAACTTGTGTACTCATTAATGTGGCTCCTGAATATCTAATGCAATTAATGCAAACTATAGCCAAAGGCTAGGTAAGTTTATCAAATCTATGTTTGGAAATGGAGATAAGTTTGAGGGAATACATTTCCTTTTCATAATGGTAAGTCATACACCTATAGGTTTATGAACCATATTAGTAACACCTATCCTCGAGACATGGTTATGATTCCCTTGTAATTCCACTTCTTTGTGGATTAATTTCATCCTCTATCATTCACATTCTAAGGATTCTTTTATGATCATATTTTCTTGGGGCTTTCAACCCTACCTGATTTTAATGGAATTTCTTTGAGTCATACATTATAGGTTGTGGCCATGAACCCATTGGTTCCCCTATGGAATTCAATCTCCGTTGCACAAAGATCCACCTTTGTGGCATTTTTGATTATACCTGACTTATTCTAGAAGAGAATTCTTAATTAGAAACACACTATCATAGAAGGACCTATCTAATGGAGCAATAGAAAGAGTATAACAGATTGTGATTATTTCTTTCATATTCGTAATGACCCTTAGTCATTTTAGGCAGGAAATGACATTCTAACATAAAATTTGTACCAATCTATTTTTCATGGCAATAGAATATGCTTTTTTTAGTAACCAGTTGACAATAGGGATAATTCTAGACACTTGTTTCCTTACACCCCTCACACAATTTTGTCAGTAGATCCATAAATCTATTACTTAGTTATCTTTAACCATATAAAAGGGCATGTAAAATCATTGTGTTACTAGAAGGTAAATGCACAAGTAGGTATGTGTAATTTCTAGTTTGTACCTGCTTTGAACCATATCTTGGAATGCATCTAACCCATTTTAAACCTTCACCACGCCAACCTCTTAACCTTCCACAGAACATCGCCAACCATTTACAAATGAAATTCAAACATATGAAAACCCCATTGTGAGAAATAAGTTATTACAAGATTTAACTGTAATTTATTATTTTTGTAAGGGTTATAGAGGGAAGGAAAAGATTTAGGAGTTTAATAAATTTTGAGACTGTGATTTTTCATTATTTCATGGTATTTTTTAGCACCCATACGGGTTTTCATTCTCATTTGTGTTTTGCTATATATATATTTATCTTTTGATAGATAGTTTAAAAGCACCCGCATAATGGTCTTGCGTGTTAGGGATTCGTTGCACATATTTTTTTATATTGTCTGCTTAACTTTCAGATATAAGACTTTGGGCAGGGTATCAAGATTGTTCTTTGGATTT
Organism: Taxus chinensis; assembly: GCA_019776745.2. Lineage (NCBI taxonomy): Eukaryota > Viridiplantae > Streptophyta > Pinopsida > Cupressales > Taxaceae > Taxus > Taxus chinensis. Next base: position 373,569,111 of record CM034157.1, read on the forward strand.
GAGTTTGAATATATATACGTGATATATTACACTTACCCATAACAGTTTTGCATGTTTAATAAGTTTTTGTAGATGTATGAAGGCATATTTCAATATAGGTAGTAATTATTGTTATCTTCTTTTGAAGGTTGATTTTTCCTAATGTCTGGTAGGTGATTTAGACAAAATGGAATTTAATGTTATTAAATCCTAACTACAGAGTCACATATGATAAATAAATATTAAAATACATATTTAACACAAGCAATAAGCTAGTAGAATAATAAAGCCCTAAGTGCAAAGGAGAGAGGAATGGACTTAGCTGATTTACAAGGTAAATCTAGGACTAGTCGAGTTAGGAAAACTGACTAAACAGGAAGTGCAGAGTGTCGCAAATACTCAGGATAAATTACATACTGCAAGAATATGGCCATACATGGGCACCCACAGTAAGACAAGGGTGTCTAGGCACTGAAAACCTCTACTGTGTGCACCATGTGACTGCAGTGAAAATGGTCAAAACCTATCTTTTATAGAGTGTCGCAAGTACCTTCAATTTTGATAACTTGTGTGTTATAATGTGATTTTTGATGGTACCTATAATATGTAAAGCAAATATTCACCTACTAAACCCCACAATACCACATCAAATTAAAAAAAAAAAAAGATGCAATATGGGGATTTAGACTGACCATGACTGATCACCCAACTGATTGAGCTTACAACCAAGTTCTACACCACATCTCAGACTCCATGTAGTTCTAGTGTGTGTGTGTGTAAGAAATCGTGCCCTAGGGCGCTCTTGTGTAAGATGCACTTGATAGCGAGTAATAGCTAGATGTAGCAATGTAAGTAGAATGTCTGGATGGAAAAATGAAACTTCCCCTACCTATGAAGTGTATCTAGAAAATGCAGTCCCTTGTCCCTTGAATGAAGCTAAATGGAATCTTTGAAATGCTCTTAGAATTCCTTTGGATGCAACCTTAGATGATAATAGTAGATGTTTAGAGATTGGTCCTTTATTATGGTCACATAACTTGTATTTATATGATTCCCTTGTTTGAATTTTGTAATTAACCACTAAAATTCTGACCCATAAGAAAATAAGATGCCCAAAAGCTCAGAAGAGGCCCAAAAAGTGGTGAGTAAGATACAAAGAGGTCAAGGGCACCCAGAGGGGACAAGGGAGGGCACCTAGCATCTTGGTTAGGCGTTGGTGTCCAGACTCAGAAAAGTTGGAGTAAAAAATTAAAGTACCGACTAGGATTGTAGGGTGTGCAAGACCAAGAAGGAGAACTAAGAAAGAAATAGACAAAGAGGCCAAAGACAATGGTCAATTAGTAATTTTCTTGCTTAGGATTCATATGAATGCAAGTATTTGATTAGGACCTATAAATGTACCCAAGTGTATGATTTTGTGTCTACATTTTCCCCAACTTCATGTTTTTGAGCTAAATCTTGATAACATAAAGTAGATAAGAGATGTACTTAATAACCATGTAGATCAATGGAAAAAGTGTGCCAGGAGACAAGAAAAAGCGTGCAGTGAATAATATGAAGCATGAAATCTAGAGGAAGAGGTAAGTGGAAATGACCCTAGGGGTGGAGTGTATGCGATGCATCATGTTGTACCTATTATCATTGTCATGCTTGATGTCGGTGTAAGGCTATTTACTGTTGCGTATTAAGGATAAACCTGCAAAAGAAGAGTGAAGAAGTAGTCAAATATGTGTATAGAAAACGTTTCTATCCAAATACGTGAAAAGCATGTAAAAAGTAATGTAAAAGTGTGTAAAAATGCTATAAAGTAGAAAAAAGGAACATGTGCACCTGATCTGTGACAGAGTGAAAAAGGATAGAAAAGTATACTAAAATACTGATGAAGAGCAAGTTTTTCAGGCGATTTTACGCCAAGTGCAAGTTTTTGGGGTGATCTCATGCCACGACAGCAAAAGTAGTATAGGGAGAAAGGTCTAGTGTTATTCTCCATCCTTTGATTGCTTCCTGAAATTTATACACCACTACAGATGGTGTGATCTTGTCTTGCTCAAGTTCGATCCAACACGAAAATAGAAAAAGAAATAAGATGCATTATAATTATTGGAGGACTGTGCTTGTATTGTGCCTACTTCTTTGTAAACTACTGACAACCATGTTGATCAGAGAAAAACTATGTATCTTCCCCCTAGTCATAGGCACCCAGGAAGGGATATAAGTGCCTAGGTGCCCATGTTTGTATTTGGGCACTAGTTTCTGTGTTGAAGTAAGGACCCAAGTCAAATTCTGAGCCATGTCTATAACTGAATACTATTTTTCTATTGTGATGGAATGTATTATATTGTGACTGTGTACTAGTTGAATGGGGTGACTGATTCACCCAATATATGCCCCCCTCATTTGGGGTGCATGTGACATCGTGCTAGGAGGATGCGGCCCAAAAGAGGACCCAATGCTAATCTGATACCGGTATGTAGGGGTAATGTGCTTGGTAGAAACCAAGGCACATGAAAAACAATGGCTAGGAAACAAGTATTAGTACAAATAAGATAAGCATGCATATAGAAAAAGTGTGTAAGCTATCAAACAAGAAGACAATGTAGATCAATGAAAGTGCATTGCAAACATGGGATATTACTCATAATGTTAGAAGACAATCAGGGTCGAAGCGGCCAAAAGCATACAAGAAAGTGAAAAAACAAGACATAAGGAAAATCTCGCAAACAATGACATACAATGGCAAATGATGGCAAATAATAGTAAGAAAAGTATCAAACAACCATGGTGGCAAATAGTTCCTACAAAGAAAATGTTGCACATGAAGCACCCATTAGCATGTTAGAAAGATATAAAGTATGTCAAAGCGTGTATAATCTTATATAGTAGTGTTCTAATAGAAATACGAATTAGTATAAAATGAAACAATAGCACCTGTGATGTGTACAAAAGTAGATGCCCCCAGGAGCCCATTGGACACTGGTAAGAGGTACAATGTCAAGCATCCATGTTACATTTAATGATCTTGTAAAATTCATTCACAACTAGAAGGAAAGTGAATGTGCATGTGTATATAGAAAATATAATGACATACATTGTTTCCATCTAACATAGTACGCAAGATGTAACATGAAAGTATAAGTAAGCAACAATAATGTGCAACCAAGATATGTAGTATGTTGTGAGTGTGAATGGAATAGAATGTAAATTGATTGTGATAGGATCCCCATGCCCCCCAAGTGAATTCAAATGAGTATGTATGAGATGAGGTTCATTTATAAATGACCCCTCAGCAGTCAAGAATGAACCATAGAACAAGAGTGTGTCATTGGGGAATGGTTTGATATTGTGTACTAGAAATATCCAATCATAGAGCACATAGCATAGATTGTATGAATGGTGTAGTATGATGTGGTAGAATAAGATGCTAGAGATATTAGAACTATACGCTAGTTAAGTGATCATGAAGCATAGGATACTAAAGGTGTGAATGACAAGATAGAAATACTTATCAAGAAGTGTAAAGCATATGCGTATGCGGTTCTAAGAGATGTGAATGTAATGCTAGAATTATCAATTGTAACATGCTAAAGCTTAGGATGTTGAGAATAGTGTGAATAAGTAAGCTGAGAAATATTGGTGGTGATATGTGCCAAACATATGAAAGAGGGTGAATGAGGCATGATAAGAGATATGGATAGTGATAATGTTAGTAAAAGGACCATTTAATAGGAGGGTAGAGAGATTTGAAATGTGAAGTCTTAGAGCATCAAAATGTAGGAAAGGGTGTAAAAAGAACAATGGTTGCTGATCATGGATTATAGTGTAGACGTTGTAGAATGAATCAATGAGATTTGTGAGGTTCAATTCAGAGGAGTTCCTCAGTAGGTTGAGTATGAACCATGTCACTAGAGTGACTTATAGGAGGTGAGTGCAGACTAATTTTGAGAGGTGGTTGCGAGAATAAAGTGGATTATATAGTGTATGGTAACTTGAGTAGATTGAAGAAAGATAATTAGAAGTGCAAAGTGCGTCTGGCATTCTAATTATATATGATGAATCAGGATTTATAACCCAGTGAGAATTCAAAGAGATGTGGTATGCATGCAATGTGTGTGTTCGTGAATGAGATGAGTTCAATAGTTAATTATTTGTGAATTAAGTTTTTGTACAAAGTGAGTCATAGGTAAATGATAGATTCAAGTTGTGTATCAAGTGCAATAATGTGATGAAGAAGAGAAGAATGTGACACAAGAAATAAGCACGGATAATATAAAACCCTAAGTGTAATTCTAGAAGAGGAGGTGAAAATAGTATAGTGTGATATTCCCCATAGTTAAATCTAGAGCGTGAGACCTAGAGCTACTATAAAACTAGAAGGGCATAGTTTGTTACCACCCAATGTACCCAATGAGAAACTGCATGAATGTGACCAACATAATGGCATGAAATAAGTAAGGTGGTGAACACCTATATGAAGGAGATCACAACCTGAGGTAGAGACCCTAGAATAAGGTGACCAGAGTCTACAGTGAACCTAGAAATGTTTTGGCAGGGTAGGAGATATGGATTGACCTTCACCTCTAATTGACTGATGTGTTACTAAGTTGACTTGTGCAACTAGATGGACCTACAGTATATGAGATATCTTGCAAACACCCTAGATAGAACTCATAGTAATGGACCTAAAGAATAATGATATAACTAGTGGAGTTATGAATGACCCCGTTTCACTTACATGAGTGAAAGTTATGATCTGGATTTTTCTTTATATTTCAGAGGTCCATGGGGACCTATGTGTGTAGCTGTATAATTGGACACCTCAAGAGAAGGCTAGTGTGCATGATGTGCATGATAGCAAGACAATAACTAGATGTAGAATCTTAAATGATTTTTTGAATGAAAATGAACTTCAAGTCCTATGGTTTTATGTAGAAATAGTATTCCCTTGAGCGAAGCTAGCCAAAGATGATTTATGCTGTCAGAATGTCCTTTATGATAGGTAACCATAAGGTAAAGGCACATAGCATGTTTAGAGGACCTTGTGTAACTTTAATTTGATCAAATATAATTGGATTTAGATGATTCCAGATATTTGAATATATGAGAGTGGATAGCCATTAAAATGCCGAACAATAAGTGTAACAGAACATGCACTTAATTAGAATGATGGATCGACTAGTGGTGTTATTGATAGAAACATAGGTCAATGGAAGCTAGAGGGGAAAGTGAATCAAAAGGTGATGGTGCATGGCTAGTTGTGATCATAGACTCAGTAATGAAGGTGAAGTAATGAAATTCATACATGAGGCAATAGAAAATGTAGAGGCCAAAGACGATAGGATACTGAATGATAGTAAATAAGGCCAAAGATTTTTGAGCTTGAATCATATTTGGAGCAAGTATGAATATATTAGGATCCTGTTAAATGACCCAAGTGTGAGAATTTTGTCTCGGGAACTTATTTTTATCTGTCGACTAATGTCTTTTATATGATGTCTCAACTTGAAACAGTAATAGTGGAAGTTAATCACATCTGGTGATAGTCACATCTAAAATATTAATTATAGTTGTAGAATCTTAGGGTCAGATGTAATCCATGAAATATAGTTGAAATGTAAATGCCATAGTAAATTTATTTACTAATGAGTTGCGGCAATGAATATGTGGAGCATGAGGTAATTTACCTAAATGTGATGCTTAGTAGTGTTTTGAATTAAATTTTCAGGAGCAGATGAAATGGTGGAGTAGATTTGCCACATGATCCTTCAGTAAATGGCTTGAAAGCGCTCTAATCTTGGAAACAGATTAGAGTATGAGGTAGCCTAATCATGATACTTAATATTTCCCATAGTAAGAAGTTTATGTCACGTAAATTTAACACTTGTTTCAAAGATGTTGATCAAATATAATGAGAGGTTTCAATTGATAATGCTCTCCTCTAGTGGTGATCAGATACTCTAAACAAGATAGATCTTGTCAATTTTGAAGGGGCCAGACCATCATTAGTCATACCTAAATGGATGGACTTGTATGTAAGACATAATCTACTAGGTGATCATAAATCATTTCTATTTGTGCTAGTGTGAGAATAATGTTCCTAGGTTTCCCTAGCACCAATGACTGATTGAGAATTAGAAGAAAATCAGCTAGCTAAATACAAAATATGTTATTGATGAAATAATAGATTAATACTCACCTACATATGCAGTGTGGAGACTACAAGGAATAGTGCCTAAATGCAAGTAAGGTTGATCTATCTAGATAATCTATAATTGATACATGAATAGTGCGCATAAGGTAGTATATATCTTGTGTTTATATAGGGATCGCATTGAAATTTGGGAGCTTAGAAACTATGACCCAGTTTTGCAGGGACTAGTACCTAGGGATATGGTGGATGGAAAGGACCGTATGAAGACCGACCTCAAATGTGAAAACAAAAGAGTGTGATGAGGCACCAGGTAGCTTGTTGAAGTTGGCTAGATTTGAACTAGAATGCCTTATCAAAGAGAAGCTATATCACTGAGTTGAGATTGACTGGAAACTTGTCACTTAGGAAAAGTGAAGGCGGAGTGATAATGATGTGTAAGTAAAAATATGAAATAGGCACAACGAAGTAGGTACGACTTGCTAATGGAAGAGGTTGAGTAGTTAGTGAATATTTTTCGGTAATAGCAGTATTTCCATTAAGCTCAATGAAATTAGTAACATCCTTGGTGAGTAGAATAATAGTAAAGCATGATTTAGACTCATTGTGGATGCCCGACAATATGTCTGGTGAAGAATGAAGATCACAATCAATAAAGTAGTTAGAGACCATAAGAGTTTGATCCATGAATAAAAATGAGGATTACAAAGATTGTCTGAAAGAGATGGGTTCACCAAATTATTTAACAAAAATTAACTTTTTTTAAAACCCTAATAGGATATTTCAAAGTCACATGCAATAATATAGTAATGAAGTAAAGAATGTGACACAAGAAATAAAAAAGATAATTTAAAACCCTAAGTGTAATAAAGAGGAGAAAAGACTTAGCTAATTCGCAATAAATCTAGAGGTGCATGGATTTGGAGAACTGTTGGAAGTGGAACATAGTTTGTCTCAACCAAACCCAAAAAACTACAGAATTATAGCAAAATGCAAGACTAGGGTTCCTGGACTTCTACTAGGGTGCCTAGGTGCCAGAGACCCTAACTAGGTACCAAAGTTTGCGCAAAACCTCAAAAACTAGTTTTGGTAGGGTCGTTAGATGTTCACTGACCTTCACCTCTGATTGATTGTGTGTTGCACTAAGTTCTGTAGATGTCACTTGTAACCTGCAATGATTGACATGTGATTTTCAGGACAAATGTATGTTTCATGGATGTTGAAAAATCATGCTTGTCCATGGATAAATCATTTCTGCTCTTTGATTGTAGGGCTGGTATGTTGTTGCTTGCAATAATCTATTTCACTTCTTATGAGTAAGTTGTAATCTGGTCAGAATGGTTACAAACTTATCCTTTGCAATTGGACTCATCCTTGGATCAATTCCATTGATCCAAGGTATGTTTTAAATCTTCTTATCTAAACTGAATGAAAAACTGACATTCATTGATTAAGAGACTTAACAGACTGAACTTGTGTTTGTTGCAAATTCTTTACTATCTCGAAAGACCATGCCTGCATTCTATTTTTTGTTGTTCTCGGCTCTTCTTGATTGACCCTTGCAGGGTGCTTAATGGTGTTAGGGGAAAACCTACTTTAGGATTCTAGAGAAAGAGAGAATAATGTGTCCTATATCTATAAGGTCTATCCTAAAGAGATTCGGGACTCAGGTAATTTACCTAACTCTTTCTACACCACTCTACGTGGGATGACATCCTAACCTAAGTTGTTAACACTAAGTTAGTATGAAGGGAAATAACCTAAGGGATGCTAAGTTATTTCTAATAACCTATACTATTTGGTTAAGCTAAGACCTAACCTAGGGTGGAAATCTATTTAATTATGGATTATATCCTGAGGTTATATATTTTAAACTAACCTAAGAAATTCTATCTATCCTAAACTAATGGGTATGAGAGGGAACCTATGGGTCGATTGGCAAGTGGGAGCTAAGTGGTGGTTCCTAAGCTTTTAATGCGATGGGATTTGATTGATTTGGCATTAAGGCATGGTTGTACTACCAGTTTGGCATGGGCTAGTGAAATTTGGAGGAACCTACGTGGAAGCATCACTAAGTTTAGAAATGCATGTGGAAGTTCAATGTGGTCTCACCAACTTTGGATGGCGGTGGAAAGGAGAGATAGGTGGGAATATGTAATTAAATGTCATTAATTCACCTCAATTCTGGTGAGCAAACCATCTTGGAAGGAATGTTGGAGGATTTTTTGGGGGTTGTTTTACTTTGCATGCTTCACAATTTTTTCTCTGCATGGAGCTATCTGGTTTTTCAAACCAGCAGTTTGATCTACACTTTAGTGGCTATTTTTGAATTCTTTGATCTATTTTTGGTTCGAGGAATGTATAAGAGGCATTGTGGAAAAATATTATTGTTGTTTGATCTTGCTTGGAGAAGAAGGGGTGTTGGAAACTTGGCTGGAAGTCTTCTTCGAATCGGCAGAGGCACTATCAGGCATGATAGGCTCTACCCATTAAGATTTCTTGCTTTCTTCTAAATGATTCATTAAAACAACTCTACTCACTGGAGATATATTTTTGCATAATATGTCTAGTTATTTACTTGCATGCTTTCATGAAATCTATGTGGGTTTTGGAATACAAATCCTTGGCTGTTAATGGTAGTTCTTGGGAACTTTCTCTGAACTAGTTGTTAGAGGTTTGCATGTGAATTTGTATTGAAACTCTGTAACTTGTACTTGAAGCTCTATTGAACTTTGTAGCTTATATTTGAAGCTTTGTTTCTAGCATTCGAGACTAATGTGGAATGAACTGGCTAGTTTCTTGTTGGGTTATGAATCTTTGTTTAGTCTTGTGTCTTGAAGTATTGAAACTTCAAGATTCGTTATGAGTTCATTGGGACCTTTTGTTTGTTTTGGACCGTGTAGGAATTATGTGTAGTTCTTAACTGATTGGTTGAATCTTCGTATTCAACAACTGTACTGGTATATAGTTCTTATGAATATCAAACTTACTGTTAAGTTGTTGCATTGTGTCTGTACTTGAGCTCTGAACTGGAGTTTTATTCTTCCTTAGGGAAACAGAAATGCTTGAACCCGTAATATAGTGTTGGTGTTTATTTTGAGCTTTTATTAGGGCCATGAGTTTCATTATAAACTCGTATTTGAGCTTGCATTGTTTAGAACTTATGTTCGAAGCTTGTATTTGACTCAGTACAGGTATTCCATTGTTGGTTGTTTTGATCTTGTATTGGAATCGACGTGTTTAACTTTTTTCAGGTATTCTGAGCAGGAGTTTAGTGGGTATTAAGGATTGTAAAGCTTTAACCTCATTTTTATATTGTCTACTGAAGGGGGGGGGTCTTGTGAGTTTTTAGTTTTGGTCAGAGGTGGACCGTGTAACTTCTTTTGAGGTCTCCTTTGTTTTGATTTTGAGAAAGAATGGTTGTATGGCTTTTGCCTTTAAGACCGCTTATGGGAACTTGACTATTTTATTTTTGAAATAAATGGATTGGAATTACGACCTGTTTTGGGACAATTGTATCGATGGAAGAGGTTTTTGGAATTTATTATTTACTTCCTTTTTGTCTTTGATGATGAAACAAATTCTTACCTGTCATAATATTTTAGCTGGGACTCAAAGAGGCTAGTGATGAATCTATTCAGTGGGTCTGGTTGGAAGAAGTTTGGGATAGTGCTTGTCTTAAACGAATTACTTAGTTTCTTACTCTCTTCTCATATTTCATTTGATTTGTGGGTTTAGTAGAATGTTGAATTTAAAACTATTATACTGTATGTGGTTTGAAATGATACAGTTTCACTACACTAGATGTTTGGTAATGTTTTCTTATTTGGGATTACGAAATGCCTTCTCATTTGCATTTTGTTGATTAATGCTTTGTAATGGGAATGTAGTCTTGAGTCATGAGTCACTTTGATATTGTAATATTTTACGATTGACTTCTACTCCTCTATTGCATGGTTGGTTTTGAATAAACCTCCAAGTTTTATAGAGAAATAATTATGTTCTCTTGGAGACAATATATAGTTAAGGACTATACTGTGTATTTCTTTCTGAGATTTGAATTTGTACTTGTGCTTGGTGAATGGAAATAGGATAACCATCTTGCTAGTTTTGATTGGAAAGATGCAGTGTGCATATCTTTGACTGTGCATTCAGTTTTGTGTTCTCTTTAGGGAACTAACTAGAGAATTTCTAAGTTTGTATTAGATAATGGATTTCATTTCATAGTATAAATGAAATGAAATATGGATTGGGTCCTTTGTGGTTTGAGATCCTTTATATGTACTGTATAAGTTCATTGACTGAACTTCTCTTTTATTGATTCTCTTCTGAGATGGGAATTTTCTTGTGGATTGGTTAAGAGATTTATTTCATTCGAGTATAGCTTGGATTTTTGGAAAGATTGGCTATAGACCTTTTTGAATTATAAACTACTAATATACTGAAGTTAGTAAAACTTTCAGTTAGACTGTTTTAATCTGCTTGGATTGAATTGGGATTCTTGTTTGGTTGTTGCCTCTTTATTTAAGGACTCCTTATTTTGTCATCTTTGGACTGAGGTAGTGATGTGTGTTCTAAACCTGATTCTTTCCTTCAGAGGAATTGTGTCTGAGAATTAGATATGTATTGATTATCTTCTTTGATTATATGGAAAGATGAAGCATACTAATATGAGTTATGTTGTAACTAACCTCTTTGCTGCTTGGAAAAGATAAAAGTGTATTTCTATTTTATGGGTTTATGAAATAATTGAATGACAAGACTTGTTGACTGTTTAAAGTGATTGATAGGATCAATTAAGTCTTGTGATATAATTCTGATGTTGCAGATTATATTATGCTCTTTTCTTGATAATGAATTCAGACTCTCTTAATTGTTCTTCTTTCTGGATGTTATTACTTATGATTATTTGTATGATGAATATTAATTGTTTCATAAAAGTAGATTTATTTAATGAAACAATTAGTGGAATGCACTTTACTTTAATGCTTAGTGCTTATCATGCTCAGTTCATTGAACTGACCCATGCTAGCAATTTTGCAGATGGACATCGTAAGTGATAAAAGAAGACAAGAACTTTCATGTTGTATTGGGCTTATTTAATTATGGACCTTATGTAAAGAGTTTCGATTCATTCTTGAATTGTATTGAAAAAGAAAAGTTGTATTCTTTTGGGATAGAGGTTGTTTGTTGTACAGTACATGCCTGAAATACATAGTCTTGTAATGTATAGTTTTATAATGATGAATTGAAAGTTGAGATTTACTTGTATTGGTTGTGTAAATTATCTTGTATTATGAAGAAGATGGGAAACCTATCTTGATGATATTTTTCATATCTGTTTATATGCTTAATTGGATAAACTTGATCAGTTGGTTAAAGGGAAATAATTGGATTCCCTTATTAAGATGCAGCTTGTTAAGTTACATAAGATATCAATCTTATCTAAACAATTCTAACATAGTATTGGAATGTGTAATGAATATGCAGTAAAACTATAGAAACTGTGAAAGATAAGAAGGGTATGACAAACCCTAACACTTAATCATGTAGAGGAAGATCCTTCCTCACTAAAAGAAATGTAATCCAAAGAATGGTGATATGATCGTTAATCGTTAGACTTCATTTCTTATAAAGTCTACTACTAGTTGAACCTATTTGGTTGCTACACCTTCTTTGAATGGATTAAATTACATTTAATGGAACTTATGATGTTGTTGTCCTGTTTTGGATAACTATTTGTTAAGCCAAGTAAAATGAACCTAGAAAGCAATCATAAGTTAAGGAAGTTATTTAATGACTAAATGAATCAAATTTAGAAAAGAACTTATGGAGTGTTGGATTAGGGTTTAGCAGGGTTGTTGTAATTGTGTAATAATCCAAATTAATAATGTATTAATAACCTCCTTGGGGTATGTACATCTTGATGAGGTAGTTTCTGTAGGATGTTGGCACATGCCAACTGCAGGACTGTACCTTTGAGAAGACAAGGGGATTTTCTTGAGGATACACATTGCAGTTGACATGTGGCAACACCCTTCTGCATTGATCATCTAGATCTACACACAAATAAGGACTTGAACTTAGTTTCTCTCTAGGTCAAGTTAGTGGCATGTTTAGGATAGGTAGTAGCTTTCAATGGCTCAGGGTACCTTGGCACATCCGGTTGACTTAGGTCAACCGAGTATGCCCATATACCCTAAGTCATTGTGAGCGTCTTCCTATAATAAATTATGTTTCTAACTAGGGCTAGGGTTAAACCTTGGACAAGTGGACTGATGGTAGTCAGTAAAGACCATTCTTGATAACAGAGGAGTGAGGTGAAGGATGTATTCTGAAATGATGAGTATGCCATCTAGGAATAGTGACATAAACAATATGTTGAAAATCTTTGGCCAAAGTATCGCAAGCTGCTGGTTGTGTTGTCCTATGTCACCTAGTTTAAAGCAACGTGATATCAGATGAATATTGGTAACAAATATTCAGATATGTTCTTTAAACAGATCACTCAGTACCCAGTTTAGGGTAGGAAAACCAAGTATATGAAGTATACGATAAGTATTCAATACTTAAAGTTAACATAAATAGATCGATAGATCACCAAGTTATGAAATAAATAGATCGGTAGATCACCGAGTTATGAAATGAATAGATCGGTGGATCATCGAGTCATTTATAGCTGCATATGGTTATCTATTTGAGATTGATTGGCATGGAATGTGTGTTCTAAATAATGCTTTATTTAGAACAGAGAACATTATGTAAAAAAAAATTCCCTTGTTTCTAAAGTCTTAAAATGGGAATGTTACATCTTGGTATCAGAGCTGAAGGTTACAGCTCTTGGACCTATTATGTCCATAATCTGATGAAACTTAAATTTTCTTGTAACAGAAAATGGTTAGAACAAGAGGAAATGTTGCAAATAACCCTCTGCCTAAGGAAGGAGCAGCAACTACCCAGAAACTAGATGAGATCCTTGCTACCCTATTGGACACAAGAGATCATTTGGTTATACTTGAACAACAAGTAATGGGAAATGAGGAGGAAGAAGATGTTGATAACAATAATCAGCCACCTCCTAGGGACAATGCCAATGTAGGTGTTGATAATAACAATGTGAACATACCTGTTCAGCCTGAGAACAAAAAGGCTAGGCTGGCAGCTGAACTCACTAATGATATAAAAAGGATAAGTCCACCCAAGTTTGATGGCACCACATTAGGAGATGGGGCTGAGAATTGGCTCAGTGAAATGGAGAAATACTTTGCAATAAGGAATTTCTCAGAAGAAACAAAGGTGATATGGGGAGCATATCAACTTTCCCATGAGGCATCTTCATGGTGGGACAGCTGTAAGGATGAGTTAAATATTGATGAAACTAATATCACATGGGATCAATTTAAAGGATACTTTAGGCAACGTTGGCTGCCACAACTTTACTATGATCAGAAAATGACTGAATTTCAGAACTTAGCTCAAGGAAAGCTAACTGTAATTGAGTACTGGGAGTGGTTTACAAAACTCCTTAAGTATGTACCTCAGTACCAAACTGATGAGAAGTTTAGGATATGGAAATTCATCATGGGATTGAATCCCGTTATAGGAGGAGAGGTGGATGTTCACAGCCCAACCACGATGGAAGGGGTTGTTGAAAAGGCCATAAGGTAGGAACAGAAATTGAAGGCAATTTTTTCTCATAAGGAGGAAGTAAGGAAGAAAGTTCCCAACTCCTCTTCATCATCTCTTACACCTAATGAAGGACGATGGAAGAAATTAGGAATGAAAAGTAAGTTTTCATCTGATACTAATAAGAAAGTAGCAACAAACAAGTTTGTTGGTAATGCACGAAACAACTTTGCTAAGAACAATAATAACAGACAAAAGTCCTATGGGGGTCAGAACGATAACTCTAAGGCTAGAAATAAACCTGAGCCTAGGAAGGGACCTGTAGGAGGCTGTTATAACTGTGGAAAATATCATTACGTAAATCAATTCCCTTTAAAAAAGGATGATCATAATCAGCAGCACAAGATACACATTACAGTAGGTGACAAGCAGGATAAGAAACAGGCCACGCCTATAGAAGTTACAGGTAAGTTATTTGGTTTACCTATAACTATTATTTTTGATACCGGAGCTGCTGAATGTTTTATTTCTAGTAAATTAGCATCAAAACTAAAAATAAAAATTGGAAATATGGATAAAACATGGACTGTATAGCATGGAAACAATGTGGTTCATACAGTTAGTATGTATCTTTTTGGAGCAGTCCTTGATTTACCTAACTTTTCCACTGAAGTTGATCTTTATGTTGCACCTTTGGGGTCTTATGATGTAATCATAGGTGTTAATTGGTTAGTAGAACATAAGGCTAAAGTGGATTGTTTTGAAAAACACATTAGTTGTTTAGATGACCTGTAAAAAACAACAGAGATTCAGGGTGTGAAACGTGAGATTTATGTTAGAAAACTGTCAACTATGCAACTTAAAAAGGCCAAAAATAAAGGTTGTACCTTATATGTAGTGAAAATTGTATAAACAACTGAAGAGAACAGTGATGTCATGGAATGATATCCGTTGTTACAAGATTTTAATGATGTATTTCCAGAAGAATTACTAGGTCTTCCACCCAAAAGGGAGTTTGATTTCATGATTGAGATCAAGCCTAGAACTGAACCTATTTCTAAAGCACCATATCGAATGACTACTACAGAATTAGTAGAGCTTAAGGTTCAGTTGCAAGAAATTTTTTCTAAAGTTTTGATTAGACCAAGTGTTTCACCTTGGGGAGCACCTGTAATTTTTGTGAAAAAGAAGGATGGAACACTTAAATTGTGCATTGATTACAGAATGTTAAAAAAAGTAACAATCAAGAATATATACCCACTCCCTAGGATTGATGATTTATTTGATTAGATGCATGGAGCATCGGTATATTCTAAGATAGATCTTTGATCTAGATATCATCAATTATGGATTAAGGATGAGGATATTCATAAAACAACCTTTAGAACAAGGTATGGACATTATGAGTTCACGGTACTACCTTTTGGATTAACTAATGCACCTACAACATTTATGAATTTAATGAATAATATCTTTCAAGAATACTTGGACAAATTTGTGCTCGTATTCTTGGATGACATTCTCATATATTCTAAAAGTATTGAGGAAAACCATGAGCATTTAAAGATAATTTTGGAAATATTAAGAAAGAGATGGTTATTTGGTAAGTTGTCTAAATGTTATTTCCATGATACAGAAATACACTATTTGGGTCGTGTGATAAGTAAGAATGGAATTGTTATAGATCCTTCAAAAAATTAAGCTATAAATGAGTGGCCTATACCAAAGAATGTACATGAAGTTAGAAGCTTTATGGGACTTGTTGGCTACTATAGAAAATTTGTAAAAGATTTCTCTAAGGTGGCTTACACCAATAAATTCTTTACAGAAGAAGGATAAAAAGTTTGTTTGGAGTGAGAAATGTGAAATTGCATTCAAAACTTTGAAGGAACAGTTAACTCTAGCACCTATTCTAGCAGTACCAGATCCTAATGGAGATTTTACAGGTGCATCTAGTGAAGGTTCTTGGAGTTTGTATTTTGTTACAAAATGGTCATGTCATAGCTTATGAAAGTAGAAAACAAAAGTTACATGAGTTTAATTATGCTCCACATGATTTAGAACTTGTTGCCATTATTCATGCACTACAATTTTGGAGGCATTACCTGCTTGGTAAACCTTTTGAATTGAAAATTGATCATCTTGGGCTGAAGTATATCTTCACTCAGCCAAATCTTAATGCAAGACAACGAAGGTGGTTAGAGTTTTTGTCTCAATATGATTTTGACATCAGTTATATCAAGGGTAAAGAAAATAGAGTGGCTGACACTCTAAGTTTAGGAAGCACATTTCTACTCTTATAACATTGAGAACTCAATTTAAGGATGAAGTAAAAAGTGTTATGGAATCTGATTCTTATTTTCAGCAAGTAAAGACACCGCTTGCTATAGATCCTAGTGATCTGAGGTATAAAGGTTTTCACTTCGATAATGAAGGAATCTTACGATTTGAAAATAGAGTATGTGTACCTTCACTGAATTATTTAAGAAAGAAATTTGTTACCAGAATTTCACAATTCACCTTTTTCTAGACACCCTGGTATTACAAAGATGCTTATTGATATAAAATAGTAATATTTCTAGAAGGGGATGAAAAAGGATGTTATAGATTTTGTGACACATTGCCTTGAATTTCAATGTCTTAAAGCAGAAAATATGCACCCATCTGGTTTATTATATCCTCATAGCATACCTCAGTACAAATGGCAAGTGATAAGCATGGACTTTGTATAAGGGTTACCTATGTCAAGAAATAAACATGATGTTATTTTAGTAGTTGTGGATAAACTAATAAAGGTAGCACATTTTATTTCTGGTCATCTGAAGGATGATTCTCCTATGTTAGCTAAAATATTCATACACAAATTTTTCAGATTACATGGAGTACCTGAATTAATAATATCTAATAGAGATCCTAAAATGACTTCAAGATTTTGGCAAATGCTTAATGCAGCGCTAGGAACTAAGCTAAATTTCAATTATGTGTATCATCCAGAAATAGATGGTAGACTGAAAGATTTAATCAAGTTTTGGAATATATTACGAATGTATTGTATGGATCAGTAGTATAAGTGGGAAGAATACCTTCCACTAGTTGAATTTGCATACAATAATACATATCATGTCCTCTCTTAAGATGGCACTTTAGGAAGCATTAGTACGGAAGAAAATGCAGAATCTACCCTGTTAGTTGGGATAACATTGAGGATAGAGAGGTAATTAGACCTGAAATTCTTACTGAAATGGAACAACAAGTTAAAATGATTCGTGAATGCTTAAAAGAAGTATTCTAAATAGGCATAAAAGTTATGCAATTCTTAAAGGATCAGTGATAAGAAATTTGAACTTGGTGAAAAGGTATTTTTACGTGTTAAGCCAAAAAAGAGATCTATAACCTTTGACAAGAACATTCCAAATTATCACCTCATTTTGTGGGACCTTTTGAGATAGCTTGAAGTAATCAAATTTGTAGCTTATCATTTAGCATTACCTCTCTACTTTCATCACTGAATGCATGATGTTTTCCATATTTATTTGCTTAAGAAATCTATTTTAGATTTATCAGATGTGTTAAATTGATGTAATTCCTTGAAGGTCCAAGACCTCATGAATAATCATGGTTCAAACCCATAAGAGTGCTATGGAAACATGCCAGTTGCACTTGGAAATACATGAAATTAGTCAATGTAAGGTTTAGTAAGGACCATACTTTAATGAACTTAAAGTGCAACATGGGAAAACCTTGAATTGAGGATATGAAAATTGACATTTTCCTCCATGGGGTGTATTTGAACATAATTAGTTCTAGGATTTTGATTGGAAAAAATTCATTATTCAGACTTTGTTATATTAAGCTATATTCTTTAATTCTTCCAGTTTTGGGCAAGTACGTATATTTTATTAGTATTCTTTTTCATATATTTTAATGTTGAAGTAATAAATCATTAAGGATTTGATATCTCTTATAATCTGGTCAATCAGTTTGAGAATTTATGGATAAAAGAACTATGATTATGTAATTTTATTGTTTAAATATGGACTAAGTTAATCATTAGGATGATGATGATTTTTAGGAGGGATGTATGTAATGCCTTTCGATAATGGTTGATCATCAATTTATGACTTCTTGTAGACACAAAATTAGGTCACACTCCCCTTATGTGTCCCTCGAATATAATGTACCTTGTGACATATAAGTAGCCATGACCCCCTTACCCTACTATAATATTAATTTAATTAAATAGATACAATTCATTATCATGTCACTATATTTATTATTTAAATATAATTATGATGAATAATGCCCACATATCCACCTCACCTATACACGTCATCTATCCACCTCACCCTAAGACCTATTCTTAGTATGTTGCTATAACTAACTAATAACCTACCAAAACCCTAAAAATCAAAGCCTATATTTCCTCTAACCACATTCCCGCACATCAAAAAGGAATTTTCCATTCTAATCCATGGAACAAAAATGACCGAGATCCCAAAAAATCAAGGGGATCTTCCTAGTTTAGTAAAGCTAGGAAATCCTACCCTAACCAATGCCGGTTACCCTAAACTGCCATCAGTTACCATTTAATACCTCAAACAACTTTATTTCAAGGTTGGGACATTTATGAGAGGTTGGTAACATTATCTGAGAGTAATAGAGACTAAAAGGACCAAAGTTTCTAACCTAATGCATGCAAGTGAAACTAAGCATTCGTACACGCATTATGAGCATGGACAACAGCCAACATGTCCTGAAGCAACCACCTCAGATTTATGACGATTTTCCTTCAACGGGAGCTACCAATCCGAGGAAGCACCTAAATGATGAGTTGACAAGTTCCTTTCATTTGATCACTTGGTCACATGATTTACTAACCAGACATCAAGCTGTCGTGCATTAATTAGTAAGTGAAAAAATTTTATTAACCAACATGTGTCCATTATTGTTCATTTTTAGCATATTCTTTTACTTCTGGTAGACACCTTTTGAAATATGCTTACACTTAGCATTATCCTCCCATGTAAATTGATTTATAGACAGATGCTTACACTAGCGTCCAATCAAACCATTAATGCTCCCTTTTGTTAATTCCCCTTTTACAACACCAGATTCTCCATTGCACGACAACTTCTTAGTCGTCTTCCCCTATAATTCAACTTATTTGGCTAATATCTCTCTTATTAGCTAAACATTTCTCCTTTCGACCATTCAGAACCTCCCTAGTTCTCTCTAGACTACTTCTATTGGCTTCATAGCTTACACTTAGCATATCTATTCAGTCACAATTGGTTATCCAAACCCCTCCAAACTCTCAATGAGTCTCTAATCACTTGCTAATCAAAGTTTAACTAGCCTAAACCCTAGTTAACTAGCCTAAACCAAGCTTAACTAAGCCTAAAGCATGTTTATCCTAATCTAATCCTAAAGTGATTTTTTAGACTTTAGTCCCACATGCACCCAAAGTTCAAACTCTTCCAAACCAAAAACTATAAATACAAGGCTAAGCCTACCCATTCAAGAGACACAACTTTACATAAGCTAAAGCCAAAACAAGCCTAAGAAAGCTTAAGAGCTCATTTGCATTAGCCAAGCTAATAAGGCATTTGATCTTAGGTCATCCACCATTAAAATAGCTTCATCTTGCACCCATGTTAGGTTAGTAATGGAATAGCTAAACTTGGCCATGTAGCCATTTAGTGAGATTCATTCACCCTCATGGAGTAAAACAACAAAATTTGATTGCTTAGAGTCTTTCTTAGGTTCATATTTCATTATTTAAGCTTTCATAAGAATAGAGGTTAATGTTATTTGTTAGATTTCTTACTTGTTTCAACTTTAAATACATGCAAATAGTAGATTCCTTGCTCATTTCTTATCTCATGGTGCATGGATGAGTATTTTGCACAAAGCTTTGAGGTTCTTTAGCCTCATATCCATAGCTTTTGAAAAACTTTCCATTGAACACATTTGGCACGCCCAGTGGGACACTTATGTCCATCCTCCATTAATGGAGGTCTTTTAGGTTTTTTCAAAGTTCATTTTCAAGGTTTTGGGTCAAATCACTTGTTATTTCCTCATTTTTGTTTCTAACCCTAGATAAATGACCTTCATTTACATGTATTTTGTGGGTTTGATATAGAAATAGGACACTTTGACTAACAACTAACCTGTTTGCTCTTGAAAATTTGAAAATTTGTGTTTTTTGCAGGTTTTTCACAGGGTGCGTGTAGGTGTAAAACAAGGGGCACATACACGTTGAAACCCTAGTGTCTCCATCAGATAGGCACGTACTGTCTGGTAGTCCTCATCATTTGCAAATTTTACCTCTACAAGGATGTGCACGTGTCCCCATCATCTGGGATGCGTATCCACCTCTCTGGCCGCGTATGCGTCAGGCGCTAGACTGTGTAAAAATTTGTAAATTTTTACCTCTAGAGGGACACACATGCGTCTCCATCATATGATGTGTGTATCCATCTCTCTGGCCATGTATACATAAATGGCTTGACTGTGTAAAAATTTGAAAAATTGTCTGTTTTTTGCTTAGGGCGTATCTGTTGGCTAGGGCGCGTATACATCACTCTGGGCGCGTAAGTGTCCTATTTAACTCTATTAAATTTGCATTTTTTTAACCTTTCCCATGTACCTATCTACTTGGGCATGTATCTATTGGCTGGGGCATGTATGTGTCATTCTGGGCTGTGCAGGTGTCTTTGTGTAGTCCGGATTCATACATTTTATTTTTAGTGCTCCTTGTTTTGATCATATCTTTTGACTCGTTAACCCATTTTCAGAGTTTGAACAGGCATCAGAAAGATAACGAAGCATAATTTGTGAGGGAACTTCCAAAATTTAGATACCTTTGGTATATTAATTCTATCACAAAACTCCCAAAGTGCCCCGGAGACCTCCAAAAATGCAAATTACTAAAAACTGTTAAAAAAGTGCAAAAATTGGATTTCTAGAATTTTTTGATTTTCTTGGTTTTCTAACTCTTGCAAGGTTCTAACAGTGGTTTAGAGGTTTCCTTTGCATTAAGTTTTTTTATACTAACTTAATCAAAAACATTTGCATCTTTATTTGTGATTTGTGAAATGTATGCTCTTCCCTCGCGCCTTTCTAGGTGATCTTGGGAATCAGAAACATTTCACCACTTTCTTCATATTTGCAAAATGGTTTATTTAGCTTTCAAAGTTGGTTAAAAGGAACTCATTTTCACATTATACTTAGGAATTTTCCATTTATTACAAATTTGAGTGAGATACCTTGTTGCGTATGCTCTTTCCTTGCATCTTAGGATGATCTGGGAAATCAAAAACAACATCTTATCTCCTTTGTATGACATTTTGGAAAATTACTAACCTTGGTATGTAGGACCAAAAATCACTTGTCAAAGAAAGACGTCAAAAAAAAAACAACACAAAACCTTCTAAACACATGTTTTCATACAGGTTGCCAAATGGTGTGCTACTTAAAACCACATTAAGTTAAGCAAGATAAAAAACACACCATATTCAAAACATTGTATTACAGGTTTCAGAAAAGGGTACGTCCCTATCCACTCAACTAGAACATAACCCCTTTGGCATAACACCTTAAGCTACAACAATGGGGGTGGTTCCAGGAACCCTAAAGTAGTCCACCGTTGTGTAACCTCGTGGATGAAACAGGAAGTGCTCCGCTTACCCACTTGATTAGTTTTCCTTGTGAGATAGCATTACAAGTTGTTCCTATGCGACCCTTAAAAGTACATGATGGATGCATTTACTACCCACTGTGCTTGAAGGGGGAAAAGTTGAGATACTCCCAAACTAGTCATTGTGACTTTTTGGGTAAATCCCCTCGCTTGTGGATAACTTTGTAACACCTAGTTGAGAGAACTTATTAGGAGGCCATTTTGTCTTGAGCCCACTTTACTAGTCCTTTGTTGCATCTTGGCCATCATGAAGTGATAACTTGTTTGGATTCAAAACCTTGTTTTTGAACAAGGAAAAGAATCCACTTAAGTTGGATCTAAGTGCCTTTCATCATGGAAATTGGGATGATGTTTCACTTAGCTTAGCTTCTTTCTCACCTTCGGATGAGGAAAAGCTCTACCCAAGTAATGCTTAGTTCATTTCCATCTTTTGATCTACACCTTTGCATTCTTGTTGCCCATTTGGGGCAATAGAAGGCATCTTTCGGGAGTGTTGTCATAGATAGTGTTCACCACTTTTTTGTCTGTTTATGCTCATCCATGTTTTTGGCTGAGTTGTTAAACGTCTAAAGTGCGTGGATGCGTCCTTATATCTTTGATTTGGCCACTTGATCTTGATTTCAAGATCATCATCATAGTTTGTATTGATTCATCATTTGATCTCTCTTTGTTAATATTTACGTGGCCTTGTTCATTTCAAGCCTTGACGTAAATATTGACATTGTGTTGATCATTTTGCATTGAACTATCACTTTTACATCGAACACATGCACATTTGCATAGGGTGTATTTCCTTGTTGATTGGATTTTGTGTTTCACACTTGCATGATTGTTCCTTGTGATTATTCATCTGGAAAAATTTGTTTTCTAGGACAATCCTTTTCGATCTCTTTGAGATTGCATCATCACGATGTCTATTTTCCTTAGACCTTCTTTCAGAAAATCACGCACGCATCTCCATACTTACAAAATGTCTAGTTGGTTGTCATTATGCTACCTGAATCGACATGTCACTTCCTTCCCTTTGAAGGAGTTCCATCACACTATCTAGATCTAGACATTTGTGCTTAAATGATGCCAACAATGACTGACTATCACGCGGTTTCTCACATTTACAACAATACGGAACCTAGGTTTAGCAATTCAAATCAAAAGATTCCCATTATGACTAAACCTCATTTGGTTCTTCATGTTAGAGAGCCCATATGGGTACCCTGTTCCCCACCTTCAGCTCATAGTCGGTGGTATGGTTTGGATGCTTCTGATCCAAATTATTATTCAGGTTCCCCCCACTCTTCTTCTTCTAATTCAGATCCAAACTACCATTCAGACTCCCACTCTTCTTCTGAAGACTCAGATCCCAACTATTGTTCGGATACCCCTAGATCAAATCTTGAATCACGGTCCTCCCTTCCTTCACAGGACCTTTATTCCAAATCACCTCAATGATGTCTTCCTCCTTTGAAGACTCGTGTGACTCCAAGTTCCATCGATCGAACATCTAATTTGGTTCTTGAGTCACGGTCCTCCCTTTCTTCGCAGGACCTCCTTCATCAGTCATCTCAATGACCTCTTCCTCCATCGAAGAGTTCCACGACTTGGATTCCCTCTAGTCAATCATCTAATTGACTCCTACATCGCAACTTAATGAATGGCTATGTGATCCTACTTTCCAACCTACATTACGTCATCTTCTAGAAAAATGACATAGGTCCAAATCCAAATCATCCATTCATGAGATGCCTACCACCAATCCTACTTCCTCTCTTGAGTCATCTTCTTCTATCAATCAATCTTCCCCACTTATCAGACATGTTTCTTCTATTCAACCTTCTATGGACAAAGAACAACAACCTCTACTGATTGATTTCTCTCAGAATGAAGAAACAATCAGACTACATGATGATATCCCTTTAGAGGATTGTAAACAAGGATTCTTTCTAGAACTTGATACGCTCGCGTATTGGGGAAAAGAAGTTGATTCCTTTTATCAGAATATAGAGGAAAATCCTAAGGTCATGGAACTTGATTCTTCTTCTATTCCATCTTCACCTTCTTCTGAGCATGATGAGATGTCAGGGTCTAGCATTGAGCCATGGCCTATCTTCTCATTACCAAATCATTCATTATCTATCATCATTCCTCAATCAAAATCTCACCTTGGGTCACCACTGAGTAGCCCATCATCTTCTTCTATCCTTGGGCCACCCCCGGGTAGTCCTCCATTTTCTACTTGTGGGTCACCTCTTGGTAGCCCATTACCTTCTATTCTTGGGCCACGTCCTAGTAGCCCTTCATCCTCTTCTATCTATGGGACCCACCTCCTGAGTAGTCCCTCCTCATCTATACTTGGGCCACGCCCTAGTATCCCTTCTTTTCATATTCTTCTATTCTTGGGCCATGTCCTTGTAGCCCAATTTCTTCCATCTTAGGGCCATATTCTGGTAGCCCTTTGTCATCTTCTATTAGTGGCTCACCTCCTCGTAGCCCATCCTCTTCAATTCTTGGACCATATCCTTTTCATCCATCACATATTTCTTCTATCAATGGTTGTGGCAAGCCCACGGTCATTTCTCACATTAGTTCTAAACATCCACGTTCACTTTCTTCTCTTCTTCTCGGGATCAGACAAGTCACACGTTAGCTTATAAGAAACCCAAACAGGTTCATTATCAAGCTCAGGTCAAAACTTCTAAGAGTTTGAAAGCCACCAACAACTCAAACAATCTCAAGGGTTGTAAATCAAGCGTGATTCAAGAATGCACATCAACGTAACCATCAAGTATGGCGTAAAGTACAGAAACCTCTGGATAGGGAACTCAAGCTCCCACATAAAAATCCATGTTTCAGGATAAATCACAGTCATTTGTTGAGTATGAGCTCACCATGATCATCGAGATCGGGGATAACATGACTCTTGATAAGCAAACGTGCCTAGTCTCCCTTATCAAGGAAGTCACATACATCATTGTTGGATCTTGCCATGAAAAGTGAATTTGTTAGTCCCAACTTTCCAAAAACTATCAAAAAGCTAAAAAATAAAAAAACAATTCAAAAATACAAAAAAAACATTGAGAAAACACAAGAAAAATCAAAGGTACAAAGATCAAACATTGCAATCAGGTATTGCGTACACATGGATGTTTCTTTCTTCCCTTCCTTGTCATTCTTTTCTACAAGTCTTCCTACCATTTTCATCCCTTCGGTGATATTTTGGTTAGCCTTTTCACACACGTTTTGCGACATTTATCTCTATGGTATCTATTTGACCCTGGTCTTTTATCACCTTGGTAAATTAAAAAACGACTGACCTCTTAAAGATCCTATCACATTCAACATCTAATAAACTTGTTGCGAAGAACTTTTGGACATATTTGTTGACACTAGCCAATGTCATCATCACAATCACTTCCACCTCCTTTCATCAAGCCATTAGTGGTTCTTAACCCCTTGTCAAACAAGAGAGCTGAAATAAGTTTTCAGAAAGCAAAAGAATCAAAATCAATCAAAAATCAAAAGCTAAAAGCTAAAAGCAAAAGAAAATTGATATATAACTCTCTCTTGGGGTATTTCCAATAATCTCTATCGGGGCTATGGATGCCTGACTGGCAGTAGAGAAATGTTGTGATTAGAATCAAATGCATCTCCGTCAGGGCTATGGATGCCTGGCTGGCAGCGGAGCAATGTACGGCTATCCTTCCACCATCCAAATCACCTATCACCTATCAAAATAAATCATTCCTACACATTGGCTAGGGTGTCTTCACTTGTTGTCTATTAAATCTTCCCTTCAAGAGGTAATTAAATTCCACATGCACACACTGGATCTCTATGAGTAAGCAGGATTAGTATGTTACCAAGTGTCTTTTTTTGGACCTTGTTCAGACTCTTACTTTAGTCCATATCTTGTCTCACGATTTGTGCCTTTGGCTAATCACTTCTTCATTGTGAGGCTTCTAAGCTACATTCATATCATTCACATTGTTCTTCTACTTTGTTCAGAACATCCATGTGTATAAGATTACTTTTTTTCCATGTTTTCAGACACCTTTGTCCCCTTTCACAAAAAACAATCTTCTCCTTCCTTTCTATCATGTGCTTTTAGGCCAACTTACGCTGGGGGCATCCTTGCTTCTTCCCAGCACTTCATTGGTTTACGTTCATCATCATGTTGAACCTATCCATAATGGCCTTGGGTCCCACTTCTACCTGTGAAGAGTTTTCCTTTGAATACTCCCACCTAATCGCTGGGGCATTTTTACATCTTCACCTTTCTCATACGCATGTGGCCTTATGCCCTTGTACATCCCATCTATCGCTAGGGGCATCCATGCTTCCTTGTCTTCCTATACATAGTTTCAGAAAACTTTCAAAATCAACAAAAACATTCAAATATGTTAGAAAAATCAACCAAAACATTCAAATATGTTAGAAAAATAAAAAACATTCAAATATGTTTCAAAAACTTCTAAAAATTGAAAATCATCCTACAAAACGTCACTCTTTGGTTCTCACCTGTTCATGTGTGTGACTCGTGGATCATCTTGATCTACCTCCATCAACAAAAGCTAGGCTGCTTACTTCGTCTGTACTCTGGGGAACAATGAGTTTCCTAGTATTGTTTCGTAGTGCACATTGCTTTTTCATAGGACCCAAGTGTCCTCCATTATTCCCCTTGCATGTATCCTTGCTTGGGGCACCATCATTAACCCTTGTCATTAATTCACACAGGTCAGAACTGAAGCTTGATAACAAAAACATTACATCTTGTTTCTCTGTTAGGTATGTTAGCTTGTTTACTTTCTCGTATTGCATTGCATTTTGTATGTTGCATGGAGTTAGGCATCTTTTACTTTCTCGTATTGCATTGCATTTTGTATGTTGCATGGAGTTGGTGTTTTTAGCAATGGACATTTGTTCGTATATGGCTTTTCATGTCATACTACACTTTTGTTCATTCTTTTTAATAAGGACCGATGATGAAGATCACTAGCAATATGATGAAAAATAAAGTTGTTTAAAAGGCACTGGATGGATGTTAGCTCATTCCCCCTTCCTCATACTCCTTTTTCTTCTATATCCCCTTTCTTCTTCTTCACACTATTCTTTCTTCTGTTCTCTTTCTTTCATCTTTTCGATCGTCGATCGAGTTCTTCTATCACCCCATCGACAATCGAGGGGGCATCCTCCATTCTACTCATTTTTCTTCTATCCCTTCAAAATTTTCTACTTGTTTATGCTTGTCTACTTTCTTTGAAGTGACGTCACTTACGCCACCTCAAAGAGGGGAAAATGTAGACACCTAAAATATGCTTACACTTAGCATTTCCTCCAATTCAACCAATTGACGACACTTCGTTAATCAACCCTTCTTTGCTCCATTCTCGGATGCCCATTTATGACACCTTCTTGGTCGTATTCCTCCTATAATCAACCTGTTTGGCTAATATGTCTCTTATTAGCTAAACATTCCTCCTTTTGACCATTCAGAACCTCCCTAGTTCTCTCTAGACCACTTCTATTGGCTTCGTAGGCTATCTATCAGTCACAATTGGTTATCCAGACCCCTCCCAACTCTCAATGAGTCTCTAATCACTTGCTAATCAAGTTTAACTAGCCTAAACCCTAGTTAACTAGCCTAAACCAAGCTTAACTAAGCCTAAAGCATGTTTATCCTAATCTAATCCTAAAGTGATTTTTGAGCTTTAGTCCCACATGCACCCAAATTCCAAATTCTTCCAACCAAAAACTATAAATACAAGGCTAAGCCTACCCATTCAAACACACAACTTTACATAAGCTAAAGCCAAAACAAGCCTAAGAAAGCTTAAGAGCTCATTTGCATTAGCCAAGCTAATAAGGCATTTGATCTTGGGTCATCCACCATTAAAATAGCTTCATCTTGCACCCATGATAGGTTAGTAATGAAATAGCTAAACTTGGCCATGTAGCCATTTAGTGAGATTCATTCACCCTCATGGAGTAAACAACAAAACTGATTGCTTAGAGTCCTTTAGTAGGCATATTTTATTAAGCTTTCAAGAATAGAGGTTAATGAAAAACCTTGCTCATTTCTTATCTCATGGTGCATATTTGTTAGATTTCTTGCTTATTTCAAGTTTTAAATACATGCAAATAGGATTCCTTGCTCATTTCTTATCATATGGTCCATTGAGGGTCTTTTGCACAAAGCTTTGGGGTAGCCTTTGATCTGCCCTCACCCCATATCCATAGCTCTTTGTAAAATATTTCATGCATCATCAACTTAAACTGACATCGGTCCTACCTGTTTTTTTAACCATCAGTCCAGACTTCTACCCAATACCCAAAACCAGAACTTCACTTGACCTTCAGATCTTATTTTAACCTATCAGATGTTAGATTAGATCTTTCTTATTGTGTTTTAAATGAGATACCTAAATCATTTTAACTACAATAGGATTTACTTCATTACCAGCATTAATTGTTTTAAACAGTGGATTGACAGCCATCTAGGAAGTATCACACTTCCCGGATCTAGCACATACTAGGAAATTCACTGCACATATTGTTTAACTTTTATTTGGTGGTCTTGTATTCCATTTCAGGTAGTTCCTCCTAGCCAAAAGGAAGCTCTCATGATCAGTTGTGGATTCAGAAGTCATGCACGTGCACAACAACCTATCAACCATCATTTCAACAGGTATTCCTCCTATGCCCCTTTACCCCTATCTATTTCGTCATTTTCAAAGAAATGATCTAGAATTAGGTGAAACATTTTGGCACACCCGGTGGGACCCATCAGGGTTCCTTGCATTTTATTCATTCCTAGGTGAAAAGTTGTGTGTTTGTTTCCCTTCTGAAAAGTTATACACATTAATTTTCTTCTTGGTAACCTTCTCTTCTTTCTATTTGTCTAAAAGAAACCTTTCTTTTGGTGTACTTAAAAAGAACCATTTCTTCTTCCTTTTCTACATTTTAGTGAAAGAGCATCCCTCTTCCTCTTCATCTATTTGTGTCATCGAATTCATATTTCGATTTGGGCTTTAAAATCATTTGCATTTCATTCTTTTTTTGCATTAGCTCACATTAATTGAGGGCAACCTATACGCTGGAAGTCATTCCCAGCTGATGGTTGACAAATGAATCATAGTAGAAAGCACTTCACTCTCTCTCTCTCTGAGTCTTACCAAATTGCACAAAAATTCAAAACAAATACATATTCTTAAACAACATCTTTCACTGGGAAGAAGCTGTCAATGATCACACTGATCTGAGGATTATAGTACTCCCCACTGGTTTCTCTGTCGAGTCATACTTCAGAGTGAAGCCCACCCCCGCCATAACATACCTGAAACCTCACCTTTAGATCTCCTTCTTTGTAGGAAGCCATCAAACCAAAAAATTCTATTCTACAATTCATGAGTCAGTCCTTAAATAGCATAAGCTAAACAAACATAATAGAAAAGGCACTCTTAGGATCACATTTTTCTTAGTGTTTCTGCTTGGCTTGTTTTGAGGTGAGAGGTCACATTCTTCATTTTCTTGTTTCTCCTTACACACTCCTCATCATAGTTGGTGTATTCCATCTTCTTCTAAGTGTGCCTGGACCATATTCTCATCATTCTCAGAATTCTAGGTTTGATTCCACATCAAATTTTAACTCACAACCACTTTTCTTTCATCACTGTTTCAATTTCATAGTGACCGGTGTCAGTCTAGCTGACCGTCATCGGTTATCTAACCATCATCGGTTAGTTCAACTGGCGTCGGTTAACTGTCTTTTGGTTAACCTACCCAAAAGGACATCTATTCACCTTCTTCAACTATTCAGAGTCCCTGTCACTATTATCATTCCCATTGACCTAGGTAAATTCTCATCAGTATTTGGCATACCTATCAAATTTTGGCCTTATACCTTATTTTTGACCAACTTTCCATTTCCCACAGTGACCGAGTAGTGGTTACCCCTAACCGTGTCAGTTTACCCTAACCGACATCGGTTATCCTGTGCCATTTTCTAACTGACATTTGGTACCTAATCCACTTACCACACCTATTTATCCTATTCTGCTATATTTTTGTGTCATTTATAGAAAGCATTCCTACCACATCAGTACCTGTTCACATGGTACTGACGCATAGACAAGAAAATGCCCTCGTATTCCATGCCAGTTGTCAACCGCTCCCACCTAGCCCTTTGCCACCTTCCATTTTATCACCCACCATGGATCCTATCCAACCTATCACTATCTACAGTACTGGAGATGAGGAGTTTGCATGACTCCTTGACCAAAACCCTGCCACCTTGCAGTTTTATCTTTCCCACTCATCCACTCGAGATGCCTCGGGTCAGTTGATATATGGCATGCCCGTATCTATTCCCCCTCGACTCTCGCTCCCACTCCTTGCGTCAACCCCATCTGGCTCTACTGCCTACATCTACCTTACCCCCAGTCGTTTCGTAGCTAGGTCATATACCCGCTATGATTACAGCATCTACTACATCTATTGCACCTACCACATCCACCATACCTTTGACAACCACCCAAAACATAACCTCATCCACCCCTATTGTCTCACATATACCCATAGCTACACAACCACCTCCCGTGTCGGTGACCCCTACCCCTTTTCAAAATGTGGTCCTTTCTATTCCACAATCGTTAGCCCCCATTGCTACTAGGGTCACCACAACCCTTCCACCTCCATATACATACTATCAGCAGCCTCCTATTTCATCTATTATTCATTCGGGTACATACCCCCTATTTCACTACCTCCTTCTCAATCTACCTACAATGACACCACCATATACTAGAATGCCACCCTTGTTACATGCCCAACACCAACCCTCTTATGCTACAGAGGCACCCAATCATCACAACCTACCAATGACCTAATCAAATTAATGATGGACAAGATGCAGACATTGGAGGCATCAGTTTCTGGCTCCCTGCAACACTCTCACCTATGATGAAATTTGTAATGAGCCTATCCACCCATCCATTCCTATTCGTCCATACCCCATGCATTGGGAAATGCCTAAATTCAACCATTTCAATAGCAAGGAAGACCCACAACAACATTTGTGGTCTTTCAAACATGGGTGCTACCTAATTTCCCACGATGATGCTTTGCTCTTAAGGACCTTTCCCATGTCTCTGACTGGACCTACATTAGATTGGTATAGTGGGTTACCTAGACACTCTATATTTTCATTTAATCAGGTAGCCCAAGCCTTCTTGGATCACTTCTCCATCAATATCATTAAGAAGGTTACCATGACTGACCTATACTCCACGCATCAGTATGATGATGAATCTATCGCAGATTTTGTTGCTCATTGGCGTAGCCTGATCAATCAACTCACATTCCAACTACCACAAACAAAACTCATCGAGCTCTTCACGTGGGCTTGTGCTAGACATATCTCACCGACCCTACAGGTCTAAACTTTCTGAACATTTGATGAAGCATTCACCATGGCATGAAAGTTAGAGATTCGAGCCATTGAAGAGAAGAAAATCCAATTACGCAATAAGAATTCGGCATTCAAGTCAAATGATACCTCTTCTTCTTCCAAACCACAGAAAAATTATTCAAAAGATAAGGGCACCGCTAACGCAGTGGTACTCAAAGCTGGCCCAACTCATTCGTCAAATCAGGCTAGCCCCTCATCTAATCTCTCACCCATTAAGACTTTTCAATTCAGACGAGAACAATGGAAATACACCCCAATTGGGGAGCCTTACTCTTTTTTCTTAGAAAATCTCATCAAAGCTAGGGCCATCACCCTTCCACCTATAAAACCACACACTATTTTTGACCCTACTCACCCCATGCCCACATGGTATAAAGAACATGACTTCTGTAACTATCATCGAGTAAAGGGTCATAGTGACGGAAATTGCATCACTTTCAAAAACATTGTCCAAGAAATGCTCGAGAAAGGTGAGTTAACCATGGATAATCCTAATGCACCTACCAATCAAAACCTACATATATTCAAGAAACCCTTTCCCAATCATGCCCCTTCGTCTGATCAAACCGGTGAGACCTCAACTCATGATAGCCATACCCGCGAGGTCCATGCTATTTTTAGTGACGCACCCGTTGCTTCTAAATTACCTCATATCCATTCCATAGAGGAAATTCTAGCCTGAAACCCTCCTTCTACATTGGAACCTACCTCACCTATTCCTCCACCCATAGAGGAACACCTTTCACCTCCTTCCTCACCTGTGGAGGAGCCCTTCGCTAATATTGAGACCATTTCACCTTTGGCTTCTCCACCTAGGGAACCATCACCCACAGTACTTCTTCAGTCCATGGAGGATACTTTTTTATCTCCTCTACCCACAGAGGAGCACCCATTATCTCCTCAACCCATAGAGGAGCACCCATCATCTCCTCCACCTATAGAGGAACACCCATTTTCTCCTCCACCTATCATGGATCTAGTAGAGATACCTTTTCCCCTAGGTGACCATTCTCCATCAGCTACCCAAGATCCCACAAACCTACTTTCATCTCTCTTACCCAAAGAAGCCGAAACCAGAAAATTCCCTATCTCTAAGACACATTTTATAGGAATAGCCATTAGGTCCTCATCAACTTCACCTACAAACGTGTCATTCTCACACTTGGCCGATCACTTAGATTATGTGGACAGAGCCTTATTGTGGGGATGTCTTCTGCTTCCTATCTCAACACAAATGTAGATGTCACTTGTTGATACCTCCACTATCTACCCAAAAATATTTTAACCAATCGAACCGAGCACAACCACCTCTATCACAACTTCTTCCATAACCCTCAACACTGCTCAACATACAACCTTACCCATAACCCAACATACATCTAAATCCAAACCCACACCTACATCATCTTCCTCGACTAAACCTATCACTACCTTAGGGGTCACCCCAACCACCAGCCTTACTCATCCACCTATCAAACTAGATTTAGCTACATCCTCCAAAGTCAACACCAAACCTACTCTGGCACCCAAACAGAAGAACCAAACCCATAGAACTCATACCCCAGCTGCGCCAATCATACCTGCATCACCTTCACCCTTTCCATCCATTTTAGGACCTCAACCTCCCAACATGATCAAGAAACTTCCACCCATTAATAAACCAAAAACACAACAGCCCACTCCTTCCTCACAAACCTCTAACCTACCCAAGCACCCGACATGACTTACACCTACACCTGTACATCTTTGCCACCCATACCTCCAATACCCTCAGCAACTTCTTCTTTACCCACTACACTTCAGGCTCTCTCCCTCACACCCCCTACTCGACCTTCACCTTCACAAGACCTCCGTTATCCCCATGGGTAACTCGCCCTCTTCCCCCATCCACTTTTCCCTCTAGATCTCGTACACCCATATCACCTTTACCCAAGAAGGTGCAACCCAAAAAAAAAATCTGCTACCCTCCAATAAGGTAGTCAAAACAACCATACACCCTCCTACCCATTCATCTACCATACCCCTACCCAAACAAACACGACCAACACCCAAGACCACTCCAGCACCCAAAACCATGGCTCAACCCACTCCCCCTCCTGCAAGGACCATTCCTCAACAATCAGATGCACCTACACCCAAACCCACTTTCACTTCCCATTGTGATCCACTAGCAGGGTCCTATGCCAAAATATTAACCAACCTCCTTGAGACTTTTGTCATCACATTACCACCACTCAGACCTTATGACCCCCTCAAACCCAAGCCAAAAGGGTTTGATGACACTAAAATTTGTGCCTACCATCGTGTGCCAGGGCATGATGTGGAGAACTACAAGGCTTTGAAAACCATCCTTATCCAGTTGTGTCCTCCTGAATCCAACTTTGATGATGAAGACCTTCTTTTTGAGGACCTTGCTTCACCAAAACCCATTCCCAGTCCTTCCCTCACTGCCTACTCAACAACCATGACCTCCACCCCCACAGCTCCTAGATCCACCCCAAGATTCGAAATTAACATGGTTCACATCAGAGAACTTGCCACACCATTACCTAAATGTCGTTGTGCCCAGCTCACTTCACAAGGTTTTTCTCCCCCAGTAGGTTTTTTCCCATCATGTCATTATACCACTCATCCTACACCTTCTCCATTTTCCAACTCCCCTCAAATCAACATGATCCACGTTACTACCCATGCTCAGAAGGACAAAGGCAAGGAAAAGGAAACTGACCCACCAACCAATCCTATACCCAACATACCATCTACACCCACACCTAAGATTACTATCCGCGGCCCCACATACCCTATTTCTAATGGGGTCACACATCACACCATGCTCAAACAATTACACCAATCTCCCCTCAAAATGTCCCTATATGACCTCATCCAAACCTCAGAATCCCATCGTCAAGCTCTCATGGAGGTTCTTCAATCTATTGAGGTTTTACCCAATGACCCTACACCCGTAGCCTCCATTATCACACCCCATCATGTAGCCTCTCTCACCAAATTGCCACCTTTATCCACACCTCACCCTACTCACCAAATAGCCTCCCTTAGCTTCTCAGAGGAAGAGATCACACCACACCAAACAGATGACCTAGACCCAGCCCTCTTCATCTCTATCCACATCGATGATATACGTGTACAATGGATAATGATTCATGGGGGTGCTAGCATTAATATCATTTCATCCCATGCATTCACTCAAATGTGCATACCTGACAATTACATGCATAAACATCTTGTCATGTTGCATTCATTCAATGACGCTATCACCTCTACACTAGGCACCATCATCCTCCATGTTCACGTGGGCCCCCGCACTATTCCAGAGCTATTTTACATCTTGGAGGGGGAATTTCAATATAACCTGTTGCTTGGCAGACCCTGGATTCATGTCATGGGTTGTGTTCCTTCCACTTTGCATCATTGTGTAAAGTTTGAGCATGAAGGACACACCTATACTATTCCAGCTGATCCATCACCTTTTAAAACATGCAACATGCTCTACCAACCCAATGATGTGCTCATACCCATTAAGGCGTCTACCTCCTCAACCACTACCACTTCACCTAAACATCCACTTTCCAGTATAGTTGCTACCTCAACCACACATACCTCCTCCATTCCTACTGCTGCCACAACCTCCATGGCTGACCCATCAGCCTCCCAATCCATTAGCTCCACCTCCACATTGACCTCTGACACATCATCTATTCTAGCTACCCACATACCAACCACTGATCCCTTGGAAGGCATTTTTCAACACCTCACTCTAGGGGAGTATCACCTATATAGTGTCAACACATTCCTTACTCCACAAGAGTATGGAAGTCTTCACCAACACCCTCGCTATGATCACCGCATAGGAGAACCTCCTTTATGGTCCTCCTCATCTCTTCATACTATTCTCACCTATGGGGGACTTGATACTACCACTTACACACCCGAACCACCATCACAAACCCACCCATTTTCTGCTGACTTCCAGTCTCTCACCAATCACCATTTTTCCCACACCTTCCTGCACCGATGTGCATGGAAGGGTTTTGGTTTTGGATTTTATGAGCAAGGCCACCATACTATCATTCCATGTACCACCTGTAAACATAACAACCGTAGTGGTATTGGCTTTCCTGAACCACCTACTAAGCAAGCCTGCATTGAACCCATCGAGAACATCAACCCTTCTCTGCCTTCTTCACCCACTCTGCCTTCATCACCACCTTCACCGACGGAGTCGATGGATCCTGAATCTATCCCTCCTATTTTTTTTTTCATAAACACCATTTCCTTGGGGCCTTTGACTTATCAAATGCGAGGGCGAGGCCCCTTCCTCTCTTCCCTTCTTGTATCCTGAAATGATCGATGATGATACACCTTCCATTAACGTCGTTCAATGTCAGGATGATGAATCTATACTCACCTTCCTTGGTGTAGAAGACTCATATATTCATCGGTTCGTTACCTTCTGAGACACAAACCATGTTGAATGAATCGACTATCGAGATCAACATTCATACTCAGGATGACCCGCACATCCTAAAGATCGGTCAATCTTTAGATGTTGCTGAAATAGGAAGCCATCACTTCTTTTCTCAAAGATCATAACCACGCTTTCACTTGGTCTTATGCACAGACATGCCTGATATTGACCCCACCATAGTGGTCCACAATATCATAACTGTTCCCAATGCCAAACCCATAAAACAAAAAACTGAGGAAAATGCACCCTCACATTGCCCTTCTCGTCAAAGAAGAACTTCATTGCCTTCTTTCCATTTCCTTCATATTACCCATTGATTATCCTCATTGGATTTCTAACATTGTCCCTATCACTAAGGTGACAGGGGGACTCCACATTTGCATGGACTTCCATGACCTCAACCTTGCCTACCCAAAAGATGACTTCCCTCTACCCGGTATTGACCAACTGGTTGACCTTACCACTGGTCATGAGATGCTATCACTCATGGATGGCTTCTTGGGTTATAACCAAATCTTTCTTTCCCCAGAGGATCAACACAAAACCACGTTCATCACCCCTTGGGGGACCTTCTGCTACCGAGTCATGCCTTTTGGCCTTAAAAATGTTGGTGCCACATATCAGCAGGCTATGACTTATATCTTCCATGATATCATGCATCGTATATTGGAAGATTATGTGGATGACCTCCTGGCCAAATCTAAATGCCGCTCTGAGCACCTTGCCATCCTCAAAACCATTTTTGACCACCTCATTAAATATTGCGTTCACCTTCAGCCAAAGAAGTGTGTCTTCACGGTTCTCTCAGGAAAGCTCCTGGGATTTATCATTTCCTTACGTGGTATAGAAGTTGACCCTGCTAAAGTCAAGGCCATTCTGGAAATGCCTCCACCCACTAACCTTAGACAACTCTGTAGCCTGCAAGGTAAGTTGCAGTCTATTCACCATTTCATTTCACAATTATCTGATCAGTGTCAACCATTTCATCATCTGCTCAAGAAGGATGTCTCCTTTAAATGGGATGATGACTACCACAAAGCTTTTGAGGCCTTAAAACAATACCTTCTCCAACCACCCGTACTCATTCCACCTAAAGATGATCAACCTTTCTACCTATACATCTCAGCTACCGATCACTCCTTGGGAGCCATGCTCGCTCATCGCGATGAACAACACAGGGAGCAAGTGGTTTATTACATAAGCCATACTCTTTTGGACTATGAAACCTGATACACCCATCCCTGAATTTTTTTTCTTAGCCTTAGTTTTCATTGCCACAAAACTCTGCCATTACCTACTCAACCACAAAACCTATGTTGTGACCAACACCGACCCCTTACACTTCATGTATGCCAAACCTTATCAAAATCAGCATGCCACATGATGGCTTATGCTTTTAGCTGACCTTGACCTTGAATTCATTCATCAAAATTCCATCAAGGGCCAAGCTATCACTGACCAATTGGCTGACACACCTATTTCTGGGGATCAACCCTCTAATTTTGACTTTCCAGATGAGTCAATTGCTACCCTTTCCTTGGATGAACCTGCTTACCAAATGACACTCTTCTTTGATGGTTCCAAGTGTCAGTGTGGGGGTGGGGCTGGTGTTATCCTCATTCCTCTTGATGGTGAACCCATGCCTTTGTCTTTCAAACTCGATTTTGATTGTACAAACAATATTGCCGAATACGAAGCACTCGTATTAGGTCTCCAAGCTGCCTATGCCCTAGATGTCAAATCAATCAACATCTTTGGTGATTCTCAATTGGTCATAAACCAAGTCAATGGTATATACCAATGTCATAATGAGATACTTCAAAAGTATAAACATCATGTAGACATACTTTTGACCACCTTTGACCATTACGCCCTTCAAACCGTCCCTCGTTCAACCAACAAATTTACAGATACCATGGCTTGCTTGGCTTCTCAAATACCCGCTTCACCCACTGATTCTAAAATCTTTGTCACCATACAATGACTCCAATCACCCTCTTATTTACCTCATGATGTTTACTCTATCAGAACCACTACCCCTGACCTGAGTGACCTTTGGTATAAACAATACTCCAACTATCTTTCTCTCTCCATCTTACCTCCTGATCTCACCCATAATGGACAATGTGCCTTCCTTAAAAAGGTCTCTCATTACGTCATCATGGGGGGCCTTCTCTATAAGCATGGCTTTGATGGTATTCTCTTACGATGCCTCACGAGTTCTGAAATTCCTTATACCATTAAGGAAGTTCATGATGGCATATGTGGAGGTCACTTCAGTGGCCTTGCTGTTGCTAAGCGTATTCTTCACCTAGGCTATTACTGGCCAACCCTTAACCATGATTGTTGTGACTATGTCAAATGTTGTGTAAAATTCCAACAACATGCCAACCTTCATCATACACCCAGTCATGCCTTACAGGTCACCCGTGACCTTTGGCCCTTCTCTCAATGGGGTTTGGATCTTGTTGGAGAGATCAACCCCCATTCTTCCCAATGACATCAATGGATCATCACGCTACCGAATACTACACAAAATGGGTTGACGCCATACCACTCATCTCCATGAAAGCTGAGAAAATATGTGAGTTCATCAATCATCACATCATTTTTCACTTTGGTGTTCCTCATCACCTCATCACTGATAATGGAAAACAATTCAAAAACAAAACATTACAAAAACTTTGCGATGCCTTCGGCATTCAGCTAAGTTTCTCATCACCTTATTACCCACAAACCAATGGCCAAGCTGAATCCACTAACAAAACCTTAAACAAAATTCTCATGAAAGTGGTTAACGATACTGGGAAGGACTGGCATACGCACATTCCTTTTTCCCTATGGGCATACCGCACTAGTATCCGTACTTCCACTGCTGCCACACTCTTTTCTCTGGTCTATGGTACAGAGGCTATTCTACCTCTTGAAGTCCAGATTCCCTCACTCTGCATTTCTCTCCATGACATGCTCAATGATGATGACTTTCGTCAAGACCATTTAGCACAACTTGAGTTATTAGATGAATGTCATCTTAATGCTCTTGACCACCTTCAAGTTTACCAAAAATGTATCAAACGTGCCTATGACAAATGTGTCCATGAACGAACCTTCCAAGTCAGTGACCTTGTCCTGAAAGAAAATCAACATGTAACCAAAGCAGAAAAAAGTAAACGGGGAAAATTTTCTCCTAATTGGCTTGGACCATACATCGTGACTCATACTATGGATCAGGTGCTTATCATTTATCTTCCCTCGATGGTAAACCTGAACCTGAGCCCCTTAATGCCTTGCATCTTTGACCATTCTATTGTTGACTTTTAGTCCTACATCACTTTTTTCCTCTTTCCATGCTCATCCCTTGAGCGCTATCCACTTCTTACACCTCACCAATGATTAAACAAGAATCATGTGAGTACCTGTCACTTGTTATCTTCTCTTGAATATGTGTACCATGGCGCTGCACATAGCATGATTCTCATGGATACTTTTCATCTACCTTTAGATGAGATCCCATGGTCATTTCACCCTACTTTCTGAACAAGAATCCTTTTCCTCACCTTGGTCTTGTCCATGACTTCAAAGCCCTCACATGGGACCCAACTCCTTGAGTCAAACTTCTAATAAAAAGATGACTCCCTCAAAAGGACATCTTCCTCTCTGTAATCACTGCTATAAATAGACTGCTCCCTCGAAGGATAGCTATGTAAAGCTCTTTCAAAAAAAAAAATGAGAGAATATGAAGCTTCCCGCATCAATCAGCTTCACGAAGACCTCAAGGAGTTAATTTCCTCATCCCATATAGACTTCCTGCATCGATCAGTCTATCTCAAATACAAGTCAAAACAGATAACTTTTTAGTCATGGACTTTCCCATTGTGACCTTGGATCTCTTGCCCAAAGAGCATGCCACCTCATATCATATAAAATTACCCACCTTTCACCCCTCTCACCATTTGCACCCCCATTTTCCTACTGCCTCAAGGGACCTCTTGGAACCATGACATTTGGTGATCATGTGACTAATTTTCACCCTTAGAACAATCAATCATGCAATGTCTTTAGGGTCTTATGTTCATCACCTCCTCCAAGGTATGACCTACTCATTATGATCCTAACCAATTAGGTGGCTTTATTGCCCCCTCTTATCTTTTAACCGTCTTTATTTACGTTTTGATTACCTTATATAGGACTTGGTCCTCGATGCTTACCTTTGGGGTAATCTTCTTCTTTTTCCACAATCGACATCACCTATACCAATTTTCCTATAACCCACCCACACCTAACAGACCTAAACCCAAATCATGCCTAAAACCTACCAACTCATTTTCATACCTCCTCATATTCTTCCCTAGCTTATGGGAGAACTACATCGGCCTGAGGTCCCTTTTCACTGGGACTATGTAGGTAGCACTCTGAGGGCATGGGGCCCTTGGAGGTTAGCTCGGCCACTCTCTACCCTAACCAATTCATCTTTCATTTTCCTCAAATTACATTCTACCCTACTTAGTTTCCTTTTTATATCTAAAACTTGGAAATTAAACCAAACAAATAACAAGTTGCTTAACATTTTTATCATCACCACAACATACATTTATTATGACTTCCATTTCTCTACCATCATCATGCATATATTGTAGAACATTTAAACATGACCCATATCATCATCATTCATTATATAAATTAATGAATCACAACCATGCCAACCAATTTCAACTCAACCATGCCTAACCAAACCTAACTCGAACCATGCCTAAACCAACCTTGACTCAACCATGCCTAAGACCATGACCTGACTCCATGCCTAAACCAACCTGACTTGATCCATGCCTAAACCAACCTAACTCGATCCATGCCTAAACCAAACCTGACTCGATCCATGCCTAAACCAACCTGACTCGATCCATTCCTAAACAAACCTGACTTGATCCATGCCTAACTCAAACCTACCTGTTTCCATCCTTATCACAACAAAAAATTAAAAGTCTCATCAAAACACCAACAAATCAAGAATCTCATGTATCTCATCATATAAATAAATATGTGTGTCTCAATACAATATACATGAATATCCCATCATGTCTATCTCAAACAAATCATCAACACGCAGGTCGATACTCAATACAAAATGTCATCGGCATGCAGGCTGGTCTCATATACAATAAAATAATAAAACAATACAAAATCTCTTCGGCACGCAGGCCGGTATATGCTCAAAATATACAAAAAATCTCATACATCCTCACTCTCTTCGGCACACAAGCCGGTATGTGATAAAAAATCCTCTAAAATCTCTTGGCACGCAGGCCAGTATATATCAAAAACTCAAAAATGTCAAAAATCAGGAGCCATATATCAGGATATCACGGCGCACATCCTCCATATATGTGTCACCTATACCCTCTGCCTCCTCGGCCCCAATCTTGTGACCTGCTAACATCTCCCCACCCATCATGGGTGGTGGCTGGGTCCCTGCTGGTGCATCACCTGGAGCTGGTCTCCGTGAGCTGGTGGCCTCTCCCTGATCCTGTCTAGAGCTCGATGGCCCCCTGTGCTCTCTACATTGTGAGTGCGGTATCTCGTCCTCTCACTCGAGGCCTGTTGTGCCTTGTACTCTCCATAGGATAGAAATTCTATCCCAGCTGCCATCAACTAGTCTTGGTAGTATCTGGCCTCACCTAGGGCATCCCGTAACCTAGATATAGGCATGGTCTGTGGTGGCCCCATAGGCCTCGGCCCCTGTACCTATCCTGCGGGACCCTGTCCCACCCCTACCTATGAACTTGGACCCTGTCCCGATGCCTATGGTGGTGCCATCGGCCCCTACCCCTGTGCCTGTATCTGGGCCTGTAAGGCCCCAATCTATGCCTGTGTTGTGGCCAACTGGCCCTACAACCCTGTCACCTATGCCTGTAGGGCAGCCACCCGACCATCATCTCCATCTCCATCTCCATCCCCACCCTGGGCCATCTGGGCCTGAAGACTGGCCACCTGTACATGTAACTCTGCTACCTCCACCTCTGAGCTGGCAAGCTGTGTCTGCACCATACCCAACTGGGTAATCAAGAGTCACCACCTACCCCTGTAGGGTGTCCCTCTACACCGTGATGGTGGCTAGATCTAGCTGCCCCGGCCTGGGTGGTACTGCTCATAAATGAGCCACCCACCACTATCTATATCTATCTGTGACCCTGACATCATCAATCCACCAGTCCACTGCCTACTCCTCCTACCCTGTGGGCACTGTCAGCTGTGGTAGAGGTAAGGGCCTCTCCACGTCATCTCTCCTATACTGTAGGAAGGGTGGAGGTATGTCCTGTAGTAGCCCAAACTACCACCTAACTCTGTCAACCAGGATCATCTCGTGCTCCCCGACATGGAGACCTTGTATCCATCTCAATAGCTGGAGCTCAGCTAGCTCATCATGCATATGCCTATATGATGGGAAGCCCACATATGGCCTCCATATGATGTCCACTCCAGACAACCCCTCCAATAGTCACCAGAAATAGGCCACATCATGTGTGGGCCTGTTTGATCTCATCTCTCCAATAATAGGCACCCATCACCTATACCCCACTCGTACATAGCCTAGCAGAAAGGCATCGGCCCATGGCATGCCCACTGGATGCACATAGACAATTTGCTCATATGCCCAGTAATGAAGTAAAAAGGTACAACATAGGTTGAACCTGCGTAACCGCCCATATACCCATAACTCCCTATATAGCTACACCATAAATGCTGGTACCTAGGAAAAGTGGGTATGGTCTATCATCATGTTGAGTAGTACCCCCATAAACGATTAGGGAAACCACCCACCCTCTACATCTGGTAGTGCAAAGCAACACACTACCTCCATCAATAGAACTACTAGCCTTGTCTCCTCCTAGATGGGCTAGGTACATCTCTCCATAGCTCAAGCTAGCACTATGGAATGTCAGCTCGCCATCCCCTCTCCAAACACCGTCAGCATCAGCTCCTCTGAGGCCTCAGAGGAGATTGAATAGACCTGTGTACCCAATATGGGTAGCCATAGAATCCTGAACATGTCCTCCAGGGTGACTGTGATCTCACCCATCGGTAGGTGGAACGTGTTGGTCGCGGAATCCCATCTATCGATGAGAGTGACCATCAGACTAGGCTACCAGACTACATGTCGGTAGCGTCAGACCCCACTCAGGCCCACCTCCTCCACATGCCACAACTCCTCAGGGGTCACTGCACCACAAACTATCATGAGCAGGGGTGGAACCCTGTCCCACATGTGTAGCTGATCTCTCCCCTACATCCAATACAAACAACAAATTAATCTACATTTATCATACCCATACTCACCCCTATCATTTTCCCACACCCTATTTTACCCCTACCCATCTCAACCACCCAACCTGTGGCACTTTTGGCCCCTTTCTCTCCAAAACCCGACTGGTGTCGGTTCTCTCTAACTGACCCCGGTCACCCATAAACCGGCATTGGTCACCTATTTCGTGACCGATACCGGTTTAGCCCTACCGATGCCATGGTCACTATCACAGTGAAAACCCACGACCCCCAAACCCTCCCTTCTCAAAAAATTTACTACCCTGACACTTCTACCCACCTAAAATCACCTACACCTCCCCCTACACCTCATCCCTTCCCCTCTTCTCCCACTTATCTCTCTCCCCACTCCTATTTTACCCAATTTACCCTCCCATTTTACAAATTTTATTTTCACCCCACCGAAAAAAAAAACCAAAAACCCAATTTGCCAAATCACCTAATCTATCTAAAAAAACATAACAAGAGTTGGATGCTTACCTCATCATGTTGCCGTCGTCATGGTGGCATGTCTGGCCACTACACCGGTGGTCCACCCGATCCCTCTCCGGCCTCTGCCGTCACCAAATTGCTACCCTAACACTCCACCCAATCAAATCACACCCACTGATCCTATAGACCCACCTCTCACCTTTTAATCACCCACTATTCAGATCCCCAACTCAACCCTCCATTCCATCTAGACACTTTTCCCTTTTCTCTCTCTCTCTCGTGTCATTTTCTCAATTTGCTAGATGACAAATGAATAACAAAAAACATAGATTTTTTGTTTTTATAACAAACCTGACCTAACCGACACCAGTTCACCTTCACCAGCATCGGTCTTGTGCCCTACCTTACCGTGGTCGGTTACACTCTACCGGCGTCAGTTACCCTTGACCGGCATCGGTCACCCTTTCTTGCACATTGCCCTAAATTTTACCTTATTACCCTACCCATCACTCTTTTTTAACCCCCACACCCAACCTTTACCCAAACCATTTACCTCACCCTCTTAACCTCATCCTTTATTACCTACCAGCATCCTCAATTGGGGACTCATTATTTTACCCATACCTCGGCCCTACCCATGTCATGACCTATATTCTTGGACCTGGAACATCGCTAGTGACCTTTGACCCCATGTGTTCACTATACCTTGTGACACTTTTACCTGTGATGATTGACCTAATGACCTTACCTTGCCTCTTGCCATGACCGTTTATCCTGACCCTACCTTTGGTGTACCGGAACACACCTAAATGTTCCTACACCTGACCTGTGTTGTGTTTCCTGACCATATCCTATACCTTGGATACCAGAATCACTTCAACCTTGTTTGGATAAACCTATCGACCTTAGACAATGTAGAGTTTTCCTACTCTTC
The DNA here is from genome assembly GCA_019776745.2 of Taxus chinensis. Lineage (NCBI taxonomy): Eukaryota > Viridiplantae > Streptophyta > Pinopsida > Cupressales > Taxaceae > Taxus > Taxus chinensis. The sequence goes on from CM034157.1 coordinate 373,613,195, forward strand.
AACCTGGTAGCGTGCTGTAGTTTATACATGTGTGTGCATTTGACTGTTACTACCTTTGACCCTGACCCATTACCTAGATTACCTGAGTAGACCTTGCTCCTTTTTCCCCTGTTACCCACCTTCCTTTTCATCACATTTACCTTTTATCAAACCACTCACCGACTCTACCTTCTACCTTGTCAGTTCCTGGTTTGAGAAGGATCACCTCCAGCCACACATGGGGTAGCCACATCTTATTTTTGTCAGCGTCACTTACCAATACAAGCTACGCAACAAAAAGGGGCAAAATGTAGACACCAAAATTAGGTCACACTCCCCTTTGGTCCCTCGACAAATAAACACCTTGAACACATCCACCTAGCCATGGCCCCCTTCACCTCACTATAATATTAATTTAATTATTTAAATTAAATTAATTCATTATCCTCACCATATTTATTATTTAAATATCTTAATTTAGATAATGCCCACATATCCACCTCACCTAGACACCTCATCAAGCCACCTCACCCTAAGACCTATTCTTAGTAAGTTGCCATAACTAACTAAGACTTACCCAAACCCTAAAAATCAATGCCTACATTCCCTCTAACCACATTCCTGCATGCTTAAAGAAAGCTTCCAGTCTAATCCATGGATTAATGACACGAGATCCCAAAAAATCAAGGGGATCTTCCTAGTTTAGTAAACCTAGGAAATCCCACCCTAACCGATGCCGGTTACCCTTAACCACCACTGGTTAAGCCAGAACCACCGTCAGTCACCTTTTAATTCCCAAAACAACCTTATTTTTGAGGTTGGCAAAAGGTTGGCAGATTCCTGAGAGATAACACATCTTTTGAGAACAAGCTTCAACGAGAACATGCATGCAAGGAAGGAGATCAAGAATTTTCTCTTGCACAGACATCCAACATTCATCTAGCAACCACCTAGCACAAATTTGATCCAACCAAGCAAAAAGGAGTGCACATGCAGCCCATGCAGGAGCTCTCCAATGTTTGGTGATCCTCTATAGCATTCAACCTCCTATCAACACCTTCATCCCTCACTCACAGATGTCCAGACCTAGATTCCAAGTAAGTAGAACATTTAATCCTCTAGTTCATTCATTTAATCATTGTATTTTCATCCTTTGTTCTCCTAGCCACCCATTGACCTCCTTTAATACTCACCCCTCCATATCCCCATTAAAATCTTATCAAATCCCATCCAAATGACTTAATACATCACCCTGACTAGCCTAGTCCTTTGTGAAATCATAAGGGAGATCCAAAACTCATTCTGTGGCATTCCCAGTATTCCACAGTAACCGGCACCGGTTCTCCCCAACCAGCATCAGTCACCCTTAACCAGCATCGGTCTCTATATTTACCAATACAACCCATAATAGTGACCTACCCACCTATCCTCACATCACCCTTAATCACCTGTGACCTTCCTAAGACCTCTGTCAGACCTGTAGAGACCCAGAACCAGTTACTTGACCTTCGGATCTTATTTTAACCTAGCCTGTTAGATTAGATCTTTCTTATTGTGTTTTAAATGAGATACCTAAATCATTTTAATTACAATAGGATTTACTTCATTACCAACATTAAATTTTTTTAAACAGTGGATTGACAGCCGTCTAGGAAGTATCACACTTCTCGGATCTAGCACATGCTAGGCAGTTCACTGCACATATTGTTTAACTTTTATTTGGTGGTCTTGTGTTCCATTTCAGGTAGTTCCTCCCAGCCAAAAGGAAGCTCTCATGATCAGATGTGGGTTCAGAAGTCATACGCACACAATAACATATTAACCATCATTTCAATAGGTATTCATCCTACTCTCGTTACCCTATTCGTTTCATCATTTTCAAAGAAACGTCTAAGAACCAGGTGAAACAGTTATATTTCTCTTTTGCATTACAAGCGTTGACATGTGATTTTCAGGACAATTTTATGTTTCGTGGATGTTGAAAAACCATGCTTTCCATGGATAAATCATTTCTACTCTTTGAATGTAGGGATGGTATGCTATTGCTTACAATAATCTATTTCACTTCTTATGAGTAATTTATAATCTAGTCAGAATGGTTGTAAACTTATACTTTGCAATTGGACTCATCCTTGGATCAATTCCATTGATCCAAGGTATGTTTTAAATCTTCTTATCTAAACGGAATGAAAAACTGACATTCATTAATTAAGTGACTTAACAGACTGAACTTGTGTTTGTTGCAAATTCTTTACTATATCGAAAGACCATGCCTGTATTTTATTTTCTATTGTGCTCGGATCTTCTATATTGACCCTTGTTGGGCGCTTAATGGCGTTAGAGGAAACCTACTTTAGGATTCTAGAGAAAGTGAGAATAATGTGTCCTATATCTATAAGGTCTATCCTAAAGAGATTCGGGACTCAGGTAATTTACCTAACTCTTTCTACACCACTTTATGTGGGATGACATCCTATCCTAAGTTGTTAACACTAAGTTAGTATGAAGGAAATAACCTAAGGTATGTAAAGTTATTTCTAATCAATTGCCTATACTATTTGGTTAAGCTAAGACCTAACCTAGTGTGGCAATCTATTTAAATGTGGGTTACATCCTAAGGTTATGTATTTTAAACTAACCTAAGATCTAACCTAAGCAATTCTATCTATCCTAAACTAATGGGTATGAGAGGGAACCTATGGGTCGATTGGCAAGTGGGAGCTAAGGGGGGGTTCCTAAGCTTTTAATGTGATGGGATTTTGATTGATTTGGCATTAGGGCATAGTTTTACTGCCATTTTGGCATGGGCTAGTTAAATTTGGAGGAACCTACGTGGAAGCATCGCTAAGTTTAGAAATGCATGTGGAAGTTCAATGTGGTCTCGCCAACTTTGGATAGTGGTGACAAGGAGAGATAGGCAGGAATATGCAAATAAATTTCATTAATTCACCTCGGTTCTGGTGAGAAAACTGTCTTATAAGGCATGTTGGAGGATTTATTAGGGTTTGTTTTACTTTACATGCTTCACAATTTTTGTTGTGCATAGAGCTAACTGGTTTTTTGAACCAGCAGTTTGATCTATGCTTTGTGGCTATTTTTGAATTCTCTGACCTATTTTTAGTTCAAGGAATGTATAAGAGGCATTGTGGAAAAATGTTATTGTTGTTTGATCTTTCTTGGAGAAGAAGGAGTCTTGGAAACTCAGCTGGAAGTCTTCTTCAAATCGGTAGAGGCACTATCAGGCATGATAGGCTCTACCCATTAAGATCTCTTGCTTTCTTCTAAATGATTCATTAAAAACAACTCTGCTCACTGGAGATATATTTTGTATAATATGTCTAGTTATTTACTTGCATGCTTTCATGAAATCTATGTGTGTTTTGGAATATAAATTCTTGGTTTTTAATAGCAATTCTTGGGAACTTTCTCTAAACTAGTTGTTAGAGGTTTGCATGTGAAATTGTATTAAAACTCTGTAACTTGTACTTGAAGCTCTATTGAACTCTATAGCTTGTATTTGAAGCTTTGTTTATAACATTCGAGAATAATGTGGAATGAATTGGCTAGCAACTTGTTGGGTTCTAAATCTCTTTTTAGTCTTGTATTGAAGCTTTGAGATTCGTTATGAGTTATATTGGGACCTTGTGTTTGTTTTGGACTTTGTAGGAACTATGTGTAGTTTTGAACCATGGGTTGAATCTTCATATTCAACAACTGTACTGATATATAGTTCTTATGAATACTAGACTTGTTGTTAAGTGGTTGCATTACATCCTATACTTGAGCTTTGAACTGGAGTTTTATTCTTCCTTAGGGAAATGGAAATGCTTGAACACATAATATAGTGTTGGTGTTTATTCTGAGCTTTTATTAGGGCCATGAGTTTCCTTATAAACTCATATTTGAGCTTGCATTGTTAGATCTTGTGTTCAAAGATCACATTTGACTCAATACATGTATCCATTGTTGGTTGTTTTGATCTTGTATTGGAATCAACATGTTTAACTTTGTTCAGGTATTCTAAATAGGAGTTTAGTGGGTATTAAGGATTGTAGAGCTTCAGCCTCAATTTTTATATTGTCTACTGAAGGGGGGCTCTTGTGAGTTTTGTTTGGTCAAAGGTGGACCATATAACTTCTTTTAAGGTCTCCTTTGTTTTGATTTTGAGAAAGAACAGTTGTATTGATTTTGCCTTTAAGACCGTACTGTATTCTCGAACTTGATTGTTTTATTTTTGAAATAAACGGATTGGAATTACGACCTGTTTTGGGACATTCGTATCGATGGAAGAGGTTTTTGGAATTTATTATTTACTTATTTTTTGTCTTTGATGATGAAAAAAATTATTACCTATCAGAATCTTTTAGCTGAGACTCAAAGAGGCTGGTGATGAATCTATTCATTTGGAGAAAGTTTGGGACAGTTCTTTTCTTAAATGAATTGCTTAGTTTCTTACTCTTTTCTGATCTTTCATCTGATTCATGGGTTTGGTAGAATGCTGAATTTAAAACTATTATATTGTATGTGGTTCAAAAGGATACAGTTTCACTAAACTATATGTTTGGTAATGTTGCTCTTATTTGGGATTACATATTGCCTTCTCATTTGCATTTTGTTGATTAATGCTTTATAATGGGAATGTTTTCTTCAAGTCGTGAGTCGCTTTGATATTGTAATCTATTATGATTGGAGGACTTCTACTCCTCTATTGCATGGTTGTTTAAACCTCCAAGTTTTATAGAGAAAGAATTATGTTCTCTTGGGGACAGTATATAGTCATGGACTGTACTGTGTATTTATTTCTAAGATTTGTATTTGTACTTGTGCTTGGTGAATGGAAATAGGATAACCAATTTGTTAGTTTTGATTGGAAAAATTCAGTGTGTATATCTTTAACTAGGCATTTGGTTTTGTGTTCTCTTTAGGGAACTAACTAGAGAATTTCTAAGTTTATATTAGATAATGGATTTCATTTCATAGTATAAATGAAATGAAATATGGTTTGGGTCCTTTGTGGTTTGAGATCCTTTATATGTATTGTATAAGTTCATTGACCGAACTTCTCTTTTATTGATTATCTTCTGAGAAGGGAATTTTCTTGTGGATTAGTTAAGAGATTCATTTCATTTGAGTATAGCTTGGATTTTTGGAAAGATTCACTATAGACCTTTTTGAATTATAAACTACTAATATACCGAAGTTAGTAAAACTTTCAGTTAGACTATTTTAATCTATTTTGATTGAATTGGGATTCTTGTTTGGTTGTTGCCTCTTTATTTAAGGACTCCTTATTTGTCATCTTTGGACTGAGGCAGTGATGTGTGTTCTAAACCTGATTCTTTCCTTTAGAGGAATTGTGTCTGAGAATTAGATATGTATTGATTCTCTTCTTTGATTATATGGAAAGATTAAGCATACTAATATGAGTTATGATGTAACTAACCTCTTTGCTACTTGGAAAAGATAAAAGTGTATTTCTATTTCTACTTGTTGAATGTTTAAAGTGATTGATAGGATTAATTAAGTCTTGTGATATAATTCTAATGTTGTAGATTATATTATGCTCTTTTCTTGATAATGAATCCAGACTCTCTTAACTGTTCTTCTTTCTGGATGTTATTACTTATGATTATTTTTATGATGCCTATTAATTATTTCATAAAAGAATAGTTGTTTTATGAAATAATTAGTGGAATGCACTTTACTTTAATGCTTAGTGCTTATCATGCTCAATTCATTGAACTGACCCGTGCTAACAATTTTGCAAATGGACACCATAAGTGATAAATGAAGATAGGAAATTTCATGTTGTATTGGGCTTATTTAATTATGGACCTTATGTAAAGAGTTTCGATTCATTCTTGAATTGTATTGAAAAAAAACAGTTGTATTCTTTTGGGATAGAGGTTGTTTGTTATACAGCATGCCTGAAATACATAGTCTTATAATGTATAGTTTTATAATTATGAATTGAAAGTTGAGATTTACTTGTATTGGTTGTGTAATTTATCTTGTATTATGAAGAATATGGGGAACCTATCCTGATGATATTTTTCATATCTGTTTTATTCTTAATTCAGATAAACTTGATCATTTGGTTAAAGGGAAATAATTGGATTCTCTTATTAAGATGTAGCATGTTAAGTTGCATAAGATATCAATCTTATCTAAATAATTCTAACATGGTATTGGAATCTGTAATGAATATGCAGTAAAACTATAGAAATTGTGAAAGATAAGAAGGGTATGAAAACCCATAGCACTTAATCATGTAGAGGAAGATCCTTCCTCGCTAAAAGAAATGTAATCCAAAGAATGGAGATATGATCATTAATCGTTAGAATTATTTTCTTATAAAGTCTACTACTAGTTGAACCTATTTGGTTGCTACACCACCTTTGAATGATTAAATTACATTTAATGGAACTTATGATATTGCTGTCCTGTTTTGGTTAACTGCTTGTTAAGCCAAGTAAAACGAACTTAGAAATCAATCATAAGTTAAGAAAGTTCTTTAATTACTAAATGAATCAAATTTAGAAAAGAACTTGTGGAGTGTTGGATTAGGGTTTAGCAAGGTTGTTGTAATCGAGTAATAATCCAAATTAACAATGTATTAATAACTTCCTTGGGCTATGTACATCTTGATGAGGCAATTTCTGTAGGATGTTGGCACACACCAACTACAAGACTATACCTTTGAGAAAACATGGATTTTCTTGAGGATACATCGTTATAGTTGACATGTGGCAACACCCTTCTGCATTGATCATCTGGATCTACACACAAATAAGGACATGAATTTTGTTGCTCTCTACGTCAAGTTAGTGGCATGTTTAGGATAGGTAGTAGCTTTCAATGGCTCAAGGTACCTTGGCACATCCGGTTGACTTAAGTCAACCTAGTATGCCCATATACCCTAAGTCATTGTGAGGGTCTTCCTATAATAAATTATGTTTCTAACCAAGGATAGGGTTAAACCTTCAACAAGTTGACTTATGGTAGTTAGTAAAGACCATTCTTGATAACAAAGGAGTGATGTGAAGGTCATATTCTAAAATGAGGAGTATGTCGTCTAAGAATAGTGACATAAACAGTACGTTAAAAATCTTTGGCCAAAGTATCTATATATAAAATCTTTGGCCATAGTATGGAAGGGGTCATTAGTGAATATTTTTCTTATGCGAGATCTATATATAAAATAACATACTTTTTGGTATAATAATAGTAGTAAGAATGTGATTTTGTGACTACATTTTCCCCCACTTTATGTTGGTGAGAAAAATCTCGGAAACATAAAGTAGTTAGAGACCTTATGAGTTGTGAGAGAAGAAAAATGAGGATCCAAGAGTTTTCGAATGAGACAGATTCACCAAATTATTTAGCAAAAAAAATTTTTTGTAAAACCCTAATAGGATATTTAAGAGTCACATGCAATAATATGTAATGAAGTAAAGAATGTGACACAAGAAATAAGGAGGATAATTTAAAACCCTAAGTGTAATAAAGATGAGAAAAGACTTAACTGATTCGCAATAAATATAGAGGTGGGAAGAGCTGGAGAACTGTTCAAACTGGAACACAGTTTGTCACAACCAAACCCAAAAAACTATAGAATTACAACAGAAGGCAGGACTAGGGTTCTTGGACTTCTAATGGGGTGCCTAGGTGCCAGAGACCCTAACTGGGTGTCAGAGTTTGCGCAAAACCTCATAAATTAATTTTGGCAGGGTCGTTAGATGTTAACTGACCTTCACCTATGATTGATTGTGTGTTGCACTAAGTTCACATATGTATCATGTAACCTTCAATAAAAGAGATATCCTACAAAACCCCAAAACACATCAAATCCTAAAAAAATAAAAGATATAAATAGGGATTTGGATTGACCCCGTTGGTCACTTAACTGAGTGACCTTATGATCTAAGTGTTGCACTAGATTTCAAAATTCATGTAGTTATGCATGTGTGTGTGTAGAATTGTTCCCTAGGTAGCTCTTATGTAAGATGCACTTGATAGCGAGAAATAACTAGATGTAAAATCTATAAAAAGATGTGTGCTCATAAAAATGAATTTCCCCTCCTATGGTTTTATGTAGATTTAGTATTCCCTTGAGTGAAGCTAGATGGATGTTTTTATGCTCTTAGAATGCCTTTGGATATAACCTTAGGTAATGGTAATAGATGTTTATAGCTTGGTCCTTAAATTTGATCAAATAGAATTGTATTTGGATGATTCCCTTGTTTGAATTTGGTAATTAACCATTAAAAGGCCGAACCATAAAATTTTATTAAGAATCTAAGAGTACAGAAATGTAATAAATGAAATGTACTGAAATTAAATGCTAAGTAATTTATTTAGTAAATTAAATTGAAAGGGGAAGGTACTTACCTGAATTGAACTTACCTTGTAGTGATATGGGACTGAACAGAGTGATGAAATGGTGGAATAGATGTCGCAATGATCTTCAGAAAATAGTAGCAGAGGTATATCTAGCCAGACTATGGGGCACTTGGAGAGGGATAGGGTGCCTGTGGGTCCACCCCGATCTGAAATCTGGGTGCCCTGGTCTGTGAAATAGCTTAGAATCTGATCTTGATATGGTCGCTAGGTCTTCACAGTACTTCACCTTTGGTCAGTGAATGTCACACTTATTTCACTGATGTTACCACAAACTTGTAATGAAGAATCACCTACAAAACCCCACACAAAGCATCAAACCCTAAAAAAAGAAAGATGTAAATGAAGGGGTCAGACCATCCTCAGCTACCAAATGGATGGACTTATGACTCAACATTGCACTACATCTCATACCCAATGTAGTTCTATGTGCTTGTGTGTGCAATAATGTTCCTAGGTTTCCCTAGTGCCAATGACGCAGAGATATCAAGAAGTAGCTAGATAAAATGAAAAATGGTGGATGGAATATAATGAATACTCCCCTTCCTATGCAGTGTGTGATGCAGAATAGTGCCCAAATGTAGTCCCTTGCTCTATGTAGATAGATATCCCTTAATAGTAATAGTCTGCCCATAAGGTAGTATGTATGTTGTGTTTATATAGGGATCTCTTGTTCAAATTTTGACACTAATGACCTGACATGATGACTATACCTAGGGGGATGAGAGGGAAAACCGTAAATATTGAACTTGGATGTTTAAGATAAAACCAAATGTGACAGGGACCAGGACACCTAGAAATCAGGACCATGTGCCCTAATCCCTATCTAGGTGCCCTAGTCAAAGACTAGTGATGACATTGAGTGAGTACTGACAGATAAGACTCCCTGAGACCTGGCTAGAACTGTGTGAGTGAGTGAAAAATGTGTGAGACAAACAATGACAAAGACCAACAAGACAAATGACTAGACAATGGAATGGGTCATTAGTGAATACTTTTCTTACGCAAGATCCATATATAAAAATAACATACTTTGCAGTATAATAATAGTAGCAAGTGTGTGAATTTGTGACTACATTTTCCCCCACTTTATAGTGGTGAGAAAAATCTTCGGTAACATAAAGTAGTTAGAGATGCATACCTGAGAGAAATTAGAGAATCCCATGTTATAGAAGAAATGTGCAGATTGGTAGAAGGGTGCCAAATATGAACATTTGATGAACCATGGAAGTGTGTTGATCCCATATAGAGATGTAAAACCATGATGAAGTGCACTAAATGAGAGTGATGATTGTAATGTTGAATGATTGATGATTTCAAATTTTATATGATGACGATGTGATGGGGTAGGGAGTGATCAGTTCCCAACCCAATTGTGTGTGTATGTATACAAAAAATTAGAGGATTTGGGGTACATCCTTCTAGAGGTTAGGGAGAAAGGTGTGTTATTCTCCAACCTTTAACTACATCCTCAAAATATCTGTAAATAGACAAAGATCAAATTTTCATGATTTTGGATCCAAATATTTTGATCAAATGTTGACCCATATAGGAAAGTATAGGAAAACAAATCTCATTTCCCCCACTCCAAGGGTTTAATGGTGGCTTCCAAGTTAGGTCATCTGAAAGAAAATGCATGTAGAATAACTTCCCAAGTTAGGTCATCTGGGAAAGTAACAAATGTAACTCCCAAGTTAGGTCATCTGGGAGGCCAAATGTGTTGTATTGTGTTGATTGAATGGTATGATTTCAATTGTTAGACACTTGAACATATTGGATTGGTTGGTATTTTTTTGATTTTTTACTCATAGAGATATTTTATGCTTGTTTCCCCCAGGCTAGGTCATTATATGGAATTGATAAAAAATGATGAAATATCACATGGTGTATTAGTAAATGTTTGAAAATGATGAATTAGAATTGTTGAATGATCATGTAGTGGTGTAAGGGGAATTATAGGATGACCCCAATTGTATGCCCCCTTTTGGCAAAAGGGGAAGTGATAATGAGAATGAACGTTGAGCTGAAAGTAAGCACATTAATAGAAATTGTATGATAGATATCACAAAAATGTGTGTAGATTAAGTGAAAGACAATGTCAAGGAGAAATAGTGTGTGTGTCATGTGTATGATATGATGGTAGGTGGAATTATGAAGAGAATTGTCACAAATGTGATAGAAATCAGAGTAAAAATGCTCAAGATATTAGCAAAATCATGTGATGTGTATTAGTTGAGTAGTGAATGTGAAGTATGACCATAGTAGAGTGAATAATGAAAAGTGACTATAAATAGTAAAGTGAAAAAGTGATTAGTCAACTCATTTGTCTTTTATGTGAGTGTGAGAGTGAGCTCTAAGTGTGTAAGGATGCCACAAGTTAGAGCATCACAACCTAGCCAATTTGAGATGGTAGTGACTATCGTGGCATCGCGTACGATGACAGAGTTGGTAAGTGTGATTTTTTTCAAAAAATGTGTGTAGTAGTCATTTTTGGTGAATTTTTGTGAAATTGTGATTTTTGTTTTTCTTGGTGTTTTGGACCTGGACAAGAGTGGTGAAGGTGCTAGTGGCCTTTGGGACAAGAGCACCCAAACATAGTCGCTAGTGTCCTACTCCTGGGCACCCCAGTCTTGCCTTCTGGGTGCCCATGTCCAGAAAGTCTATATTTTTGTCCTGAGTGATGTAAATGTGAAATTTGATGTGTAGTGATGTCGTAAGTGGTTATGTTTACATATGTATAGTGTTCTAACACATTGTTTGTTGTTTTTTGTTGTGTAGAGGGATATGGATTCAAGGGAGTTCCATGGTGGTCACCATTTGAGTACTTTTCTCAGGTTGGGTTTATCAGATGATGATTGTGAGGTTATGGACCATGTTTTCCTATGACACATAGTGAGGATGGGGGATGTGCCCCATAATATGCCTATGTTGACAACATTATGTGAGAGATGGTGTGTGGATACTTGTACATTTTGGCTACCTATAGGTGAGATGACAGTCACACTAGAGGATGTATATCGCATACTATGATTACCGATTGTTGGTGAGAGGGTACATGTCATGGCTGTGGAGAATATGGAGAGACGGATGAGGGCACTAGGTGGTATTTTGTGGGGACTCGAGTGCCTTCCAAGGCCCATATTAGCTTGGATGTGATTTTGAGATCAGGGGTTCCACGCTTGCAGAAGTTTATAGTCATGGTTATTACATCATCGATTGCAGTGGAGGGAGGTGGTGTGGGCATCTTATATAAGATGCATGATATTTTCCAGTGGATAGAGGAGGAGGGTACTAGGTATGCCTAGGCATGATGTGTGTTGGCCCACCTGTATAGAGATATTTATATATTTACACAGGAGGAGCATGGAGGTGGGATCAGAGTGACTACTTTTTTACATGTATGGGCCTACGAGCATATATCAGTATTAAGGCTAGTTGGTGGTCTATGAGAAGAGTGGGCTAGGCTAGACATATTTTCTAGGAGATGGGTTGGTGTGCATGGGTAGAAGATGGATACTGATACTTATAGAGCCTTGATAGATCAGATGGGGCTAGAGGCAGTGATATGGAGGCCATACCAAGATTATGGAGGATGGCTAGAGGATGTACAGTAGAGTTACGATGCATACAGAGGACTATGTGGTTGAGGATCGATTCCCAGGTGTGACCGAGTTATTTCAGGTGGAGCAGATATCTCGACAGTTTGGTATGGCCCAGGATGTGCCCCCAGAGCCATATGTATGGGTTAGAGTTGTTAGAGCACCGAGGAGGGCCGGAGCTAGACTGGGGCCCACATGAGAGTAGCTAGTACCTCCTGGGCCAGACGAGGTTGATGCGGCCATAGAGCTGATTGATGTAGATGATGCGGGGTGTATGGAGGCATACCATGCATGGTGGAAAGCACATCGATGGGTGTTTTGTTACCATTGTTTGTAGATGCGGTGGGATTACCACAGGGAGGAGGAGTGGAGGGGAAAGCACATGCCCCTGACAACATAGTGGTGGTGATAGTGGAGCATGAGTATCTATATAGTTATGTTGTATGATTGGTTACTTGCTTATGTGATGGTTATGGTTGTCTAATGTGTTGTGATATTGGTTGTAGGTGACACATATTGGAGCTTGATTATGGACACATCTATTCACACATTGACGTGGAATGTTTTGATCGACATACTTGCGGGTGGAGGGATGTTAGAGCCCGTGGATTACATTGTGGGATAGCATGCCAATTTGTTTGAGCTAGTGGCCATAGCAAGCAGTGACATGTGTACCATGTTACCGAGTTAGAGGGATGAGGCATGTGAGGAGACATGAATGAGCCAGAGAGGTGGCGGGCAGACGTCCTTTATCACAGGATGTGTTTGCACAATTCCTTGCATTACAGAGTTGCTTTGTGGAGCAGTCTATGGAGAACACACTATTACATAGGTAGGTGGAGAGGTATAGGGGTCGCGATCAACAATGTAAGTTAGTGGTGAGGCTTCTAGTTCTAGAGCACTTGTAGTACCAAATAGTGACAATGATGATGAGATATGATTCATATGGATGTATTGATGTAGGGGAGTTTACCCCCCAGTGATGAGATGTTTTGTAAATGATTGATATATATATATATATATATATATATATATATAGATAGATTTATTGGCATATGATGATTATATTCAATTGATGTTATGATGTGATGATGATGTATGTGATTTTTGTTGCTATGGATGATGCTTGATGTGTTAAGTGTTATTTGTATTTGTTGAATTGAGTTGTAATGCATAGTTGTCGAGTAATGTGATGATGATATAGTGTAGATGATAATATATGATGATGTAATATGAATATGATATTGTGATGAATGATCAATTGTCATGTAAAAGTATGCTATAGTGTTATAGTGTAATGAAGTGTATGTTAGTAAGATGAAGATAGGGGGAATATTAGTGATTCCCCCCAGCATATAGATGATGAGGTTCATTTAGATAAGACCCCTCAACAGTCAAGAATGAACCATGTAATGCAAGAGTGCATCATTGGGAAATGATTTGATAGAATGTGCTAGATGAATTGATAGAGCATGTGAAGAGAGGTTCTTATTGTAATAGATCCCTCAACAGTCATGTAAGAACCATAAGAACATGAGTGCATCATCGGGGGGTGAGGTGATAATAATCACCTACCAAATATTGAGGTGGCACGAAGTGGTGGAAGCATGTGGGATGGAAGCAACATGAGTGTATGAGCCAAACTGAATGTCATATGGAGCAGTGGTGGGAGGTGTGAATGCCAAGGGTTGTGGAAGCCAATGTGAAGTAGTAACATGATGCAATGGATGAGATGGATGAGGTAGATAAGATGTTGCAGTGATGGATGGATGTGATGGAGAGCATGCATGAGTGACAACCTGTGGTGATGGATGAACAATGACCTTAGCACTAGAAGGAGGAGATAACTCAACAGAGTAGTAGCTCATGGATGAGGGAGAGGAGATATGGACTGCTCACATGAGTGAGAGCCAAAGGAGATGATGCCCTTATCCTCTAATTATTGCAAGTGATCATGAAGGGTGAAGCAATCATTATCCCTATGGCCATTGATACAGTGATAGTTACAATATGGTCGATCACGCTGACGTTGTAAATGATGTTGTGGATGATGTTGGTTAGAAGGTAAGTGAATTAAAATGCTCATTGAGAAAAAGCACACAACACATCATGTGGTCGAGCGTGATGAGAGAAATTCAATGGCTCACATGAAACAGGTGTAGAAGATTGAGGTGTGGCCTGCCACGAAGTAGGAGAAGAAGGACACTTTTGTGATGTAGTAGGTTGAGCTTGCTTGTGAGGAGGAGATGGAGATCATGTAGGATGCTCAACTGATGGTAATGGAGAAGAACTAGATGATGTAGTAGTAGTAACCATAGGTGGAGGATCTATAACATGTGTGGTAATGAGGTCTTGTTCTAGATCAATGACTTTATAGCATAGAAGTGTGAATGATTCACATGTGTCATATTGCAATCTTTGTTTTAATGTTGGAATCAAACCACGACAGAAGATAAATTGCTTCTCTAGATTGATAGGTTGAAAGACTAATTGGTGCATACAAGCATTGAATTGTAAGATGTAATCCATGATAGGTTTTGTTTTTCCCTGATGTAAAGTAGGTAGATGATCATAGGTAACTCTAGGGCCATTGTTGATGATAAAGTGATGGAGAAAAGCTTCTTCCATCTCATGATAAGTGCTAATAGATCCAAATGGTAGGTGAGTATACCATTACAAAGCATCATCAGTAAGGCTATGTCCAAAGGATTTAAGCAATAATTGATCATTAGAATATGAAGCCATAGCCATATGATAATGTTTGAGATGTAAGTAGGGGTTTCTAGTACCATTGAAACATGAAAAGGTAGGCATGATAAAATCCTTAGGAAATGTTGAGTTATGAATCTTCTTAGGGATAGGGTTTCCATGCAATGAATTGTTATCAATGGAAGCATAATAGGATTTTCTTTCTAATGTGAGTGATTGAACCTGAGATTGTAAATGACCCACAACATGCATGAGAGACAAGATATCTTGTGAAGGAATAGTAGAGGATGGCAATAATGTGTTAAGTGGTTGTAATTTTCCATTGTGAGTAATCATAGGGATGTCGAGAGGAGATGTAGGAGAATCTGATGCTAAAGGCACACTAAGTGTAGGTGCCGAAGAAGAAATAGGTGATGAAGGACATGGAACATCCATAGAAGTGGTAGGACTAGCATCGGAAACATCCCTAGGAGATGGAGTGTCAGATGGAGATGCAACGATAGGAGGAGACGAAATAATAGATGGAGATGAAGTGATATGAGGGGATGAACTAATAGATGGATATGATTCATGCATAAGAGTAGATACAACCTCAGAAGAAGATGACAATGGAGCAGGAGATTCACACTCAGTTGTATGTAAAGTAGTAGACTCATGACTATCAATTGTTTCATCAAAATCAGAGAGAGACTCACATATGAAAATGTCATCAATTGGATCATCAACATAGTGTGAATGAGCATGTGAATGAGTATGTGATGGATCATGAGAAGCATTATCAGAAATAGGAGAAGCATGAGATGTAGCTATAGTAGTGGTCTGACTAGGAGGAGAATCATTATGCACATGTGTACTAGTGTCAAGACCAAGCATGAAATCAATAAGAGAGTCATCTAGAATTTCCTTGGAAATGTGAGAAGGGGGATCATGGCTAACTGTATAACAAGGTTGAAAACCAGAAAATCTAGTCAGATCTGACATGATGCTAAAAGAATAATTTTCAAAGCTAGTAGGTATATTGCATTCATTAGCTAAGAGTTGTTGTTGAATATCATCTGACATAGTAACATCATGATATAAATCCGTAAGCTCAACTATAGTTGCCTCATCATAGATAGGATTGATACTAACATGAGGCATGATGAGCCGAGAAGGAGAAGAGATATCCTTAGCCATTAGGGTTTTAGTGGATCCTAGGGAAAAATGTTCTAAGCTACGGGTTCACCAAAATGATTCTATAAAATCTGAATTTTATTAAGAATCTAAGAGTACAACAATGTAATAAATGAAATATACTGAAATGTAAATGCTAAGTAATTTATTTAGTAATTTAAAATGAAATAAAATGAAAGGGGAAGGTACTTACCTAAATTGAACTTACCTCGCAGTGATCTAGGACTGAATAGAGTGATGAAATGGTGGACCAGAGTGTCACAATGATCTTCAAAAAATAGTAGCAGAGGAAGATCTGGCCAGACTGGGGCACCTAGAGAGGGATAAGGCACCTGTGGGCCTGGTCTGAAATTTGGGCACCCTGGTCTACAAAATAGCTCAGAATCTGATCCTGATATGGTCGCTAGGTATTCACATTACTTTTCCTTTGGTCGGGTGAATGTCACACTTGTTTTGTTGATGTCACCACAAACCATGCAATGAAGAATCACCTGTAAAACCCCACACAAATCATCAAATCCTAAAAAATGAAGATGCAAATGAAGGGGTCAGACTATCCTCAGCTACCAAATGGATGGACTTATGACTGAGTGTTGCACTACATCTCAGACCCAATGTAGTTATATGTGCTTGTGTGTGCAATAATGTGCCTAGGTTTCCCTAGTGCCAATGACACAGAGATATCGGGCAGTAGCTAGATAAAATGCAAAATGGTGGATGGAATAGAATGAATACTCCCCTTCCTATGCAGTGTGTGATGTAGAATAGTGCCCAAATGCAGTCCCTTGCTCTATGTAGATAGCTAGCCCTTGATAGTAATAGTCTTCCCATAAGGTAGTATGTATGTTGTGTTTATATAGGGATCTCTTGTTCAAATTTTGACACTAATGACCCGACATGCCGACTAGTACCTAGGGAGATGAGAGGGAAAACCATAAAGACCAACCTCAAATGTCTAAAATAAAACTAAGTGTGATGGGGACCAGGGCACCTAGAAATCAGGACCAGGGCACCCCAGGTGCCCTAATCCCTATCTAGGTGCCCTAGTCAAAGACTAGTGATGAAACTGAGTGAGTACTGACAGATAAGACTCCCTGAGACCTAACTAGAACTATGTGAGTGAGTGACAAATGTGTGAGACAAAAACAACAACAAATACCAATAAGATAGATGACTGGACAATGGAATGGGTCATCAGTGAATACTTTTCTTATGCAAGATCCATATATAAAACAACATACTTGGTGGTATAATAATATTAGTAAGTGCATGATTTTGTGACTACGGATTCAAATTTGAGTTACATTGTATCCATCTGCACTTGGTGTTTACACTTCAGAAGCAGTCAAAGGTTGGATAATAAAACTATACCTTTCTCCCTACACTTCTTCCACACTAGCGTGAGATCACAAACTAGCACCCAACGCAACTGGCATGAGATCGCTAAAAAAAATAGTCTTCTACAACATCTTCAGGATCCTTTTTATCTCTTTTCACTCATCATAGATCAGGTGCACATGTTCCTTTTTTATTTTTAAATATTTTTACACATTTTGATTATATATACACATATTTGACTACTTGTTCGTTCTTCTCTTTTGTAGGTTTGTCATTATGGGATGCAGTAGTCATATCAATCACACATCATCAAGAATCGATAGACATCAACAACAGGTAAAATTCAACATCTACACATACACTCTCACTTTTTGGTGTTTCATCATATGATTTACAAACCCAAAATCACCTCAAACAATGGTCTCTATGATTTCTTATCCAAGTTAAGCTCTGACTAATTCATAAATCTACTCCAAACTATCTTTAATCCCCTAATTTTTTTTCTTTTTCCTTTTCCTTGGTTCTACTTACCGATCATTCACTCAAAAAAATCACAATTGGGGGCAAATGTAGACACTAAATCACGCATCTTTGGGTGTATTTCTAGTCTTGATCACTTTACTCTTCTATTCATATGATCTCCTAAGCGAGTATTCAAGTACTCTTTCCTCAACCAGTGTCTTGGGCTACTCTATTCCTACTTGTTTTCTATTTTCTCTCTTGGTCTATAACACTTAAACTTTCCAAGTCTATCTATTTCATTACTCTTGGAATTTCTAATTCATGGACTTTCCATTCTTCTCTTAGCTTATTTCTGATGCTAACGTCATAGGCGCCCCCAAGTGTCATCTGTGACCTTTTATCCACATCCCTTTCATAGGTCTTTTCTAGCTGTTTGGGCTTCTTGATTTTTACTGGTAAGCATTTTAGTGGTTAATTACAAAATTCAAATGAAGGGAATTATATAAATATAGATTTTTACTAATAATGGGAATTACTTGACTAATTTACCTCACAATATAAAATTAAAAAATGCTTCCACGTAATCAAATGAGTAAAAAAATTGAACAAATTTAGTTATATACCCATCAGGAGGGTAAGTTCATTCTTTCATACACACATCTATTTACATATCTTTGCATCTAGCTATTGCTCGTTATCAAGTGCGACACACAAAAGAGCCACTTAGGGCACGATTTTGACACACAGACACATAGAACTACATTGGGTTTGAGATTTAGTGCCATGCTCAGTCATAAGTTCAATTTGTTGACAACCGAGGATAGTCTGACCCCTCATATTTGCATCTATAGTCTCATATTTCTCAGTCATTTGATACATGGTTTAGGGGTAATCACAGATGTTTTCTTATGTGACATAGTTCTCAATAGTTTACAAGGGAAATGCATATTTCACTCCTTATCCACTTTAGTAATTAGTTCAGATTACAAAATCACAGCACCCCTGGACGCATGGTTCAGGCTTCTCCAGGTTGATATTTCTACATACTACACATTCTTACTTAGCAGTATGAAGCATGGGAAGAACCTCTCTCCAAGCGTGGGACTTTTATAGTTTGTGTCTATATATCCAAACATTGGGCCTAGATCCATCTACAATGGTGTTTTCTATGCAGCTATGAAAATCATAAAAATGGATAAGTTTTTTGTAGGTATTATTTCCTCTCCTCATTTCAAATGGGAAGATATTAAAGCTACTAAAATCTTTGATACATGATCTTCTTCCTTTACAAGGTGCATTAGTACCTCTCTTATCAAAACTTTCTCATACAAAGATAGTTGAGCAATGTTGGATTACATGCACCTAATTCTCTAGTTTATCCTTCAACACAATTAGGGACTGATCACCCCTATATTTCACCTAAGTTCAAACAACAAAACCTGCAATCCAAAGATCAAGAAGAGAACATGCAAAAACGAGGAAGGATGGACAGCTCTTCCCTTCAAAAAACAAAAAGGTGTATTCTTTCCATGTTTTACATATCTGCATTTCACTTTATGAAAGTTTAAATTCTACATTTATAAATGAGTTACAATTTAATTTCTACTATGGACTTGTTGTTGCAAATCAGCAGCACCCCTGGATGCAAATCAGGTTTCTAAGTTGATGTTTCAGGCATCCAGTGTGATTGCACAACATTGAAACCTCTCTCCAAGTGTGGGACTTGCAAGATGAGAGAGGAATCTCCAGATTAGAGGCTGGTTCCTCAACCCATCCTCTGATTAGATCTATTATTTGCGAAAATGTAGAGGTTCAGATCCTAATTTTATCCTAATTTGCAAGGAGACAGGGATAAGAAATGCAAAAATTAAAACTAAACTGAAAAGGGTGATACACCAAAGGAGTGGTGAGCACTTCTTGCTCATTCAAATTGACACAAATCAGAAATTGCAACATAAAACATCATGCACAGGTTGAACCTGTAATCAAGGGTTTGAAATGAAGCAAACAACACATACAAAGGACTGAAAGCATTCACAGAGCCTGCATTGTGATTTTCAACATCAAAATCCTTGTATTCCAACACCAAAGAGGTAGAAAAACCTGTTACAATCCCTGGAAGGTCTGATACTTCCAAAATCACTTGTTGAAGGTGAAAACAGAAGCTTCCTTATGCAAAAAAGGTGTTCCCCTTTGAAAAATGAGCCAAATCTGGCTTTTACAGTGCATGGGTCGAGCCCAGGAGAGAGAAAACGTGAAAAAATGTGGGAACCATTCCCCATTAAACAAAATGAATTAAAAATAGCATGGAGGTCCTTACAAACCCATTCCCTGAAATTTTGACCATGCTGGAGAAGAATGCAACCCATTTTGCATTTAAAATTGGTTGTTGAAACGTCAGTTCTGTCCATGGGCACGTACCAGAAGCATTTTTTGATTTTCTCCCTCTAAACTAAACCAAAATTCAAAATTGACCATGGAATCTTGTAGATAATTTCACCAGATTTCCATTTATATAAAGAACTTTGGGAAAATCTCGAGCTCTGGATCGGAAAGTTATGGCCATTTGAAGATTTAGGGCAAAAACAGGCCAAAATCGGATCGGCGGGCAAAAAGTTTGAATTTTTACCCGTTTGGTCTTTGGAACATTTTTCAAATTTTCCCCCGCTCCGCCACTCTAGGTGCCACATGGCACATTGCTAATTGGGTGCGGGCCCTTCCTGACCATTTTTTCCTTCGGGTCGCTTGGTGTTTTTTTTCGCCCTTGGACACGTGGCAGCTCCTGATTGGCTGCGGGCCTTTTAGGGAAAAATTTCCCACCAAAACTCCGCTGAGCCATAACTTGAAAAATACGTGGAGTTAGGAGGAAAAATTTACCTTTCTGGAAAGATGAGAAAGATCTCTATCCAATGGTGTCATTTCCAGAAGGTTTTGAGTGCCTAAAAAGTAAAAATTTATGACTGAGGCACAATAGAAGGAAAGAATGAAAGGGAGTTAGCCACAAAATGAGCAGGGGGCACATTTGGATAACAATTTTGGTGACTCAGAGGGGTCATCTGCCTGCTAGATGAATGATCATTAGCCTGAAGCAATCCATTGGGCATGGAGTCATGAGTAGTAGCCTGAAAACTGATCTGAACTTTGAAAAATTCCCTCTGAACCGCTTGAATCCCACTGGACATGGAGTTGTTCCCACCAAAATGCCATCAAAACGAACTGTGCAAGAGCAAAACCAGCAGCACCAAAACTATGTACAAACTGAAAATCATACATGCTCCAAATGGAACATGCAGAGTGTGCACAAGCACTTCTTCTACTGAAAGAAAACCTACCTACTCTACTCTAACTGGAAGCAAAGGTGAGCTAAATGAACCCTGCAACTGGTTGTGCAAAATAGCTTCCTTTCTTCAAAATTGGCAGCCATGCAAATGATTTGGAGCTGAGTATGGCTGATTGGATGAGTGGAAAATCAACAAGAAGCTGGTCTTCTACCCAAATTAGCAAGGTGTCAACTAAAAACAAATCCAATACCTCTTTTAGTTGCTCTGCATTTGGATTGGAGAGGTATGACAGCTGATCCTTGGAACTTTGTAGCTCATCCTCATGCTTAGAAGCAAGCATGACTGGTTGTGGCTTCTCCTTTGGCTCCAATGAAGCCAAATACCTGATTGGGCAAGGTCTGATCCATTGAGTATGCCCATAATTCTGATTTTCAACTCCAAGAATGGAGTTCTCTTGTAGACCTTGAATGGATGGTGTGGAAGCAATGGTAGAACCCTTCTGCCCTTTCTCTTCCTCCAATGAAGGACATGAAAGATTAAAATCTTCCAATCTTGGTTCCAAAGAGCTTCTATAAGATGCAGGCTGCTGCAAATGAATACTCTCCTCCATGACAGCAGGCTCTTGTGTTTGGAAGATGGATGATGAAAGAGAGAATGGTGGAAACTCAACCGGTTCTTCTTCATCAAAACAGTCCTCCAAATCAGACAGGTAAACTGCCTCATTGCTGTCCTGCTGCAAATGTTCAACCTCTCCCATGGTGTTCTCTTGATCTGCAACTTGATCACCATGGTTTCTTTCATCCTCCAGCATTGAGTTTGAGGGATCAAACTCTTCTTCAGTACTAGAACTTGAGAGAGATGAAGTAGAGAGAAGAACTGAAGGTTCTTCTATAACCTGCTTTGTGCTCAAAGCCTTTGGATCTGCACTTTTCTCCCCCACAGCTGGAATGTGCTCCTCTTCTTTTGGATTTGGAGCAGCTTCTCCTTCCTCTTGCTGTCCCTCATGACTGATTTTTGCAATTTGAATTGGATCAGCATTTCCTTCAAATAGGGTGCCAACATGGACACTATATTCTGAACAAATTGATTGCTGATCTGCAACTCCTTTTTGCTCTTCTTCTGCTGCAACAAAATCAGTCCTGACCACCATTTTTTCTTTAACTCCAACCTCTTCTGAAGGTTTCATCAGCAAAGGGATCTTCTTCATCCCAAATTTAAGAGCCCAACTCTTCAAAATTTGAATTTCTTCATCCTTGTTTGGCTTCTCTTTTTGCTTTCCTTCATGACTAATTTTTGCAATTTTTTGTGGTGGTGGAGGAGGTAAAACCTCTTGTTTCTTTGGAGGAGAGGGTGTTTCATTTAGCTCTTGTGGAGGGGATGACTGTTTGGAAGGGAAAAGGAAAGAAGAATTGAGATGAGGTGGAAGACTAGGGGGTGGAGAAATGGATTCAACACTTGGGACAACAGATGGAGAGTTTAAAACTTGACACTGCTGAGATAAAACAGATTGGGAAAGAGGAAAAGAAAAGGCATGAGATGGTGTGCTTACCCATTGACAAGGTTGCTGAATACTCCTCTCATACACCTCTATTCCTTCAATCCACTTTGCAAGCAATGGCAGCATTGCAATCATGAAGTCAAGCTTCTCTTGAGGGCTGTAATGCCTTGGGAAAGGTCCCACCCATGGACAGGGTGCTCCACAACCGATTCCAAATGCTTTCATTTGTGCTTGAGCCCTGGATTGCACCATGTTTACCTCCATCTTTTGGATTTTCTCCAACAGACCAGCATCTTGCATGTGATTGTCTTCATTGTATGCACACCCTTGCTCTTGGAAAGCTCCATAGCCAAACTGATTTTGGCATTGCTGCTCATATGGGTATGTATGCTGATTTTGAATTTGTTCAAAATGCTGATTTGGAGGATTTTAAAAAACATGTTGGAGGTGGGAAACATTGTTGTTGTTGTAAATGTGAGTTCCATGATGGAAATGAAGTCATGATTGCACAACTTCATGGAATGGAAAAGAATGAAAGAGATGGAAAGAATAATGGATGGAAATGGATGAAAAACAGGTCTGCAACTTGACAGAAATGGGTTGTTGATCAGATGGAGTTGCCAAATGTGTTTGCAAGTGCCTCCAAAGGCTGAAATCTTCACAAGAACACACCAACCTGCAAAATATGAAGTGGAAGACCTCTAAGGTCCCACCCGGCGTGCCAAAACTATTGTTGCTAATCAGCAGCACCCCTGGATGCAAATCAAGGTTCCTAAGTTGATGTTTAGGGCATCCAGTGTGATTGCACAACATTGAAACCTCTCTCCAAGTGTGGGACTTGCAAGATGAGAGAGGAATCTCCAGATTAGAGGTTGGTTCCTCAAACTCCTCTGATTAGATCTATTATTTGCACAACTGCAAAGGTTCAGATCCTAATTTTATCCTAATTTGCAAGGAGACAGGGATAAGAAATGCAAAAATTAAAACTAAACTGATAAGGGTGATACACCAAAGGAGTGGTGAGCACTTCTTGCTCATGAAAATTGACACAAATCAGAAATTGCAACATAAAACATCATGCACAGGTTGATAAGTTGTAATCAAGGGTTTGAAATGAAGCAAACAACACATACAAAGGACTGAAAGCATTCACAGAGCCTGCATTGTGATTTTCAACATCAAAATCCTTGTATTCCAACACCAAAGAGGTAGAAAAACCTGTTACAATCCCTGGAAGGTCTGATACTTCCAAAATCACTTGTTGAAAGTGAAAATAGAAGCTTGCTGTGCAAAAAAGGTGTTCCCCTTTGAAAAATGAGCCAAATCTGGCTTTTACAGTGCATGGGTCGAGCCCAGGAGAGAGAAAATGTGAAAAAACATGGGAGCCATTCCCCATTGACCAAAATGCATTAAAAACAGCATGGAGGTCCTTACAAACCCATTCCCTGACATTTTTGACCATGCTGGAGAAGAATGCGAGCCATTTTGCATTTAAAATTGGTTGTTGAAACGTCATTTCTGTCCATGGGCACGTACCAGAAGTGTTTTTTGATTTTCTCCCTCCAAACTGAACCAAAATTCAAAATTGACCATGGAATCTTGTAGATAATTTCACCAGCTTTCCATTGATATAAAGAATGAAAAATCCTAAGCTCTGGATCGAAAGTTATGGCCATTTGAAGATTTAGGGCAAAAACAGGCCAAAATCGGATCGGCGGGCAAAAAGTTTGAATTTTTACCCGTTTGGTCTTTGGAACATTTTTCAAATTTTCCCCGTGCTCCGCCACTCCAGGTGCCACATGGCACATTCTGATTGGGCACGGGCCCTTCCTGACCATTTTTTCCTTCGGGTCGCTTGGTGTTTTTTTTTCGCCCTTGGACACGTGGCAGCTCCTGATTGGCTGCGGGCCTTCTAGGGAAAAATTTCCCACCAAAACTCCACTGAGCCATAACTTGAAAAATACGTGGAGTTAGGAGGAAAATTTTACCTTTCTGGAAAGATGAGAAAGATCTCTATCCAATGGTGTCATTTCCAGAAGGTTTTGAGTACCTAAAAAGTAAAAATTTATGACTGAGGCACAATAGAAGGAAAGAATGAAAGGGAGTTAGCCACAAAATGAGCAGGGGGCACATTTGGATAACAGGACTTTAACTACATTTTGTTGTATGTTTCATCATCATGGAGTATGCCAACACAACACATCTAAACAAAAAGAATTTGAGTGAGGATAGAGTGTGTCTACACACTCATGTATCATTTCCTTTAACCATGTAATTTTCATTTCATACCTAAAGGGGGAATATATACACTCAAATTATATACCCTTTGACACTACTAATTGTGATTTTACTTTTTTTTCAATACAAACATGCACATCCTATCCCTGCTCAGTTCATGTTTTTATCTCTTCCATAACTTGTTTATTTACACACACTAATGTGTCAACAAATTATGAATACAAATCCATGAAAGAAATTATTAACTTAATAACATCCTAGTGCAACTTTAAGATTTCATTCACCTTTTTTCTATTCAAAAGTATATAGATTGGTTAGGTTATATAATCCAATCTTGTCCAACATGTACGATCCTACACGGACACATTTTCTAACTTTAATTTCTATATAATAACATTTTTGTCTTTTTATCTTCATGTGTTGGCCTTATCATGATAATTTACCTTCAAATCTATATATAAGCAAGTTAATATCAGCCCATTTAATCACCTAGCACAACCTAAAATTCTCTTAGTTCTCTCATTACAAATAAATACAAAAGTCACTCAAGGATACTTGAATATTCCTCAAGTTGATGCACATCCATTAGAGAAGCTACTGCTATAGTTATAAAGCACTTAACTAGATAAATGAGTCTAGATTCCCTCACTTTCAAGCATACCAAGATCCCAACTTCAAAGTCTTAGAAGGAGCACAATCCTATCAAACATTTTCAAAGAGGTTCAAGTTGCCAACTAGATGAATTTATATATGTTTTATTTTAGGTGAAGAACCATATGTGGTTTAATTCCTCTTACGAGTGGTGTCAACGTAGGTGGCACACAAATTGTACCTCAACCCACATGTTAACCTTATTACAAGGTATTTCACCCATGGTTAGGGTTTTTTCTTGATTCATCTTGTTACAGATGGTTTCAAAATATATAGCAACTAGGGTTTGGTGGTGAAATACATTTCCATGCCATCAAAAGACCCAAGAAGTTATAGAGTCTCATTCTAAGAGGGTCTAAGATTGGACCATAGGGTCAAGACTAGATTTTGCATCTCAACCAAGATGTATGATCTTGCACCAGGGAAATTACATAACATAAAAAATGAAGCATCTCTTGTCTTTGCACTCCCAAATTCTCTAATATTTTCATCTAAAATCTCTTCCATATATTCTTTTATAGCTAAGTATATCTTCTTATTTATGTTTTCAAACTTATAGGATATTGTAATCGTTGGTTGCAAGCATAAAAAAATTATAAATAAGCTAGGGTTGAAGGGTCCCTTTCCCTTTAGATTCTAAGATTAACTTTACATTATTATCAAAATTGTTCTTTAAGAAATTACAAAATCCTATAACATAACTTTAAAACATTTTTTACAAAAAAGTATATTATTCACCTATAGCCAAATATTCATATTATTGAAGCAAGATAAAATCCCCCACCAAATTCCTTTGAGTCAAAAGAAATAGAAATCAGCTCCACCTCCTCTTTTCCCTCAACCAAAGATAAAAAATTTATTCTTCCATCTTCTACATATATTCCCTGTGTATTGGACACGAGCTAGATGTAAGAGTCCTTACCCATATGACACATCTCCTCTCACCACAAATGATCTTGTTTCAGAAGAACTCTAAATAATTCAATGTCTAGGAAAGGTATGCTAAGAATTATTGAGTCCTTCTCCTTACAAAATTGAACTACCTTTTCCTCCAAATCCAATAGGACGTCATACTTTTTTTCTTATTAAATAAACATGGATCTTTCAATTAATCATATTTGAAAAACTTGGGCTTCTATAAAAAATGGGAAAGAAAGACATAAGTTTAACCTGCACCTCATCATCCTCCATTCCTAACTGATGTTTGGGATGTGCCACACTATGACCAATAATGATTACCATATCTTTATCTAGATGAAATATCAAAAGGTAGCCCTTGAATTTGGCCACTACCTTTGCATTAACTCGTGGAAATCCCTCCAAATTAAAATTTTTGGCACCTAAAATGTTTTTCAAAAATTCCATTGCCCTTGGGGAATGGATTCAAAAAATAAGATGTAAAATCTTCCTAGTTATTCAAGAATATAAGGTTATTTCCCTGTCAGAACCTGCAAAATGCAACAATAGATACATAGGGTTTTCTGTAGTTAGAAGTAGTGAGGATGTAATTCATAAATGTGAATCCATATGGAAGGAAGTAATATTTCATTTAATAAACTTTCCATGTGTGGGAATGCAATGAAGAATCGTGATTTTATTTGCTTTCATCAACGAGGTAAACCTGGGTTTGGCATTTTTGTTAATGATGGCATCCAAATATTTCTCAACTCCCTTATTTACTAAGAAGTTTGTACTTATTTTTTTCTCTATAATTTTGATTGATGGACCAATAATTAATATTCCTTAGATAAATTAACACTTTTCTAATAATTAAATTAATTTTGTAGGAAAATACCTTTCAGCAAATTACCACTTTGATAATCACCTGAGAATATCCTTAAATTTTTAGATTTTATATTTTCAATTCATTAGCCATTATTAGACCCTTTTCTAATACTTGAATCTCGACCAAATTACAAATTCCATCTTGTAAATGAAAATATCTAGCATTGTTATCACCCTCAAATTCCCCTCATTTTTCAAGTCAAGTTTTGAAAGTTTTGAGTTGGTACCTTTGAGAAATGTTTGAGCATAGTGAGAAGTCTAGAGAGATAGGAAAATTTTGTGCTTTGAATAATTTGGTGCTCATTTGCAATATCGCCCTATTAATTTAAAATCTTGTAGTCCACATGGTTTGATAATATTTTTGTCTTCCTGCCTGGATGCTTGAAAATTGTTTCCTCCATTCTAATGAAATTTTCAAATCCTTTTTCTATGGTTGTGGATCACATCGAGCCTGGTATTGTTTACAGTTCTTATTTCCATGAGGAGAAATTTATTTTTTGGTCAGAAAAGGGATAGAGCTAGCCATTTAATCGACTAAGTATAAGAGGTTCGGCAGAAGTCTCCACATGTCTCATCAACACAATTTCAAAGGTGTGACCCAAAGGAAAACCCACAAACATATGCCAGCTTGCCACGTGGTCAGAGTCAAAAATAAGATAGAGTTGGCCATTAAAGAGTCTAGGACCGATGGAAGGAGCCACACATCAGCTCGGTGCCCTTTCAGGGGGCAAATCCAAAGCAGAAACTCAAATGAGTGCCAGCTCTCTAAATTTCAAGGGTTCAATAGAAGTCGAGTGGATAGCAGGCCTGAATCAGCTAAGTATAAAAGAACCGGTGGAAGTCTCCATGTGTCTCAATGGCACACCTTCAAGGGTCAAAGCCAAAGGAGATTCCCCAAATGAGCACCAACTTTCCACATGTCCCAGGTCTGAAAAGGATACAGATCCGGCCATTAAAAATTCCAAGCATTAGTAGGATCCTCCACGTGTCTCTTCAGCACAACTTCAAAGGAAGAATCAAGAGCGGGTCCCCAAGTGTGTGCAGGCTTGCCATGTGGTCAGAGTCAAAGGAGGGGTGGAGTCATCCATTGAATCAGCTAAGTATAGGAGAACTAGCGGAAAGCCTCACATGTCCCTTCAACACTCTTTCAGGGAGCGAATCCAAAAATAGGTCCCAAATGTGTGCCTGCTCTCCATGTGTCCAATCAGCACACCTCTGAAGTTCAAGACCAAACAGAGTCTCTAAATGATCAGGAAGCCTCCATGTGTCTTGGGTAAGATATAAAGCCTTCACCAAATATAGGGACTTAGTCAAAAACACAAAAATGCATAACAAGCCCGCAAAGGGACATGTGGCCATGTTTCAACCAGTGGCAGAAAGGTGGGCCCTTTTTTTGTGTTTTGATGCTTTGAAAATTCAAAAGTGGAAAGGTGGGTTGTTGGGACACTTTATAAATTTTACCTTTGTTTCTAAAAGGGTGTAAATATATAAAGTGACCTGCAACCCCGCTCATGCCAAGGGATAAAGTCAAATGTTGAGCCCGCATCGAAATTAAAAGTGTGAAGGCAGGTTGTCAAATCAATTTGGGAATTTTGGATTTGTTTCCATAAAGAGCTTAAAGTTATAAAGTGACCCATGGACCCACTCATGCCAAAGGATAAAGCCAAGTGTTGAGCCTGCATTGAAACTCAAAGCGGGAAGGCGGGTCGGCGGAGAAATTTGAGTTTTTGAGCTTGTCTTTAAAAAGAGTTAAAATTGTAAAAGTGAGTCGTGAATCCATTTCCACTCAAGTAAAGCCACGTGTCAAGACTATATCAGAAGTGGGTGGGTGGACCAAAATGTCTAAATGCACAATCTCTATAAAAATCATAAAATGCAAAAGGCACCCCCAAGCCCGCTTCAGCAAATCTCTTCCACATGGATGGCCCATTTTTAAAGTTGTAAAAGTGGTTTAATGGCTGCAATTCAATGCATCTTGTTTTTCCGCCAGGCATGGAAATGGCCGAGGCATTAGAGAAGTTCAGACGTCGATTTCTTGAATCAGTTTTTATCATTTTTTGTAACCAAATGTAGCCATTCTTGGAAGCTATTTAGTGGGTTCTTTGTGCCATTTTTGGGGTTGTATCCTGGCACTCTGTAGATGTAATAGATTTAAAAGTAATCAATACATAAGTTTTTTCCCTTTCATCCTCTACTTTTTGTTCTTTACTTGTTTGAAAATTTGTGAATCATCCATCTTTGCATGCTAAGAAAATTTGTGTTCTTATTAATATGATTTCAGGAACTTTGTGTCTTTGAAATTATATCTGTTATAAACACAAATGAATCTTTTATGCATCTCCCTAGCTCAATACGTGTAAGGTTTTACTCTGCTATCTATATTTCCTAAAAGTATTGTTCTATTCTTCCTCTCTCATCTTCTTAGTTCTTTCATTCTTTCATATTGATGATCTTTGGGAATAAAAAATTTCAAAGTATCAGGAATCCACACTTTGAAAGTTTTACATTTGTATATATGTTTTGTTGCTTACTTTTAATAAGGGAACCTCTCCCATTAAAGAGGAGGGACTTGTTGTCCCCTGACTGTGGTTTGTTAAAGTACCATTTAAAAACCCAATAATTTTTTGTGACTCTATTGGGGATTTTGTTTCAAACCTATCCCTTTCTAAAAGAAAAACTTCAAGATCATTTTTGATCTGGAGACTCTAGGAATACTCATGGTAAAAAGGCTCTCAAAATAGAAGATTCCTATTTTCAACTTTTGGAACAACAAAACTTTTCTCTTCTTCTAGCAAAAAGGAATTGAAGAAGTCGTTCTACAAGCACACCTCCTATTAAAGACGGAAATTCTAAGAATAGCATTCCTCAAGAACAACTTAGTCCTAATCTTCATGCTTTGATACTAGTTGGTGTCTCAATTCCCCTTCAGTCAATTTTTTCAAAGATGGCAGCCCCTTTGCCTTGGGGACAACAGGTTGGGCTTCTTGCTCTTCCTTAGCCATTACTTGAGTTACCTAGGGGTAATAGGAAATTTTTTCCCAAATTCCTGGATGATGGGAAGGTTCAATCAGATGAAGACATTACAGCCTTCATTTTTGCATGTGGGATTCTTGGGGTTGAACATGAAGATGTCTCTATCAAGATTTTTGTGGAGACATTGCAGGACAATGTTGCTGATTGGTTTTATCATCTTCCTGTTGGGTCGATCACTAATTATAATACCATGATAACTCATTTTGGGCAGCATTTCAAACCTACTAAAGATGTGCATGCTCTGTTAGCTCAAATATATCATATCAAGAAGGAATCATTCAATCCCATGAGGGATTTTATGGCCAAATTCAACAAGCTAATTCATAAAATTCCACAGAACACTCATCCTGCGGATCTGTTGGCGAGAAAATTTTTCTTGTGGACAAATTTGGTGGGTTTCAAGCCAACACTATGGGAATATAACTCCCTCTGTTTGAATGGTTCAGATTTTGTATGTGCATGCGTGAAAAAGTGGATTTCAACGGTGGCCTTTCAACCAGAGATCCAACAGGGGCACTCCGTTGACCCTGTGCCAAAGCTAGCAATTTCTCACTAGAGAAGAACTTTGTCTAAGAAGGGGAAAGGGAGTGAGAATGGAGGTAGGAGAAACTAATGTTGCAAGTAGAATATCAGATGCTCACATGCATTAATTAGAAACTTCATTTACATGCATTTATAGTCAGAAGAAAAAACAAATCCGCAGGAGAAGCTACAAGACCGAATGAAACTCATTGGTCGCAAAGTACCAATTAATTCCTCAATAAAAAAGGCAAAAACTTCTTTTATTATTGAAGCTCGAGCAGATTTTGTACATAGCTTGAGAATGGAGAAAATTTGAGGAAGAAGAAAAAATAGAAGAAGAATGGTGTTTTATGTCTTTTCTAGGTACAAAGCACTATGGTCTTTTTTGAAATCAATCGCCAACCCCTTGGAATGGCTCTGAAGAAGCCATTATATTCTTTGACAAGAAATGGTTACAATCTTTACAAATCATTTACGCCTCTTCAAATTCCTCCACTGCGAAGAAAATGCTCATGGCGGGTTAAAAAGTAGATCTTGCAATGCGAACCGTTACATTTGATTTGCCAATTTGAATATGGACCATTTGATTTTCTCCTATAACTTTGAAATCGGGCCGTCCACGTGGCAGGAAGAGATTGGAGCGGGTACAGGGGAAGCCCTTTGCATTTTGTAAATTTTTGTGAGATTTGGCAATTTGGAACAAATTGGCCCGCACCCCCGCTTTGAATTTTCAACTTAGACACGTGGCTACTTTCTGATTGGAAACTGGGGTCGCGGCAACCTTTTTCTCAACATTTTAACCTTTTTTGGAAAAAGGCTCAAAAAATGAATTTCCTCCGTTGCCAGCCCACTACTCCGATTTGACTAGGACACGTGGTAAGCCTCTAGACCTTGGTGGATTCGCGGGGAAAATCGCGACCCTTTTACTTCAATATTTGGGAACCTTTGGATGAAAAAAGGCTCAAAAGTTGCTCTGATGGGCCCTCTGCGCGTGCTTTGAATTCTTCCGCTGCAGACTTTTCAACTTTGGCTTTTTCCCTTAGAGCCTAATGGCAGAGCTGTGGGTTACATTCTTGAAGTTTTCACCTTCAATTTTGGAAATTTGAGACTTAAATTTCTCAAAAGTCCCCCCGATGGCCCACTCGTCCGCTTTGACTTTTCAACGGCAGGCTTCATCTTTGACTTTTTCTCTGCGGGCTTCAACTTTGATTTTTTTCCACGTAGCCTGATCGGGCCTGCGGGTCACTTTGGTAACTTTTCAGCCTTTTTTACAAAGAGGTTTAGAATTGCGCCATTATTCCCCTGATGGCCCGCTCGTCTGCATTGAGCCTTCCATACTTAGCTGATTTTACCTTCATTTTGTACCTGGGACACGAGGAAAGCCTGCGGACTTAACTAAAGACTGTCCCTTAGAGTTGTGCCATTGTGACACATGGAGCCGTTCACCGAGGTTAGACTTTTCAACGTCGATTGCGACTTTTCGGGTCTGCGGGCAAATTTACCGCTGAGTTTTGCCAAAAGTGACCGAAAGTGTTAAGTTCAAAATCCGCATTCCTCCCCATCCAATAGGATCTGACCCCACGTATCCCTGCATTCATTGTTGGCGTAAATTTTGATGGGGAAAAAGACACCCGTCGTTCCTGACTGCGGGAAGAAATACACAGAGGAAGAGAACTTTGTCATTTTGAGTCCCAATTTTTGAATTTCCTTCACGAACCAGAGGCATGGGGGCAAAACAATGATTTGACGACCCAGGCCATAGAACAAGTGAACAATTTTGATCAAAAATGGAGGTTGCAAAGATGATATTACGTGCATAGACCGAGAAATGTAGAATTTCTCAAAACGAGCAAAACAAAGATTTAAACAGCACTAGGGCACGAATTTTGCTAATTTCTTAAATCTCTAACTTGGCTTAAACACCAACAAAGGGCATGAGCTCAAAAAAAATGAATTTGGCTATGGAAACGCAAAGCAATTTTCAGGAGACAATACCAAACAAATCCAAAAGTGAATCTTCCTAAATTTGCCTAATTACCCAATCCTTGTAACGCACTAAGGAGAGCTAACCTTGTAACTCTGGATGTTGATCAGTGTTTTTTTATTAGATAAGGAAAAAAATAGGGATTGGCTCCCAGGGGCCAAAACAAGAAAGGAACACAAACAGAAACAAACTAGAAAGGAAAATCTAGAAAGGGGTCCCAAAAAGATGAGTTAAACAGGCTTAACTCTTATAATGCAGGATTTGGACCCCCAAAAGGACAGAAAAGACCATGAAAAAAATAGGGCACCACAGTTCACCCATAGTCTACACAAAGTTCAGAGACCTACAAAGCCTCCATGACTAACAAAAAAACCACCAGAGGTCCCATACCAGCAATAACCGACTAGGAAACCAGAACCAACCACCATCTATTCCTCCTCTGAGCTGCTAATGCGGAGGTTGAATCTCCTCCTTTTCTTTTCCCCTTTGATCTCCTCCACTCTGTCAAGCAGCACTTTGACCTGAGTCTCCAGCTCCTTCATTCGGTGTTTAATTTGGACCTGGTCCTTGACCATATTCTTTGAAATTTTGATGATGTTCAAGATGGACTCCCTTTGCCCCTCGTTCGTGTCCTCCATAGCTTTGAGGACCCCCTCTAAATACACCATCTTCTTGCTCCATTCTTCAAACACAATGGGATCACCCACACATTCATTCTTCCTGGAAGCACTGGCTTCCCCATCACCTCCCTCATTATTGTCTCTATCTTTTCCATCCCCCCTTGGGGATACTTTTACCCTCTTTCATTTTAGTAAGACACTCCACTAGAGTAATGTCATCTTCCTCGTCTTGCTCCTCCAAGGGCCATGACCAAAGGGTGATCTAGAACCGGCTTGCCATTCTCGAACAGAAGAAGAATCAGGCCCTCATGAAGGGGCACTCAACTTTCTTATTCTGGAAAGCCATCAACGAATTTGAAAGAGAGGTAGCCAGGAAAAAGGGAATACTGACCATAAAATTGTGCGGAACATGTTGAGGAAGGTCATGTGATGGGTATAGATTTTTCTATACTTACCCTCCAGCGTGATATATTTCATAACTTGAAGGCAAACATCCTTCCAGATTCTAGGAATACATGAATGTGCAATACCATCAGTGAAGAAAAAACAAGTCTCCTTGCCAACAAAAAAATGCTCAATCTCGAGGTCTCTATGGGTTCTTTCCTTGTAGATTTTTAACCCATCCATCTTCATTTCATTCACCTTGGCAATATTGGACTCCGAGACCTCAACCTCCACACCGCGGACAGTAAAAACCCCCTCTTTCCAAGCTTGGCTGAAATCCTTGGATAGAGCAGGGTCGTGACCATGTAATTTAGCAATAAAATTACTAAATCCACCAACTTTTAGCTTGTTCCACAGATCCTTGTTGCTCTCTTCCATGTTTTGACTAGCGGGTTCCACACAAATCTTTTCACCACCCATCTACACTTTGTCAAGTTTGTCATTCCAGCTAAAACTTATCACAATCCACAACTTGTTCTCTCTATCTTGAGTTTGAACTGAAACATGATTTTTGTATAAACTATCTTGGTGCTGAAATACTTTCCCCCGCTCGTGCCGGCATCATGAATCTAGTGCCTTTCAATATCCTTAATGATTTCATCATTAATATTAGAGGGTAATCTCTCCCCTTTGCACCAAATTTTGTATTCATTACAAAGGACTCCCACGTTGGTCATCTTGTCCACACATTTATTTCCCTACCTCAAAGTATGATTGATATAAATCTTGTCAAAAAAATTTAGC
Source organism: Taxus chinensis (assembly GCA_019776745.2). Classification (NCBI taxonomy): domain Eukaryota; kingdom Viridiplantae; phylum Streptophyta; class Pinopsida; order Cupressales; family Taxaceae; genus Taxus; species Taxus chinensis. The sequence continues at coordinate 373,647,655 of CM034157.1, forward strand.
AATTCCTTGATATCTTGAATGATATTTTTTATCAACTAGTTGATCTTACTTCTATTGAGAAGAGAATTTATAAAAATTAAGGAATCACCTTCAATCTAAATGTCCTTAAGGAATTTTTCCTTAGCGACCAAAATACCCCAAAGGAGGGCTCTATCTTTAGCCATGTTATTAGTCTACTTACCTAGGGGACCAACATAGACGAATAACCAATCACCCTGACTATTCCTTAAGATACCCCCACCCCCGGCTTAGCCAGGGTTTCCCTTTGAGGCCCCATCAAAATTTATCTTGATCATATTTCCCATAGGTCTAATCTAGCTTACATTCTTACCAAGGCTTTTGTTCTTGACCTGACTATAGGTGAAATTATCCAAGACTTCTGCTCCCATTTCAGAAAACAGGGCTGATTTTTTGTTTTACCTTTAAACAGTTTGAGATTTTCCTTAATGGCTGTAAGGATTTTCCTTTTAGCCACTGCCAATCAAAGGTTTCTGAGTCTCTAAAAACACTATCATTCCTTAATTTTCCACAGATCCCATAAGAGATGAGGAAGAGCAATCTTCTAGGCCCAAGCTAGATAAGGAAATCTAAATGGGCTCTCCCATTGAGTGCAACAATCCTCCATATTCGAAGGCATAATTCATTACATGTTGAAAATTTCTGAAATCATGAGAAGACACCTTTAGAGAAAGGACAATGTAAAAAAATATGATTCACATTCTCTTCCCTCTCTGATCAAAGTGTGATACCTATTAGGGATATGCATTCCTCTTTTTATAATATTTTCCCATAGTTCTGATTCTAATTTGAGCTTTAATAGCCAGCCAATAAAAAATATTGATCTTAGGGATCAAGGTCCTTGATCCATAACTTGACCCCAATACTCTTTTTGAAAATGATTTCTTGAAATGTAAGCTATAGGCTGATCTCTTTTTGAATAATGTCTGGAGTTTCGGGAAAATGTACCAAATGCCTGGAGATGCTTTCATGACAGGGAAGATGGGCATGTTGAAGGTTTTTTAAGACGCGTTATTGTCATGTTGAAACAGCAGGTTTGCTGTAAAAATCATAATTCTAGAGGCCACTATGATTAAACACTTTTACCTCATCATCATGACTCCAAAAATCATCTTATCCAGATTTAAGACCAAGGAGTCTCTGTTCATATTTGAAATGTTGATACTGAGGCAACATTCCTTTTCACATATGTTAATCCGTTTCAGGGAAGAAGCCTAAACATTGCAGAGAAGACAAATTACTTGCTTTTTATGATCCATGCATTCCAGGTATGAAGTTAGCCTTTTTTTTGCTTTAATCCTAAGTTGCCGATACATTTTGGATACGGGTACAGATACAAAGTATCCAATACCCAGATATGGCATAGTTATTTTGGCCCTGGATATGGCTGTACAAATAATATATATAAATGCTAAAAAATATATAAATTCCAGCCTAATAAATAGGAATTAACCGCATATTATGCATATGAAAGATAAAACAAGCTAAATAATCACAACAAACTACTCATAATTTATTGAACCTGGACACAAGCATCATCCCTGCCGCATCTAGTTGAGGATGATTTATTACATTTATGGTCATACTTGCTATTTTTGTCCTTGTTTTTGCATGGTTTGTATTTGGTACTCTTCCCGTAGAGCCAATGCTGATCAGTTAGCAAAAACTTGACAAATATCTGCATTGCTAATGATATAATTACATTGGCTCAGCATAGACCAAGAATTCCAAGGAATAATTTTCAGCCCAGGAACCAGGTTACCTGGGTATTCTGCAGATGTACCAGATTGGCTATTGCCTGGCCCACCCATCAAGGTTCCAGTACAATGCAACTTGTGAAGTTCAGAACCCATGACCAGGTACGTTTTAATGAACCCTATGAAGAACCAAAAGAAGAGGTTGCCCTAGGGAGGAGCTTCAGTGGATCTTAAGTTCATTTCCTCACCACTGACGGTATGGATGATGAAGATGAATATGATGAAAGATTGGCAGCTATGAATAGTGATTCATATGATGTTATGACTCGGGAGCAAATGAACAAAAAATAAAAAGTGGTGCAGCCTGTTAAGAAATCCAAGGAGTTTCCTATAACTATTCCAGTGGTTGCAAGAAGAGGAGCTCTTATTCCCACTACCTCCACACAAAAGGTGAGTAATTTTAATCCTCCTACTTTTTTTTCCAAAAATTCTTGTCCTTCAAATCCTAAAATTGATAAATCAAAAGTCTCTCAAGTTCCTAGCAATGATTCCCCATCCACCTCTGGATCTTTTGATATCATTGATCACCTCAAAAATACCAAAATCCAAATTTCAGAGGCAGAGTTTTACCAAACCCATCCAAAATCTTTTGCTAAAATGGTAAACTTTGTCAATTCCAAATCCAAAGCCTCATCCAATAATTCTAAAGGTATTTTTCCCACTCCCTCTTCCTCACCTCAACCAAGCCTTGTGGCTGCAGTCACTTCCCCTAATGAGAAAATTGAACCATTCTATGTGACTCTTCTCATAGCTGGCCATAAACTCAGTAATTGTGTTATAGACTCAAGAGCATCAGACAATGTAATTCCTACAAAAGTAGCTCATGCTTTGGGCCTAACTCTAACATGTGCCTTTGGTTCCTGCTATTCCATGGAGAGTAGAAAAGTGCCTTTGGTTGGAAGAATTAAAGATGCACAAGTAGCTTTTACTACTTTTCCAGAGAAAAGGGTCTTAGCCACTATTTTGGTAGTTGATATTCCTCCCTCATATGGGATGTTGCTGAGTAGAAATTTCTGTAAGGAGGTAGGAGGTGAAATTCAGATGGATTGGTCACATGCTTTGATCCTGGTCAATGGAAAAATGAAGAAGCTGCTACCTGAGAAACAAACTGAATACATTGTGCAAAATACTGATGATCCAAAAGCACAGATACTCTATGAAGATATAGGGCATGGTAACTACATGATCATGTCACAAGATGAGGCAAAACTTCCTAAGGGAGTGATTCATGATCCCAATGGCATTTGGACTCTGGATTTTGATGGAAGCTGCTCTTCAGCTAGTTCTGGGGCTGGTGTGGTGCTAACCTCTCCAGAAGGGAAGATTCATCCTTTTTCATTCAAGCTTTGTTTTGAAAATACAAACAATACAGCTGAATATGAGGCACTCATACTTGGATTGAACATGGCAAAAGAAATGGGAGTGAAGAATATTTGTGCTCGTGGTGATGCAGAGCTGATTTTGAAACAAGTCAGAGATCTTTTTCAAGTGAAGAACAGGAGATTGAAACATTATAGAAATCTTGTCTGGGATTCCATTGAGTTTCTTGATGCTTTCTCCATTGAAGTTGTGCCAAGAGAGAAGGAATACTAGAGCTGATTCTCTAGTTGTCTCAGGATCTCTGTTGATTCCTCACCCAGATTTCTCTCAGGAGAAATTTACCATTGAAATGATTCATAGGCCCAGTGTACCAAATAATGCAAACAACTGGCAGGTTTTCAATGATGATCAACATTTTCTCTCTTTCTTGGAGCTTAAGGATAATTTTGACCAATTGTATTTTGAAGGAAGTGAGACTCTTCCTAGAGAGTGTGTATCCTCTAATGAAGGAGATATCAAGGAAGAGATGGATCAAGATGGCTGCATCAAATTGAAAGGTAACAAGATCCCTAAAGGGTTGGTGAGTTTGGAAGATCTGTTTGATAAGCATGATAGGTACATTAAGTCTAAAGCTTCCCAAGGAGCTCGAAAGTCTACTGAATGTGAAAAGATTAATATTGGGAGTCTTGATGAACCCAAGATGGTGAATATTGGAAAATGTTGCACTCAAGAAGAGAAGAAGAAAGCAGTAAATCTATTTAAAAAGTATGTTGATGTTCTTGCCTATTCATATGATGATCTCAAGGATTTCTAGCCAAAGGAAATGCAACACTTTATCCCTCTGAAACCTGGGATCAAACCTTTCAAGACAGAAAAAAAGGCAATACAATCCCAAGGTTGTTGGCACTATTTTTCAAGAGATCCAGAAGTTACTAAAGGCAAACATTATTTTCCCTATACATCATTCAACATGGATTTCCAACATTGTGCCTATCAGGAAGAAGAATGGTGAGATCCACATCTGTGTAGATTTCAGGAATTTGAATCAGGCCTCTCTGAAAGACAACTATCCTCTCCCCATGATGGATCAAGTTTTGCAAGTTGTCACAGGCTCTGAGATGTTGTCTATGCTTGATGGATTCTCTGGATACAATCAAGTGGAAGTCAGTACCCCAGATCAACACAAAACTACTTTTACTACTCCTTGGGGCACCTTTTCCTACAAGAGAATGCCTTTTGGTCTTATCAATGTTGGTGCCACCTTTCAGAGGGAAATGGACTTGGATTTTGGCAGTCTAAAGGGAAAGTGTATTGTTGTGTACCTTGATGATTTGACTATTTTCTCCAAAACAAGGCCAGATCACTTTCAACATCTTGAAGCAGTCCTCCAGAAATGTAGAGAACATGGAGTTTCTCTCAATCCTAAGAAGTTTGTCTTTTGTGTTACTGAAGGAAATTTGTTGGGGCATATTGTCTCCAAAGAAGGAATCAAGATAGATCTAGAAAGAGTTCAAGCAATCCAGCAGATTCCTCTCCCCACAAGCAAAAAGGGTGTTCACTCTTTCTTTGGTAAGATAAACTTCCTGAGGAGATTCATTCCTGATTTTACAGAACTGACTATGAGCATTGCTCACATGATGAAAGGAAAGAAAAACTTTGGTTGGACTTCCAAAGGTAAAGAAGCATTTGAAGGTATCAAGAAAGCCATTGCTAAGACTCCCATCTTAGCATGTCCTGATTTCAGCAAGGATTTTATCATCTATTGCTATGCTACAGAGAGTACCTTGGTTGTTGTGCTAACTCAGAGAAATTTTGAGGATCATGAACTTCCAATTGCCTTCATGAGCTATGTTCTGAAAGCTCATGAATTGAAATATACTATGATGGAGAAACATGCTTTTGCAGTGGTCAAAGTTGTCAAGCAGTTTCATTTTTATATTCTTAATTCTCACTCTGTTGTGCTTGTACCTGATACAACCATCAAGTCTATTCTTACACAACATGAGTTTGGAACTAAGAGAGGAAATTGGGTAGCAAAATTCCAAGAATATGACCTTGATATCAAGCCAACTAAGCTAGTCTAGGGTAAAGGCTTATGTGAGCTTATTGTTGAAGGAGCTGATGCAGAATTGTCCAAAGAAGCAGTTGATGTTCCTGTTGTCCTCTTCCTCAGTTCAACAGATGAATGGTATGCTGATATTGCACATTTTCTTACTTATGGAGAGTGTCCATCCCACTTGAGTGCCAAGGAAAAGAGAGCTATTAAGTTAAGGTCTGCATAGTATGTATTATGGGAGAATGCTTTGTTCAAGCGAGGCATAGATGGAAGATTCTTGAAGTGTGTAGACAAAGAGAACAAGAAGAAGTTGTTCTCAGATTTTCATGATCAGGCTTGTGGAGGGAATTTCTCTTCTACTGTCACTACCCATAAAATCCTTCGTGTGGGTACTATTGGCCTACATTGTTTCAGAGATGCATCAAAATGGGTAGGTAAGTGTGAAGCCTATTAGAATTTTGTTGGGAGACCTAAGTTGGCTGCTTTACCACTAAAACCAGTAGTGATTGATGAGCCTTTTCAACAGTGGGGATTAGATTTCATTAGAACTCTTAATCCACCTTCCAGTGTTGGGCATACTCACGTGCTAACTACTATAGATTACTTCACAAAGTGGGTAGAGGCTATTCCAGTCAAAAGCACTACTTCTGAGGTGGTGTGTAATTTCATCAAAGAGAACATCTTGATAAGGTTTGGGGTACCAAACAATATTGTGACTGATAATGCTTCAAATTTTTCTTCTTCTGAGATGATGGATTTTTGTTATGGCTATGGAATTTCCCTTGCTCATTCTTTAGACTACTACCCTCAAGGGAATGGACAAGCGGAATCAACAAATAGGAATTTGGTCACCATCGTTTGGAAGCTTGTCAATGACTCTTAGAGGAATTGGCACAAGAAGCTCTATGATGCTCTCTGGGAAGATAGAATTACACCCAAAAGAGCAATTGGGATGTCTCCATTTCAAGTGGTGTATGGTGTTGAAGCTCAGCTACCAGTAACAGTGGAATTACCAGCCTTGCACTTAATGAAGGCTATTGAAGATTCAAGCTTTATCAGTTCCTTGGACAAGAGGATCATGTATCTCCAGAAGCTGGATGAAGACAGGTTGCAAGTTTTTGATAGAATCTCAGCTCATCAATTGAAGGTGAAATATTTGTTTGACAAGAAAGCTAGACCCAGAGATTTTCAAGTGGGAGACATTGTTCTGTTGTGGGACAAAAGACATGAATCCTGAGGAAGCCATGGTAAGTTTGATTCTCTTTGGCTTGGTCCTTTCAAAATCAGGCACTTTGCTAGAGAAAATTCTTTCTATTTGGATTATATGGATGGATCTCCTCTCCCACTTCCTTATAGTGGGTAGTATTTGAAGTTTTTCAAGTCCTAGGTGACTAGGCAGTCCTTCTGTATATTATGTATAGTGTTTTGTTTTTGGTCTTTCCTTTTTGGTTTGTTTCTTTCCCTGTTGCGTGTGTGTTGTCTTCTGTATTGGTTTTTCATTTGACTCTATTTTCCCAATGGATAAGGCATTGTTCTATTTTCCCTAAGTTTTCCTATGGTTCTTGATCTTTCCTTGTTCCTCTGTATAGCCAAGTCATCCCTAGAAAGAGCAGTTGTTGTCACCCTCAAAATTCCCCTCATTTTTCAAGTCAAGTTTTGAAAAAGTTTTTGAGTTGGTGCCTTTATCCCAATACCAAAAATTTTCCCCCTTTGAAAAATTGCATCAAACATGACCCCACACAATTTAAAATCTGGAAGGGGCATGGTTTGTCATCTTTCTATTCCCATCTAGATGATTCCAAATCCATTCAAATGAAATTGTCAAATCCTTTTTCTATGGTTTTGGATCACATCAAACTTGGTATTGTTTATAGTTCTTCTTTCCATGAGGAGTAATTTTCTTTTTGGGAGAAAAAGGGACAGAGTTGGATGTTTGATTGATTAAGTATAAAAGGTTCGGCGGAAGTCTCCATGTGTCTCATCAGTACAATTTCAAAGGTGCAACCTAAAGGAAAACCCCCAAAGAGTGCCATCTCACCACGTGGTTAGAGTTAAAAGGAAGATAGATTCAACCGTTAAAGAGTCTAGGACTGATGGAAGAAGCCACACATCTCATCAGTGTAAATTTAAAAGGTGGCGGCCCAAAGTGGAGACCCTCAAATGAGTGCTAGCCTCCACGTGTTCAAGGTCTAGAAAAAGTCAAAGCAGCAGGCCGTTTAATTGGCTAAGTATAAAAGAGGGTGTGGAAGCCTCCACATGTCTCATCGGTGCAACTCAAAGTGAGACCCAAGGGATTCCCTAAATGAGCGTCACCCTCCACATGGTCAGAGCCTCAAAAATTTAAATCACCTATTGAAAATCCTAAGGCCAGTAGGATCCTCCACGTGTCTCATGACACACCTTCAGGGGAATAATCAAAGGTGGTTCCCCAAACAAGTGCCAACTCTCACTATGTGGTTAGATTCAAAGGAGGGGCAGAGCCAGCCGTTGAATCAGCTAAGGAAAGGAGAACTAGCGGAAAGCCCCATGTGTCCCTTTAGTGCTCTTTCAGGGGGTGAATCCAAAAGTAGGTCCCAAACATGTGCCAGCTCTCCACATGTCTAATCGGTGCACCTCCGAAGGTCAGGTCCAAATAGAGTCTCCAAATGAGTGGGAAGCCTCCACGTGTCCAGGTCAGACATAAATCCTTTGCTGAATAGATGGACTTAGTCAAAAACACAAAAATTAGAATAGGCCTGTAAAGGGACATGTGGCCATGTTTCAAGTGGTGGCAGAAAGGCAGGCCCTTTTTATGTTTTGATGCTTTGAAAATTCAAAATTGGAGAGGCAGGTTATTATGACACTTTAGGAATTTTACCTTTGTTTCCAAAAGGGCGTAAAGTTATAAAGTGACTTGTGACCCCGCTCATGCCAAGGGATAAAGTTAAATGTTGATCCCGCATTGAAATTCAAAGCATTAAGGCATGCCGTGAGAGCAATTTGGGAATTTTGGATTTGTTTCCATAAAGATCTTAAATTTATAAAGTGACCTGTGGCCCTGCTCATGCCAAAGGATAAATTCAAATGTTGAGCCCGCATCGAAAGTCAAAGTGGGAAGGCAGGTTAGCGGAGAACTTTGAGTTTTTGAGCTTTTCTTTGAAAAGAGTTAAAATTGTAAAAGTGAGCCGTGACTCCATCACCACTCAAGTAAAGCCACGTGTCAGGCCTATATTAGAAGCATATGGGCAGACCAAAATGTCTAAATGCATAATCTTTATAAAAATCATAAAATGCAAAAGGTGCCCCCATGCCCGCTTCAGCAAATCTCTCCCACGTGGACAACCCATTTTTAAATTTATAAAAGCATGTTAATAGCTGTGATTCAATGCATCTGATTTTTCCTCCACGCATGGAAATGGCTAAGGCATTAGATAAGTTCATACGTTGGTTTCTTGAATCAGTTTTCATAATTTTTTGTAACCAAATGTAACCATTTTTGGAAGCTATTTAATGGCTTCTCCACACCATTGTTAGGGTTGGATCCTAGTACTTTGTAGATGTAATAGATTCAAAAGTAATCAATACATAAGTTGTTTCCCTTTCTTCCTCTGATTTTCCTTCTTTCCGTGTCTAAAAATTTGCGAATCATCCATCTTTGCATGCTAAGAAACTTTGTGTTCTTGTTAATATAATTTTATGAACTTTGTGTCTTTGAAATTATATTTGTTATAAACATGAAGGATTCTTTTCTGCATCTCCCTGGCTCAATAAGTGTAAGGTTATACTTTGCTATCTATATTTCCTGAAAGTATTATTATGGTCTTCCTCTCTCATCTCCTTAGTTCTTCCATTATTTCATATTGACGATCTTTGGGCATAAAACATTTCAAAGTATTAGGAATCCACACTTTGAAATTTATACATTTGTATATAAGTTTTGTTAGGTACTTGTTATCCCCTGACTTTGGTTTGTTAAATTACCATTTAAAAACCCAACAAGCATTAACCAATGCTTCCATATCCTTTCTAATTAAAAAACCAACACCTTTTTTACCAGGGTTACCTTTTGCAACCTCATCAAAGGTTAACTTAAAAAACCAGGAGGTGGAGGAGACCAATTTTTTGTTTCTCATATCATGTTGGATAAAATCCCCAAATTTTTATACGATCCCAGTGTAAGAAAATAAATCTTGGGAAAAAATGTAATAGAAATCTATCCTGAGATGAAAGGGGACTTCCTTTTTCCAATGAATGTATACATTTTTAGAAATGGATAGTTCCAACCTTTTGATAATATCTTCTCTAGATCTAGACTCATCCCAAAAACTTATTTTTTTCCACTCCCACCACAAATTCCAAATAAAAAGAAAATAAATACATCCCCAAATGGAATTCAAAGATTCGTTGGGCCTAGCTTTTAGCCATGATATGAGAACTGATGATAGTGTAAGTGGTTGGACCCAGGAAATATTTAATTTATTACACAACCAATTATACCAATACTTTATAAAGGGGCAATGAACCAATAAATTATATGTGTATTCTTCAGTTTCAAAAATTTAAATCTAAATAAGGGGCATAGTTGATCATATAAATATAACAGTATTCAAACAAGATCTAGTTATATAAATACAAGCAAGAGTGATAGATAGGGTTTGTATAATGACTAAACTTACCTTCATAGGTCTGAACTTCTTTTAGGCTGGTGACTAATCTACTAGGACCAATTTTGGATTGTGTAATCTCTAATGTAGAAAGTGTAATGTGATAATCTCAGGGGAAAAAGTGTCTAGGAGAGGACACAGTCACCTAGGTGTTAGCATCTATTTTTGGCATTGGTGTGTGTGATATAGTTTTGGTCAATGTTCTTTCTGTGTCACTTCTTATCACTCCTTATTCTTTTTAGGTCACATTAGGTTTTCTACATTTTTTCTTAGTCACACCAGTACCTACAAAATAAACCCTATCTACCTAAACAATACTCAAATGTACATTATATGAATAAAATATGCATATTCTTGAGTCATACTGACCTCGATAGTCATCCCAATGTGATTATAACCAAGTGTTGCACTACATTTTAAACTCATTGTAGTTATAGTATGTGATTTGAATAGTATCCCTTGAGAAAGGTTGCCCTAGTGTCAGTCACACAAATAATAGCTAGCTACAACTACTTTTTCAAAATGAAAAATGTGTGGTATGGAATTCAGAATAGACCCTCCTATGCAACAAAGTATGCAATCAGAAATTTATTCTTTGATGTAGTAGATGGAAAATATTAGCTACTTGTATATGTATCTACCTCTTGAATGATTTCCCCTCTAATGAGGTTAAATAATACATGTATATATATGATTTTTTTACTTAAGTTTCATCATTAGCAAGTGAAAGGTTGACCCAAGGTAGTAAAAAAATACATGAAATATGTAACATATAAAAAATTAGAAAATGGAGGAGGAAAAAAACACTTAGAGTGGACAATAGCACCTGAGTGCTCCTATCCCTAATGGGTTGTTCTGTATCAGGTGTCAAAAAGATAAAACATTAGAAATCATATCATGTTAGGATGTCAGTTGGTATGTAAATATATAAGGTGTAAGTCTAAAAACAACATATGATAAAAATAAATAAGATAAAACCAATGTTAAAGCAAAATAAGTGTTGTTAATAGCTAGTTATCTTGCTTAGAAATCATTCGTATAAATGAAATATTTATATGCTAGATGTATATAGTAAGTGTGTGATTTAGTGACTATGACATCTAGTCAAACCTACCTTCCCCATAGACTACCTTATTTTTTGAGTAAGGATTCTACCCTTAAATGCTAGCCATGAGAATGCTCTAACCTTAGGTGAGAAATACTTGGACCAAAAATATTTCCAATATTTCTCCTCATATCCCTCTTCTAAAACAATTTTTATATAACCACACTAAGCTAAGTATTTACTAGATTTCACAATTGTCCAAATGATTTTATCTTCAAGAGGGGAAAGTACTACTTCTCTTTTGGTCAGCTCATCTTTGAAAAGAGCCTTAGGATCCTCTAGAATAACAATCCTTTCCAAACCATTTAAGGAGAGTTATAACAAGAACCATTCTCATAATCCATAAATTTTTCATCTCAAAGAGGAATAATGGTTCTTTTCAAATCTTGGAATTTTGGTTTTCCCCCTAATGGAGGGTAACCATTACAATAATCATCCTAGAAGTTAGGCATCTCATCATTACCTATCAACTAAGAATTTGATTGAAGAAAAATGGATCGACAAGAAATCATAAAGTTCTAAATATGAGAACCTTAAGGAGATAGGATGATGGAAAGAATAAATGTGAGAAAGGGAGAACTAAGATATTTCTTTTCTTAAATTATTTTTAGTAAGCTAGGATAAAAAAATACCATACTATTTTTTCTCCCAAAGCAATGTTCTATCTCTTCAAATTAATTATCCCATCTCCCCACATTTTTGGACAAAGATACAATTTCCCATTTGACCAGTGGAATATTCTAAGCTTCTTTTATTCCTTGCCAAAGAAAGGTTCTCATGATCTTATTTAGTTTTAGTAAAATTTATTTGGGGATTCTTAGAATTGGTAGCATATATGTGGGAAGAGCATTCAGAATGGTCTTAATAAGAAGGATGCAAGTAGAAAAATACAACCACCTCCCCTTCCATGATTGAAGACAGTGTTCAAAGGATTTTAGCAGGTTATTCCATAAAGCAGATCATCCAACTCCAATAAAAAGTGGGATATCCACGTACTTGTGAGGGATTTTACCCAAATTAAAACCAAATATCCTTTGAATTTGTTAAGTAAGCCTTTTAGGAGTATTGAAGAAGAAAATAACCAATTTTTGTTTGTTGATTACCTATCCAACAACTATAGTGTAAGAATCCAAAAAGGATCTAAACTCTTTAGCTTCCTAAATTGATGTATCCCCAAACAAAAAGGTTTCATTTGAAAACTATTGATGAGATAATGGGTCTATGTCATTTTACACTCTAACGCCTTTAATGTGTCCCTCCTGAAATACTAAAACTATAGCTCAACCTAGGGATTTTTCTAGCTCGATGAAAAGGAAAGAGGGGATGGGATCTCCTTTTCTAATTCCTTGGTTAATTTTAAAGAATATCTTGGAAGATCCATTTACCAAAATTGAATAACAAGGGCTATAAATACAATTATAAATCCATTAACAAAAGGATGGGGAGAACCCAAATTTCAATAAATTCTTCATAAGGAACCTCTAATTTACTCTATCATACACTTTGTTAATGTCCAACTTAAGAAGTATACTTGGAACTCTATTACTAGATAATGAATGCATCAGCATTAAAATTACACCATCTAAGATGAATCTCCCAAGCACAAATCCATTCTATTCTTATGAAATTAATGAATCACGCAATGACTTTAAAAGTAGATTTTATTTTATATAGTATTGTATAGGGAGCCAAAATGAAAATCATCAAAAGATTATGGCCTTTCCTTCTTTGGAAACAATCTTAGAAAGGTACAGTTAAAAAATTTTAAAATCCTTTTGGATTTCCTAGACTCCTCGACCACTGCCCAAACATCATTCCCTATGATATACCTTAATTCCTAAAAAAATCATCTTGAAAGCCATCTGGTCCAAGAGCTTTATTCTTTTCCAATGAGAACACCACATTCTTAATTTCCTCCTTAGAGAATGGAGGCATAAGTGATTTATTTTGATTCTCTATTATTAGAGAGAGGATAAATCTCAACATGTCTTCTTGAGTCTGCATCGCAAATAGAGTATCACTGCCCAGAAGCTTTGAAAAGTGGTGAATTGCCTCTTTCTTTATATATTCTTGGTTCGATAACTAGTCTCCATTACCATTTTTTATATTTGAGATAAAATTTAAACTCCTCCTAGCTTTAATTGAGGCATGATAATATTTTCTATTATGATTACCTTATTTAATTCAATTTTCCTTTGATTATTATTACCAACATACTTCTTTTCTTAGAAATATTTCTCCTAATTCTTCTAATAACTCATTTCTCTTTCGAAATTCATTCTGACCCATACCACTTAAAATATCTCATTCAATTCCTGAATTGTTTTTCCACTCCAATCTTTTCTTGGAAAAATTTATTGAAACAACTGGTATTCCACACCAAAAGTTTCTTTTAAATATTTTTCATTTTTGTTGAAAATATAAAAATTTTAGAACCCTTACTACCAAAGCACGACCACTAGTTTTCTATTAACTCCAGTAAACTGTGACCCATTAGCCACATTAATTCAAATTTGAAAGTATATTTCCCTAGATCTTCATCCTAATTTTTGGAAATTGGAATAGAATAATAATTATAGCCAAACCAGCGTAGGATTAAACTTTCCAGAAGAATGTCTTTTTTCATCCATGAAGGATAGCAAAGAACCAATCTATCCTTTTGTAGATATTACTGAAACCAAGTATTCTATTTGACCATGTGAACCAGCCCTATTTAGGTTCAATATCCACTAAGGAATTATTTTGAAATGAAATTATTAAAATCCAACTAAGATTGGGCATTTCAAACAAGACTGTCAAATTTATCCCTATGTGATAACATTGCATTGAAGTTGCCACCCAAAAGGATCATACTATCTTGGATGATTTCAATTTCCTCTAAAATTTCTTGCCACAAAATCCTTTTTTCTCAACAAATTAGTAGGCCCATAAACATTACAAAGAAAAAATTCTTCATGATCTCCATTGAGAATTACTCTACATAGCTTCCAATTAGAATTTTGTTTCACCACCTCTACCTGAGTTTTGTTGATTTTCCAAAGAATGCCTAAACCCCAGTTACCCCTTAGCATCATGGATAAAAAACCCAACCAACCCTTCCAAATTTTTTTCCAACAACACTTATGTTCCTTACCCATCATTTTAGTTTCCTATAATAGAACCACTCCTACATCTAAATAAAAATGCAGCACTTAACCAATGATTGTTTTTTAGGAGCATTTAAGCCCCTAACATTTTAGGATATGACCTTCATGATTTATTGGGAAGTACTTTCACCTTCCTAGATGTCTAGTTAGAGAAGTCCAAACTTTTTATTGCCGATTTCTATTTCCTTTTTTGCCACATCTTGTTTAGATTTATGACCTTTTTTCCCTGAGGGACCACAATTGGTTGATTTCAAGTCATTATGAGAAGAAGACAAATTATTGGGGATGATAGGTAGATCTAAATCATCCTTTGGATCAACTACTAACTCTTCATCTGAGATATTGTATTCCTTTGATACTACATCCACTTCTTGACCTTGTTTCAGCCATTCATTTAGTTCTTTCTCCACTCAAAATTCCCCGCTCTGATAAGAGTAAAATTTTCAAAATTTTGAGTTTAAGTGTTTTTCTCTGAAGTGCCTAAGTCGTGAAATTGAAAAAATCTGTGTTTTGGGTCATTTTGTGTGATTTTCGGGCCTGTCGGAACTTTTTGTCCCAACTGTCCCAAGTACGAAAGTGCATTCTGTTCCCCGATCGGCCGAAATCCCCGAAGCTGTCCCATTTTCGGGCCCGTCGGAAGTTTTGTCCCAAGTGTCCCAAAACTTATTGTGCATGTTGTTCCAATTTCGGCCGAATCATCCTTCCCGCGTACTTCGCACTTTCCTGTCCCAAATGTCCCAAGTTAAAAAGTGCGAGCTTTCCCATTTTCGGCCGATTTGCCCGAACCGCGTACTCCGGAACTTTTTGTCCCAAATGTCCCAAGTTCAAACGGACCTTTTGTTCCATTTTCGGCCGAACCGCCCGAGTCGCGTACTTCGGAACTTTTGTCAAATTTGTCCCAAATGGATTTGTTGTTCCATTTTCGGCCGATTCGCGGCCGATTTTGTCCGTCAAATGTCCCGAAGTCAAAAAGTGCATTCCACTGTTCCATTTTCGGCCGAATTCGCCCGAACCGCGTACTTCGGAACTTTTTGTCCCAATTGTCCCAAACTTAATTGTGCGTGCTCTCCCATTTTCGGCCGAATCGCCCGAGTCGCGTGTTTCATTGCCTCAACATGTCCCAAATCAAAAAATGCATTCACTGTTCCATTTTCGGCCGGTTCACCCGAACATGCGTCCTTCGCACATTTTCATCCCAATTGTCCCAAAATGCATTTTGTGCGTCTTCTCCCTGTTTCGCCCGAACCGGCCGAGCCGCGTGTTTCGCGCATTTTGTCTCACATGTCCCAAGCGTACCAAATGCAATTCATACTTAGTTTTTCCCGCTCGACCCGAATATGCTAAAATATGAATTTAAGTTGCGGCTCTGATCGAAGATCAAATTTCAAGAAGCAGCTTGAAGAAGCAGTTACGAAAGACGAATCAAGACGCCGGTTACATCAGTTTTCAAAGATATTCATTGTCATCCTCAAGATGAAATTTCTGGTGTGTCCCTCGTGGCAAAGACATAGCTGAGACGTGGAAGAAAATTCAAGCAGCGGTTTCTGAAGACAGTGGGTCCCTCTTAGAACTGGCCACCTGTCTCCTTCTCCGTTCTTCTCTCCTCTCCCCATTCCTTTCGTATTCCATGTAATTAGTTAAGGTATTGCAATTGGTGGTCCTTAACTATTCTCTAGTTAAAAGAAACGGTTACGAAGAGTAACTGACTTGTAAGCTATATAATGGCCTTTCCACGCCATTTTGAAAGGAGGAAGAACTTGGAATATTTGCTGAAAGTGTAAATAGATCTTAAAGAAATCAATACAAAAGGGCTTTTCATTCTTTGTCTATCTAATTCTTGTTATCTCTGTGTTTTCCTTTAATATTGTGGAGATCATTTTGTTCCTAACTCGTTAGTCTCTCTGATTGCATACTGTTCAGTTTTGCAAATACAGTGATCTTGTACAACCAAGAAGGAACTTTGTGTCCTTGATTAATAAATCTGAAGAAGGTTATTTATGGAACTTTGTGTCTTTAAATTTAATCTCATTCAGCCATCGCAAATGATCTTGTCTTAAATTCTTTGAAGCTTCGCATACACGAGGAATTATTCTGCTATCTATAATTCTGAATGTTGCTATTCTGCTCATCTTCTTATTCCCTTTCCTCAGTCCTTGTGTAATTGATGATCCTTGTGGAAAACACTTTCGTAAAATCCAAGTTTGACCATAAAACAATGTTCTGTACATTTGTAAATAAGTTCGTTTCTGAATAAGGGAACCTCTCCCATTAAAGAGGAGGGACTTCTTGTCCCCTGACTGTTGCTCTTCTAAAAAGTCCTATTTGACGACCAACAGTTTTTGGCGACTCCGCTGGGGAAAATCGCATTCCAGTACTGCAATTTTTCGATCATCCTTTGATCTGGCGACTCCGCGTTTCACTCGAGGGAGAAGGACCCTTGGTATCGAAGATTCTCAGTTTCAGCTTTTGGAGCAACAGGGTTTTCCTTTCCCTTCAAATAGAAGAACTCGTTCGACGAGCACTCCACCTGTTCAAGATAGAAGTCCTACGGGTGGTATTCCTTCAGAGCCTGCTAGTCCCAATCTACGAGCTTTGATCCTTGCTGGTGTTACAGTTCCCCTCCAAGCCGTATTTCCAAGAATGGCGGCACAATTGCCATGGGGTCAACGTGTCGGGCCCCTGGCCCTTACTCAGCCTTTGCATGAGTTACCTAGAGGTAACCGAAAGAACTTCCCCAAGTTTAGAGGAGATGGCAAAGTACACCCTGATGAACACATTGCAGCCTTCATAGTTGCATGTGGAGTCTTGGGAGTTGAACATGAAGACGTCTCAGTAAGGCTGTTCGTTGAGACGTTACAGGATAATGCTGCTGACTGGTTCTATCACCTTCCGGCTGGTGCCATCACCGACTGGAATACAATGAGAACTCAGTTCGAAAGCCGTTTCAAGCCGGCAGAAGATGTGCATGCCCTGCTTGCCCAAATTTCTCAGATAAAGAAAGATCCATCAGAACCCATGAGAGAATTTGTGGCTCGGTTCAACAGACTGATCAACAAAATTCCTGTAAATACTCGACCGGTTGATCAAATTCAAAAATGTTTCTTTCTAAATGCTCAAACGCCCAAAGTCAGTTATGCTCTAAGAAGGGCTAATCTTGGAACGTTAATTCTGGATCAAGAACTGGCTGTTAGTGTCGAGGATGACCTGATCATGTCAGGGAAGTTGAAGAGAGATCCTCCCAAATCTAAATCTGCTGCTTCTTCCTCTTCCACCTCTGGACCCAATACTGATCCATTAGTCCAGAAACTTGCAAATGATCTAGTAGCTATAAAGAAACAATTGGCTCAGCATGCCCCGTATGCAGATGTTCCAAGAAGAAATTTTCAGCCCAGAAATCGTTTGCCTGCTCCTCACACAAGACTAGCACTTGAAGGTCCTCCTGTCAAAGTTCCTGTGAATGCAACCTGTGAAGTTGAAGAGCCAGATGATGATGTGGACGATGAAGCTCGTGAGGAGTTCCTGGAGGAATTTGATGATGAGGCGGAAGAACTCGAAGGATCTCGGGTTAATTTCTTTACCACCGAAGGCACTGATGATGGAGATGACTATGATGAAGTGGTAGCAGATATGAACAGTGAATCATTTGCTGTCATGACTCGAGAACAGACGAGGCAGAAGGAGAAAGTAACACAGCCCATGAAGAAATCTAAGGAGCAGCCGGCAACTATTCCTGTAATTGCCAGAAGAGGATCTCCTATCCCTACCTCATCTGCACCAAAGGTAAGTACTGTCAATCCTGCTACCAAAGTTGCTTCTTCTTCTTTTTCTCCTAAAGTTGATAAGCCTAGAATTCCAAATGATGATGGCCCATCCACCTCTGGATCCTTTGATATTGTTGATCATCTAAAAAGGACTAAGGTTCAAATTTCAGAAGCTGAATACTACCAAACCCATCCCAAAGCTTTTGCCAAGATGATCCAATTTGTTAATTCCCATTCCAAGACCACCTCTAAAGGCCTTTTGCCCACTCCTCCTTCTGCACCACAGCCTAGTCTGGTAGCTGCTGTCACCTCGCCTGGTGACAAAATCAAGCCTTTTTATGTAACACTTCTTATAGCTGGCCATAGGCTCAGTAACTGTGTCATAGATTCCGGAGCCTCAGATAATGTGATGCCTGCTAAAGTAGCTCATGCTTTAGGCTTGACCCTTACTCGTACTTATGGATCTTGCTACTCCATGGAAAGTAAGGAAGTGCCTTTGGTTGGAAGGATTAAAGATGCACAAGTGGCTTTTGCTGCTTTACCTGAAAAGAAAGTCTTGGCTACCATCCTAGTAGCAGACATTCCTCCTTCTTATGGAATGTTGCTAAGTAGGAACTTCTGTAAAGATGTGGGTGGGGAGATTCAAATGGATTGGTCACACGCCCTCATACCTGTCAATGGACAAATGAAGAAGTTACTCCCTGAGAAACAGTCTGAGTATATTGTGCAGAAAACAGATGATCCTAAGGCACAAATACTCTATGAAGACATGGGTCATGGTAATTACATGATTCTGTCCCCTGATGAAATCCAACCCTCCAAAGTATCACCCAAAGATCCCAATGGTGTTTGGATTTTAGAATTTGATGGAAGTTGTTCCTTGGCTGGTTCTGGAGCCGGTGTCCTGCTAGTGTCACCTGAAGGCTGCCTACACCCTTTTTCATTTAAGTTGCAGTTCGAGAACACTAACAATACAGCAGAGTATGATGCTCTCATTCTTGGACTGCAAGTGGCCAAAGAACGAGGTGTAAAAAATCTTCTGGCTCGTGGTGATGCAGAGCTGATTGTGAAGCAAGTCAGAAGCCTTTTTCAGGTAAAAAATGGGAGGCTGAAGCATTACCGGAATCAGGTTTGGGATTCAATTGAATTCCTTGATGCTTTCTCCATTGAAGCAATACCTAGAGAAAAGAACAGCAGGGCTGATTCACTGGCTGTCTCAGGGTCATTACTGATTCCCCATCCTGAATTCTCTCAGGATAAGTTCACTATTGAAATGGTCCACCGGCCTAGTGTTCCTGACAATACTAATAACTGGCAAGTTTTCAACGATGACCAGCATTTGCTTTCCTTCCTGGAACTCAAGGGGAATTTCGAACAACTATATTTTGAGGGAAGTGACAACCTGCCTCGTGAGAGTGTGTCCTCTGACCAAGCTGTCACCCAAGGAGAAGAAACAGATCAGGAAGGGTGCATTAAACTCAAAGGAAACAAGATTCCCAAAGGTTTGGTGAGTTTGGAGGAGTTGTTTGATAAACATGACAGATATGTAAAATCTAAAGCTTCTACTGGACCTCAGCAATCAGCTGAGTATGATAAGATTGATATAGGGAGTTCTACTGATCCCAAGCTGGTAAATATTGGAAAATGTTGCACAACCGATGAGAGGAGAAGAGCAATTGATCTTCTAAGGAAGTATAAGGATGTTCTTGCATATTCTTATGAGGATCTAAAAGCCTTCAAGCCAAAAGACATGCAGCACTCTATCCCTCTCAAACCAGGAATCAAGCCTTTCAAGCAGAAACAAAGGCAGTATAATCCCAAAATAGCTGACACTATATTTCAGGAGATTCAGAAATTGTTGAAGGCTAAAATCATTTTTCCCATTCACCATTCAACATGGATTGCAAACATTGTGCCTGTTAGGAAGAAGAATGGTGAGATCCGCATCTGTGTTGATTTCAGGAACCTGAATCAGGCTTCTCTGAAAGATAACTACCCTCTGCCTATGATGGATCAAATATTGCAAGCAGTAACAGGATCTGAAATGTTATCTATGCTTGATGGGTTCTCGGGATACAATCAGGTAGAGGTTGATACTGCAGATCAACACAAGACAGCCTTCACCACTCCTTGGGGTACCTTTGCCTACAAGAGAATGCCTTTTGGGCTGATTAATGCTGGTGCCACTTTCCAGAGAGCTATGGATTTGGCTTTTGGAAGCTTGAAAGGGAAATGTATTGTCATATACCTTGATGACCTGACAGTGTTTTCAAAGACAAGAGCAGATCACTTCGACCACCTGGAAACAGTTCTGCTGAGATGCCGAGAGCATGGGATTTCTTTAAATCCTAAAAAATCTGTCTTCTGTGTTACAGAAGGAAAACTATTAGGGCACATTGTCTCCAAGGATGGTATTAAGATTGATCCTGAACGAGTTCAAGCCATCCAGCAAATTCCTCTCCCAACCAGTAAAAAAGGCGTGCATTCCTTTTTCGGTAAGATCAATTTTTTAAGAAGATTCATCCCTGATTTTGCTGAATTAACTTTGAACATCTCTCAGATGATGAAAGGGAAGCAAACATTTGGTTGGTCTTCTGAAGGAAAGGAATCCTTTGAGGGTATCAAGAAAGCTATTGCTAAAACTCCAGTTTTGGCCTGTCCTGACTTCAGCAAAGATTTCATCATCTATTGCTATGCTACAGATAATACCCTGGCTGCTGTCTTAACCCAAGAAGACTCTGATGGACATGAGCTACCAATTGCCTTCATGAGCTATATCCTGAAGAATCATGAGCTGAAATACACCATGATGGAGAAGCATGCTTTTGCAGTAGTCAAAGCTGTCAAGCAGTTCCGTTTCTATATCCTCAACTCTCACTCTATGGTGCTGGTTCCAGATACGACTGTTAAGTCAATTCTTACACAGCAAGAATTTGGGTCCAAGAGAGGAAACTGGGTGGCTAAAGTCCAGGAGTATGACATTGATATCAAACCGACCAAGCTGGTTCGTGGAAAAGGTCTTTGTGAGCTCATTGCTGAAGGAGCCAAACATGAGTTGCTGGAGGAGAAAGCTGACATTCCTACTGTTCTATTCCTTAGTTCAGTCGATGAATGGTATTCTGACATTGCCCATTTTCTCACCTATGGGGAATGCCCCTCTCATTTAACTACCAAGGAAAAGAGGACTGTTAAATTGAGATCAGCACAATATGTACTGTGGGAAAATGCCTTGTTCAAGCGTGGTTTAGATGGGAGATTTCTGAAGTGTGTGGACAAGGAGCAGCAGAGAAAGTTGCTCTCAGCTTTCCATGATCAGGCATGTGGAGGGCACTATTCATCAACAGTCACAGCTCACAAGATACTCCGGGGAGGATATTACTGGCCTTCCTTGTTCAGAGATGCATCCAAGTGGGTGGATAAATGTGAAGCTTGTCAGACCTTTGTGGGAAGACCTAAATTGGCATCTTTACCTCTCAAGCCAGTTGTGATTGAGGAACCATTTCAGCAGTGGGGTCTAGACTTCATTGGTGCACTGAACCCTGTTTCTAGTGCTGGTCACACGCATGTGCTAACTGCCACTGACTACTTCACCAAATGGGTGGAAGCTATTCCAGTCAAGAGCACTACTTCTGAAGTTGTATGCAACTTCATCAAAGAGAACATCTTGGTAAGGTATGGTGTACCTAACAAGATTGTAACAGATAATGCTTCGAACTTCTCCTCAACTGAGATAATGGATTTCTGCTACGGGTATGGCATCTCTCTGGCTCATTCTTCAGATTATTACCCCCAGGGAAATGGACAAGCAGAATCCACCAACAAAAATCTGGTGACTATCATAAGGAAGTTGGTCAATGAGTCTCAGCGAAACTGGCATAAGAAGCTTTATGATGCTCTTTGGGCAGACAGGATCACACCTAAAAGAGCCATTGGAATGTCTCCTTTTCAAGTGGTGTATGGAGTAGAAGCTCAATTGCCAGTGACAGTGGAACTGCCAGCCTTGCACCTGATGAAGGCCATTGAAGATACTAGTTTCAGTGATGCTCTGGATAAAAGAATCATGTACCTGCACAAACTGAACGAGGACAGATTGGAGGTTGCTGACAGGATATCTGCTCACCAGCAGAAGGTAAAAGTTCTGTTTGACAAGAAAGCTAGGTTCAGAGAGTTCCAAGTTGGAGATACCGTGCTGTTATGGGACAAAAGACATGAACCTCGTGGCAGCCATGGAAAATTTGATTCCCTGTGGCTCGGACCATTCAAGATAAGACACTTTGCTGGTAAGAACTCTTTCTATCTTGATTACATGGATGGTTCCCCCCTCCCACTTCCTTATAGTGGGCAGTATTTGAAGTTGTTCAAGTCGTAGGTGACTAGGGAGTCCCTTTGTATATTCTGTACAGTGTTTTTGCTTTTCTGCTTTCGGTGTGTTTCCCCTTCTGTTGTTGTGTGTGTTGCCCTCTGTGTTGGTTTGTTTTTGACTCCTTTGCCCAATGGATAAGGCACTGGTCTGCTTCACCGAGTTATCTAAGTTCTTGCCTTGTCTCATTCCATGAATTTATACCAAGTCATCCCCAGAAGGAGCCAGCTGTTGTCCACTCAAAATTCCCCGCTCTGATAAGAGTAAAATTTTCAAAATTTTGAGTTTAAGTGTTTTTCTCTGAAGTGCCTAAGTCGTGAAATTGAAAAAATCTGTGTTTTGGGTCATTTTGTGTGATTTTCGGGCCTGTCGGAACTTTTTGTCCCATCTGTCCCAAGTACGAAAGTGCATTCTGTTACCCGATCGGCCGAAATCCCCGAAGCTGTCCCATTTTCGGGCCCGTCGGAGTTTTTGTCCCAAGTGTCCCAAAACTTATTTTGCATGTTGTTCCAATTTCGGCCGAATCATCCTTCCCGCGTACTTCGCACTTTTTGTCCCAAATGTCCCAAAGTTAAAAAGTGGATTTTCCCGTTGTTCCAATTTCACTGCCGAAATTTCGGCCGACCCGAACCGCGTACTTCGGAACTTTTTGTCCCAATGTCCCAAGTTCCAAAGTGCCCTTTGTTCCAATTTCGGCCGAAACACCCGAATCGCGTACTTCGCACATTTTCGTCCCATTTGTCCCAAATGCATTTGTGCGTGTCTCCCTGTTTCGCCCGAACCGGCCGAGCCGCGTGTTTCGCGCATTCGCGTCTCACATGTCCCAAGCGTACCAAGTGTCATTCACACTTGTTTTTCCCACTTTTCCCGAAATGCTGTTTCAAATTGGTGGTTGTGAATTCGCGCATTAAAGTCATTCCTCTCCCAACGGCTATGTAACGAGCAAACCCCTTTGCAATTCGCATTGCTTCCATCCCTGGTTTCTGCTCGAATCGGCCGAGCCTCGTGTTTCGCGCATTCGCGTCTCACATGTCCCAAGTGAACCAAGGTTATTCAGGACTTAGTTTTTCCCGCTCACGCCCGAATATGCTCCTTTCAAAATTTGAATTTCAAAATGCACTCTGGTCTATCCTTGTCCTTCAACCGAAGATCAAATTTCAGTTGTTTCATGCGTGCGCATTCGCGTCTGGCAGAAGGGACGAAGCCAAAGACTCCATTGCTACTTAGTTTTTCATCTCAGGATGAAGGATCTGGTGTTTCCCTTGTCCTTGCAAAAATGAATTTAAGAGCTCATTCAAAGAAGATCAAATTTAAAGAAGCATCTCTACGAAGGATGAAGAAATTTTCAAGAGAATGGTTACATCAGTTTTCAAGAGATGGAGAAATGTCGGGATTTTGGACTCAGTCTGCAGCCATTTCTGGTGTGTCCCTCGTGGCAAAGACATAGCTGAGACGTGAAGAAAATTCAGGCAGCGGATTCTGAAGACAGTGGGTCCCTCCCAGTAACTGGCCACCTGTCTCCTTCTCCTTTCTTTTCTCTTCTTCCCTTTCTTTTCGTATTCTTTGTAATTAGTTAAGGTATTGCAACTGGCGGTCCTTAACTATTCTTTAGTTAAAAGAAACGGTTACGAAGAGTAACTGACTTGTAAGCTATATAATGGCCTTTCCACGCCATTTTGAAAGGAGGAAGAACTTGGAATATTTGCTGAAAGTGTAAATAGATCTTAAAGAAATCAATACAAAAGGGCTTTTCATTCTTTGTCTATCTAATTCTTGTTATCTCTGTGTTTTCCTTTAATATTGTGAAGATCATTTTGTTCCTAACTCGTTAGTCTCTCTGATTGCATACTGTTCAGTTTTGCAAATACAGTGATCTTGTACAACCAAGAAGGAACTTTGTGTCCTTGATTAATAAATCTGAAGAAGGTTATTTATGGAACTTTGTGTCTTTAAATTTAATCTCATTCAGCCAACGCAAATGATCTTGTCTTAAATTCTTTGAAGCTTCGCATACACGAGGAATTATTCTGCTATCTATAATTCTGAATGTTGCTATTCTGCTCATCTTCTTATTCCCTTTCCTCAGTCCTTGTGTAATTGATGATCCTTGTGGAAAACACTTTCGTAATATCCAAGTTTGACCATAAAACAATGTTCTGTACATTTGTAAATAAGTTCGTTTCTGAATAAGGGAACCTCTCCCATTAAAGAGGAGGGACTTCTTGTCCCCTGACTGTTGCTCTTCTAAAAGTTATTATTTTTCATAATCAATCATCTACATCCATTCACCCAACTTATATTTAATAAAGACAAAGTTTGGTAGCTCCTATCAAAATAACCCAATGTTCCATCTAATGTTTTTGGATCAATTCAAATTACTTTTCTAATCCTACTGAAAATTTTTGAAATTATTTTTGGTTTCCAATATTCCAGAGGTAATGAAAAAAGCCTTATCCAAACGATTGTATCTCCTACCAAAGATGATTACACATCAAAATTTATATACCAAGGTTGAAGGTATAAACCAACATCACCTATAAACCATTCTCTTCTTCCCAGATCTTCCATCTTTAGTTCTTCACTTATGTAAAGGATTGAAAATAAGCCTTTGGGTAAAAAGGTGACTTTAATCTCATTATCTCACTAGTGATTACACCATCTCATTGTTTGAAAATCATATTTCAATAAATTTGATGATTAGGGCTCAATATTTTAACACCTGAATCTGTTTGAATAGTTCTTCTTCAAGATACACTTCAGTTGTTTTAGTATCCTCTACTAGTGAATCTATTTTACTTGCCTCACCTTGAAGCATCTTTGTAACCACATGTGAGTGAATTCCTCCATCTTCTACTCTCCCTGAAGCCTCCCAACTGAAGGAGGAACAATTTTATAAACATGTTCACCTCTCTTCGATGATTCGATGATTTTTTCCATGCCCATGAAAATTATATTACAAATATAAAATATTTAATAAAAGATATACCTAAAATTTATATGGTAAACACTTTTAATATACCATAGCTATGAACTAGAGTGGTGGAGGAGCAATTTCTCTAAGTAGGACATGGAGGTGGGCTTGGTTTTTAATATCCATAGAGTGATCTGCATTCAAAGTGTTTGATTATGTTCTGTTTGGTCCACATGGAGAATTTTTATCCCTACCCCAAAGTGTCTCCATGGATACTTATTGAAATTTTCCAATGGACTCTATGGGAATGGAACTTAGGTTGATGATTATAACTACTTATAACTCACCAATAGCCCAAGACCTTAATTCCATTATTAAACTTTGGGTGCTAAACACTTTTATTATACCATAGCTATGAAATGGAGTGGTGGAGGAGAACTTTCTCTAAGTGAGACATGGAGGTGGGATTGGATCCTTAATGTCCACCAAAAAATTTTCATTTAGAGCACCCCGTTATGTTTTTCTTGGTCCGTAAGGAGAAGTTTGACCCCTACCTCAAGGTGTCCCCATGGCTACTTATTGAAAGTGTCCAATGAGCTCAATGAGAATGGAACTTAAGTTTACAATTATAAACTACTTGTAATTCACCAATAACTCAATACCTTGATTCGATTTTTACAAGGATCAATATGATATTCTAATATTGTACAATTAATGTTGGAAGTTAATTAATCAAAATATCTCCTAGTTTCCAAACCTTGCATTCTTTTTTAGTGTTATACATGTACATGAAATTTAATCTATTAAGGTTAAAAAGGGTGTAAACATTTGGTGAGCATGACTTGTAATTATATTTACAACCTCTTTCAAATCCTAATTTCCCTAGGGTTCCATATTTACATTTTATATCTAGATCAAAACTTGATTTTCATTTATCACTTGTCCTAAATATGGTGTTCACAAATTTTCCTATGGGTTCACGGTAGGTCCTACTCATTGGGTCTCTTTCTAGGGATTCCTAATTTTTGAATCACCATTTTCATATTTCAATCATAATGTCTCTATTTTCAAATCTTCTAAGTTTTTTATTCATTTTTATTTATTCAATAAAATCTTCTTTTTATTTTCCCTAATTCTTAGCATCATTTTCAAAAATTAAAAATTTCCATTTTTAGTAATTAGGACATAATCAAAAAATATATATTCAAGTCATAAATTACGTCTTTTGGTTTCATTAATTGACTATTTATATATAGAATTGGTTGTTTTGTTAATTTGATTATGATCATTTTTGATAAAACTCACCTTTGGGCCTACCTTTATTTGGGGGACATTTATTAAACACAATGAATACATTTTCACATACCTCCTAGGTTATTCATAATTTTTTGATATTAAATGAAAACATATTTTTGTTCAACCTAAATTTTAGCATAAAATTTGGAATTGCACAAGTACTAACTTTAGTTATAAGGAAATAACATGAAAATAATACATTGTTTTAAAATTCCCCATGAGGCTTTTGTTCACAATGGTAAAATCCTAAAATAATTTTTTTTTATAAATTCAAATTCTACTTCAAAATATGGTCATTGTTTTAATTTAACAACGATCATTTTTGTTAACATTACTTTTGGGTATTGTCCTATATGTTCTCTTACTTATCGGCCTCCTTGTCATAATTGAGTTTATACTATTAATTCTAAGATACATTATATGTAACACCCTAAACTGTTTTTACTTTCTCCAGAGCATTCAATTATTGATAAATGATTTCTTCTGTATAAGGACATGTTCCTTTGGTTTTGGGAAGTCATTCTTGATATGGATTGTATCCTCTGTACTCTTGAAGATCTTTGATTGAACCATATTATGATTGGATGCTTTTGTTTCTTTCATTATTGCAGTTGAGTTCAACCTAATTTCTGGATGAATTGTGGATTTATCCATCTTTATAACTCAGCCTTGGATCAGTTGCATTGATCCAAGGAATGTTTTAAGTTTATTCAGGATGAACAAATTTTATTGACTTTACAAAATTTTCAAAGTATGACTGAGCTTTGAATGATCAAACTCGGAGGTTAACTCAAGCTGATCATGATAAATGGAATTTGGTTTAGATATTGTAACATCAGGAAAGGCCTGGACCTTAAGCTAGGTAAGAAGTTTATGTTTTATATCGTAAGCTTAATTTATTGATGCCTAATGGAATCCTTTACAGGAATTTTTTATCCAGTATGGACTCTAACACTGATTGGTCCTATTTTGGGGACCTAGACTAGATTCGTTAAGGTTTATAGTCTTAACCTAAACTATAACCTTATGGTTACAAGAATTGCTAATCTAACCTAGCCCTAAACTATGAGCTTAATACTCAAGGGTTAACTACACCTAGCACTATGGAAGTGAGACTAATGTCATACCCTATGATTTAACCTAAGTCACTAACCTATCTTAACTAGTGCTAAGAAGGGAACAGGACCTAAGAAGGGTCACGAGTCATGGGCAGTGGTTTCCATGGCATTTAAGAGGGGGATAAGGTTGAAGGACTTGGAATGCTGTCAGGTTTGGAGGAGGATAAAAACTGCTTATATAACCTAACGTGGCATTATCTCCAAGGATGGGAATGTTTGTTTGTTTTCTTGTGGCGATCACCAACTTTGGTGGTCGGTGGCAATGGAAAATAGGCAGGAGGATGGAATTAAATGCATTTAATGAGATTTGGTTCCCAAGCGCGGATTGCTTAGGAAGACATGCAAGTGGAATTTTGTTTTGCTATTTTTTTTTCCATGCATTCTATTTTTTGCTCTACTTGAGCACTGGTTCTTCGAACGAGTTGTCTACTCGGTGTTGTATGGCAACTTTGAGAGTTTCTATCTTGCTTCTCTATCAGGGGAAATATATAAGGCATGGTGGTAACAATATTTTGTTGTTTAATCTTTCGTGGAAGAAGAAGAGAAGGTGCGAGCACATTTAGAGGTCTTCTTCAAATTTTAGTGACACTAACAGGCTTGATAGGCCCTAACTTTTAAAAATATTACTTTCCTTTAAATGCTTTCATTAGAACAACTCTGTTCAGATGATTTTTGTACAGTTGGCCTGGCTAGTAGCAATGTATTGGTTTACTTCTTTTCTTGTTGATTTGGGAATCACTGGTTATACGTAGACCCTGATGAAATCTACTTCTTTTATCTTATCTCCTTGCTGTGATTACAATATGGGTTTGACTTCTGAAGAAGTGTTTTTTCTGTGATTACAATATGGATTCGACTTTTATAGAAGTGTTTTCTGTGATTACAATATGGGTTCGACTTCTGTAGAAGTGTTTTCTGTGATTACAATATGGGTTCAACTTCTATAGAAGTGTTTTATGTGATTACAATATTGGTTTGACTTCTGTAGAAGTGTTTTTTGTGAATACTATATGGGTATCAACTTCTGTAGACGTGTTTTATGTCTCTTGTCTGACTGAGGTATAAAGTTGGATTGTGGTGAAACTGTTAGTTCTTTCTATAAAGCTCAACTGGTTCAGTCGCATGAGTAGGAAATATGTTTGAATACTAAGCCTGTACCTTTGTTTGAAAAGGGTTTGGATGTTTCTATGATTATAGGTTCTGTAAGTAAGGAAAGATTTGGTGTAGCTGTTGTTTTCTTTACGATTTTACTTGGATAATTGGAACACAGTTGTGACCGAGAGAAAACTTACTTTGATGAACTCTATCCCCTAACAATTTGTGGGTGATCCTAGACCTGCATGAATGGAAATTAGGTTTTATATTTAGAAGGGAATGGACTGTGTTTGATGTTACCTGAAGTGACATTGAAATCTATCATTAGAATTCATCTATTAACACTGGAAGTGCTATTTGTTTTGGTATCTTTGAACGTAACAACAAACTATCTAGTGTAATGGCTAGAATAATTAGTTTAATCTATTGGTAAGTAATGATAACAGTTACCCTAACTCTTAGTCTAAAATGATTTGAGTCCTGGGTGAAGTGTAGATTGTTTATTTGGATCAAGAGTGTGGACTGGTATTTGAGCATACATGTCTATCGTTTGTATCAATCTGTGGCTTTTGTTTAATGTGTAATTGCAAGACCCTAGGGATCTAAGGGCAACCTTTCAAACAGTTCTACCTGATTGGAGCTAATGGTAAACTTAGGTGTTGATTTTCTTGCCTTCTCTTTTTCCCTGATTGAATTTAAGATTTTTATATATGCATTACTCCTGGGAAGTTGGTGCAGTCCTGAACTTGTTTGAAATGGAGGTCTGATTTCCTCTATTTCTCCCTCTTAGTTGTAAAGTATAAGTTGATATAGGATTTTTGGAATAAGAAGGTATTCTCTCCCTTTTTGGAAATTATGAGTGCTCCCTTCTTTTGAATCTCTATAAGAACCCTACAGTATGGATTTAAGATGAATAGACTGCTAAATTTAGGAGAAAAGAGTGGCAAGTGCTAAATCTTAACAGAAGTCTCCTTTCCTTCTCTTTAGCGTCATTATTACCCTGATTGAGAAATTTGGTTATTATCTTCTAGTATAAAAGTAGTATGGTAGTAAAATTTTGAATACTTATCAATGCTTATGAATTGATACAAAAAGTTTAGAGGATATCCGTTAGTTGAACTTTCTTAAGGTAGTAATCTGTTTTTGCTTGAATTGTTTATATGCAAATTTGTTGGTTACATGTCTTGATAAGATTACATTCCTTGAAAAGAGTAATTACATTAGGATCGATACTGCTCTTGGTTTTCGGATGGCTAGATATTTATGATTCATTTTGTTTCTTCTTATTCTCTAATATAAGATGAACCATCTAAAAAGATTTGATTTGAAATGGTGGCTATAATATGAGTTATGTTATAAAGTCATATTAGAATGGTAGAAAGATAATTGGCGTGATTCATGTTTATGGATTTGATGTAATGATTTCATTTAAATAGGTTGTTTAATGAAAATAATTGGTGGAATGCAATTGTTTTAAGAATTAGTGCTTATCATGCTTAGTTCACTGAACTGACCCGTGCTAGCAATTTTTTCAGATGGTCATTGTAAGTGGTAAAGGCACGCAGATCTGATATGATGCACAGATTGTTTAATCTGAATTTTATGATGAATTATGACAGGATCTCTCTAATTGTACTATAAGAAGAAAGTATCTCTTTTGTCGATGTATATTGTATTAAAATATGTCGTAGTGCATAAGTTGTAATTGTATAGGTTGAGATTAAATGAAATGGAGAAATGTTACCTACATGACTGTGTTCTTATTTGTTGAATTAATTTCCTCGCGTCTGAATGAATGAGAGTGTATTCTTATTGTTATATATCATGGGATCTGGATGGATTCCCTAAGTAAGCCTTGTAAAAATTATGTGACTGAAAACTTCATGTTTGGCTAGTAATTCTTATATATTATGAATAAGGCTAAATTGGAAATTAGACCACTGCATTTTTTTAAGGAAGTTGAGGTTAAACTATGCCCTGATATGTAGCTAAAACAAGAAGATTATTCTATTACTCCCTAACAATGATCTAAGTCAAAGCAATGTAATTGATGGCTTTAAATAATCATGTCTTATAGTAATAAGTCTAATATATTTCAGTCTTCGGGGTTGATATGAACCCTTACAGGTCTAATTAGTTTCCTTATGAGAGAACATAGGGTTATTGTCCTTTTATGAGGAATCTAAGATTATTAGGAACCGATGGACACCTTGACACATGGGGTTAACAGTGGTTTATCATGTATGTCAGCTTACCCTAGTCTCCAAGGGCATCCTTATAACATGTGTATGATATTAACCCGTTCCAGGATGCAAACTAGGGACAAGGAGACTGACAGAAGTCAGTATAAAATGATCTATATAACATCAGAACGGGGTGAAGGATGTATTCTGGATTGACGAGTATGTCGTCAAGGAATATAAGACATGATTAGTATGTTTCAAATATTTGGCTAAAGTATCGCAAGTGGCTGATTGCATTGTCCTATGTGACCTAGTCTAAGGGACGTGGTGCCGATGAATAATGGTAGCAATTATTTAGATAGGTTCCTTGGACAGAGCATTCTAAAGTCCCGGATTAGGGAAGATAACCACAAGAGTGAAGTGTTCAGATGAAAACACCAACTCTATGATACACATGAATAGATCGGTAGTTCACCGATTCATGGAATGAATAGATTGGTGGTACACCGAGTCATTACAGCTACATATGGTTATCTATTATAAGAATGATTTTTATGATCTATGAGTTCTAAATTATGTATTTATAACTAGAAAAAAAAAATCTTGTTCTAATGTGCTAAAATGAGGATATTACATCTTGGTATCAAAGCTGAAGGTTGCAGCTCTTGGACCTATTGTGTCCATAATCTGATATAAACCTGAATTTTCTTGTAACAAATAATGGTTAGAATAAGGGGGAACGTTGTGAATAATGCTCCACCTGAGGAAGGGGCGGCAACAACCCAAAAACTGGATGAGATCCTTACTTCCCTATTGGATACAAGAGATCGTTTGGCTGTACTTGAATAGAAAGTAATGGGAAATGAGGAGGATAATGAAGCTGGTAACAACAATCAACTACCTCCTGAGGACAACCCCGATATGGGTGTTGGTAATAACGATGGAAATGTACCTGTCCAACTAGAAAACAAAAAGGCCAGGTTGGCAGTGGAACTCACTAATGATATAAAAAGGATAAGTCCACCTAAATTTGATGGCACCACATTAGGAGATGGAGCTGAGAACTGGCTCAGCGAAATGGAGAAGTACTTTGCAATAAGAAACTTCTCAGAGGAAACCAAAGCTATGAAGCATCTTAATAGTGGGATAGCCGTAAAGTTGAGCTAAATATTGTTGAGACCAACATCACTTGGGATCAATTTAAAGGCTATTTTAGGTAACGTTGGCTGCCACAACTTTTCTATGATCAAAAAATGACAGAATTCCAAAAATTAGTTCAAGGAAAGCTAATTGTAACTGAATACTCGGAGTGGTTTACGAAACTTCTCAAGTACGTACCACAGTACCAAATTGACGAGAAGTTCAGAATACGGAAATTTATCATGGGACTAAATCCCATGATAGGAGGAGAGGTTGATGTTCACAGTCCAACCACTATGGAAGGGGTTGTTGAAAAATCCATAAGGCAAGAACAGAAATTAAAGGCGTTTTCTGCTCATAAAGAGGAGGTGCGGAAGAAGATTGCAAACCCTTCTTCAACTTCTCTTGCACCCAAGAAGGGGCCATGGAAAAAGTTTTGAAACAGAAGTAAGTTTTCAGTGGATAATAATAAGAAAACGACAGCGAATAAGCCTGCTGGAAATGTAAGGGATAGTTTTTCCAAGAATGATAACAATGGGCAGAAGCCCTATGGAGGACAACATGATAATTTTAAGGCTGGAAGTAATTTTGAGCCTAAAAAGGGACCTGTAGTAGGCTATTACAATTGTGGCAAAGATCACTACGTAAATCAGTGTCCTTTGAAGAAGGATGATCGTAATCAGCAGCATAAGATACATCTTGCAGTAGCAGATAAGCAAGCTGAAAAGAAAGTGACACCTATAGAAGTTCCAGGTAAGTTATTTGGCATACCTGTCGCTATTCTTTTTTATATATGAGCTACTGAATGTTTTATTTCTAGTAAAATCGCTTCTAAACTTAAAAGAAAAGCTGGAAAAATGGATAAATCTTGGACTGTACAGTACAGTAATAACTCTGTTCATATAGTGAGTATGTGTCTTTTTGGGGCAGTCCTTGACTTACCTAACTTTTCCACAGAAGTTGACCTCTATGTTGCACCTTTGGGATCCTATGACGTTGTCATCAGCGTCAATTGGTTAGCTGACCATAAAGCAAAATTAGACTACTTTGAAAAGAATATAAGATGTTTAGATGATCGGTTGAAAACAACAGAGATTCAAGGTGTAAAATGGGAAATTTCAGTTAGGAAACTGTCAGCTATGCAACTTAAAAAGGCTAAAAACAAAGGATGTACCTTATATGTAGTAAAGATATTTGAATCTGTAGAAGAAGACGGTGATTCCATGAAATGATACCCACTGTTGCAAAGTTTCAAGGATGTATTTCCAGAGGAATTACCAGGTTTACCACCCAAAAGGGAATTTGACTTCACCATTGAAATCAAACCAAGGACGGAACCTATTTCTAAAGCACCTTATTGGATGACTACTACAGAGTTAGTGAAGCTTAAGGCACAATTGAAAGAAATTTTGTCTAAGGGTTTGATTAGACCAAGTGTTTCACCTTGGGGAATGCCAACAATATTTGTGAAAAAGAAAGATGGAACACTTAGACTGTGTATTGATTATCGGATGTTAAACAAAGCAACAATCAAGAATAGATACCCACTTCCAAGAATTGATGATCTATTTGATCAAATGCATGGAGCATCAGTTTATTCCAAGATATATCTTCGATATGGGTACCATCACTTAAGAATTAAGGAAGAAGATATTCATAAAACAGCTTTCTGAACCAGGTACAGACATTATGAATTCACGGTTCTACCCTTTGGATTAACTAATGCACCTTTAGCTTTTATGAACTTAATGAATAATATCTTTCGAGAATATTTGGACAAGTTTGTTCTTGTATTCTTAGATGATATTCTCATATATTCTAAAAGTGTTGAGGAACACAATGAGCATTTGAAGATAGTTTTGGAAATTTTGAGAAAAAGAAATTTATACGGTAAGTTATCCAAATGTTCTTTCTTTGATACTGAAGTTCACTATTTGGGTCATGTCATTAGTAAAGAAGGAATTGCAGTAGATCCTTCAAAAATAGTGGCAATAACCGAGTGGCCTGCACCAAGGAATGTACATGAAGTAAGAAGCTTCATGGGGCTTGCTAGTTATTATAGAAAATTTGTTAAAGATTTTTCTAAAGTGGCTGCACCGATAACTTCATTGCAGAAGAAGGATAAGAAATTTATTTGGGATGAAAAGTGTGAATCTACTTTTAAAATTTTGAAAAGTCAGTTGAATTCAGCACCTATATTAGTTGTACCGGACCCTAATGGGGAATTTACTGTTGTAACGGATGCTTCTGGGGAAGGCCTTGGAGGTGTTTTGTTACAAAATGATCATGCCATAGCATATGAAAGTAGAAAACTTAAGTTACATGAGCTGAATTATGCCCCTCATGATTTAGAGCTTGTTGCAATTGTTCATGCGCTTTAGGTTTGGAGACACTATTTACTTAGGAAACCTTTTGAGTTGAAAACTGGTCATTTAGGGCTAAAATATATTTTCACTCAGCCTAATCTAAATGCAAGACAGTGAAGGTGGTTAGATTTTTTGTGTCAATATGATTTTGATATTAGTTACATCAAAGGAAAAGAGAATAGAGTAGTAGATGCTCTAAGTCGTAGGAAGCACATTTCTACTCTTATAACATTAAGAACTCAGTTTAAAGATGAGGTGAAAAGTGCCTCAGAATCTGATATATACATTCAGCAAGTAAAAGCAACACTTGCTGCAGAACCAAAAGATGAAAGGTATAAAGGTTTTCATTTTGATAATGAAGGAATCTTACGTTATGAAAATAGAGTATATGTACCTTTGCTAAATGATTTGAGAAAGAAATTGTTAGTTGAATTTCATAATTCACCTTTTTCTAGACAGCCGGGTATTACTAAAATGCTTGCTGATCTAAAACAGCAATACTTCTGGAAAGGAATGAAAAAGGATGTTATTAATTTTGTGACTCATTGTCTGGAATTTCAACGGGTTAAGGCAGAACATATGCACCCTGGTGGTTTATTATATCCCCATAGCATACTGCAGTATAAATGGTAAGTAATAAGCATGGACTTTGTACAAGGGCCGCCTATGTCGAGAAATAAACATGATGTTATCTTGGTAGTTGTAGACAAACTAACAAAGGTAGCTCATTTCATCACTGGAAATCTAAAGGATGATTTTCCTGTGTTAGCTAAAAGATTTTTGCACGAAATTTTTAGGTTACATGGAGTACCAGAATTGATTATATCTAACAGGGATCCTAGAATGACATCAAGATTTTGGTAAACGCTTAATGCAGCTCTTGGAACTAAACTAAACTTTAGTTCTGCATATCATCCAGAAATGGATGGACAAACTGAGAAGGTAAATTAGGTGTTGGAAGATATGTTAAGAATGTATTGCATGGACCAATAGTACAAGTGGGAAGAGTATCTCCCATTAGTTGAGTTTGCATACAACAACACATATCACTCTTCCCTTAAAATGGCACCTTTCGAGGCACTTTATGGAAGAAAGTGCAGAACCCCTGTTAGTTGGGATAGTATTGAGGATAGAGTGGTAATTGGACAAGAAATCCTCACTGAAATGGAACAGCAAGTTAAAATGATTCGTGAACGATTGAAAGAAGTAGCAGATAGGTAGAAGAGTTATGCTGACCTAAAGTGGGTTGATCGAAAATTTGAACTTGGTGAAAAGGTTTTTCTTCATGTTAAACCAAGAAAGAGTTCTATAACTTTTGGCAAGGCTGCCAAGTTATCATCTCATTATGTGGGACCTTTCGAAATTGTTGAAGTAATCAATCCTGTAGCTTACCAATTAGCATTACCGCCTACTTTGTCTCGCATGTATGATGTTTTCCATATTTCTTTGCTTAAGAAATACGTTTCAGACTTGTCACGTGTTTTAAATTGGAATTCCTTGCAGGTCCAAGACCCAGGAATAATCATGGTTAAACCCACACGAGTGCTGGAAACTCACCAATTACATTTGAGAAATCATGAAATACAGCAATGTAAGGTCCAGTGGGACCATTTTAATGAAGAAAGTGCAAATTGGGAAAATCTGGAAGAGATGAAAATTGATTTTCCCTTTCTTTTTGAACATAATGGAATCTGTTGACTGAAAATATATATATATATATATATAATTATGAATTTATCTTTTTCATGTCTTTATGTAAGCCAGCTCTGAGGAAAACATTATTCAGGTTGAATAAATTGTACCATGATACTGATTTCTGGAATTATTCAAGTTGGAAATAGTAATTTGTTTTGTGAACCAATGAATTGATTGACCTGAAGGTAAATCAAAGGATGTAATCATCGGGATGATGAATATTTTAGGAGGGAAGCATGTAACACTCTGAACTGTTGTTACTTTCTCCAAAACATTCAAGTATTGATAAATGATTTCTTCTGTATAAGGACATGTTCCTTTGGTTTTGGGAAGTCATGCTTGATATGGATTGTATCCTCTCTGCTCTTGAAGATCTTTGATTGAACCAGAATATGATTGGATGCTTTCATTTCTTTCATTCTTGCACTTGAGTTCAACCTGATTTCTGGATGAATTGTGGATTTATCCACCTTTATGACTCAGCCTTGGATCAGTTGCATTGATCCAAGGAATGTTTTAAGTTTATTCAGGATGAAAAAATTTTATTGACTTTACAAAACTTTCAAAGTATGACTGAGCTTTGAATGATCAAATCCGGAGGTTAACTCAGGCTGATCATGATAAATGGAATTTGGTTCCAGATATCGTAACATCAGGAAAGGCCTGGACCTTAAGCCAGGTAAGATGTTTATGTTTTATATCTTAAGCTTAATTTATTGATGCCTAATGGAATCCTTTACAGGAATGTTTTATCCTGTATGGACTCTAACACTGATTGGTCCTATTTTGGGGACCTAGACTAGATTCGTTAAGGTTAATAGTCTTAACCTAAACTATAACCTTATGGTTAAAACAATTGCTAATCTAACCTAGCCCTAAACTATGAGCTTAATACTCAAGGGTTAACTACACCTAGCGCTATGGAAGTGAGACTAATGTCTTATCCTATGATTTAACCTAAGTCACTAACCTATCTTAACTAATGCTAAGAAGGGAGGGGGACCTAAGAAGGGTCGCGAGTCATGGGCGGTGGTTTCCATGGCATTTAAGAGGGGGATAAGGTTGAAGGACTTGGAATGCTGTCAGGTTTGGCGGAGGATAAAAACTGCTAATATAACCTGACGTGGCAGTATCTCCAAGGATGGGAATGTTTGTTTATTTTTTTGTGGCGATCACCAACTTTGGTAGTCGGTGGCAATGGAAAATAGGTGGGAGAATGGAAGTAAATGCAATTAATGAGCTTTGGTTCCCGAGCGCGGATTGCTTGGGAAGGCATGCAAGTGGAATTTTGTTTGGTTGTTTTGTTTTCCATGCATTCCGTTTTTCGCTCTGCTTGAGCACTGGTTCTTCGAACCAGCCGTCTACTCTTCGTTGCATGGCAACTTTTAGAGTTTCTAGCTTACTTCTCTGTCAGGGAAAATATATAAGGCATGGAGGTAACAATATATTGTTGTTTAATCTTTTGTGGAAGAAGAAGAGAAGGTGCGAGCACATTCAGAGGTCTTCTTCGAATTTTTAAGCGACACTATCAGGCATGATAGGCCCTAACTTTTAAAAATCTTCTTTCCTTTAAATGCTTTCATTAGAACAACTCTGTTCAGATGATTTTTGTACAGTTGGCCTGGCTGGTAGCAATGTATTGGTTTTCTTCTTTTCTTGTTGATTTAGGAATCCCTGGTTATACGTAGACCCTGATGAAATCTACTTCTTTTATCTTCTCTCCTTGTTGTGATTACAATATGGGTTCAACTTCTATAGAAGTGTTTTTTTGTGATTACAATATGGGTTTGACTTCTGTAGAAGTGTTTATGTGATTACTTCGTCTTGACTGTAGAATTGTGATTACAATCTGACTTCTGATAGAAGTGTTTTCTGTGATTACAATATGGGTTTAAAGAATCTGTACTGTTGTGAAGTGTTTTTTTGTGAATACTATATGGGTATCGACTTCTGTAAACATGTTTTATGTCTCTTTGTCTGACTGAGGTATTGAGTTTCCAAACTGGTACCATGATAGACGTCGTGCTTGATGATTTTGTGTTTGAAGAATACCAAGGAATGAACTGTTGTGTCAAATTTGGTTGGTTTATTTGATTGTTGCTTAGTTGTATGAGCTCTACTATTACTTGGCAGCTTCAAGTGAATATAAAGTTGGATTGTGGTGAAACTGTTAGTTCCTTCTATAAAGCTCGACTGGTTCAGTCGCATGAGTAGGAAATATGTTTGAATACTAAGCCTGTACCTTTGTTTGAAAAGGGTCTGGATGTTTCTATGATTATAGGTTCTGTAAGTAATGAAATATTTGGTGTAGCTGTTGTTTTCTTTACGATTTTACTTGGATAATTGGAACACAGTTGTGACCGAGAGAAAACTTACTTTGATGAACTCTGTCCCCTAACAATTTGTGGGTGATCCTAGATCTGCATGAATGGAAATTAGGTTTTATATTTGGAAGGGAATGGACTGTGTTTGATGTTACCTAAAGTGACCTTGAAATCTATCATTAGAATTCATCTATTAACACTGGAAGTGCTATTTTTTTTGGTATCCTTGAACGTAACAACAAACTATCCAGTGTAATGGCTAGAAATAATTAGTTTAATCTATTGGTAAGTAATGATAACAGTTACCCTAACTCTTAGTCTAAAATGATTCGAGTCCTGGGTGAAGTGTAGACTGTTTATTTGGATCAGGATTGTGGACTGGTATTTGAACGTATATGTATATCGTTTGTAACAATCTGTGGCTTTTGTTTAATGTGCAATTGCAAGACCCTAGGGATCTAAGGGCAACCTTTTAAACAGTTCTACCTGATTGGAGCTAATGGTAAACTTAGGTGTTGATTTTCTTGCCTTCTCTTTTTCCCTGATTGAATTTAAGATTTTTATATATGCATTACTCCTAGAAAGTTGGTGTAGTCCTGAACTTGTTTGAAATGGAGGTCTGATTTCCCTCTGTTTCTCTCTCTTAGTTGTAAAGTATAAGTTGATATAGGATTTTTGGAATACGAAGGTATTCTCTCCCTTTCTGGAAATTATGAATGCTCCCTTCTTTTGAATCTCTATAAGAACTCTACAGTATGGGTTTAAGATGAATAGACTGTTAAATTTAGGAGGAAAGAGTGGCAAGTGCTGAATCTTAACAGAAGTCTCCTTTCCTTCTCTTTAGCGATATTATTACCCTGATCGAGAAATTCGGTTATTATCTTCTAGTATAAAAGTAGTATGGTAGTAAAAGTTTGAATACTTATCAATGCTTATGAATTGATACAAAAAGTTTAGAGGATATCCGTTAGTTGAACTTTCTTGAGGCAGTAATCTGTTTTTGCTTGAATTGTTTATATGCAAATCTGTTGGTTACATGCCTTGATAAGATTTCATTCCTTGAATAGAGTAATTACATTAGGATTGATACTGTTCTTGGTTTTTGGATGGCTAGATATTTATGATTCATTTTGTTTCTTCTTATTCTCTAATATAAGATGAACCATCTGAAAAGATTTGAGTTGAAATGGTGGCTATAATATGAGTTATGTTATAAAGTCATATTAGAATGGTAGAAAGATAATTGGCGTGATTCATGTTTATGGATTTGATGTAATGATTTCATTTAAACAGGTTGTTTAATGGAAACATTTGGTGGAATGCAATTGTTTTAAGAATTAGTGCTTATCATGCTCAGTTCACTGAACTGACCCGTGCTAGCAATTTTTGCAGATGGTCATCGTAAGTGGTAAAGGCACGCAGATCTGATATGATGCACAGATTGTTTAATCTGATTTTTATGATGAATTCCAACATGATCTCTCTAATTGTACTATAGGAAGAAAGTTACTCTTTTGCTGATGATTATTGTATTAAAATATGCCGAAGTGCATAAGTTGTAATTGTATGGCTTGGAAATAAATGAAATGAGGAATTGTTACTTACGTGGCTGCATTTTTATTTGTTGAATTGAACTTCTTATGTCTGACTGAATGAGAGTACATTCTTATTATTAAAAGCCATGGGGTCTAGATGGATTCCCTAAGTAAGCCTTGTAAAAATTATGTGACTGAATACTTCATGTTTGGCTAGTAATTCTTATATATTATGAATAAGGCTAAATTGGAAATTAGACCACTGCATTTTTAGGGAAGTTGAGGTTAAACTATGCCCTGATATGTAGCTAAAACAGGAAGAGTATTCTATTACTCCCTAACAATGATCTAAGTCAAGGCAATGTAATTGATGGTTTTAAATCACCATGTCTTAATAGCAATAAGTCTGATATATTTCAGTCTTCGGAGTTGATATAAACCCTTACGGGTTTAGTTAGCTTCCTTATGAGAGAACATAGGGCTGTTGTCCTTTTATGAGGAATCAAGGATTATTAGGAACCGATGGACACCTTGACGAGGTCTCAAATCTTATTAAACTTCTCTCTGTGAAATTGAACTTAATTACGTAAGGCAACTCAAAGGTGTGGAACCCTGGGTTGGGGAAAAGGCTACCCAGTTAGGTGGTCCTGTAATTCTAATTGAACTCCTTATAGTAATGAAGTTATGTAAATCTAAGTATTGTAGGATGTTGACACATGTCAACTGCAACCTTTGAGAAGATTAGGATCTTCTCGAGGATACAACAATGCAGGTGACGTATGGCAACACCCTTTTGCATTGATCGTTAAGATTTACACCCGAAACTTGATCTAGATTTTCCTTTGGGACTGGTTAGGACCATAGACAGGTTATGAGGTAGCCCTTTGGGACTCAGGGTACCTTGACACATGGGGTTAACAGTGGTTGATCCTGTATGTCAGCTTACCCTAGTCTCCAAGTATTGTAGGATGTTGACACATGCATCCTTATAACATGAGGTATGATATTACACCCCGATTTACACCTGAAACTTGGATTTCCTTTGGGACTGGTTGACCAAACAGGTTATGGGACAAGGTACCTTGACTGACAGAAGTCAGCTTATAAAGGGCATCCTTATCTATATAACATCAGAGTGAAACTGGGGTGAAGGATGTATTAACATCGGATTGACGTATTCTGGATTGAGTATGCCGTCAAGGAATATAAGACATGATTAGTATGTTTCAAATCTTTGGCCAAAGTATCGCAAGCGGCTGATTGCATTGTCCTATGTCACCTAGTCTAAGGGACGTGATGCCGATGAATAATGGTAACAATTATTCAGATAGGTTCCTTGGACAAAGCATTCTGAAATCCCTAGATTAGGGAAGAGAACCACAAGAGTGAAGTGTTCAGATGAAAATGCCAACTCTATGATACACATGAATAGATCGGTAGTTCACCGAGTCATGGAATGAATAGATCGGTGGTACACCGAGTCATTACAGCTGCATATGGTTATCTGTTATAAGAATGATTGTTATGATATGTGAGTTCTAAATTATGTATTTAGAACTAGAAAAACTAATAATAAAAAAAAAAATCTTGTTCTAATGTACTAAAATGAGGATGTTACATGGGAAACTAAACCCTTGATATTATTTTCCATGTTATGCCTCATGGACTTAGTTACAATATTGTTCTAGTGTGTCCTTAGATACACACATGAACATTGATCCATCCATTCTACATGCTTCTCTCAAATACACCTATTAAGTGGTTATACATACTTGACTTGATGATCCCGCACTCCTTTAGGTATTTTTTTACAACATATAATGTTGACGTGTATACTCCTTACACACAACCATAGTATATTGCTCCTACTAGAATATCCATACTAAGTTCTAGTGTTCCTACTCAGGTATCCACACCAAATTATATCACTCAGACTCGAATATCCATACCAAATTCTATTTCTCATACTCAAATATGCATACCATAGTCTATTGTTCATATTCGAATATCCATACCACTGTTTATTACTCCTACTCGAATATCCATACCAAATTTTGTTCTTGTTAGTCAAAAATCCATACCAAAGTCTATTGATCCCACTTAAATATTCATACCAAAGCATACACGTACTTCATTCCACCAGTATAAGATTAGCTATAAGTATTTACAACAACACAAATTCACTAAAAAGGGGGTTGGTTTCCATGCACAAAGTATTTGTGAGCTCGGTACATTTCCTACCACTGTCACATGACAAGCTATTGTCTACAGCCCTCATATAATACATAACACTTCTTCCACTAATGTCTTCACCCATGCTTCAAATCCTTTTATCTTTCTCCATGTATCATTATTGGACATTAATTTAAATACAACCAATTATTATGACTAATTTTATAAAAAGAAAGCAATATGTTGTACCAAAACTAATTCACAAGAATACATATTTGGAATCCAAAGTGAGAATACATCCTTTATCGATTTAATCATGTCATTTTATAAATTACCACTAATATTTTTTATTTTCCAACCCCTTCTTAAATACCTAAGTGCATATGAGGATCTCA
This sequence comes from Taxus chinensis, assembly GCA_019776745.2. Taxonomy (NCBI): domain Eukaryota; kingdom Viridiplantae; phylum Streptophyta; class Pinopsida; order Cupressales; family Taxaceae; genus Taxus; species Taxus chinensis. The sequence continues at coordinate 373,690,051 of CM034157.1, forward strand.
CTTCTTTCACAAAAATAGGTTTCCATGCATGCTCTTGTGTACTTTGGTGAAGGAGACACCTTTTTCATTTCTGTTAATATTTCTAATGTTACGCATCTAATGTTTTCTTTATTTTGGATATATTTTTAGTTCCCACACCATTGTTTTTAGTCAAAAATCACCTTCGGCGACCCTTTCTTTAGTTTTTTTCCATTGTAGACATGTCTCACAGATGAAGAGCCTCGTATTCTTCATGTTATTGATTCTATCCTGGAAGGTGGCTTTACAGTCACTCAAAATTTGCATTTTGTTTCACAATCATTATTTTTCTAGTATTTAGGTGGAGTTAAAATTATATAGATAATACATTTGAACCTAATAATTATAATAAAATTCAAATAATTAAATATTAAACAAACACAATAAAATATTAATAATAAACAAAGAATGTGTAAATAAATAAATAAATAAAAATATAGTAATTAAGTTGTAAATAGACAAAGTATATTAAATTAAATAAAAATGAAGAAAAATCGATAAAATAACTAAAATGAAATTTAATAAATAATTATGCTTTGCGGACATTCATGGGACTGTGTCAAATTTGACGGCTTAAATGATAGTTTTACTATTTTTAACAATTTTGCTTTTGCTATTTTTAACAATTTTGTTTTTTTATTTTTAACAATTTTGCATGTTTTCCTATTTTTAAACTTTATTTTATAGCTTTTGCATGCATTACCTTTTAAAAATTTTGCTATATTGCACCATTCAAGTGTCATGGAAATTGTAACGAAGACCTGTTTTTTCTTGTAAATGGTTAAAGTTACAAGATGATATTTTCTCAACTACCCTACACAGACTTAGCCCTTGATCAAGTGTCCTCCAACGTGTGTATTGTTAAATTGCCTCCTCTTTATTTCTTGCATTAATTCTTCTTACCAGTAGTTGTTTCTTACCCCTGTTAGGCTTTCCTTTGTCCTACACTTTTCTATTCTAAATTAATTTGTTAGCTAGGGTTAAGTTGGTGTTGATAAATTTAATTGTGAAGAGGGTAGGAAGAATTGTTGGCATTGCTTTGTATTGCAGTTTGTGTATTCTGTACAATTATACAAAGATTAGAATACCCCATATTAGTAAAAAGCAATAAGAGTCAGTGAAACACAATAGTTGAAAACACCTACAACATCCACAGAAAATCAAATTCTAAATTGACTATCAAAACATCCTCAAAAATGAATTTACCATCAACATCGGCAACTCTTGCCATCTGAAGTGCATCAGAATTTTCCAGGTATACATTGGCGGGTGAAACAACTAGAATGATACATGTTTCGTGTTTGATATATGACATAATCATTGTTCTAAACATGAAAGATAATAATTAGGAGGGTAGTCATATCTGCTCACTCTATTTTTAGCACCATGATTTCCAGGGTCAGAGGATAGACACATGTGAAAGAGTTCCAATAAAATAATTCTTAGCCTTTCAAGAAAACATTAGCTTGGAGGGTTGCATGGAGTGAGGTTTACAGCGAGGGATATAAATGAGTCTAAATCCTGAGCATTCATAGCTTCAAAATGAGGTTCCATCTATTGATCTGATATTGGTTCCAGATTCTATTCTATTCCTGATTGATCATTTTTTGTGCACCTCACCTTTTCTATCAAGAATCAACTTGATTCAAGTCCTGATTTTTCATCTAGCACTTGCTCACAAATTTTTATTTGAAAAAATGTGATAAGTTTCAATAAAATTAAAGCAAATTTGAATACGGGGTGAGTTGTACATCTTTAGAAGCATGTGTTGATGCCCCATGTGGATTGTGGGCACATTTGATTATTTTCCTTCATTTAATATCAACCTGAGTTAAGGAGATTGCGAGGAAAAGAGGTGCATGCAAAAAGAATGGGAAAATTTAAAATTTTTGTAAATAAACAAGTATTTGATTTGATTAGATATTGTAGGTTAGAGATTGATTGGTTCAAAATATGAATCTACAATGTACATATCCATTTTTCTTCATAACATTATGATTTTACTCATCGTGTAGGATGTCCCACAGAATTATGTTTACCATGTAATCATAAAACAACAGGTTTCCAGGTGGAGAAATGAATATCCATGCAAACTCACAAGATTCCTATGCTTGATGCTTCTAACATGTTTCCAGCTCAGTTCCAACTTCATGCAAGTTATTTGTGGGTAGTGATTGTGCAGTCTCTTTATAACAATATGATTACAATTCTTTAGAACACATTTATAAACAATGCTTGTAACACCATAGCCATAATCATTTTACTCATCGTGTAGGATGTCCCACAGAAATTTGTTTACCATGTAATCATAAAACAAGAAGGTTTCCAGGTGGAGAAATGAATATCCATGCAGACTCATAAGATTCCTATGCTTGATGCTTCCAACTGTTTCGAGCTCAATTCCAACTTCATGCAAGCTTTGTGGGTAGTGACTGTGCAGTCTCTTTATAGCAATTCGATTACAATTCTTTAGAACACATTTATAAACAGTGCTTGTAACACCATAGCCAATTATATATTTCTCATTTATATTTTCTCTGATTCTCATTATGTCATCATACATGTGAAGAGCCATGTCCATAAATCATTATGCCAATGGTGCAAGGTTTAAGACCATAATTGTTCGTTATGTTTATTTTCTTTATGTACGAATAAGAATTTTCTTCATGAATCAAACCTTTAAAGAAGTGGTTTCATATTCTACACTTAACAAATTCAATGACACATTATTTGCAATAATGTCTATTGTGTGTAAACGTGCCAAATATGGAGATATATCAATGAGATCACATTTGCATTGTACAAAAGCAAGGTATCAAACCACTCATTTTAGAAAATCTCAACAAATGCATTGGAAATTTCTTTATAATTGTGTCTCCATAAAAATACTTTAGTTTTAATTCACTTCAAGTGTAATCATTGTCCTGCCTTAGAATTTCCATTCTATTTTCTGAAGATAATAAACTGGTGCAAGTTTCGGAACATTTCAAATAAATTGCATGTAATATTGCAGCCCATATGAAACATGAATCTATGAGTCAACAAACGTGTTCAATTTTTCCTTTAGGTATAGTTTCAAGCTTTTATGTAAACAATTCAACAACAAGCATTTTTAATGTGTTTCTTCTTAATTTCCTTTATATAATTCTCACTTGTTTTATGTAAACCAACAAGACCATTTTTAATGTTTTCCTCATTAATGAACAAATACATTGGTAAAATGTCAAGACAGTTCATAAATTTTTATTATTTTCATGAAAGCTTTTTACTTAATAATATTGCTTTTTTGCACATATTGAATTTGTAAATGTTAGTTCATTTTTGTGCTTTTTAGATAAATATAAAGAACAAGGAAGCAAACATTTAAATGTTGAATTGCTTACAAATTCATGCTTTCCAGAAAAAAAACAATTTCATCTTTGACTACAGTACAATTTACATTTTCCATTACATTTGTAATATCAACTCCGACTATCTGAGCATTTTTAGTTACCATGGAAATAACTTTGACACAAAATTTCTCAACTTGATCCATTTGGTTCATTATGACCCCATATTTCAAATACTTCATTGTCATTTCCCTAAGGAATTCTCAACATGGAATCATACAAAATGTGTTGATCCTTTTAGATAGAAAACATTTTCTCCAATTCTACACTCCTAACCAAAAAATCACATTTTGAAGGATCTTTCATGTGTGATTATGGACAAATCTTACACGTTGAATACACAATTGAATGATGATTCATCTCCTATGTGATTACCATGTATTTGCAGATAATTAATTCATGCCATTTCATTTGATGTGAAAAGCAGACACAATTTCATGTTAACTATCATTGTGCAATATTTTCCACACCACCATCTTACCACAACCTTTGTCTTAACTAAAAATAGCTTTGATACCATACTGCACCATATTGGAACACTAGACAACAAATTCTCTCCACTAAAATTGATAATTAGAAATCATGGCACATGAAAATCATTTAAAATAATAAAATTAAGCATATCTCCCTTGCCTCTCCTTCTTGTACCGGTCTTATTAAACATTATAATGAGAAAACCAATGTAGGAAAATAGGTGCAGATTGAATCATCTATTCATGTGGTCTCAGAGGTTAAAACCCTGAAGGCAACATAAAAACCCTTTGCAATTGTATCACTAAAACAATATAGATATATGTTCTTGATTGATCTAAATGAATTTTATTCGAGCCCAAAGGGAAAAATCTGATCAATTTACCAATTTTGAGATTTACAGCTTTCCCACACTCAAATCGCATGGGTGTTGAATGCTGGAAACAGATACAATCATTCCTATCGGATGAAATTGGGAAATTACCTAATGTACAAAGCATGTGTACAGTCCTCTTCAATGCAATGATCTTGGAGCCAACCTTTCCTATAACCTTTTCATTTTGCGGAAACATTAGGAACAATATTTTGGCAACACTGATTCAGGAACTCTACCAAAGTAAAGTTTGCACTCCTTGAATGCAAACTTCTCTTTTACAGTGTGTTTGTTTTCTGTTATCCAAAAATTACTTTTCCTTTAATGTTTGCACATTTGAGTGTTATACCTAGACTCAAATGGTTTACTTTTGACCTGTTCAGGATGCACCACATTTAAGTATTCAATGCAATAAGTACATGTTTCGCCAAAAGAAACTCCCACATACCTGGTTGTTGAAGGCAATTAAATTCTAGTCACCCAATCCTTATGAAAAGTAAAGTTGATACAATAAGAGAAGCAAATTATGATCATTTACAAAGTTTAATTTTAACAAAATAATCAATGTTATTGAAATTTATGGGTTGACAGGCATACATAAATCATGTTATAGAACAATCACATACATTGTTGTATGTCCTCAATGTACCATGAATTTTACCTTTATTTGTTGTCAAATTTGATAGATACAATGGCCCATGTTGGGATCCCTCTAACCCTGTTACATATTGAATACCCCCTATTTCGAGAGGGAATGAAGACAATTTCCGCTTAAAATGGCATCATGCAATTAACAATCCACAAGTCCAAGGGACTTAATTATGCATAGAGAAACTTTCGACAAGAACCAATGAAAGGAATGTAAATCTTGGACAGCTTGGATTTGAAACACTTTTGACATGTCAAACTTTCTCCAGAGTTGCCTCTTGCAAATTGTGCATTTCACCTCCTTTTTCATTCGAAAGGTACTCAAAAATGGCGCACGTAGCAACACTTGGAGCAAGAAGAAAGGAGGAAGCAAGACTAGTATCACTCAACCCTTCGTAAATAGTACACTCTACTTTGATAGCGCCTCCGCTACTACTTTACTCAACACTTCTTCTATCCTAGACGCCATTTCTGTTCAAGGGGTATCAAATGTACTCATGTTTACCGGAAATAAAATTACCCTCAAAAGGCTACCATTCATGATATAATTCTTCTCATGTTAAGTTCAAATAAAATAGTCTGCAAAATGATACCACTCATGATATGAGATTTGTAAATGTATATGTACGAATTTGTAACAACTTTGAAATGAAGAGATGAAACCTTTAAATGAAGTGGTTCGTTTATATATATACAATTACAAAATTACACTTTTCAACATACATGTTCGATTTTTCCTTTTTATTGTTGCTCGTTTCTTTATGTTAACCAACAACAACACATTTTTAATGTCTTCATCTGCACACAAATACCTAGAATTTTAAAATGCCGAGAAAGAACCATGCAATTTATAGTTGTTTCCATCCAAAGCTTTGTACATTATATCACTTTTTTGCATTTTGAATAGTTTTAAGGGTTAGACCTCATGTTTGCGCTTTTTAAATGAAGTGACTCATCTATATTTCTACACATACAAAATCAATCACCCATAGTTTAAACAAACACAACTACAAAAGTAAAAACTATCCCTATAACACAAATAACATATACCATTTTTTGTTTGCAAAATGCCTCAAAGAAATGTGGTCTCATGGAATGCTATGATTGTAAGATATGCACAAAATAGCTCTAACAATGATGCTCTCAAACTCGTTGAGGTAATAAAGAAATTTGGAATGTACCATAACCATTTCAGATTTGTTTATATATAATTGCATATTCTGTCTCATTTTAGTTTCATGGAGAGATAATATGTTAAAGCACTTAGTCATTCTTTCAATCTACTTTGACAACAACACTTCACATTCACTACATTCTTGAGAGTGAGTATTAGCAAACTTACATGTCTCACTTGCATTTGTATTCAATTATTACACAACTAACTATTATCTAACATCCCTTCTAATGTATTTCGCAACATTTGTTTTGGCTTTAATAGAAAATCAATATTGTCAATCACACCCCTTATCAACATCAACTACAAAAGTAATAATTGTCTTTCTAAATCTAATATAATCTTCTAGATTAGGTAGACTATGATAGGATCCTTTTATTGAATTACCTCATTAAAAAAGGTTCCCTAGGATACACTAAGTCAAACACCATAACCTTTGTGCCTATTCTAGGTAGATTAGCTAGCAGATCTGTCCATGCCTAAATTAAGATCTTAAGATCATCTATAAAATCTCTAGCCTAGAAAAAATCAAAGATCTTTGGACATTCTACAAATGCCGTGATTTTATCAATTAAATCTGCCATTTAATCATGTTAGATATGAAGATGATCTCGTTTCTAGTTTTGAGTTTTTTTCTTATTTAGAGGGGAATGTTTGAATTTAATTGTCTCACCTTTACTGGAAGTAATAGTCTTTATCAATATTTGGGTTTAGCTGACATAGTTGGTTATTGGGAAGTTTCAAAGATTTAATTTAATATCTCTCATCCATCCACTGCACATGGATACTCTCCAACCATATGGTTTAGAATGAATGTGTAGGAAAAAGGGTAGTGTTCTATTCAAAACTTACGGGTGTCTTTTAGGTTCAAACCAACTCATTCCTTAAAATGGTCACCGAAGTAGTGCATTTTATATGCAAATGACATTGGGTTTAGAATGTTTTATTGATAAAAAGTAGCAATTTTATTATCGTGTCATCTATGAACACTTTATATTATACCATTGTATGTTTGTTCGTATATAAAATTCTTCACAAACTCCCGAGCATAGTTTGTTAGAGCCCAATTTACTCCAAAAATTAGCTTCTTGTCTTACTCTACTGGATCGGCATTTGTTTTGTGTTGTCAGGTTATTAGTTATTGGGTCAAAATTGTAAATCCAATGCATCTGTTTAGCCTAATGAACATCATCAATGAAAAATCTGGGAGCATCTGTCAAGCAACACAAATGGTTTGATAAGGATTCATTAAATACAAGTGAAGCTTCATGATAAAATGCCACGGTTGAGCTAGCGGCATGATACATAAAATAGGTCAGAGGCAATGGAGGATGGAGGGCACATCATCGTAATTTTTTTACGTCCTTGAAAGACTCTCAGTCCAACTCATGAGTTGTACATTGGCTGCTGAAATTGGTGGCAGTTCTCTTGTTTCACTTGTATGGTGTTGTTACATAATAAATTAGGGTGTGGGTCTACCAAATTCCCTTGCTATTGATTAACAAATGCTAATTGTGGAGAGTGTAAATTACTTAGAGCCACGTTACCCTACCTTGTCAGCTACACACATGGTTTTCTCACCTTAAATTTGGATTCATCTTCTACTACTTAGTAGTTACCCTTTCATGATATGTTATACTTCTAACATCGATTAGATGGTGAAAGCTTACGGTTTCATTGGAAGTGAAAGCATGGAACTGCTGAGTTCACGTATGTAGGTGATTTTCCCTATGGAACTTGTTTGATCATTTTGGTCATCAGGTATACTCACTATGGTGAAGTAGATATGGTCATGTAAAAGCAAGATCTCAGACAGTGAGATAGCTATGGCTATCTGAATTGGTGACATTGACCTAAATGTATGCAGAGGCTATACGACCCCTTTTAATTTACGTTGAAAGTTAATAAAACGTGTTTTTGGTGACTTGCAAAACACCCCTCTGAATCCCAAAATGGGAAATTTGAGTTGTGAGTGTGTTCCCTATCATTTGGGTTGTCGTATCAAACCTTAGAATGCCCTCGAAGGACCATTTGTGCACTTTTCGTCACCTCTCTAGCAACCCCATTAACCCTTTTTTAGCTTTGGGAAGTTATGTTGAACAATTCTCATAGTATAGAATTGGATTTGGCTTCCCGTTTTGGGCTTGGGTAAAGAAATGGATATCAACCTCCATAGACCTCTAGTATTTATACATGAAATATAGGAGTAGTCAACTCCTAATTATATGTATACATTTTGTAGAAGAAATAATATGCAAGGGGGGTTTGTATTTCATGCAATCTGTTTGGCTTCCCCTTTTCTAACTAGCCTAACATACCGACCTACTTGGGCTCTAGAAACATAGCTCACTAGTGAAAAGCTTATTTTCCTTATCCTCTAAGTTTGATCAACTCTGGGTGGAGCTAGGCACACTATATACTAGATTGTATATGAATTTCCTTATGGTATGTTCACCCATTGAAAATCAGTTTTTGAATGTGGTTTCTTAGCCCTCAAGTTAAAATAGTATATTTTAACATACTAGTAGGAAAATGTGAAAGAATGTTATAGGACCCTCTTCAGGTTAATTAACTATACGAGTAAAGTATATTCCCTCTTGTAAATGAAATTCTGGAAATCTCTAATCATGTTTCCATTGTGTATCTAAGTTAACCTTAATTGTGAGGAAAATGTTGATTTCTCTCTCTGGCTCTCTATCCCTACCTAGAATCTAATAAGATGAAATGAGTATGAATGTACCTCTATCTTATAATCTATATTATAGTTTTAAGTCATTATAATGAGCATTTAGTAAATGTTAACCCTATGAAAACATGAATTATGCTATATTTTGGGTAGATGATATGTCAGCAGATTGTGTTGACCATGTGTTGGTTATTGGTACAAGGATAAAAACAAAATGAAGTGTTACTGGTGATTCCATAATAGCATGTTATTTGGAACAATGTAATAGTATAATATATATCAACAATAGTGTTATTTATAGAAATGTTAATTATTTTTTTATTAATGGAAAATAGTTTTTATGGGACTATACCCAGTTATAAGGAAGGCTCAACAGCCAGATCAAACATGAAAACAACATCAAAAAAAGGATCAGAATCCAGATAATATATAAAGTCCAACAGTAACCCAAACAGTAGCTACTAGGAAAAAGCAAAACATAGAAATAACTGTAATTAAGCAGCCAAAAAACAACATACTATCTGAAACAGAGCAACAACTAAAATGACACCAGCCAGACCAAGGGGTGTTATTTCTTGGAGGCCCTTTCAATCCTTGATTTGATTGTGTGCAAAGAAGTGAACAACGCCAGAGTGGTAGTGTGCATTGGATCATTCACGTTCAAGTTTGAGATAGCCTGGTTTCTTTCCTTCTCAGTCCCCCAAATGGCTTCAGGGATCCCGCTCAACATAGAAATGCTTCTAACCTGCTTCTCCAAAAACTCACTAATGGCATTGAAAATGGCCATATTATGGTCATGTATGTCCTTGGCCCTCCCCAATCTATTGTCCAATGAGTTAAAAATTTTGTAAATATCCTCAGTCTGATCAATTTCAATACCTGCATCATCATTTAACTTTCTTTTCCCCTTCTGCTTGGTTAAATGATGCAGCTCTTTCTTGATATTCTCAACCTCTTTTTCCAATAAGTCCAGTCTGAGAGGAGTATTATCCCTCTCATACTGCAAGGTACTATCCTGACCAACATTGCTAATGTGTAAAATATTTTGAACAACTTCCATTTCTTTGTTGCTTCTTAGAACACGGGCAGAGGGAGGAGAGGCCACTTTGTTGAATTTGGGGTTCTTAGATTTGGTGACTCTGGCCTTGGAAGAGTTGGCCGGGTTGTTAGAGGGATCAGAGTGGATGGGAATGAGTGGGTCACTGGGGGATGGAGGAATGGCTGGGAATTTGGAGAGGTAGAGTTTGTGCAGGAGGAAGATGAGACCCTGGTGAAGGGGGATGGCCCTGGTATGTTTCTGGAATTTGAGAATGGAACGTTCAAGTGAATTCAATAGGTAATGTGGGAAACAAACTGTAAATTTTCTCCTAAAGTGGTTGAGGAAGACCAAGTGCTTGGTAGGAACAGTGACATACCGCCCTTCTAGGGAAATGAATCGAACCATCATTTTAGTAACATCATCATAGGGTTTCAGAATGGAGCTTACCTTAATGCCCACCACAATAAAGATGATCTCCTCCCCTTCTTCAGAAAACTTCTTTGCTTCTACATTTTTGTCGACCCATTTTCTAAAGAACTGACAACCATCCAAATCGAGACCAGTCACCTCAGCAATCAGCTCCTCATTTATCAACACATGATGACCCCCATACTTTACCTTCCTATCCTTCCAATCCATGGAAAAATGCACTGAAATGTTTTGGTCATGGCCCTGGATTTTTTTATGAAGTTGGAAACACCCCCCTTTTTTAGAAGATTCCAAAGCTCCAGGTTGTCCTTCCACGCGAGATCACATCTAGGTTCCAATTGGCACAGAGCACCCCCCATCTTCTTCCCTCTGTAGTTTCTGTGATTTCTCTACTTGAAACCACCCTTAGAAGCTTTGTTTATGATATGACTAACCTATTTTTTGAAAATCCAACCACAAGTTCAAGAATCATGTGAAATTTTATGACCATAATTAGTATTACTTCTCTCACATGTGTGATCTGTCTTGTACTTTGAAGCCCACACAATCTCATTATAAATCCTACACAATGTGTGAGTGTCCATGTTTATCTTTATTAATACCATTTTGTACCTCCTTGGGGGTGTATTTCTCATTATCCCAATAGGTGATATTGTTGTTGGTGCCATAATTAGCCAAGGTGTCTGCCACCTTGTTTCCCTCCCTATAAGTATGCTCAATTTTGATATTTTTGAAAGTGTGGCAGATATTAATGGATTCCTCAATGAAATATTTGATAGTCCAACTAGGGGGATGAATCTTATTAAGATGATTGATAATATTTAAGGAGTCCCCTTCCACAATGATGTTTTGGATGTTATAATCCTTAGCAAGCCTCAGCCCCCAAAGAGTTGCTAAGGCTTCTGCATAATGATTAGTCTGATTACCCATTTTACCAGCATAAGCAACAACTAAGCAGCCTTTATGATCCCAAATTACCCCTCCACCAGCAGCTGCCCCTGGGTTTCCCTTGGAGGCTCCATCAAAGTTAAGTTTGTACCAAAAAGTTGGAGGAGGGATCCAATGGATTGAATGACCGGTGTATCAATGTTTGGAGTTCTCCATTTTTGCACATTTGCATCACCAATCTTCCAGTTGGAAAGAATAAATTCTTCATCTTTAGGATACTTCTTATTCTTGGGAGGTTTGAATCTCTCTATATCATCTTTAATAGCATTAGCAATCTTAACAAATTTTTCTTGCAATACTGGTTACTATTTCTAAAAATGATGTCATTTCTATCTTTCCAAATCCTCTAGATAACATGGGGCATAACCAGTTTCCAAAGTCTTCTGACAACACAATGCTTAAAAGGAGGATCCCACTGGATCCAAAATTGGAGAAAATCCTTTGGCACTGTCCAATAAATATTGAACTTAGAGAAAGCATAACTCCAGATCATTGAAGCATATTCACAGTGAACCAAGAGATGCTTGATGTCCTCAGCCTCTTTTTTGCATAAGCAACACATGTTTGGCATTATAAATCCTCTCTTAATTAGGTTGTCATTTGTGAGAATTCTTCCTCTGAGGACAAGCCAAAAGAAAAAATTGATTTTAGGGGTTAGTTCTGTCATCCAAATCCTGCTCCATTTGAAATCACTATGAATGTTTTCAAAATAAGAATTATAACCAGATTTGACAGTATACTCTCCATCACTTGAGTTGTTCCAAACAAGTTCATCCTTAGCTTCAATTTGGTTCAGGGGTATGATTTCCAGCTACTCCTATAGGGAGGAGATTATGGAGTTTAGATCAGTCCTTTCCACCATAAGTTATTTCCATCTCTTTCTATTACCATCCATTTCCATGTAATCTTGGACTTTTGTTCCATATTTTTTCTCTAGAATGTCTTTGACTACACCAAATATTTCATTTAGTCATGAATTAGACTAGTTATCTTCCCAAAATTTAATATCCTTGCCATTTCCCACTTTCCATTTACTACCTTGTTTGATGAAATTTCTGATTTGAATCAAGTTATTCCAGAAAATGGAACCTTGAGGGAGTTGTTCATCATGAAGGAAAGAAATAGTTGTTTGCTGAACAAGATACTTAGCCTTAATTAAATCAATCCAAGGTTGTTCCTTCGAGAGCATTCTCTAGCCCATTTTGCAATTAAGGCCACATTCATTTTTTAATATCCTTTATGCCAAGCCCACCAATTATTTTAGGAGTACAAACTTGATCCCAAGCCACCAAGTGATATCTGAATTTTTCCTCCATTCCCTGCCATAAGAAGTGTTTTTGGATCCTTTCAATTTTATCCCTAAAGACAGAGGGAATATTATAAAGAGACATAATATAAATAGGAATATTTTGGAGAGTGCTTTTAATAAGAAAACATTTTCCAGCACTGGATAGAATGGCCCCTTTCCAACTAGCCATTTTCTTTTGGAATCTTTCCAGTAAATCATTCCATACTTTGATAGAGATTTTTTTTGTACCAAGAGGGAGACCCAGATAAGTAGTGGGTAAGGAATTAATTTTGCACCCCATAATTTTAGCAATTTTTTTTTGTCTATCCATAGGAGTGTTAAAGAAGAAAATGGAACTCTTATCAAAATTTATCTCTTTCCCAGAAGCAGCCTCATAGATTTTCATAATAGACTTAATAGCCTTAGCTTCAAGTATAGAGGCCATCAACAGAAGAATTGTGTCATCCGCAAATTGCTAGTGTGAAGTTGTTTGGTTTGTAGAAGTAGGCTTAGTTACTTTAAGAAGTCCTTCTTTAACTGCTTTGGAGATTTCCTCCTATAAATTATGATTGTGCATTTGGAAATTTTGTGGGATGCTTTATTTAAGGTATAGGGCCACTTTGGGACATGTGAGACATAAGGTCTAAGCAACATAATTGTTTAGTTGTGTTAAGGCTAGGCATGCAAGGATAAACAATTAACATACTTAGTATCATATGGGTAAATAGGAAATATAATTTGCAACACTGGTGGTTGATTATACAAGCTTTGGCTAACCGTAAAGTGAATGGGTTTTCATAAGTTATCACCTGAAGAGAATCTGGTTTTAAATCTTATACAACCCTTTTTAAGCCGACACATGAGTGGACCAAAGGGGTTTAGGTGACAAAGATAGGAGTTGTTTTTGAAATATATCTTAGAGGATTTGGGTTATGGATGAATTTCATACCATATTATATTTATCAATTTGGTTTGTTATAGTAGGAAATTAAACGTTCATTTTGGATAATAGTAAACTTGTAATTAAAACATAGTCTTTGAAAGTGTATTCATGAGATGTGATTCTAGGAGAGAGGTTAAATTCAAAGCTTCTATAACTTTATTATACCATATTTTTTTGTGGGAATTGAATATAAGTTTATCCATGTAATATTGGTCATTCGAGAAACATGAAATTTTAATAGAGAAAAAAAAGAAACTCGGACGTGTAAACGTTAATATGAACCCAACCAATTATTAAAGTATATATATATCCTTTAAACTATATACCTCTTCCCTCTTGATTTCATACTAGTTCCTATTACGTAAAGGAAAGTATAATTTGAAGCCAAGTAAGCATGTTATGAAGAAATGAATCGTTAGGACAATAATTGGTAGACTCATGTGTGTTTAAATGTTTCTATTAATAATCATGCTATATAAATTATTTGTGATAAGTGAAACATGAAAAATAAAATGGAACCATCATAGGTAAAATGTTAAATGAAATAAGGAAAAGACAATCTAGTTTTAAGAGGAATGAAAGTTTACATGTTAAGTGTTCTTTAAATAATTAAGGCCAAATGATCAATCCATGTGTTATGACTATGAGTTGGTAAATAATAAGCATGAGTTATAATGGAGGGATAAGGGGCCTATCAAAGTTGATTTGGTGTGTATACCTTGGAGGAACCTAATGCTACCAAATGCTAGACAGGATTCCTTCTTGGAGTGATAAGGGGTAGTTACAATGATGACCTCTCCTCATTATAAGCCTCTTAGGTAGGCTTGGGAATGTTTTTTGTCTTTCCTTGTGATGCCAATTATTTCTCATCTTGTGGTACATGTGTGCCATTGCCCATGTTAGTATAAATGTATTTTGTGATGATGAGTTATCCTAAATGATCCCATGTGGGGTCATGTATCAAGTAATGTAAGAAAAAAAAATATTTCAGTACTATTATTGTTGTATTTGTGTGTTGAATATGTGGGCATTACATTTGGTATCAGAGCAAGGTTTCAAGTCTCAAACCACTAGAGAGAACCTAAAACTTAACAATGGAACATGAACTATGATGTGAGCTATTTGATATTATCTATATGTGCTTTGAGAAATCATGGGATACCTATCAAAGTTAAAAGCATATTGTTATGTGGGAGTACTTGTAGTGAGTAAATAAATTCATGTTTTATCGTATATGTGTCATATTGTGTAGTGTCAGTGTTTTTGTGAGAAAGGTGTTCATAACATAATGTGAATTCACACCATTAGGTCACTTTATGTGTTATGTAAATATTGTATAGTGTTGTTTATCATAATTTTATTTTCCGAGTCAAGATCAATGTCAGACAAGGCCCAATGCCCATATCAGGATGCTAAGATGTACACTTGATGCCTGAAGAGATCCGATGTGATTATGATGTCACATATTTTATTATATATTTTGTGAGCTGAGGCTCAATATCTAAGTGTTAGCAAATTTATGAGTACCCTTTTGGTGGCTGTATAAGGCCACATGGTGATCATGATGTGATATTTCTCTATATGTATTTTATTCTAAATTTAACTTTTTTTTGCTTCTTTTTTTGGAACCAGCAATTTTTTTATTAAACTTTTGGTTGAGTTATTACTTGTAATTTTGGGCATTTAATTTGATTTTTACACTAACATGATTTTTTTGATAATTGATAAAAGTTTTCGTAGGGGCCCTACCCTGTTACAATAAGGATATTAAATCCAGATATGACAATAAACATTTCAGGTATCAAGACTAAACAACACACCAAACACAACTAAAGCATACAACATAAAAGCAGCCCAAAACTGGTCATAATATAGTTTAGAAATAGTCCAGAACCAGAAAATAACCAAGCAAATTCTAATAACAGAGAAAAAGAGATAAAAATAAACACTAGATCAACATTTACTTTCTACATTTTCCATTGAGGCCTCTTATGTTAATAGAATGAGGTTTTTTGTTCCCTTTTTGATCCAATGTTGATTGTCTCCTTGTTGTTATTTATTTTTCTATGATTCTTCTTTTCTCCTCTTTGTTTGATTTCTTTCCTCTAGTGATGCAACATCATACATTTACTTTGGAGTTCTTAGGAGTCCTAGAGGATGATGCTTCTTGAGTCTTACCTTTCCATTTAATAGGATTTTCTATGAACTCCTCCATACTTAGTCCTTAGCATACCTCTACTTATTTTTCAACATTTTCCTCTGTATCTACTTTTGTCTCTTATTTCTATTAAATTTCTTCTTGGGTCTATTATGAAACAATCCTTGTATCTTCATGAATCAGTTCATTTAACTCATCTCTATCCTCTTGGGTCTCTTCCTCTTTCTTCTCATATTGATATTTAGGTTCCTCTTGAGATGTCTCGATCTTGATCTCCTTCTCTTTTATTTCTATGTAAGAGAAGCTCCTCAAGCTAAGTTTGCACTAACATGATGATTTTCAAACTAACTATGGCTAATTAGTCATTTACTTTACTTAGATTAAAAGTTGAATTTGAGTTGATTTTTTTCCCTTGAGTTTTAAATTTATCTTATCACTCGACCCAATGCAATTGAATTTGATGCCACTTGGAAATTTTGTTATTTACTTTACATGTTGGTTCTAATGTTGTTTTGTGTTGTAATAAGGACATGGGTTCACCATGGACTAGTGGTACATATGGGCCTCCTTTGTTGTATAGGGGTACATCCCAAGGAGTTATAGACAATTGGTGTGGTTGTCAAACTATAGGTTATTATGTCACTTGGGTTAGAGGTTCTTAGACACTGTGTTCTTATGTCCATAGGGTGAATGGTCTCTTTAGTGGAGAGAAAAGAAAAAATTGTATTCTTTTTGTTTTTATGGAGGTGGTAGCCGATGTTTGATACTTAAAAGATATTTTTATTTGGAGTTAGATACCTATTGTATTTTATTATAATGTGGTGTGCATGTCATTTTGATTGTTATTTTTGATGTTGGAATTTATTTGCTCATATGTATGTTATGTTGGTTGTTCTATGTCTAGCCTCTTTGGGTGTAGAGAAAAGTAAAAGTTATCCTTTATGTTGTTTTGGTGGAATTGGTGGTCTATGCTTGATACTTGGGAGATATTATTATTTAAAGTTATTTGGGAGGTTTATGGAGTTGTTTGGAAGGCTTATGAAGTTGTTTTTACAAGGTTTGTGGAGTCTAAAATTTGGGAGGCTTATGGAGATTGGGAGGTATATGGATTTGGTAATTATAATTTATGAGTACTCACATGAGTATTGTTATGTTTGGTGATGTTTAGGATTGATGCTTCTCATTGACGATATGATGTTTTATCTCATCTCTACGTTGTGTATTTACAATTATGGTTTTGAGTTACATAAAACCTATATATGTGTATTTATTTGAATTCCTTGTTATATTAAGATCTTGGTATGAGTACTATTTTCATCGGAGGGCATGTGTGTGTTGAGTAATATGTTATGTGGACTACATGTTTCTTTCAATGGTTGGGTTCGTGGTCGTGTACTAGGTTACAGTCGTGAAAGAGTGTGATAAGGTATATTGTGGGTCCTTAGTGTTGTGTTTCATCTTTGTGTTGCATCATTATGTCATGTTTGGTTAGGCACCCTATGAAAATAAACCAAATTAAAAATCCCTAAGAATGAAAACATTATGAGATTTGAATAAAATAAATTGTATGTTCTAAAATAAAACTACCAATATTCATATAACATTAAGAAATTGTCACAACTTGCCTTTTATCCTTTTAGTCACAATTTAGCAATAGAGTTCTCATCCGTAGACAGGTTTTCTTATTTTTGACTTCCTATATTAATTATCATTGTAGCCTTAGAGTTATGTCATATCAAGGATGATGTTCTTATATGGGGAGGGGGATGTATTGCCCACACTAGTGTTCTAAGTCAGAAATTGCCTTCGTTGGAAATTGATTTAGTTTTTTTCCATTGTAGATGTGTCTCATAGATGAAGATACTTGTATTCTTCATGTTGTCAATTCCATCTTTAAAAGTGCCTTTGCATTCACTCAGCTAAAATGTAAATAAGAGCCTAATCTGAATGCATAGATTGCAGTAAATGAATAAAAATTAAGTACAACAAAATAAATACCCAAAAACTAAGAAATAAATAATGAAACCTAATTGCAAAGAGGGTAAAAATCCTTAGTTGATTCGTAGATTTCTGGAGAATGCAAAGTTGATAAAACAAAAAAGGAAGCAATGACCATCACACTGGAGCTCAGAAAAATGTAGAATTGGAGGAACATAGCTAGACTGGGGCACCTGGAGAGGGACAATGGCACCCGTGGGTGCCCTAAACCTGTTTCTGGGTGCCTGGGTCTGCGAAATGCTCAGAAAACCTCCTCTGAGGTGTCACAAGGTGTTCACCTTTAGTCACCTTTGATCACTCTGAGGTTGCACCAAGATCGTCGAGGTCGCTAGAAACCTGCAATGAAGAATGAACCTACAAAACCCTCAAATAGACATCAAATCCCAAAAAAGAAAGATGCAAAATGAGGGGTCAAATTGTCCTCAGCTGTCACAATGGTGAACTTATGACTGAGCATTGCACTACATCTCAGACCCAATGTAGTTTTGTGTGTGTGTGGAATTGTGCCCTAGGTTTCTCTTGTGTGTGTCACACTTGGATAGTGAGCAAGTAGCTAGATGTAGAATGTAGTAAATGTGTGCATGGAATAGAATGAACTTCCCTCCTATGAAGTGTGATGTAGAAAACCAGCCCTTGTGTCCCTTGTGATGGAGCTAGATGGATGCAATGGAGCTCTTAGATGCCTTGATGGATGCAACCTTAGGTGGTGATAGCTAATGCTTAGTGCTTGGTCCTTTATTATGATCACATAACTTTATATTTATATGATTCCTTTGCTTGAATTTTGTAATTAACCCCAAAAAGGCTGACTACCAAAAAGATAAGATGCTCAAATGGCTAGAAAGGACCCAAAAAGTGTGAGTAAAGTACAAAGAGGACAGGGGCACCCAGAGGGGATGAGGGCACCTGGCACTTGGCATGTCTTGGCTGGGTGCTGGTGTCCAGGATGACAAATGTCAAAGAGTAAAAAGGTAGACTGAGCAAGTAAGGGTGTAAGACCAAAAGTAGCAATAGAAAGCAAAGAAAGGTGGCCAAAGACATGGGTTAATTAGTACTTTTCTTACTTAGGAATCATATGAATAGTAGTATGTAATCAGGACTAGATAATTACCCAAAGTGTGTGATTTTGTGTCTACATTTTCCCCCACTTTATGTTGGTGAGTGGAAATCTTGGTAACATAAAGTAGATAGAGATGTGTACCTGATAACCATGTAGATTGATGATGAAAGCATGTTGAGGGACTAGACAAAGCGTGGAGTGATAAAAATGTGAAGTGTGGATGCTAAGGAGGAGAAAGTGCAAAAAGTGATGAAAATGAACCTAGGGTGGAAACACATGTGTAGATGTCATGATGTACTTGTTGATTGATGTTGTTGTGTGTGTGTGATGTTGTTATTGTTGATGTTGACTACTACTTCCCATATGGATGGACCTGCAAAAGAGAAGCCGAACAAGTAGTCAAATACACATGTATATGATAAAAATATGTAAAAAAAGTGTGTAAGGAAAGTAGTAAAAATGTTGAAAGTGTGAAAAAGGAACATGTGCACCTGATCCATGATGAGGAAAGAGTGTAGAAAGGATCCTATAGATGATGTCAATGCGAAAGTTTTTTGGGTGATCTCATGCCAATGAAATGGAAGAAGTGTAGGGAGAATAGTCTGGTGTCATCCTCCAACCTTTAACTACTTCCCGCAATGTAGAACACCACTGCAGATGGTGTGTATAAACACATGTGCTAAGGACTATCTGCCCTGTAAAATCCATTGTGTATGGAGTTCTGTAGACTGTGTTGAACTACCAATCATTGTGTAATTACCCCCTAGTTTCAGGCATCTAGGAAAGGTCATTGTGTAAGGACCCAAGCATCTGTTGTGCTAAGGACCCTGATTTTGAGCCCTGTCTGAAACTGAAAAATTGTGTTGTACCGGTACCATGTTTGTTGTATAACATTGTATGGGGTGACTGATTCACCCAAATGATGCCCCCCTCATTTAGGGTGCATGCAACATTGTTGAAGGACTATGTGGCCGAAAAGAGGACCAACCATTGTGTTGAAATTGTGCCCTGTACAGGGGGAAGGGAATGTGCTTGGTAGAAACCAAGGCACATGCAAACAAGTGGCTAGGAGATAAGTGTTAGTACAAGTGAAGACAAACATGCATGTATAAGATGAAATGTAAGCTAAGAAGACAATGTGTAAGCTAAGATGTAAGTAAACACACAAGAAGACAATGTAGATTGTGAAAAGTGGGTTGCAAACATGGGACACCACTCATGATGTCGCAAGACAATCAAGGCCATAATGGCCATAAAGCAATCAAAGAACAAAGAAAACATAGGGCAAAAATCCCACAAACAATGACAAACAAAGGCAAACAATGTATCAGACAACCATGGAAGAAAATAGTCCTGCAAAACAAATGTTGCACATGAAGCACCCATTAGCATGTTAGAAAGATAAAAAGTATGTCAAAGCATGTATAATCTGATAAAGTAGTGTGCTATGAAACAAAATGAAACAATAACACTTGTAATGTATGAAAGTGGATGCCCCCAGGAGCCTCTATGGGACTGGTAATAGGTACTGTGCCAAGCATCCATGTTGTGTGTAATAGATCTGTAAAATTTGTGATCACAACTAGAAAGCAAGTGAACGTGCATGTGTGTATGATAAAGATAATGACATACAAGATATCTATCTAGCATGTGTAATAAGATGAACATGTAACAAGTAAATGTAAGCAAGAGTAAATGCAACCAAGATATGCAGTATGTTGTGGATGAGATGGAATGGAATGCAGTGTGAATGATAGGAGAAACATGCCCCCCAAGTGGATGTGTATGTATGTATGCAATGAGGTTCATTTATTTATGCCCCATCAACAGTAAAAAATGAACCGTAAATGAGAGGGAATCATTTGGAAATGGTTGATGATGTATTATGTGTAGAAAAATTGTTGTGAATGTGAGAATGTTGATGTGTGAGATGACAAGATGATATATTGAATGATGTGAAATGATGTTAGAATGTTGATGATATGTAAAGTATGATCACTAATATATGATGTTGTAGAAAAAAGCTATATCAAAAATGTGATTTAGCCATAAAGTGTATATCACAAAATATAATGTGATGAAATCTAGAAAGTGATGATGATGTAGCAAAAGTGTATATGATGGAAAAAATGGAATAGATGAATAGAAAATGATGATGATATGTGACAAAAAGCTGTATATGTATGTATAAATGAGGTATGTAATGTATGAAGTCAAGAATGAACATGTAAAATGAAGTTGCACATGTATGGATGAATGATGTGATATGTAGAAAGGTATAGTGAATTGATGAGGGTTGATTATGAAGATATGATGTAGATATATCAAATGTAACATAGGGATGGATCTAAAAATTTGATAGTGTATGAATAATAAAGTGTATATCATGAAAGTGTGAAGAATATCATTAGTAGATTTGCACATATGTGAAAAGAGGATTGAATGAGTGAATGTGAAGTGTGAAAGTGATGATGAGCTAGGTATATGATATTTAGAATGTATGGACCCTGTGTGATAGTTGAGTATGAACCATTAGACTAGAGTATGTCAGGTAGTGAGTGTATTCATATAAGTAGTATGTGAAATAGGATGTGTGCAATGTGTGGTAAGCATGATATGTTTATGTAAGATGTAGTAAAATGTGATGTGTGTATGTAATGTGTGCAAAAGATATGTAATGTGTGTGTGAAAAAGATGTGAAAATGTAAAAATGTAGAATAATGTATGTGTAGAATGTGTGTGATGTATATGTATAAACAAAGTGGATGATGCATAATGAGATGAAGATGATGTAGTATGTAATGTATGTGTGATGATGTGTGAAGATGTGTGTGTATGTGCATGTGTGTAGTGTGTGAGGTTCATGTGTATAGGATGCCCTCAATAGTCAAGTGTGAACCATAGCACAAGAGTGTGTCATAGGGAAATGATGATATGAGGGTGATGTGAAGATGAAGATGTATATGCTAAAGTGTAGGTGTGAAATGATGTGAATATAAGACATGTGTTGATGCTAGGGGGAGTAATAAGTGTAATGCCCCCCAAGTGTGTGTTGATGAATGAGCTATCCGATAAAAGTAAAGGATGAAGGTCCTCTACCCAATTGTGGTGATGAAGGTGTGTGACCATGCTCTAAGAGTGGTGGTATATGAGATAGACATTGTGTAGGTGAGTGAAGTCTATATGCATGTGACTGATGAGTATATGGTGGGAACCTTGGTGTAACAAAATGTGTAGGTGATGGAGACCTATGTGAAGCAGAATGTGGAGGTGATGGACACCTATGTGGAATAAAATGAGGTGGTGAGTGTGTCTAGATGTAGGAGATGTCCTAGCGATGGACCTAGACTGATGTATTGAACTAGCAGAGTGATGAGACCATATAGGTTGTGTGAGAGTAGGTGAGCTAGGAGAAGATTGTGCTTTAGGTTCTAGAGGTTGTGATGTACTAGATGGACTAGGTGATGCATTGGAAACCGTGAGAGGAGATTGTGACCATGGAGTAGATGGAGGCACACCATTGATAGAAATGACTTGATTGTTGTGAATGAATTTTAGATGCAAATGATTCATGGAGATGATAGACTTAGACCTATGAATCCAATTGAGGCCTAAGAGCATGTCACACCCTTCGACTGTTTGTCCCACAAGGAAGGGCACCAACATAGTAAGAGGACCAACTGTAATGTGAAGTTTGACAACACCATAGGAATTGTTCATTGGATATGAAATTTGTGAAAGTGGATAGCCAATAGCAACAAGAAGTGGAATAGAACACACACTGATGGGCCATGATGGATCAACCTTGGTGTTATTGATAGGGATAGATCTGATAGAGGCACTAATGTGTAAGTGATTAGAAGAAAATGTCACATGATAATCATGGTCAGAGAAAGAAATGATTGGAGGAGACATCTATATTAGCAACTAAGAAATCAAGAGCCCCTGATGCAGGAGGAGGCACTGCGTGATATGTATGATTAGCTGAGGAGTCAATCAGTTTCTTGTCATGTTTTGGAAGTGGATTGTTAAATATCTTGAGCTTATGATTTTCATTGATAGGTGCAGAATTCGTAGGCTCTGGAAGCTCAATTTTATTATTGTCGATCAGATCTTGAATGAGATTTCAAAGTTTGAAACAATGATCTGTAGAATTCCCTACGCATTGATGATAGTCACAATGGAATTTTTCATCATAATTATGACCTTTTGGATGAGATGGATCTAATTGGAGAGGAGGAGGAAGTGTGATGAGATTAATTTTGACAAGTTGTGGAAGTAAAATATGTGGAAGGACAGTTAACTTTGTGTATGTATCCTGAGGCAGTTGTAATTAAAGCTCTTTGGTGGTAGTACCACATTGACAGTGATTTTTGTGTCAGTTAGTTTGGTTTGATGGTTTGAATGTTGACTTACTTTGAAAATGTGTAGAAGATGATGCTTTCTCTTGATATTTAAGCTTTCCTATAGATAAGAGATTAGTTTCATGAAGCTTAAGAGTATGACATAGTTGATCAAATGAGGGAGATGTCTCAAAGAGAACACTCTCCTGGAGAGGTGGTAATAGACTTTGAATGAATAATTCCTGAAGCTCAGAGTCCGCAAGCACATTTGACATCTTAGCTAAGTTGTTTTTGTATCGCAAGACATAATCTGCTAAGTGTTCATTAGATCCTTGTTTAAGTTGTGTGAGTTGAGCATAGGAGATCTTAGAGCCGATGTTGATAGAGAAGTGAGTGAGAAAAGCATCGGCCAGATGCGTGAAAGATGTTACCGAGTGGACAGGTAGGTCATAGAACCAACACATCACATAATCATGGAGACTATGGGGGAAGATTTTAGCCAAGAGGATATGATCATCCACAAAATCTAGACAAGCCACATGGAATGCTCAGAGATGCTCTTGTGGGTCACCATGCCCATTAAAAATGGGAAGCTTGGGGGTGATGAAATTAGGAGGAAGTGAGTAAGTGGAGATGGTGGGTGTGAATGGAGTGTGTAGTAATAAAGTGGAATCCAAAGATGGAGACACATGAGAAGTAGCCTATTGTAATTGACAAATTTGTGCTTGGAGGTCTTGATAGAGGGAGGCTAAATCTTGAGTGCCAGTGGAAGAAACTTGCCATGTGTGAGAAACAAGAGGTGGAGTGAAGTGGTTAGTGGGAGTAGGGATAGAAATGGGGACAATAGAAATGGGAGGAAGAGTAGAAGTAGGTGGTTGAGTAGCAATGGAAGCAGAGATGGTAGCAGAAACAGTAAGCTCCGCTAGATTGGTGGCCTCCTCATGAGCAACATATAAGAGCAAGTCTAGATCTTGGGGATGCTCAGTGATATGATCATTAAGGGATTTAAGATGGTCTTCAGTAAATTCACCATAAGATTGAGCCATAGTGATGAGAGTATAAGAGTTCTAAATGGAAGGTGGATTCGAAGATGGGTTCACCAAAATGATTAAGCTAATATGTGGAAATATGAGCCTAATCTGAATGTTATATTAGAAGTAAATGAATAATAAATTAAGTACAACAAATAAATACCCAAGAAAACTAAGCAATAAATAATGAAACCCTAATTGCAAAGAGAGGGTAAGAAGCCTTAGTTGATTCACAGAATTCTGGAGAATTCACAGAAGTGAAGACCAAAAAATGAGAAGCACTAAGTGTCACACAGAGCCATGGAAAATGTAGATCTGGAGGAACAGGCTGGACTGGGGCTGGAGAGAGACAGGGGTGCCCATGGGCACCCTAGACCTGTTTCTGGGTGCCTGGGTCTATGGAAATGCTCAGAAAACCTCCTCTGAGGTGTCACAAGGTGTTCCTTTAGTCACCTTTGATCACTCTGAGGTCACACCAAGATCATCGAGGTCACTGAAACCTGCAATGAAGAATGAACTTGCAAAACCCTCAAATAGACATCAAATCCTAAAAAAGAAAGATGCAAAATGAGGGGTCAGACTGTCCTCAGTTGTCACAATGGTGAACTTATGACTGAGTGTTGCACTACATCTCAGACCCAATGTAGTTCTATGTGTGTGTGTGTGGAATTGTGCCCTAGGTTTCTCTTGTGTGTGTCGCACTTGGATAGCGAGCAAGTAGCTAGATGTAGAATGTAATAAATGTGTGCATGGAATAGAATGAACTTCCCTCCTATGAAGTGTGATGCAGAAAACTAGCCCTTGTGTCCCTTGTGATGGAGCTAGATGGATGCAATGGAGCTCTTAGATGCCTTGATGGATGCAACCTTAGGTGGTGATAGCTAATGCTTAGTGCTTGGTCCTTTATTATGATCACATAACTTTATATTTATATGATTCCCTTTCTTGAATTTCATAATTAACCCTGAAAAGGCTGACTACCAAAAAGATAAGATGCTCAAATGGCTAGAAAGGACCCAAAAAGTGTGAGTAAAGTACAAAGAGGATAGGGGGAACCCAGAGGGGATGAGGGTGCCTGCGCTGGTGTCCTGGCTGGGTGCTGGTGTCTAGGATGAAAAATGTTGAAGAGTAAAAAGGAAGACTGAGCAAGTAAGGGTGTAAGACTGAAAGTAGCAATAGAAAGCAAAGAAAGGTGGTCAAAGACATGGGTTAATTAGTACTTTTCTTACTTAGGAATCATATGAATAGTAGTATGTAATCAGGACTAGATAATTACCCAAAAGTATGTCAACCAAAAATGTGGTAGTGCTAAAAAAGATAGCAATGAAACATGGAGCGAGAGAGAGTAGCCATGATATGATAAGTGAGGTTCATGGAGGCATTGTACCCTCAACATTCAAGCATGAACCATAGAACAAGAGTGTATCATTGGGTGGTGACAGTATGATTCGTGTACTAAAGATGTGAAAGTATGTAGAAATGTTGACCATGAAGCACAAAGCAAAAGTAGATGATGTGAGGTTCATTTAAGATTTTCCCCCTCAATAGTCGAGTATGAACTATGGAACTAGAGTGTCTTATCAAGAAATGAAGGTAAAGTGTGTGATAGAGATTAGATGTTAGGAAAGATTTACTGTGAAACATAGAGTGTGATGTGTAGTAGATAAGATACGAGTAAATGATATAGATAGCCAAGAGTGATCAAGGGGAGAGAGTGTGATGCCCCCCAAGTGTGCAAGCAAGGTTCATTTAATACCCTCAACAATCATGTATGAACCTTAAGAACACGAGTGTGTCATCCGATGCTAAAATTATTGTATGTGATTGGTAGATTATGTAGTAGCAACATTTTGTTGTATAAATAAGAAGAAGTAATGGTCTACAAAAAAAGTGAGGAGGAGGTAGGATGATGAATTAATCTAAAAGTAATTAAACCTTAATTTTAGAGTAACTTTACTGTACCTAAGGATATACAAATTATAATATACAAAAATGTACAAAGAACAAACATTCAATGATATGAAACCCTAAGCAAAAGAAAGAGGAACATGACTTAGCTGATTTCCGTGCAATCTGGAGATGATTCAATCTAGATAATTGATGTAATAGGCTAAGAACAATGTTGAATCAAGGCTCGGTGAGGATTCTAGAAGTCAGAACTATGTAGGGAATAGAAGCATCCCAACGGGAGAACAGGAGTGCAACTCGAGTGCTAATGACTGATTCTGGGTGTTAGTGACTGCTGTAGATACTTAGGATCCAGTATTTTTCTGGGTTGGATGTAGCTTCACTTGTTGACTCAATATGTTTGTCTACTATGATTTTTTCTGTTAGGGTTATTGGTAACACCTGTAACCTACAAAACAAACCCTAGATATCTGCACTATGCTCCACAAACCACATGAGACCTATAATAAAAAAGATGTAATATGTCTAGAGTTATACTAACCCCGACGAGTCACCTAGATAAGTGAACTTTGTACCGAGCACTGCACTACATTTTAGACTCCACGTAGTTCTTATGTGCTTGTGTGTGTAATTATGCCCAAGGATGCCCTTGTTTGAAAGTTGTATTATGATAGTGTGGATAGATATAGATTACTACCAAGTATGTAAGATGTGTGTAATGGAATAAAATGAACTTCCCCTCCTATGTTGTGTATATAGATTGATACAACCCTTGTCCCTTGATATGAGATGTGTTGGATGGATGCCTTGTATATGTTCTTGTGCCTTTGATGAAAGTCTTAATTGATGATAGATAATGAATATAGTACTTGGCCCCTTTATTTGAGATCAATGACTATGTATATATATGATTACCTTGTTTGAATTTCGTAACTGACAACTAAAAGGCTGGCTCAAAGAGTTACAAGATTCCCAAGAGGTGGAAAGGACCCAAAAGATTAAGAAGAAGGAAAATAAGGTCAAGAGTTCCTAGAAGGGACACAAGCACCTGGGCACTGCTGTCCTATCTAGTCACTAGTGTCTAGAGTTATTGAAATATAAATTAGTTAAGTGTTGATAGAGATGTAAGGTA
This sequence comes from Taxus chinensis, assembly GCA_019776745.2. NCBI lineage: Eukaryota > Viridiplantae > Streptophyta > Pinopsida > Cupressales > Taxaceae > Taxus > Taxus chinensis. The sequence goes on from CM034157.1 coordinate 373,717,087, forward strand.
TGTAAGCCCAGTAAAGTGTAAAAGATAAAGTAATCAAAGAACCAAAAGTAGTTTTCAACCACTAGTTTTAGTACTTAAGAATCATATAGACATTGGTATGCTTTTAGGACCTAGAAATGTACCCAAGTGCGTAGATTTTTTGTCTACATCTACCCCCACTTTATGTTTTTGAGTGAATACTTGACAACATAAAGTAGATAGAAGATAATGTACCTTGTAAACTTGAAGAGAAGTGTAGTGATAACATGTCAAGTGGATAAGTAACATGAAGTGATCGTGATGTGAAGCGTGGTAACTAGTTGAAAGGGAGGTAGACCCTAGGGGTGAAGTCATATGTGTAATAGCGTGTTGTTGGAGCTTGTACCTTGTTCAATGTGACTGCTTCTTATAAGGACAAACCTACAAAAGAAAAGCAAGAGATTAGTTAAAGTCTCATATATGAAAAATCAGAGTAACATGTGAATAAGTATGCAAAAGTAGTAAGAAGTAGCACACGAGGAAAGAGTGCACTGATGTATAAGATAGTAAAGGATAGAAAGTTGTCTCTATTTTTTTTGGAGATGTTGTTAGACAATAATGTGAGCCAATTTTGATCTAAAGGTGAGTTTTTGGGTGATCTCACGCCTAACGAGTTTTTTGCATCTCATGCCAAGGGCAAGTTTTTTGGGCAATTATCACACCGAGTGAAGAGTGTTGGGGAGAGACTTATTTTTCTCCTTCCAGTCCATGATGCTTCCCAATAAGTGTAACTACAAATTGGCACATCGCGAGGGTTTTGTATTTATCCAATGTATTTAACTGAATAGTTTAAATCATTGTAATTGGAGTCAAGTGAATGATACTGTACAACTATATTGTAAACTGCTGGAAACTATGTTAATAAACTAAGAATACTATTTTTTCCAATCAGGACACTACGCCCATGAGGGACACAATATGCCCACCGTTCCGGTCTGTATACATGGGCAATAGTGTCTGATTATGTGTTTGTGAAAAAACCCAAGTCATTTCATGGAAAATTATGTGACTGTGTTCCTATGCTCAATTATATAATGGTGTTTATTTCTATTTACCTTTGAGTTGCTGGAAGGGTGATTTATTCACACCAATATTTATCCCCCTCGTTTCGGGTGCATGTGACAAATGTAGGTTCTAAATGATCCTAAAAGAGTAGGACCAAATACTTGATATGCATATCTGAGAGTTCCAAAGATACCTTACAGGGGGTACGAGATGTGCATGGTAGAAACCAAGGTACATGCAAACAAGATGGGCTAGGAAACATTTGTTAGTGTAACAAGAGCTAACATGCAATATCAAGACAATGTAACAATACATTATGAATTCAATTAGGGACTGCGCAAAAATGTAGGTTTCATACACGGGACATAGTCCTCACAATGTCACAAACAATCAGGGTTGTTAAGTGACCAAAGCAATGGCAACGAGATCAAACAAGACATGGGCATAGCCCATGAAACTAATATCAAACAAAAGGTGACAATATAACCATGGTTCTATAGAATCTCATGCAAATCAAATGCTACACATGAAGCAATTTTTAGCATGTTAGAGAGATAAATCGTATATCAAATTTTCGTGTATATGTTGCTATCAGCCTGAAAAGTAACATGACTAGTAATGAGAAGTAGTAAATAATGTAATGGTTTTAACAACCTGTGATGTGTAGAGTATGAAGTTCTAAAGGTAGATGCTTTCCCGTATCCTCAGAGGGATTGATGGTAAAGAGTAAATTTTAGTGGTGAATCATGCATCATGTAAGAATCTATGAATAGTTTTCATTCACCTTAAGATTACCATGAATGTGCTAATGTGTGTATAGGGTAGATAATGACATACTAAGTATCTAACTAGCATAGGTACAAAGTGTACATTTTAGACTAGTCTTAGTTCACAAGAACGTTTACAACCAATATGTTGACTTTGTTAATTCAAATCGTCATTAGCGAGATTGAAATTTGTAATGGGATTCACCTTCATATATAAAGTTCTTACAAATTTACAATTACAAATATCAAGTATACATTAAATTGTCTTAACAATTCTTGTACTCGTACTCGTGGTCCTATGGGCATTGATGATCAAGATCGACTGCATATCACAACCCTCAACAATTAAAGGTATTTTAACAATTAATATTTTATTCTATTTAAGCTACATATACTTTGCTCCCGGTCGGAAGCATACATTTATGCTAATGGTCAACAACATAAAAAATCCTACTGGATGGCGACATAAAAAATACTATTGGCCAATAGTATAAAAAATACCTTAGGTCGGTAGCATAAAAAAAGCTACTGACCGGTAGCATGAAAAAATGCTGACCAGTGAGGTTTATGGATGAATTTTACCCTCAGTGATGTCGTTGGAGGAAAAAAAGAGTATGGGAAATTTTTTGCTTGCGCCATATTTTGTGATGAAAATTTTCTCATTGAGACGATCATTTTAGCTGTTAACATAAAATATTTCAAAAAAAAATATTTTTCTCATACAAAACAGGCAAAATCTACATTTTTCACAAAAAATTCACTTTTTTTGAATTTTTGTTTGTGCCATATTTTCGTGAGGAAAAATTTCTCATGAAGACGATTGTTTTAATTGCTATTTTCAAAAAAATGATTTACAAAAATTACATATTTTGTGACCGACAACATATACTATCAACTGACAACATATATTGTTAGTCAACAATTGCTACCAGACGACACCATTATCAGATGATTTTCCAAACAATTTGAAACTAGTTTCCTTCAGATTCCCCTTAAATTTTGAAAGTCATTTTCACAGATTCGCTAAGTAATATCTTCGAGTTTTTTTAAGGAGGAAGTTTAAATAAAATATTAGCTTGATGGCTACCTTCGAGGGATCTGGCGTGGACTGAATAAGTTGTTATTCCTCTTATATTTTAGATGTGACTGGTAACTCTTTATTACTGAATACAATGATATCAAATTATTATGACCCTAATTAATTTAGACTACTTTCCATCATAAGTCACTGAGATTTCTCCCACCCACCAGGGTTTGGTTTTTATATTATAGAGTATTAGCCTACTGAATGAATATATGGCAATATGTAGATAAGATATGCATATATTCAAATATACAAACATGATATACATATATTTATTGTCACTGGAGTGTAAAAATATATTCGATGTAATGGAAAATGGGTTTTTTGTATTTACTAGTAAGATGAAGGAGGGTCAGTTATATTAGAAATGTTGATATATTTTGTCTAATTGGCGATTGACAATCATCCATTATTGATAGGAAATAAAAATCATCCATAGAAGATTAGAGATTGAAGATCATCAATCAAAAAATAAAAAGGTATAGAAGTAAATGAATTCTCAACTATCATGTAAACTTCATGTTGCCGACGAATAAAATTGGAGTGAGGTGTAAAAGAAAACTAGAATTGACTTTAGAAAATAGAAAAATTAAGTGGGGAAAAATAAATGAGTTTAGAGGAACGAAACACATGAGATGGGAAAAGTCTTGAAGAGGGCTACCTCCAATCAAAAAGGAAGAATATGGTAGGTCACAAATTCATAGTTCCAAAGATAGCTTGATAGGATGTGTTAATTAGGCCTGGTTTATAAAACTTCATCACTAAGGATGCGTATTTCAATGAAAATGATGTACACTAGTTTGTGGAAAATTACATCCCCATATGAAAGGAAAAATCCTTGGATGGAAAGTCAGAGGTGGCAGAATTCACCATTATAGTGTCTTACAAAGTAGCATTGCTACAAGCTACAGGAACTTTCCCAATGAAAGGTCATGATACAATCTATGGCATATTTTAAAGAAGGACAAAAAGTAGAGCATCTATTTAACAAGTGCTCTTAGGTGAGGAGGAAGTAGAGGGAATAACACCTATTCAATATTGTTATAGTGAAAATCTATCCTCTCCATGATGTGAGACTACTGATATGGTAATAAGATTATGTTTATCTTGACACCTTTTATACAAATTTTATTTTAGTACTAGGTACTGCATAATATATAATCTGAAAGTAAATTATGCAATAAAATTTTCATGTGACAAAAAATGAGGGAATGAAACAATAGACAGTGTGAGGAGATAATACACCCTTGTGTCATGTCTATTTAAATAGATCTTGAAAAATGAAAAATGAGGGAAGTGTTAAGCGAAAAATTTATCAAAAAACAAATATATTGAATAGTATTAGGGTGAATTAGGTGTTGGAAGAGGAGATATTGTTTATTAATAAATGAATAGAAGAAAAATACATTGTGATAGCCCCTTTATATGAAAGTAATGAACACATGTATATATTTGATTCCCTTGAAAATACTTTCAAATTGACAACCAAAAGTATGAATTATAGTGTTAGAAGAATGCATTTTTATCTCAATAATTATCCAAAATGGTAATAAAAAGGAAATTAATGTTATGCATGCCTAGGTGCTAGTGTCTGAGGTCATTGAAAGATAAATCAATTAAGTGCTAACATAGCTATAAGGTGTGTAAGGCCAGTAAAGTGCAAAATATAAAGCAATCAAAGAACCAAAAGTAGTTGTCAACCATTGTTTTCCTATTTAGGAATCATGTATATATTAGCATGCTTTAGGATCTATAAATGTACCCAGGTGCATAGATTTTGTCTCTATACTTCTAAGGAATTCATTTAGAGAGGAATGTTTCATTTTAGGATTTAAATTTAATTGTCTCGCCTTTGTTAACAAACCTCCTCCATGTGCCAAAGATAATAGATTTTAAATCTTAGTATGGGCACCCTGTAGAAGAGCGTGGTATTTTGCGCAGAGCTAACAAATTTGGTTTTACGAAGGGTGATATGTGTAAACTAGATCTATCATTCATCCACTAAGTAGGGATACTCTCTAACCATATGTATCAGCCATAAGTTCTAGAATGTGTGTCGGAAAACTTTTGACCAAGTCAAATCTCTTGAATGGACATGTAGGCAAAAGGGTAGTGTACTCTTGAATGAACATGTAAGCAAAAGGGCAGTGAACTAGTGCATTTTATATGAAAAGAACAAATGGTGGAGCATTTTTCTTGATAACAAATACAATTTTAATCTTTGGCCAAAACACAAAAGATATCTAAGTCCATAGTTTATCATTATATAACAACCTGAAATATTCTCGGGCACTATTTCAATTTAGTTTATACCATAAATTGGATTTTTGTCTCAATGTACTGGAGGGAATGTGTTTTCAATTATGGTGGATTATTTTTGGGTTAATGGTCAGCCAATGCATTTTTTGTCTATGATAGGCATCTAGGAAGATGTGTATTAAAAATGTGGGAGCCTTGTCAAGTCACATAAACTATTTGATAAAATTGCTTAAATAAATAAGGCCTTTTTAAATGCCACAGTTGTAATATACACATAAAATAAGTTTGTTGAAGAGGTTTGGGCCATACATGTAATGTTATTGCTTCCTTGGAAGACTCTCTACCCAACTCGTGAGTTGTGCATTGGTCGTTGAAATTGGTTCAGTTGTTGTGTTTCAAGGAGGGGTTGTTTATAGCATTGGTAATGGGTATGCTAAATGGGTCTGCCAAAATGGATTGGAGGTTTTCAACAAACGTTAATTGTGGAGTGTGCAAACCACTTGGAGCCACATTATCCCACCTCGTCAGCTACATGCATGGTTTTATCACCTTAAACTTACATAATTTCTATATTGGTAGTTTTCCTTTTTGCTATAATACCGTATTTCTAATAAAATTAAGGGCAAGCTTACAATTTAATCAAATAAAATGTAGTCTAAAATGATAAAAAATGGATTTTTCTTACACAGCTTGATTGATTGTTTTGATCATCAAGTGTACTCACAACCATAACCTAATACATTGTAAAACCATGGTATCAAAACTAGATATATGTGTCCGCTTGAATTAGTGAGATTGAGTAGAATATTCAACTAAATAACCCTTTTTGTTTACCTCGTAAGTTAATAAAAAACATGATTTTTGGTTACTCGTAAAACACCCCTCTGAATCCTTAAATGGGAAAATTGAGTTGTGATTGTGTTCCCTGTCATGTGGGGTGTCATATAAAACCTTAGAACGAACTCAAATGACCATTCGTGCACTTTTCATCACCTCTCTAGGAGCCTTGTTAACCCTTTTTACACCTTTGGGAAGTTCCTAAATATCAAAAGTTGGGTTTTATTTTGGCTTTTTATTTTGGCCCCGGCAAAAGAAATGGATATCAACCTTTGTATACCTCTAGCATTTATACATGAAAATAACTTGCAACCCTTAGTTCTACAGAAACACCTTACTAGTTAGTTTTGCGAGGGGGTTTTGTAGGCCTCTAGTCACTGGCTGACCAGGTAAAACTAGCCCAATTATGACTTATGGCTTTGGAAAAGTAGTCAGTATTTGTACCTTGTTTTCTAGTTCTAATTTTTATCAACTCTTGTGAATTCCTTGTACATAAGAGAGTGTACAGGAATTTCTTTGTGGTACGTTCAACCATCTGAAATCAGTTTTTAAATGTAGTTTCTTAGATCAAGGAATGTTTGGTATTCTCAAAAGGTCATCCAAATGTTATTTCACCACTCTTTCAAGCAAGGTATGTGTTTTAATTTTATGAATATTCATTCTTATTCAAGAAAATTTAGCATATGACTATTGATAATCTTAAGAAATATTGGGTGAGGTGACAAGCTTGTTGCTATTAGTTATGACTAATGTGTTGTGTAATTTTTCATCATGGTATGTATCTAGTTTAACTTGGAATTAAGATGGCCAATCATGTTGTTGCAAAGGTAATGTCATGAGATTTTGTTGTTAAGGAAGAGCTTCTAGGTGGATGAATGATGTTATGAGAAGGGTTAAGCCTTTGTTTGGAGATTTGGTATCTTGTATGCAAGAACTTTGTCTTCACATTCCAAAACATAGTATTCTTAGCTATATGGTTGTATCCTATTCTCCATGAAGGTATGTGTCTATGGTGTTGGAATTGATGGAAAATGGATTATAGGTTTCATAGGTGTCTCCATGAGGTGTAAATCAAGTTCAATCTTGAAGGTTGACTGGTAGTTTCCAATCTTGTAGTCATTTCAAGGTGTATTGGTGCATGAGGCAAGTAAGAAATGTGGTGTGGGTAAGCTCCAAAGTTGTTCAAATGTTGGTATGAGGTCTAAAATTGTTATTATGATGTGTAAAAGGCGTATAAGTGTATGTAAGAAAACACCAATGTTAGTTCATGTGAATTCATGGTTGAGTCAGGTCATTCTAGGCCTATTCCTAGACCTAGTGCATGGTACATGAGTGAGTAACATGAGATATGATGGATAGGTAAGTCTTGGTGAAGCATGAGAAATGTGTTATGAGGTTACATACATGTTTAGGAAGGATTATTAGGTCATATTCAGCTAGTTTAGTGCATTTATAAGGTCCTTGAGAAGCAAGATAATGAGAACAAGGCATGTAAAGATAGGTAAGTCATGGTGGTGAGAGATTTTAAGAGTTATTTGAGCATGGATGATATTTGGGACACTTGGAGGAGGTCATCATGGTGCTTCAAGTCAAATTTCAGGTCAAGGTTGTGAAGACAAAGCAATAAATTTTATTTTTGGAAAAACTAATTTCTAAGAAGGCAAAATCCAGCTCGAAGGTGAAGTTCATTTTCTCACCCACATGTTTGGGTTCTGTATGGGATCCTTAGGATTTGGGGGATGTTTTTTCATTGAGATAAGAGTGTTTTTCAAAAAGAATGAGTTGATTTGATCATCCCACATTTATGAACAATCATTAACAAGCTAAGTTGGTCTTAAACCCTAGTTAAACCCTCATAATAGAGTGATAGGAAGAAATGATTGATATATGTCTCAAATGTTATGGGAAAGACAAATTTGATGCATTATGGGTTATAGAGAATTCTCCAGGGCTCATTTTTGTGGTGATTTCATGTTCCAGTTATTTCAAGGAAGTAGGAGAAAAACCCTAGTTTTGTGGGGATTTGTTGTTTGAAGGATGACATGGAGGTTTCATGATGAGAATTGAATTGTTCCAGATACCTTTGGAATTTTTATAGATGTCCATGAAAATTTTCAGGTAGGTTTTTTATAGTGGATAAACCAAAGTTACAGGTCTCCAAAGTCACCCTACCGCTTTTGGCCTTAAGGGCTAAAGCCTAGTCATGGAGGTTTGACTTGAGTTGAGTCAATTTGCATGTTGTAGTAGAATTTTTGGTCATGGATAGATGTTGATATGATCTGGCATGATGTTTGTATCCTTAATTTTGATCAAATGAGGATTGTTTCATGTTCTCAATCCCTAATGGCCTAATCAACCCTATTAGGTCTCTCAAGAAGCCTTGTGGTTCAAATGTGTAAATGTGATTTTCTCCATGTGACATATGCATATGATGGCTGATAGTGGTGTGTTAGGTCTCCTTTGAAGTTTTCCAAGTGATTTTAGTTCTTGGAAGTTTCATTTGAGGTAGTTGAGCATGTTTCTCTCAAGACTAGTTCTTGAGCCCTTGTTGGTAGTTTTGACATGCTTCAGAGATTAAGTTAGTTGGAGGCCTTGTGATATGTTTTAGTGGATGAATTGAGTTGTTTAGATAGTAGATTAGTTCATGATATTTTAATTGTATATGTTACATTGATTTTATGATGATGATTTTTGATATAATAATTTTGTCACCTTTTCAGGACTAGTTTCTAGGTGCTTGAAGACCTAGTTATGCATGCTTACTTCTTGGTGTGTTTCATGGATGTTGATATGATGGTTACAGATGTTCTTGTGCTTGTTTAGTGATGTTGTGAGGTTATCCCTGAGGTATATGGAGCTTTTTGTGCCTTGAAAAATATTATAGTTTTCCCTTGGAGTTTCTGATGCATTCGTTGGAGCTATGAAGACCTTGTTTTAGGCCTAATTGAGATGCCTTGAGCTAGTTGATGTTGTTTGAGCCCTTTCCGACCTACTTGGTCTCATGTTATTTTTTATATTATGATTAGATGTATTTTTATGATTGGTATGACCAAAATTAAGGGTCATGGCCTACCTATATGTTTTTATGAGCTAAGAGTCATGTATATAAGTGAGGTGTAGTAACTCATTTGTACTAGTTGAGTCTTGATGAGGCTGTGAGAAGATATAGAAGGAAAACTAGTATATAGGGGTCAAGGATAAAAGAGATGAGAAGAGGTGTAATGTGTTGAGATTTTAATGAATTAGGTATTCAAGGTCATTAGACCTAATCATCAAGAGAAGGACTATATTTGAGCAAGTAAGAAGAGAGATCTTTTTTGAGAGGGTTTGAGAGAGTATGGAGCTGAATTTGTGATCATCAATCATTTAATTGTAGGAAACATATCTTTAGTGATCATCCATTTTAGGTGGTTGAGTTCAGTGCTTGGTCATCTTGGGGTTTGCCTACCTTGTAGGATTGGTGTCCTACTAAACTAGGGTTGTGCTCTTTGTGGGGTTGGTGCCTCACTAAAGAAATCTAGCATGATGTGTAATATTCATGAAAGTCCTTTGTTATGAGTAATATTATCAAAGGTTTCAGTTGGTTTTATTTCCCCTTGAGGGTTTCCCACTTATATCTGGTGTCTTGTGTTCTCTCTCTTGTTTCATGCACTTGTAAATGATTGATACACACTTAATAAGCTCACATGGTTTATGGATGATTGAATGAATGGTTTGAATGATGAATTTATGTAATGGAAAATTAAGTAAAAGTTTTTTAGAAATGGTACATTTTCACATAATATTAGGAAAATGTTAAATAATTTCATAGGACCCTCTTCAGGTCAATTAACCAATGAGAAACTTGTAAAAACTTATAAATGAATGTATGGAACTCTCTTTTATGTCTTGTTTTGAGAAACTTGATTGTCGGGAAAATAGTGTTTTTATTTCTCTTCTCTCTTTCTTTCTCTTTCTCTCCCTTCCTCTAATTAATAAATGAAATTAAATGGGTGTACCTCTAACTCTATCTTGTTGTGTGTTAAGTATTATAATTATGTGAATGGAAAACTATAAAAATATGCATTATGCTAGATTTTGGGTAGATTCCATACTAGCAAATTGTGTTGACCATGTGTTAAATGCAGGTACCAGGATAAAGGATAAAGTGAAGTGTTGTTGGTGATTTCATAAAAACATGTTATTTGGAACAATGTAATAGTATAAAATATATCAACAATATTGTTATATATAAAAATGTTAATTATTAAATTTTATGATGAGTATGAAATTGTTAGCATTTTTGGGTGTTTGGAAAAATGGGAATTTGTTCATGGTTGTTAACTTGATTCATGATTATTTATTATTGAAGGGTGGATGTATATGTTAAGTAGAAATGAATTTATCTTTTATAGTGAGCTCCAGAGTGAAATTAATGAAGGGACATCTTGCATGTTGTACTAATTACTTTGAAATTGTAGGAAAGGAACCTAATTTAAATGATCAACCTTAGAGTAAAATTCTTGTATGATCTACCCTTCATGTGTGATCACTCTCAGAATGTAGGAAAATCAAATTTTAAGATGATACTAGCTTGTTTTATTGATTATGCCTCACAGCTTAAGGGAAATAATAGTCCAAATTCATATTACTATAATAACATGTATGTTTATCAAACTTATCGTGAAACCATCCTGTAGGAACAATAATGTTTAAACATTATATAGGGTATGTGTGTTTCCTCATATGAATTGTAATTTTGCATGTGAAAGTTGTGTGGGATGTTTTAGTTAAGGTATAGAGTCACTTTAGGACATGTGGTATGTAAGGTCTAAGTAACATAGTTGTTTAGTTGTGTTGAGGCTATGTATGGAGGGATAAGAAATGAAAGTACTTGGTAGCATATAGGTGAATATGAAATATAATTTATAACACTAATGGGGTATTATACAAGCTTTGGTGAACCATAAAGTGAAAAGGTTTTCTTAAGTTAGTACCTCAAGAGAATTCGGTTTTAAATCTAATGCAAACCTTTTTAAGTTGACACAGAGTAAAACAAAGTAGTTTAGGTGAAAAAGATAGGAGATAATTTTGAAATATATCTTAGAGGATTTATGTTACATATGAATTCCATAGTAGATTACAGCTATCAATTTGATTTTTTATAGTATGACATTAAAAGTTCATTGTGGATAATAGCAAACTTGTAATTAACGCTTAGTCTTTGAAAGTTTATTCATGAGATGTGGTTCTAGGAGAAAGGTGAAATCTAGAGCTTCTATAACTTGATTAAACCTTATTTTATTGTGGGAAATGAATATAAGTTGATTCATGTGATATTGGGCATTCGAGAAACACAAAATTTTAACTGAAAAAAAAAACTCATGATGTGTAAACGTTAATATGAACCCAACCAATTATTAAAGTATATACATACATATATAAGAGAATATTGAACCTTGATCCTTTAAACTATAAATATATTCACTCTTGATCTCATACAGGTTCCTATTACGTAAGAAAATTATGATGTTAAGCCAAGTAAACATGTTTCGTAGAAATGAATCCTTAGGACAAGAATGGGTAGACTCATGTGTGTTTAAATGTTCTTATTAATAATCAGGCTATATAAATTAATTGTGATAAGTGAAACAAGAAAAACCAAATGGAACCTATTGGTGTCGAAACGTAGCACCCCTGGGACTCTGCAACACGATGGGTTAAGAATATTAGTGTGATTGCACAACATGGAGCTTTTCCCAAGTGTGGGACCTTGCGAAATTAGAAAAGCTCTCCGGATGAAGGTCGGCTCATATTCCTCTGTTCAGATGCACACGTAGAAATGTGGAGGATTTACTCAAAAACCTAATCTAACTTGCCAAGGAGACAGGGTAAGAAAATGCATGAAATAACAACCCTAAACTAACACAGGTGATGCACCGAGGAATGAAGAACATATGGTTTGCCAATAAACACAAACCATAAAAATGTAATGCAATATCATGCACGGATAAACATATTCACAGTGAAAGATCAGGAGGATGCAAAATGAAACACATAGAGGGTTGAGAAACATCCACAGTCATGCATTTATTTGCTCCGAAGGTTTGATACAATACACTGCAAAAATGCCAATAGGAAAAGGTTGCATTATAGTTTCAAATGGGAGGTTTGAGCTCCACAACTCCACCTGCCAAAGAGAAGAAGGGAGGGGCCAAAACAAGAATGTCCAACCTTTTTGAAAGAAGCCCCTCCTTACATTTTATATGGAGAAGAAGAGAGGGAGAAGAGAGGAATTCAAAAACTACCCCAACCACCTCCAGACTGTATTTAACTCATCCCATTATGGTGGTAGGTGAGACCCCCAATGAAACCCAAAAATGGCGAACTATATTTTACATTTTTAATAACTTGTTCTCATCCAATTAAAGATATCCAGTCGTAGTTGGGTAGAGGATGTCGTGAGAGCTTTCCGAAAAGTTCAACCTTGTGTGAATCCGAGCTCCCTGTGAAAAGTTATGGCCATCTGAATATTTCCTGCGTTAGGGTCTGCTTCCTGTCGGGCTCAAAATCTTCCTCTGCATTTGCATCAGCCTTGGAGGATCTCATATGCTGCTTGACAATCCTTTTCATTGTCCCAAAACCCGCTTCCGTTGGTATCTCCAAGATTTCCTTTGTTTCGGGGGCCAAAGGCGATGAACCTGCATGCGCATTCTTTTCTGTGCGAGGGTTGCTCGATATGTTATTCGCCACGTGAATTTTCCCCACCGTGTTTTCCCAACTCCGAGAACCGATTTCCTTTGATGTCAGGTTTTCCAACCCCTCCGACATGCCTTTGATGTCGGGTTTTCCAACCCCTCTGACATGCCTTTGATGTCGGGTTTTCCAACCCTTCCGACATGCTTTCTTTGACGTGTTTCCCCGACTCCGAACCCGATTTCCTGTTGACACTCATTGTTCATCCAACCATTTCCGACATGCTTTCCAATGTCATAAAATTTTCCAACCCCTCCGACATGCCTTTTCTCCGTGTTTTATATTTACCCGGGGGTAAATATATACAACATAACCATCATAGGAAAAATGTTAAATGAAATAAGGAAAAGGCAGTCTAGTTTTAATAGGAATGAATTTTACATGTTAAGTGCTCTTTAAATAATTAAGGCCAAATGACCGGTACATATATTATGCCTATGAGTTAGTAAGTAATAAGTGTGTGTCATAATTTAGGGACAAAAGACCTATCAAAGTTGATATGGTGTGTATGCCTTGGAGGAACCAAAGGCTAGCCAGGATTCCTTCTTGGAGTGATAAGGGGTAGTTACAATGATGACCTATCCCCATTGCAAGCCTCTTAGGTAGGTTTAGCGATGTGTTTCATCTTTATTTGTGATACTAATTACTTCCCATCATGTGGTACATGTGGGACCATGTTGGTATACATGTCTTATGCGATGATGAGTTATCCAAAATGATCACATGTGGTGTCATGTATCAAGTAATGTAAGAAAAAAATATTTTGGTATTTTTATTGTTGTATTTGTGTGCTCAATATATCATTACACATATCATTACACGATAAAAGTATATGGCATTCTTCCTTACATTACATCTCTTGGGGGCATCCTTGTATATTATTGATTAACTAAAAATAGAACTAATATTATGGGAATTATAAAAACTAGTTAATCTAAAATAGGAGGACTAAAATGATATAAAGTATGCTAAGACAATATGGAAATAATTGAAAATAATTATACTAAATGAAACAAAACCCTAATGTGTAAGGAAGTAAGGAGAAATTACTTAGCTAATTGCAGAAGACTATCGCAGGTCTGGCAATAAAATCTAGAAATAGGAACAAACACCCATAAATCCCAAAAAGGCCAAATCTGGAGGATCTGAGCAGACTTATGTGCCTAGGAAGGTACTGGGGGGCCCCACGGTTCCTTGATCTACAGAATAGGTGCCCTAGTTTCTACAAATTCTTAGAATCTGATTTCTATAGGGTCACAAGATGATCTAAAATACTACCTGTCTCTCACACTGGATTCTTTGGGCTACGTTGAGTGTGTGAAATATGACAAGTGAAGGAATGACCTATAAGTATCAAAAAAGTATCAAAACCCTAAATATAAAATATGCAAATGAATGGGTCAGATTGACATTAGTTGCCATAATAGTGGGCTTAATAATTTGAGCATTCCACTACATTTCAGACCCAAATGTAGTTTTGGTGTCTGTGTGCATGTCGTGCCCTAGGTGCTCTTTTGCTAATTGCGCTTTATAACGTAGCGAGCAATAATAACTATAGAAAATGTAATAGCATGTGTGCATGAAATAGAATAGAATCATCCCCCTATGTTGTGTGTGTTGATGAAAATCTCCTAGCCTTGATGCATGCCACTATGTGGATACAAGTGATGTAATGGATGTAACTCTAAATGAAGTAATAGTAGTTTATGATGCTAGGACCCTCATTATGGTCTCATAACTTTGTATTTATAGGGTTCTCTTGCTCTAATTTCATAATTAACCCCGACATGGTCGACTAGGAAAAATATAAGGATGAAAAATGGCTAGAAAGATCCCAAAAAGAAGAGAGAAAGTGAAACATGGATCGGGCACCCAATGTGGGACCAGGGTGCCCCAGGGCACCCCAATACAAGCCTAGGTGCCTTGGTTTAGGCTAAAATGATGGGAGAGTTACAGAATAAGTAGATATGTGTAGGAAAATAAGTGGGAATGATGAAATAAAATATAAAAATAAGATGGCCAAAAGGTGGGATTAATTAGAAATTTATTCATTTGAGAACCCTCTAAATAGTAGTATAAGACCAAGTTAAATAATGCCTAAAGTGCATGATTTTGTGTTTACATTTTTCCCCCACTTTATGTTGGTGAGCAACATGCTCAATAACATAAAGTAGATAGAGATGTGTACCTAATATCTATGTAGAGTGTAGAAGAAGATGTGGCAATGACTAGACTCAAGCGTGGAATGACAAAATAAGTGGAGGAGCATGGATTCTAAAGATGAAAAATGTGCATAAAAAGTGATGAGAGTGAACCTAGGGCAAAACGCATGTGTAGCTACTGTGGTGTGTAGTGTACCTACATGGTTAGTAAAGGCAAGTTTTGTCATGGTGTTTTGTCATTTTCATTGTTGTATTTTGTTGTTATCCCTAATTTGACAGCTTGTTATGATACGAGTGAACCTACGAGGAAAAAACAATCAAGTAGTCAAATATATATGTATGTAAATTTTTTGAATAAAATATGCATGTGTATAGAAATGTGTAGAGTACGAAAATGTAAAATACGTAAAAATAAAAGTGTAAATGGAACATGTGCACCTGATCCATGTCAAGAAAAAGGGGTAGCATAAGGATATTTTGTACTGTCGCTAGTTTTTTGGGTGATCTCACACCACCCTGGTTGAAGAAGTATAGGGAGGAAATGCTCTATGTCCTCCAATCTTTAACCATTTATGCTAAAATCTATGAAGATATCTTTGTACTATACTAGTTTTTGGGCAGTCCGATGCCACTAGACAAAGTAGTGTAGAGAGGAACACCCCCTATAACCTCCAAGCCTATAACTGCTCTGCAAAAATGCCTAAGGACACCATGTCCTTTAGAGGTCAATGTGTATGAAGTTCGTAGACTGGTCTGAACTCACTCATATGTATGTAAACCCAAAATTCCAAGGGTAGAAAGTGCATTGTACTAAATTGGTGTAAATACATAAACCCTCAATGATGCCCTACTCTTTAGGGTTGCATGTGATGTCGTTGAAAGGAGAATGTGGCCCTAAAAGAGGACCTACTGCACTCTAACCTATAGAACTTTTCCCTGCCTCAAGGGGAAAAGGGAAATCACTTAGTAGATACCAAGGTGCGCATAAAAGGGGATGGCTATGTAAAACAAGATTTATTCTGAAAACAAATACATGCAAGAAGACAAGTGTAAAGTACGCAAATAATGTAGTAACTACCAAACAAAGTAGTGTAAACACACAAGAAAACAAGTAGCCCACACAAATTGGGTTGTAAATATGGGACATCACTCACAATGTTGCAAGACATGCAAGGTCTTCATGGTCAGTGTAGATACAAAAAAAGGGAAAAGCCCGCATACAATGGAAAAATAAAGCAAACAGTAGAAATAAACAAGTAGAAACATGTAATCCTACAAAATAAGTGTTACACATGGAACAATCGTTAGCATGTTAAAGTAATAACCAATATGTCAAATCATGTATGATCGAGTGGTATAAGATTCTAAGTACAGAATGAAACAATTACACCTAGATAAGATGAATGTGGATGCCCCCAGCGACCAGTATAGGAAGGGTAGAAGGTGAGAATCCATGTCGCGTGTAGAATGTATCTGCGATCACACTAAATAAAGGTGTGACTGTGTATGTGTGTATGATAATGACATATAAGAAAGAAATCTAGCATGTGTAGTAAATTTTGTAGACACTAAAATCAGTTCACACTCCCCTTTTGTACCTCAACCAATAAACCCCCTTTTATTACATTTACCTAGCCATGACCCCCTTCACCCGACTAGTATTAATTTAATTAATTTAATTAAATTAATTCATTACCCTCACTATATTTATTATTTAAATATCTTATTTAAATAATATCCACACAAACACTTCACCCAGACACCTCATCAAGCTAACTCACCTTAAGACCTATTCTTATCAAGTTACCATAACTAACTAAGACTTACCCAAACCCTAAAAATCAATGCCTACATTCCCTCTAACCACATTCCCGCATGCTCACATAAGCTCCTAGTCCAATCCATGGGATAACGACACAAGATCTAAGGAAATCAAGGAGGATCTCCCCTAAGTTTGGTAAACCTAGGAAATCCCACCTTGACCGACGTCGGTTACCCCTAATTGTCGCCAGTTAAGTCGGATCGCCGTCGATTACCCCTTTTTTAACTCCTAAAACAACCTTATTCTCAAGGTTGGAAGTTGGAAGTTGAGCAAAACAGCAAGAAATTTGATGAGCAAAGAACGACATCTCAAAAAGATAACGCATCTTCAGAGAGCCAATTCCAGCAAGAACAAACATCCAAAGGAAGGAGATTGAACATCTTCTCTTGCACAGCCATCCCAGCCACATTCTGATCTACCCAAGCAAAAGAGGAGTGTGCATGCAGCCCATGCAAAAGCTATTCTTCAGTTGGTGATCACTTGTAGCCTCCAAACCCATCATCAACACCTCCATCCATCACACACAAACCTTTAGGAATGAAATAAAAGTAAGTACAATATCATACTTTCCTGGTTATTTCATTTTATCATTGTTTTATCACCCATTGATTATCTTGCTCATTATTGACCATCTCCAACACTTTTCACCTCCGTAGACCCAGTAGAACCTTTCCAAAACCCAATCCAGTCACCCATTTCCTTGTCCTAACCAACCAAAACCCTTTGTGCAATCGCAAAGAGGACCAAAAACCCCATTCTATGATGTTCCCAGATCTCACAGTAACCGGCGCCGTTTATACCTAACCGCAGTTGGTCACCCCTGACCGACACTGGTCTCTGTGTTTTCCCACATGGCCTTAAAAAGAGACTCATTCACACCTAATCTTATCTCACCCTCACTCACTTGTGACCTACTCGAGACCTTCATCAAACCTGCATAACCCAGAACCAACCATTTGACCTGTGGATTCTATTCTAGCTTAGCCTGTTAGATTAGATCTATTTCTTATTGTGTTTTAAGTGAGATACCTAAATCATTTTAAAATAACGATAGGATTTACTTTGTTTATAGCTTTAATTTGTTTAAAATAGTGGACTGACAGCCATCTAGGGAAGTATCATACTTCCCGGACCTAGCTTACGCTAGGTAGTTCACTGCCCATATTGTTTAATTCTTGTTGACGCGAAATCACAGCACCCCTGGGACTCTGTAACTCGATGGGTTGCAGATTCTCAGTATGATTGTATAACATGGAGCTTTTCCCAAGTGTGGGACCTTGCGAAATCGGAAAAGCTCTCCGGATGAAGGCCGGTTCCTATTCCTCTGTTCAGATGCACACGTAAAAATGCAGAGGGTCTACTCAAAACCTAATCTAATTTTCCAAGGAGACAGGGGTAAGAAAATGCAGAAAATAAAACCTAAACTAACAGAGGTGATGCACCGAGGAATGAAGAACACCTGTCTTGCCAATAAACACAGACCATAAAAATGTAATGCAAGATCATGCACAGATAACCAGATTTGTAGTGAAAGATCAAGAAGATGCAAATAAACAATGAGAGGGTTGATAATCATCCACAGACATGCATTAATTTGCTCCAAAGATTGATACAACACACTGCAAAATGCCAAGAGGCAAAGTTGCATTACAGTTTTAAATGGGAGGTTTTAACTCCACAGATTCACCTGCCAAAGAGAAGAAGGGAGGGGAAAAACAAGAATGTCCAACCTTTAGAAAGAAGCCCCTCCTTACAATTTATAGGAAGAATGAGAGAGAGAAGAGAGAGAAATTCCAAATCTACCCCAACCACCTCAGGTTGTATTTAATTCATCTCATTATGGTGGTAGGTGAGAACCATATCAAACCCCCAAAAGTGGCAAACTGTATTTTGCATTTTTAAGAACTTGTTCCCACCCAATTAAAGATATCCAGTCGTAGTTAGGTAAAGTACGCTCGTAGGCTTTCCGAAAAGTCCAACCTTGTGTGAATCTGAGCTCCCAGTCAAAATTTATGGCCATCTGAATATCTGGGTCAGGGTCTACTTCCTGTCAGCACTCAAATGTTGCGCCTCCTGAAGGTGCACCTTGGCGCATCCATCCTGCATGTTGACAATACTTTATGTGCGCCAAAGGCGCAAAATGTTTGTGTCGACAACCCTTTTTGTGCGCCAAAGGCGCATTCATTTTCATGTCAACACTCTTTTCTGTGCGCCAAAGGCGCAAATCCATTTTGTGTCGACACATGTTTACGTGTGCCACTTTACCCGCGCCAAGGGCGCAACTTTTTCCGTGTCAACATTCCTTTCTGTGCGCCAAGGGCGCGTCTATTTCCATGAAATGACATCTTCTTTTGTGCACCAAGGGCACATTTCCATTTGTGTCGACATCCTCTTACCTGTGCGCCAAGGCACAACTTTTTCTTATGTTGACACTCATTGTTATGCGCCATTTCCCGGCGCCAAGGGCGCATCCTTTACATTGTCGACATCCATTACTGTGCGCCACTTACCTGCGCCTTGGCGCATACATTCTCATGTTGACACTCATTGTTATGCGCCATTCTGACGCCACCTTGGTCAAATCAGGCATTTTTGAGCTTCTTTGATTTCTCCATTCTCCTGCTTGTCTATATCTACCCGGGGGGAAGATATATACAACAATGTCAATTTTGGCTGAAATTGCATTGAACTAAACATGTACACCTGGTTAGAATTCCTCCTACCCAAAAGGAAGCTCTGGGCCTATTTGGATGTCTTCATAGAAGTCATAACAGACATAGTACAACAACCCATCATGCCTGACATTTGACATAGGTATTCCTCCTACGCCCATTACCCCTATGCAGTTTCATCAACCAATTTCAAAGAAATAATCTAAGCAAAAACAAGATGGTGTACAAAGATTTTGGCATGCCCAGTGGGACCCATATAGGTATCCTTGCAATTTCAATCATTCCTAGGAAAAAATTGTGTGTTTGTTTCCCTTCTAAAAACACGAAAGTAAACACACGAATTTTCTTCCCTAGTAATCCACTCCTTCTTTCTATTGTCTCAAACCAAATAATGCTTTTCTTTTGGTGTATTTAAAAGAAGAATCATTTCTTCATCATTCTTCTACATTTTAGTGAAAGAGAATCCCTCTTCCTATTCATGAAAATTGTGTCATCCAATTTCACATTTTCAATTTGGGTATTTTAAAATCATTGCATTTCATTTTAACTTGCTGCATTTAGCTCACATTAATTGAGGGCAATACTATACATTAAGTCATTACCATGCTGAGAGATGAATGTTGAGAAATGATGCTATCATAGAAAAGCACTTCTATCCTTTTCTATTTCTCTGAGTATTATTGAATGTGATTCAAAAATTGCAAATACATAGAGTTCTTAAACTGTGATCTTACCTGAAATGAAGCTGTAGGTGATCACACGATCATGGTAATGGGCACCCAGCTGACTGCTCTATCGAGTCATACTTCAGAGAATGCTTAGCTCATAATAGCCCCCATGCATAACATACCTGTAGTTAACCTCACCCTGTTATGATCTCCTTCTTTGTAGGGAAGCTAGGTATCCTCACCATGAAACATCTATATTTTCACAATTCATGGTGTCAGTCCCTAAATAGCATAAGCTAAACAAACATAATAGAAAAGGGCACTCTTAGGATCACATTTTCGGGTTAGTGTTTCTACTTGGTTTGCAGTTTTGAGGTGAAATGATCTATTCATCATTTTTTTTGTTCATCCTTGCATGCTTCTCATCATAGTTGGTGTATTCTGCAGCTAGGAACCTAAGGGTGCCTAAAGGCCATATGTTGACCATCATTCCTAGAATTAGTGGGTCTGATTCCACATCAAATTATAATTCACAACCATTTTCTCATCACTATTTCAATTTCATTTTAACCGTCATCGGATTACCTCTGACTGCCATCAGTTAAACTCAACCACCGATATTAAGGTCCTTTTGCTAACCTACTCCAATGGACTATTCTCACTTCACTTGTTGTCCACTTCCTATAGTCTCTATCACTATCATTTTTTTCCCATTAATGATTTTACATCATCCCCAACATTTGGCATACTTGTCAGATCCTTCCTTCTGCCTTGACTGTTTACACACTATCCATTTTCTATAGTGACCGGTAGACGGTCACTCCTGCACTGATCGTCATTTTTCCCTAGACCGGAATCGACTTTCAACTTGTTTCATATTCCACCCAATCTCAATTGTTACGATCATCCTTATTTTTAGTTCATCAATTATTCACCAAAAAATCTTATCTCAAAATTCATGTGTATTATTTAAAGAGAAGCAGCCCTCACCTGATTAGTACAGGTTCACATGAAAGGGCACTGACCTGAAGACAAGAATTGCCCTCAGTGTTCCATGCCAATTGGCTAACCACTCCCACCTAGTCCTTCACCACCTTCTATTTTATCACCAGCCATGGATAACTGGTGTAATCCAGCACTACTAATATCGCTATTCCCAGAGATGAGGAGTTCGCATGACTCCTTGACTAGGAAACCCTACTGCCTTGCATTTGGACCTCTCACTATTTCCACTCCAGGTGTCACTCTGCCGAGTCAGTTGATCTATGGCATGCCCATATCAGGTCCCCCCGACTCTCACACCCACTTCAACATCAACATCATCTGGCTTCAGTGCTTAATGAACCACATCCACTTTACCCCCAGGTGTATTTTTCACAATTAGGTTTCCTTATACCCGCCATGACTTCCACAGTCTCTGTTACCTCTGTGACACCCATTACATCCACAATCCCCATGACGAATTATCTCCAAACATGCTTGTCATCCATCCCTAATGTCTTCATAGCCTGTCAGCTTGTTTATTACCACCTCCAGTTGTCAGTGACTCTTACCCCATTTAGTGAACAGTTTTTCCACTTCCACATCATTAGCCCCTATTGCCACTAGGGTTACCACGATTTTTCCTCCCCCATATACATACTACAACATCTGACTTGTTTCATCAAATCATTCATTCCCAGGTATGTACCCCCTATTTACATTACCTTCTTATCCACAACCTTACATGGTGCAGCCCCATATACATTGGAATGCCACCCCCATTATACACCTCAAAACCAACCTCCTCATGTTCATCACCTAGTTAATTAATCATCAGCCATGGATCCCACCACATGTACCTAATTAAATTGATGCATTGATACCGATGTAGATGATTAGTTCATTAGTCTAGGCAATATCCTACACGAATCCATTCACAATGAGGTAATTAAAATTGATAAAATCTAAAGTCCATATACATGGTATACATGAGGGGTGAATTGGGTTTAATTTATTAATGACATCCTTTAAATTAGGTATTGGGGGTAACATTAGAGAGGTGGGCCAGGAGAGGTGGGGTTACATTTTAATATAAAGCTAAAACATTTGATGCCCTGCTTTTGAAAACTAAATACCTTAAAATTGCACTATGATAATTTTCAAGGAGTGTGGTCATAAAGTTAAATTATAATCATTTTTAATAAAGGAAATCTTGAATTAACCCATTCTTAACCAAACCAAATAATAAGATGATGTAGAAAACTAAAATTGAGTATGTAAATCTTTTCAACATGAAAGTGATACATTGATTTCACCATCTTAATTATTTGAAGAAACTATTGATAAATGATTAAAGCCTTAACATTAACTAATAAACTGGTAATTGTCTTGAATGGTCTTCAAACTATCTTTCTAGAGAAAAGGATATTATGAAAATAATAATTAGTGAGAAATATGATATATTTTTTGTTATGATAAATTAGGGGTAGCCTCTCTAAATAAAAAGGGGTAAATAAAATTGTAATTGGAAAAATAGGGTAAGTAAGGTACATGGGATAAATAGGGGGTATTTTCATTCTAATAATATAATGGGAGGGGGTATTATCAATTGAATAATTAGAGGTAAAAACTAACATTAAGGGTATTCTTTAATACCCTTTAAACGAACGTGTTATACCATACTTTTACTAAGTGAACCCCCCATGGAATAATAATGCTAATCACTGTAGAGGTATTGGTTCTCTACTGTACCCGCAACACTCTCACTTACGATGAGATTACAATGAGCCTATTCACCCATCCATTCCCATCCATTCATACCTTGTGCATTGGGAAATGCCTAAATGCAACCACTTCAATAGTAAGGAGACACACAACAACATTTGCACTGGTTTAAACACGGATGTTATTTGATTGCTCATGATGATGCCTTACTTTTGAGAACTTTTCCCATGTCCCTCACTAGACCTGCATTAGACTGGTATAGTGGGTTACCCAAACACTCCATATTTTCATTCAATCAGGTAGCCCAAGCTTTTTTGGATCATTTTTCTATCAATATCACCAAGAAAGTTACCATGACCGATCTATATTCCACACGTCAGTACGAGGATGAATCTATCACAGATTTTGTCACTCGCTGGCACAGCCTGATCAATCAACTTACCTTTCAACTGCCACAAACTGAACTCATCAAGATCTTCACATGAGCTTGTGCCAGACATATCTCCCCGACCTTGCAGGTCCAAACTTTCTGAACATTCGATGAGGCATTCACTATGGCACGAAAGTTAGAGATTCGGGCCATCGAAGAGAAGAAAATCCAATTACAAAATAATAATTTGGCATTCAAGTCGAATGAAACCTCTTCTTCTTCCAAACCACCAACCAATTATTCAAAGGCTAAAGGTACCGCTAATGCAGTGGTACTCAAGGCCGGCCCAGCTCATCCATCCAATCAAGCTACACCCTCATCTAATCTATCACCTGTTCAGGATTTTCGATTCAGACAAGAGCAGTGAAAATATACCCCAATTGGGGAACCTTACTCTTCTCTGTCTTAGAAAAGCTTATCAAAGCTGGCGCCATCACCCTTCCACCCATAAAACCACACACTGGTTTTGACCCTGCTCGCCCCATGCCCACATGGTATAAGGAACAAGATTTCTGTAACTATCACCGAGTGAAGGGTCATAGTGATGGTAACTGCATCACTTTTAAGAATATTGTCCAAGAAATGCTCGAGAAAGGTGAGTTGACTGTGGATAATCCCAATGCCACCCCAACCAAAATCTACAAATCTTTAAAAAACCATTTCCCAATCATGCCCCTTCATCCAATCAAATAGGTGAGACATCCACTCATGATACCCATACTCGTGAGGTTCATGTGATCTTTAACGAGGTACCTGTTTCACCTCTCAATTACCTCACATCCCTTCCATAGAGGAAATCCTAGCCCAAAATCCTCCTTCCACATCTGAACCAACCATCACTGTTCCTTCACCAATAGAGGAACACCCTTCATCTCCTACATCACCTAACAGAGGAGTCTTCTGCTGACATTGAGACCATCTCACCCCTAGCTTCTCCACTTAGTGAACCTTTACCTACCATACCTCCTCCACCCATAGAGGAGCACCCATTACCTCCTCCACCCACAAAGGAGCACCCATTACCTCCTCCACCCACAGAGGAGCACCCATTACCTCCTCCACCCACAGAGGAACACCTATCCATTCCTCCACTCATAGAGGAACTCCCATCATCACTTCCACCCATCATAGACCCAGTGGGGATACCTTTGCCTCTTGGCAAGCATTCTCCATCCGCTACCTGATATCCAACAGACCTACTTTCAGCTCTCTTACCCACAAAAGGTGAATCCGACCGAGTCCCTGTCTCTAAGATGCATTTTATGGGAATTCCCATTAGGTCCTCACCAACTCCACCCACAAATGTGCCATTCTCATGTTTGGCCGATCACTTAGATTATGTGGATAGGGCTTTATTATGGGGGACGCCTCTTACTCCCTGTCTCAACACAAATGCAGAGATCCCTCGATGACACCTCCACTATCTACCCAAACACATTTCCACCCATCAAACCAAATACAACCACTACTGTCGAAACCCCTTCCCTGATATTTGTTAACACTCACACCACACCCTTACCCATAACCTGACCTATGCCTAAACCCAAACCCATACCCACAATATTTACCTCCACTAAACCTATTACCACTTTAGGGGTCACCCCAACCACCAACCTTACTCATCCACCTATTAAACTAGATTTAGCTACATCCTCCAACGTCAAAACCACACCTACTCCGACACCCAAACTAAAGAAACAAACTCATCAACCTCATACCCCTACCACACCAATCACACCCACACTTGTCCCGTTTACCTTAAGACCTCAGCTGCCCAACATGGTCAAGCACCCCTCACCCATTCATAACCCAATAACACAACAACCCATTCCTTCCTCACAAATTTCTAACCTACCCAGACACACAACATGACTCATACCTGCACCTGTAGTCTCTTTACCACCAATACCTCCAATACCTTCAACCGTTGCTTCACTACCTATTACGCTTCAATCTTTGTCCCTCACACCCCAAGCACGACTTGTGTCATCTACCTTCATAGCACCCCTGTTATCACTGTGGGTAACTCGCCCTCTTCCTCCATCTACTTTTCCTTCTAGACCTGCGTACACCCACATCACCTTTACCCAAGAAGGTGCACCCCAAAAATAAAACCCCACTACCCCACAACAAGGTAGTCAAAACAACCCCACATCCTCCTACCCATCCATCTACTATACCCCTACCCAAACAAACCTGACCTGATACCTCAAACCACACTGACACCTAAACCCATAGCTCGACCTATTCCTACTCTTCCAAAAATAATTCCCCAACAACCAACCACACCTACACCCAAACCCACATTCACTTCCCATTGTGATCCACTAGCAGGGTCCTATGCCAAAATTTTAACCAACCTCCTCGAGACTTCTGTTATCACATTACCGCCACTCCGACCTTATGACCCCCTCAAACCCAAGCCAAAAGGGTTTGATGATACCGAAAATTTTCGCATACCATCATGTGCCAGGGCATGATGTGGAAAACTTCAAGGCCTTGAAAACCATCCTTATCCAATTATGTCCACCTGAAAACAACTTTGATGACGATGACCTTCTTAATGAGGATCCTACTTCACCAACACCCATTCCCACACTACTCACTCAACAACCACAACCTCTACCCTCAAAGCTTCTAGAACCACACCCAAAATTTGAAATCAACATTGTTCGCATCAGATAACTTACCACGCCACCACCTAAACAAATGTCATTGTAACCCAACTAACCTCACAAGGATTTTCTCCTCCAGTAGGTTTTTTCCCTTCATGTCATTATACCACTTACCCTACACCTTCTCCATTTCACCAATTTCCCTCAAATCAACATGGTACCACATTCACTACATGTGTGCAAAAGGGTAAAGAAAAGGCAGCTGACCCACCAACGAATCCTATACCCAACATACCATCTGCACCCATACCTAAGATAACTATCCACGGCCCCACATACCCCATTTCTAATGGTATCACACATCAAGCACCATGCTCAAACAATTACACCAATCTCCCCTCAAAATTCCTCCTTATATGACCTCATCCAAACCTCAGAATCCCATCATCAAGCCCTCATGGAGGTTCTTCAATCTATCGAGGTTTTACCCAATGACCCTACACCCATAGCCTCCATTATCACACCCCATCATGTAGCCTCTCTCACCAAATTACCACCTTCATCCTCACCTCACCTTGTTCACCAAGTGGCCTCCCTCAGCTTCTTAGAGGACAGAGATTACACCACACCAAAATGATGATCTAGACCCATACCCTCTTCATGGGGATTTCTATACACATTGATGACATATGGGTACGCCGTGTGATGATTGATGGAGGCACTAGCATTAACATCATTTCATCCCATGTATTTTCTCAAATGCCATACCTGAATAATTACATGCACAAAACCTTGGATCGTTCATTCAATGATGCTATCACCTCCACGCTAGGCACTCTCATCCTTCATGACCCCCTCAAGCACTATTCCAAAATTGTTTTATGTTTTGGAAGGGGAATTCCAATCGTGTAACTGATGTTGAAGAACTTTACCGCCGGCTTTGGGAATCGACCCGATCCTTATGTCAAAGGTTGTGAATCAGGTATCATTTAACCTGACATCAAAGACCAACTTTGAAGGTGATTATGACTTCAAAGGTTGACATTGTTCTAGGATCTTGTTTATGCAACCTATGATCAAGGACATTCAGACACATTACCCACATCAACAAGCTTCCCACCCTCACAGCTCCAAATTAAATCAGATTATGAAAAAAAAATCGGTTCACACACTTAGCCACACTACGACCCAAATCTTCACTAAATAAACTTCCGATACTGAAGCACATAGGGGGTTTCCCTCCCGATTTATAGGAAATACTTGGCTTCATCCACATCCTATCTTTACACCTTTCAGGAAATCTACTTTACTGCATCAATCATATGTCCATCCAAACTCAATGCCTTTACATGAGGATTATCCCGAACCTCCAGCATAAGACCCTGACGCGGGAAACCATTATCCCATTCCCACATCGTAACACCACCTGCGAAATTCTTACCCTCTACAGTTCCTCCATTTGAACAATTTCCCTCAAATCAACAATACTAACGTCACTACATCATGCGCAGAAGGGTAAAGAAAAGGCATCTTACCCACCAACCAATCCTAATACCCAACATACCATCTGCACCCATACCTAAGATAACTATTGCAGGCCCCACATACCCCTTCTAATGGCTCCACATTGACCATGCTCAAAAAATTACACCAATCTACCCCAAAATTTCCTTATATGACCTCATTCAAACCTTGAAATCCCATCTGTCAAGCCCTCATGGAGGTTCTTCAATCTATTGGTTTTACCCAATGACCCTACACTGGTAGCCTCCATTATTAGCACCCCATCATGTAGCCTTCCTCACCAAATTACCACCTTCATCCTCATGTATTCATTGTTTACCAAGTGGCCTCCCTTAGCTTCTCAGATCACTAGAGATTGCCATACCAAAATGATGACCCGGACCCAGCCCTCTTCATCTCTGTTACACATTGATGACATACGGGTATGCCATGTGATGATTGTATGGAGGTTCTAGCATTAACATCATTTCATCCCATGCATTTTCTCAAATGTGCATACCTGAAAATTACATGCACAAACATCTGGTCATGTTGTGATTCATTCAACGATGCTATCACCTCCACACTAGGCACTGTCATCCTTCATGTTTACGTGGGCCCCCACACTGTTCCAGAATTGTTTTATGTTTTGGAGGGGGAATTTCAATATAACTTGTTTCTTGGTAGACCCTGGATCCATTTCATGGGTTATGTTCCCTCCACTTTGCATCGTTGTGTAAAGTTTGAACATGAAGGACACACTTATACCATTCCAGCTGACCCATCACCTTTCAAAACATGCAACATGCTTTACCGACCCAATGATGTACTCATACCGGTCAAGCCGTCTACTTCCGCAACCAATACCGCTTCACCTACACCTACACCCACACCTACCAGTACAGCCGCTGCTTTCACTGCACATACCTCCTCCATGCCTACCACTGCTATAACCTCCATGGCTGACCCATTAGCTTCCCAATCCATTAACACCACCTCTGCATTGACCTCCGACACATCGTCCATACCAGCTACCCACATACCAACCACTGATCCCTTGGAAGGTGTTTTTCAACGCCTCACTCTGGGGGAGTACCACCTATATAGTGTCAACACATTCCTTACTCCACATGAGTATGGAAGCCTTCACCAACACCCTCGCTATGATCACCATGTATAGGAGAATGCCTCCTTTATGGTCCTCCTCATCTTTGTACTAGTCTCACCTATGGGGGACTTGATACTACCACCTACACACCTGAACCACCATCACAACCCCACCCATTTTCCACTGACTTCCAATCACTTACCAATCGCCGTTTCACCCACACCTTCCTGCACCGCTATGTGTGGAAGGGTTTTGGTTTTGGATTTTACGAGCAAGGTCACCATACCATTATTCCATGTACCACCTGCAAACATAATGACCATAGTGGTATCGGCTTCCCCGAACCTCCTACCAAACAGGCCCACATTGAACTCATTGAGGACCCTAGCCCTTCTCCACCTTCATCACCACCCTCACCGATGGAGTCGATGGATCCTGAATCTATCCCTCCTAACTTTTTTTTTCATAAACACCATTTCCTTGGGGCCTCTGACTTATCAACGCGAAGGCGAGGCCCCTTCCACTCTTCCATTCCTGTATCCTGAGATGATCGACGATGACACACCAACCATTAACGTCATTCAATGTCAGGATGATGAATCCATACTCACCTACCTTGGTGCAGAAGACTCATATATTCATCGGTCATTACCCTCTGAGACACAAACCATGTTGAATGAATCGACTATTGAGATCAACATTCATACTCAGGATGACCCGCACATCCTAAAGATCAGACAATCTTTAGATGCTACTGAACAGGAAGCCATCACTTCTTTTCTCCGAGATCATAACCACGCTTTCGCTTGGTCTTACGCAGACATGCTCGGTATTGACCCCACCATAGTGGTCCACAATATCGTAACCATTCCCGATGCCAAACCTATCAAACAAAAGCTGAGGAAAATGCACCCTCGCATTGCTCTTCTCGTCAAAGAAGAACTTCAGCATCTTCTTTCTGTTTCCTTCATCTTACCCATTGATTATCCTCATTGGATTTCTAACATTGTCCCTGTTACTAAAGCAACAGGGGACTCCGCATTTGCATGGACTTCCGTGACCTCAACCTCGCCTACCTGAAAGATGACTTTCCCTTTCCTGGTATTGATCAACTGGTGGACCTTACCGTGCGGGTCACGAGATGCTCTCACTCATGGATGGTTTCTTGGGTTATAACCAAATTTTGCTTGCCCCAGAAGATCAACACAAGACCACATTCATTACCCCTTGGGGGACCTTCTGCTATCGAGTCATGCCTTTTGGCCTTAAAAATGCTGGTGCTACATATCAGCGTGCTATGACTTACATCTTCCATGATATCATGCATCACATATTGGAAGATTACGTGGATGATCTCTTAGCTAAATCTAAATGCCGCACTGAGCACCTCGCTGTCCTCAAAACCATCTTTGATCACCTCATTAAATATTGTGTCTGCCTTCAACCTAAAAAGTGTGTCTTTGCGGTTCTCTCAGGAAAGCTCCTGGGATTTATCATTTCCTTACATGGTATAGAAGTTGACCCAAGCTAAAGTCAAGGCCATTCTGGAAATGTCTCCACCCACGAACCTCAAACAACTCCTGTAGCCTACAAGGTAAATTGCAGTCCATTCACCGATTTCATTTCCAATTATCTGATCGGTATCAACCATTTCATCATTTGCTTAGGAAGATGTATCCTTTAAATGGGATGATGACTGTCATAAAGTTTTTGAGGCCTTAAAACAATACCTTCTCCAACCACCCGTACTCATTCCACCTAAAGATGATCAACCTTTTTACCTGTACATATCAGCTACTGATCACTCCTTAGAGCCATGCTCGCTCATCGTGATGAACAACATAGGGAGCAGGTGGTTTATTATATAAGCCATACCCTTTTGGACTATGAAACCCGATACACTCACCCTGAAAAACTTTGCTTAGCCTTAGTTTTCGTTGCCACTAAACTCTGCCATTACCTACTCAACCACAAAACCTATGTTGTGACCAACACCGACCCTTTACACATCATGTACGCTAAACCTTATCAAAATCAGTGCACCGCATGATGGCTTATGCTTTTAGCTGATCTTGACCTTGAATTCATCCACCAAAAGTCCATTAAGGGCTAGGCTATCACTGACCAACTGGCTGACGCACCTATTGCCAGGGACCAACCCTCAAACTTTGATTTCCCTGACGAATCCATTGCTAACCTCTCTTTGGATGATGACCCTTACTAAATGACCTTATTCTTTGATGGTTCCAAATGTCAGCATGGGGGTGGTGCAGGAATTATCCTCATTCCTCTTGAGGGTGAACCCATGCCCTTATCATTTAAACTTGATTTCGAATGCACCAACAATATTTCCGAATACGAAGCCCTCGTATTGGGTCTCATGACTGCCTATGCCTTAGACATTAAGTCCATTAATATCTTTGGTGATTCTCAATTAGTAGTAAACCAAGTAAATGGGGTCTATCAATGTCATAATGAAATACTTCAAGAATACAAATGCTACGTTGGCATCATGTTGACTACTTTTGACCACCTATAAAATTCAAACCATTCCACGATCCACCAATAAATTTGTAGATACCATGGCCTACCTAGCTTCTCAAATACCCGCTTCGCACCTAACGATTCAGACATCTTTGTTACTGTAAAATGCATACCGAGACCTTCTTATAAATCTTGTTGTGTTAACCTCATCCAAACTGACACTCCTGAACACACAGTGATCTTTGGTATAACAATACTTGCAGACTACCTTTCCCTTTCTATATTGCCTCCTGATCTCACACGTAATGGACAATGCGCCTTTCTTAAAAAGGTCTCTCATTTATGTCATCATGGGTGGCCTTCTCTATAAATGAGGCTTTAATGGTATTCTCTTACGCTACCTCACAAGCTCTGAAATCCCCTATACCATTAAAGAGGTTCATGATGGCATATGTGGAGGTCACTTTAGTGGCCTTGCTATTGCTAAGCGTATTCTTCACCTAGGCTATTACTGGCCGACCCTTAATCATGATTGTTGTGACTATGTCAAATGCTGCATGAAATGTCAACAACATTCCAACCTTCATCATACACCCAGTCATGCCTTACAGGTCACTCGTGACCTTTGGCCCTTCTCTCAATGGGGTTTGGATCTTGTTGGAGAAATCAATCCTCATTCTTCCCAATGCCATCAATGGATCATAACTGCTACCGAATACTACACAAAATGGGTAGAAGCCATACCACTCATCTCCATGAAAGCTGAGAAAATATGTGAGTTTATTAACCATCACATCATTTGTCACTTTGGTGTCCCTCATCGCCTCATCACTGACAATGGAAAACAATTCAAAAACAAAACACTGCAAAAACTTTGCGACGCCTTCGGCATTCAGCTTAGTTTCTCCTCACCTTATTACCCACAAACCAATGGCCAAGCCAAATCCACTAACAAAACCCTCAATAAAATTCTCATGAAAGTGGTTGATGATACTGGGAAGGATTGGCATACGCACATTCCTTTTGCCCTATGGGCATACCCCACTAGTATTCACACCTCCACTGTGGCCACAACCTTTTCTCTGGTCTACGGTACGAAGGCTGTTCTACCTCTCGAAGTCCAGATCCCCTCACTCCACATTTCTCTCCATGACATGCTTACTGATGATGAATTTCATCAGGACTGCTTGGCACAACTGGAGTTATTAGACGAACATCATCTTAATGCTCTAGATCACCTTCAAGTTTATCAACAACGTATCAAACGTGCTTATGATAAACATGTTGATGAACGTACATTCCAAGATGGTGACCTTGTTTTGAAAAAAAATCAACACGTAACCAAAGCAGAGAAAAGAAAATGGGGAAAATTTTCTCCTAATTGGCTTGGACCATACATTGTAACTCATACCTATGGATCAGGTGCCTATCGTTTGTCCTTGCTTGAGGGTAAACCCGAACCTGAGCCCCTTAACGCATTACATCTTCGACCATTCTACTGTTGACCTCTAGTCCTACATCACTATTTATCTAGTTCATGCTCATCCCTTGAGCGCCATTTACCTTTTCCACACCTCATCTCCAATGACTAAACAAGGATCATGTGATTACCCGTCACCCTTTTTCCTTTTCTTAAATATGTGCACCACGGCTCTGCACATGGCATGATTCTCATGGATACTTTTCATCTTCTTTTTAGATGAGATCCCATGGTCATTCACCTTTTCCTTCTCAACAAGAACCAAATGCTTCGTTATAGTCTCGTCCATGACTTAAAAGCCAAAAAAAAAAAACAAACAAGATGAATCCCTCAGAAGGACATCTTCCAAAATAAGGGATCAACTCCTTGAGTCAAACTTCCAATATAAAAGATGAATCCCTCAAAAGGACATCTTCCACCCTCAATTGTCACTATAAGTAGACTGCTCCCTCGAAGGACAGCTATAAAAAGCTCACAACTCTCTACATAGTTTTTCCAAAAAGAAGACTATTGTTTCTCAAAAATCAAAATTCAGAAGCTTCCCACATCGATCAGCTTCACGAAGACCTCAAGGAGACATATACTCATCCCATATAGACTTCCCGCATTGACCAGTCTATCTACAAAGTCAAAAAAAAAAAAAATGTTTTTTGTTATGGACTTGCCTATTGTGATCTTGGCTCTATTGTCCAAGGCATTCTACTTCCCATTTTATGACCCAATTAGCTGCACCTCATTACCCATTTTCTTGTCACGTCATACCTCAAGGGAATTGCTGAACCTATGACATTTGCTGATCATGTGACTATTCATCACTCTTAGACTAATCAATAATGTAATGTCTTTAGGGTCTTACATTCATTAGCCTATCTAAAGGATGTGTTTCATACGTTTTGATCCTTGCCAATCAGGTGGCTTTCTTCCCACCCCCTCTTATCTTTTCTCTTCTTCATCACCTTTTGATCCTCTTATACAAGACTTGGTCCTTGACGCTTAACTTTTGGGGTCATCCTCCCCTTTCGCCATAGTCGCCCTCACCTGTAACATTTTTACTATCACCTACCCCCACCTATTACACCCAAACCTACAACATGACCACAAACCTACCCACTCATTTTCATCTTTTTCCCTAGCTTATGGGAGAACTACATCGGTCTGAGGTCCCTTTTCACCAAGACTATGCAGGCAGCACTTCCAGGGCATGGGGCCTTGGAGGGTTAGCTCAACCACTCTTTACCCTAACCATTTTCCTCACCCTTACCTGATTTCTTGTTCATCTCAAAAAACCTTCGACATTTAAACCATATACCACATATACCTTTTACCACTTATATTATTTCACATTTTCATAACATACCAACATTTTCCACATTTTACACTATCTCATGCATTTATATTACCATTTGTTATCAACATACCGAAATAACTCAACCATGCCTAACTCTGACTCTCCATGCCTCCATGCCTAAAACTGACCTGACTCAATCCATGCCTAAACAACCTGACTCAATCCATGCCTATGACCTGACTCAATCCATGCCTAAACCAACCTGACTCGATCCATGCCTAAACTGACCTGACTCGATCCATGCCTAAATGACCTGACTCTATCATGCCTAGCTCATCTATTTTCCATCCATATCATAAGTAAAGTAAAACTCATACACATCACAATAGCATCACCTGAATATCATCTATCTCCTCATATATACATGTGTGTATCAATACAATGTACATCCGTATCACATAAATGTGTATCTCCAAAATAATCATCATCGGCTCACAGGCCGCTATCCAATATCCAATACAATAAAAATGTCTTCGATCTTGTAGGCTGGTATCATGTACAAAACTAAATACAATATCTCTTCGGCATGCAGGCCGGTCTCATATATCATACATACAAAAATGACTTGACATGTAAGCCGGTTCACAATAGCAAATCACTGTGTGTCTCTCCCGACCCCTCTGCTACACCTGTCTGGGGTCTAGCACCTACCTCATGCTGATGGCCCCTCACCTAGAGCTGGCCTCTACACACTAGTGACCTCACCACAACCATGTCCCTGGGCTCGCTGGCCCCCTGTACTCTCCACACTGTGAGTGTGGGATCTAGTCCTCTCACTGGAGGCCTGTTGTGCTCTGTACTCAGCATAGGAGGGCACATCTAGCCTGGCAGCTAACAAATGATCATGGTAATACCATGCCTCTCCTAGGGCATCTCTGAACCTGGCCATGGGCACTATCTGTGGAGGTGCCATGGGTCCCGCTACCTGTGTAGGTACCTATACAATGGGACCCTATCCCTGAACCTACACTGAGCCCTGTACTGGTGCTAGAGCCTGAGTCGGCCCTAGAATCTGTGCCTGTGCCTGTAGCTGGGCCTGCAGGGTAGTAATATGTGCCTGTGCTGCTGTCAGCTGGCCCTGCAGACCCGTAACCTATCCCTGCACTGTGGCCAACTGGCCCTGTAAAGCCTAAACCTACACCTGTAGGGTGGCTATCTGCCCTCCATCTCCGCCTACCTCCTCTCCATCTCCATCTCCCCCTGCCTCCGCCTGTGTAGGTACCTGTCCCTGCCCAACCTGAGCTTGTAGCATCGTTATTTGGGCCTGTAATGTGGCAACCTGTGCCTCTGTCCCTGTCAACTGCCCCTACATGATCCCAAGCTACGTCACCAACATAGCCACCTGCCCCTGTAGGGTGTCTCTCTGAACTATGATGGTGGCTAAGTCTGGCTGCCCTAGCCTCAATGGTACGGATCTCAGCTGTGCCACCCACCACTACCTGTACCCATCTACAACCCCAACATCATCAATCTGAGTATCTATAGGCTCCTCCTCCTGTCCAGTCGACATTGTGGGTCGTGGTGGAGACATAGGTCTCTCCACATCATCTCTCTATGTACTGAGGGAATGGAGGTGGTACACCCTGGACCAATCCAAACTAACATCTAACCCACTCTACAGGTATCCGCTCATGCTCTCCCACTCTCCTCCCCTCTATCCACAGATGTATCTGTAGCCCAGCTAGCTCCGTGGCCATCTGTCTGTATGAAGGGAAGCCCACATATGGCCTCCAAATGACATCCACCCTAGATATCCCCTCCAGTCAACCTCCTGTAATAAGCTACATCATGTGTAGCTCTGGCACCTCGAGCCTCTCCCATGGCCAGTACCCACTACCTATACCCCACTCTCAAAACTCTCTGTGGAAATGCATCTTCCTAGGGCATCCCCACTGGTCGAACATAAACAATGTGCTCGTACGCCCAACAATGTAGTAGTACGACGCAACAGATGCTGAACCTCTGCAGTCGCCCGTAGGCCCATAGCTCTCTATACACCTATGTCAGCAATGCAGGTGCCCATGTGAATCATGTCTGAGGTATCATAATGTCATGGAGGACTCCCATTAGTGACCTCGGGAATCTCCCACCCTCTGCATCTGGCAGTGCGAAGCAGCACACTGCCTCCATCACAAGTACCACTAACCTCATGTCCTCTCGATGAGCTCTATACATCACTCCATAGCTCACGCTAACACTAAGGAATGTTAGGTCTACTACACCCTCACCAAAAATGGGTGCCAGTAACTCCTCTGATGCCTCTAATGAGATAGAATAAACCTAGGCCCCTAATATGGGCAACCGCAAGATCCTGTATACGTCCTCCAGGGTCATCGTCATCTCACCCTGTCGGAAAATGGAAGGTATTGGTCACCGAAGTCCCATCTATCGATGAGGGAAACCATAAGACTCACCTCCCAGACTACATGCCAGTAGTGCCTCACCCCTATCAATCCCACCTCTACCACATGTGCTCCACTCCTCCTACGTCACACTCACCTGTAGCTCTCAATAACAAGGGTGGCACCCATCCGCAGCTCTCATCTGCATAGCTCATCTCTTGCCTGCATCCCAACAACAAGCACTGTATTAGTATACCTTTCCCAACTTACCCATTTTACCCCCTAACCACATCCAGACCCAATCTACCCAAACCCATCCACCCGAAACTATCTAACCCAAACCTACCCAACCCCTTCTACCCGAACCTATTACCTAACCCTCACCTAAACTACCCAAACCTATCCCTTAACTGACCCCAGTGGCATCCCCGACTGACCACGGTCTTTCCTTTTAACTGGCATCGGTCACTGTTCTTATGAATGCCACCTAGTCGCTACCCACCTACGTTGGCCACAAGTGACCGACGTCGGTCACTGTGGTGCACCACCCGCCCCGAATTTCCAACCCTATTTTTTTCCCTTCCTACAACATTCTACCCACCCAAATCCTCCTTACACCCTTCATTATCCTACTGATTACCCTTTTTCCCTACCCCTTACCCATTCCAACCTCCCCCATTTCCCTCTATTTTTCCAATTTGAAATTC
Organism: Taxus chinensis; assembly: GCA_019776745.2. Lineage (NCBI taxonomy): Eukaryota > Viridiplantae > Streptophyta > Pinopsida > Cupressales > Taxaceae > Taxus > Taxus chinensis. Next base: position 373,753,839 of record CM034157.1, read on the forward strand.
TTTCCCCCCACAAACCCCCCCCCATTTTATTATATATATTCTACACCCTTACACCAATTCACTCAAAAATCATTAACAAATGGTTCAACTCCTACCTGATCTCCTCTGCCGCCATCATGGTGGAACCTCCAGCCTCCATACCGCTCCACCTCGAGCCCTCTCCGGCCTCTGCCATCCTCCAACTCTCACAACCAATCCTCAGCCACACGAATCATGCCACTTGATCTCATGGCCCCACCTCTCACTCAACCACTCTCACCTATGTGGCTCACCAACCAAGCTCTCTATTGTACTCTTTTGTCCTTTTCCTCTTTTCTCTCTTCTTGTCCTTTTCTCCTTTTCCAAATGCACAATGACTTTTTCAAACACGGGTTTTTCCACTTTTTATACCCTACTTGACCCGACCGACATCGGTTAACCCTTGACCACTGCCAGTCTACTGCCCTAGACTACCATCGTCGGTTACCCTACACCATCATCGGTTCATTATGACCAATGTCGGTTACCCTGCGTACTCATTACCCTCACATTTACCTCATTTTCCTTACCTCCCTTTTCTTTTTCCCTCCATACACCTACCTGGACCACTTTACCTTCACCTCTGGCCCTCCACCCTCTTCAACCTCCTTGCATCCACTGTTGACGCCTTATTATTTTACCCCTACCTCGGCCTTACCCATGCCGTGATCTCGATATTTGGACCTGGACCATCACTAGTGACCTTTGACCTCATGTGTTTGCTATACCTTGTGGCACTGTTACCTGTGTTGTTGACCTAATGACCTTACCTAGCCTATTGTTGTGACTGTTTATCCTGACCCTACCTTTGGTGTACCAGAACATACCTAAACATTCCTGCACCTAACCTATGTTGTGTTTCCTGACCTTATCCTATACCTTGGATACCAGATTCACTTCACCCTTGTTTGGATAAACCTATCGACCTTAGACGATGTAGAGTTTGCCTGCTCTTCAACCCAGTAGCGTGCTGTAGTTTATACATGTGTGTGCGTTTGACTATTGCTACCTTTGACCCTGACCCATTACCTAGATTGCCCAAGTAGACCTTTCACCCTCTTCCCCTACACCCTGTTTACCTTTTCTTCACATTTACCTTTTATCAAACCACTCACCGCTTCAGCCTGCTGCTTCGTCAGTTCCTGGTTTGAGGGGGATCACCTTCACCCCCACATGGGGCAACCACATCTTATTTTTGTTAGCATCACTTACCAATACAAGCTACGCAACAAAAAGGGGCAAAATGTAGACACTAAAATTAGGTCACACTCCCCTTTCGTCCCTCAACAAATAAGCACCCTTTATTACATTTACCTAGCCATGACCCCCTTCACCCCAAATATTAATTTAATTAATTAATTAAATTAATTCATTACCCTCACTATATTTATTATTTAAATATTTTATTTAAATAATATCCACACAAACACTTCACTTAGACACCTCATCAAGCTAACTCACCTTAAGACCTATTCTTAGCAAGTTACCATAACTAACTAAGACTTACCCAAACCCTAAAAATCAATGCCTACACTCACTCTAACCACATTCCCGCATGCTCACAAGAAGCTCCTAATCTAATCCATGGGATAATGACATGAGATCCAAGGAAATCAGGAGGATCTCCCCTAAGTTTGGTAAACCTAGAAAATCCCGCCTTGACCGACGTCGGTTTCCCCTAACCGCCGCCGGTTAAGCCGGACCACCATCAGTTACCCCTTTTTAACTCCTAAACTACCTTATTCTCAAGGTTGGAAAGAACATTGAGAGCAAGAAATTTGATGAGCAAGAATGAGATCTCAAAAAGATAACACATTTTCAGAGAGCCAATTATAGCAAGAACTCACATCCAAAGAAGGAGATTGAACATCTTCTCCTGCATAGCCATCCCAGCCACATTCTGATCTATCCAAGCAAAAGAGGAGTGTGCATGCAGCCCATGCAGAAGATTTTCTTCAGTTGGTGATCACTTGCAGCCTTCAAACCCACCATTGGCACCTCCATCCATCACACACAAGACCTTCAGGAATGAAATCCAAGTAAGTATAACATCATACTTTCCTAGTTATTTCATTTCATCATTATTTTATCACCCATTGTTTATCTTGCTCCTTATTGACCATCTCCAACACTTTTCACCTCCATAGACCCAACAAAACCTTGCCAAAACCTACTCCAGTCACCCATTACCTCATCCCAACCAACCAAAATCCTTTGTGCAATCACAAAGAGGACCAAAAACCCCATTCTGTGACATTCCCAGATCTCACAGTAACTGGTGCCAGTTATACCTAACCACAGTCGGTCACCCCTGACCGATGCCGGTCTCTGTGTTTGCCCACATAGCCTTAAATAGAGACCTATCCACCTCATCTTATCTCACCCTCACTCACTTGTGAACTACTTCAGACCTTTATCAGACCTGCAGAACCCAGAACCAACCATTTGACCTGTGGATTCTATTATAGCTTAGCCTGTTAGATTAGATCTATTTCTTATTATGTTTTAAGTGAGATACCTAAATCATTTTAAAATAACAATAGGATTTACTTTGTTTACAACATTAATTTGTTTAAAATAGTGGACTGACAGCCATCTAGGAAGTATCATACTTCCCGGATCTAGCTTACGCTAGGCAGTTCACTGCCCATATTGTTTAATTCTTTCTGGTGGTCTTGCTTTCATTACAAGTAGTTCCTCCTAGCCAAAAGGAAGCTCTCACGATTCAGCTGTGGATTCTAGAAGTCATATGCACGCAACAACCCATCAACCGAAACTTGAACAGGTATTCCTCCTATGCCTGTTACCCTATCTGTTTCGTCAACCATTCAATGAAACAATCTAAGAAAAATAAGTGAAACAAGAGTGATCATCTAAAATCTCCTTAGAAAGGTCAAAAGGAGGATCACAATGCCCCCAAGACAATGCAGTATGTTGTGGATGGATGGAATGGAATGCAAGATGGAATGATATGAGAAATGTTCCCCCTAAGTGGATGGAATGTATGTAATGAGGTTCAGTTTTTTTGATTCCCCCTAGCAATAGTCAAGAATGAACCGTACAAGAGTCATTCAGATCATCAAGGAAATGGTCAAGTAGTGTTGGTTTTTTCTAGTGAGACGTTGTGTTGAGTGTGTATATGTAATGGTAATGAAATGTGACATGTGGAGAGATGTGTGTGAACCCTATAACTCAATGTCCATGACTTGTTGAATGGAGGAGTGATGATTTATCCCTAAGTGTATATCACTACATGATGAAAGAAATATGTGATGATTTATCCTAAGCATATGTCATTATTGAATGAATAGAAATAGGTGACAATTTACCTCTTAAAGTGTACGTCACTACAAGATGAAGGAAGGGAGTGGTGATGTAACCTAAGGTGTATACCACTACAAAATAATAGAATGGGTGACGAGTTAACCTAAGGTTTATGTCACTATGAGATGAATAGTAAGGGAGTGGTGATGTAACCTAAGGTGTATACCACTACAAGATGATAGTATAGCTGACAATTTAACCTAAGGTGTATGTCACTAATGCTGGATTTCAATGAAATGTATGGTGAATGTAAGGTCCATTTGATTGGTAAACCCTCAGATAGTCGAGTATGGACTGAGGAACTAAAGTGTTTCATAGGGTGGTGAGTGACAACGTGTAGAAAAAACGTAGTATAAATGACCAAGTGATGAATAGGGTATGTAAATGCGCAGTGTGGGAAATGCAATATAGGATGTGTAGTGTATAGTATATGTAATGTGTGAAATGCAATAATAGGTGTATATAGAAATGGAATACATAATGATAAAATGTAAAGCTAGACCCATATGAAATGTGATCTAGCATGACATGTAGAATATAGATGATGGAGAAATGTGACATGTGAATCATGTAATGTAGGAAGTGTATGGTCTGTAGACTATGCAATATGTAAGATGTGGTGATAGGGTCCGTATAGATAGTAGTAGTATAGAATATGTAGTGATAAGTGTATGTAAAGCTAGACCCATATATATGCATGTAACCTAGCTAGTTAATGTAGAATGTATGGATGAAATATAAAACTAGACTCATAGTTAATGATGACTAGTGTAATATGGAAAATTTATGATATGAAAATGTGTGTGTATAATGTGACTAAACATGTAGATGAATATAATGCATAGATGAATGACTAGTATAATGTAGAAATAAATAGGATGAATGGTGTATGACACACAATGTAGGATGAAATGTAATATGTAGTGCCTATGGTGTAGTGTGTGGGGTTTAGTGTAATGGTAATCCCTCAACAGTCAAGTGTGAACCAAAGCACAAGAGTGTGTCATGGTAATGAGGGTGCTATTGATGGGTGATATGATATATGCTGATTGATAAGAAATAATGGTATGATGATAGGTGATGCGATGAATATGATGAGGGGAAAGGAGGGTATGTCATGCCCCCCTCAAATGGGCATGAATGAACTAACCAATTGGGTGAGGGCGAAGGTCCCTCAATAATTCTGGTGATGATGAAAGTGGAGGACCATGATCGAGTAATGGTGGTAATATAGTAGATAAATGTTGTGCCAGGGGAATGGAATCGATATATGTGATGGCATGAATAAAATGAATATTGTGGTGTATCAACATGTGTCATTAAGGTAGATCGAGGAAATGTCATGTGTGAAGGGGAAGACAATCTACGTGGAATAAATCGAGGTGGTGATCAACTGCGGGATGTGGTGGTGGTCCTAGGAATAGGCCTATGCCAGTATGTAGTACTAATGGAGTGGAGCAATCTGGTAGAGGATAGTTGAGGAGGTGAACTAGGAGTAGAATGTAGTTATTGTGGGCAACAAATTAGGAGATGTGTAAAGAGATAGAGGATATACGAGCATTGGTATGAATGTGGTGATAATGGAGGTGAATGAGGGACGACATTAATGGAAATAGCTTGATTGTTGTAAACAAATTTAAGGCATAAGTGGTGCATAGAAATAATAGATTGGGATTAATGAATCCAATTAATACCAAGAATCAGGTCACATCCCTCGATGGTTTGACCAACACAGAAAGGGACAAGGAGAGTGAGAGGACCAACTATGACATGAAACTTGGCAATACCATAGGGTCTTTTGAATGGATAGTCAATTTGTGATGGAGGGTAACTGATAGATCGTAAGAAGGATGGGTAACATGTGCTAATGGGTGAATATAGATCAACCTTAGCATTTTTTGTGGTAGTCGATCCAATATATGCCTAAATATATAAATGATTAGATGTGAACGTAGCATGGTAATCGGTGTTAGAAAAAGAGATGATGGGTGAAGTTGTCTCAGTGTTAGCAACCAGGAAGTCAAGCACTCCTGAATCTAGAGGTGATGTTACATGATATGTATGATTAGCGGATGAATCCATGGTCTTTATGTCGCATTGGTGGGAGTCATTATTAAAAAAATTGAGTTTACCTTGTGGTAGCAGGGCTAGTAGGCTATGGAAGTTATAGTTGATCATTATTAATTAGGTCTTAGATGAGTGTTCAAAGTTTTAGACAGTGATTTGTAGAATGTCCCACACAATGATGCTAATCACTATGGAATTTTTCATTTTAATTTCATCTTTTGGGTCGTGATGGGTCTAACTCAAGTGGGGGAAGAAGGGTAATGAGATTGTTGTCGAGTTGCTTTAATATAAGATGTGGTGCCAATGGGAAGGTAAGTAAACATGTGCCTAGATAACGTTGGGATGAACTTCCTTAGATGGGGTAATGGCATTAACATGAGTTTAGTAGTAAGAGTTGGCTTAGATGTAGAAGGTTTGAATGGTGTCTTGCATGAAAAGGAGTGGAGGATGGAAGGTTTCTCCTGATACTTAAGCTTGCCAATGGATAAAAGTTTACCATTCACGTAGCTTAAGAGTATGAAAAAGTTGATAAAAAGAAGAAAAGTTCTCAAAGAGAACACTTTCTTGGAGAGGTGATAAGAGACTCTAGATAAACAAATCTTGCAGCTCATAATCGGCAAGGACATTAGTCATTTTAGCAAGATCATTCTTATATTGTAATACATAGTGAATTGTTCATTGCATCCCTGTTTAAGTTATGCTAGTTGGGCGTAAGACATCTTAGAACCTATGTTGATGGAGAAATGTGTGAGGAAATCATCAGATAGATGGGTAAAGGAAGCAACTGAATGGACAGATAAATCATAGAACCAATGCATGGCATAGTCATGGAGACTACAAGGAAATATTTTAGCTAAGAGAGTATGATCATCAGCAAAATCGAGACAAGCAACATTAAAGGCGTGAAGATACTCTTATGGGTCACCATGCCCACTGAAAATGGGCATCTTAAGGGTAACAAAATTGGGAGGAAGAGGGACTAAGTAGATATTAGGTGCAAATGGAGTATGCAATAACTAGGTAGAATCTAAAGATGGAGATGTAGGTAGCTTGTTGCAACTAATGAATTTAGCCTGTGAGATTATAGGATATAGAGAGACAAGAATCTTGTATTTCCACAAAGGAGATTTGCCTTTTATACAAAACTGAAAGAGAATTTAAATGATTGGTAAGAGTGGGGACAGAAAATAAAACATTAGAGATGGGTGGAAGTGTAGAAGTAGGTAGTTGAGTAGCTACATAAGTGGGTAGAGCTATAAAAGAATTAAGTTCGACCAAGTTGGTAACTTCCTCACGAGCCAAAAAAAATGCAAAATTAAATCTAGATAATAGTGGGACTTCAAAAAAGTATCATTGATGGCTTTAAGGGCTTTAAATTCCTCATGATGGAAATGGAAAATGACTAAGGAAACCCTAGCAAAGTGAGAAGTGTACATGGGGTTCACCAAAATGATTAATTAAAAATGAACTAATACTATGGAAAGTATAACAACTAGTTAATCTAAAATATGAGGACTAAAATGTTGTAATACTAAACTAAGACAATATGGAAATAATTGAAAATAATTATACTAAATGAAACAAAACCCTAATATGCAAGGAAGTAAGGAGAAATGACTTAGCTGATTGTATAAGACTGTCGCAGATTGTCGCAAGTATGGCAATAAAATCCAGAAGTAGGAATGAACACCTAGAAGTCCCGAAAAAGGTTAGATTTGGAAGATCTAAGTATATTGAGGCACCTAGAAAGGTACTAGGGCACCCTGGGGTGCCTTGGTCTACAGAATAGGTACCCTAGTTTTTGAAAATGCTTAGAATCTAATTTCTGCAGGGTCATAAGATGATCTGAAATATCTCTATATGTCACACTATATTTGTTGGGTTGTGTCAAGTGTCTGAAATATGACAAGATGAAGGAATGACCTACAAGCAACAAAGAAGTATCAAAACCTGAAAAATAAAATATGTAAATGAATGGGTGGACTGACCTCAGCTGCCACAATAGTGGGCTTATCACTGAGCATTGCACTACATTTCGGACCCAAATGTAGTTCTGGTGTGTGTGTGTGCATGTTGTGCCCTAGGTGCTCTTGTGTCAGTCGCACTTTGTGAAGTAGTGAGAAATAATAACTATAGAAAATGTAATAGCATGTGTGCATGAAATAGAATATAATCCCTCCCCCTATGTTGTGTGTGTTGATGCAGATCTCCTAGCCTTGATGCATGGTACTATGTGGATGCAAGTGATGCAATGGATGCAACTCTAGATGGAGTGATAGTAGTATGTGATGTTAGGACCCTCATTATGGTCTCATAACTTTATATTTATAGGGTTCTCTTGCTCTAATTTTGTAATTAACCCCTTGACATGGCTGACTAGGAAAAAGATAAGGATGAAAAATGGCTAGAAAGACCCCAAAAAGAAGTGGGAAAGTGGAACATGGATTAGGGCACCTAAGTGGACCCATGTGGGCCCCAGTATAGGCCTGGTGCCCGGTTTAGGCTAAAATATGGGAAAGTTGTGAAATAAGTGGATATGTGTAGGAAAATATTGGGGAATGACGAAATAAAATATAAAAATAAGATGGCCAAAAGGTGGGATTAATTAATACTTTCTTCACTTGATAACCTTTTAAATAGTAGTACAAGACTGGGCTAAATAATGCCTAAAGTGCAGTGTTTTTTAATCCAAAATTGACATATATTACTTCATATCCTTTCTTACTATTTATTATTCTTCTCATTGTTTAACATTATTCTTTTTTATAACATGTTTACTAGTTGTTTGTTTTACTACTTAACTACTTCATTATATGTTGCATGAGTTCCTTTCTTGTCTTATGACATTATGGGTGGCCCATGTTTGTGGCTCTATGCATTTTTTCATGACATTGTGTCTCTTGTATGTGGCCTAAGTGCTTTGATTATCTTGTGACATCATGTGTGTTCCATGTTCACATCTATATGCCTTAGTGTGAATCTTCTCTATTGTTGTCATCCTCAAAATCCCCCCCTCATTTTCTAAGCAAAATTCTAATATTTTGAACTCACACCCTCCAGAAATTTTCAAGTAAAGTTGGAAGCCTGAAAAGATACAGAAATTTGTGCTTTGAAGTTGTTTAAACTCTCCAGTCTACACTTTTTGATGAATTTTCCATTTTCCTATCTAGACGAGTGAAAATTTTATTGTTTCCTCATCTGAATGAAATTTTAAATCTTTCTATGGTCATGGATCATCAAACCTTGTACTATTTTTAATTCCTTCATTCGCGAAAGAAATTTGAAAATCTGACACAAGATGGTGGAGTTTTCTTCTTCTCTATATTTTTTCCATAGTTGTGAATGATGGGTGTTTTCTTCCCTATCAAATTTTGGCTCCATTATCCATAGATATGTGGACATGTCTAATTGGAGGTGGTCTAGCAGAGCAATTTGTGTTTTTGATCCTCTTTGTAAAAAAGGCACAAAGTTAAAAAGTGACCCGCAACCCTAATCAGGCTTAAAAGAACAAGTCAAATGTTGAGCCTGCCATTAGAAATATTTAAAGCAGGGAGGTGGATTGTCGGGGAGATTTGAGAATTTGAGCCTTTTCATTAAAGGGGCTCAAAATTAAAAATGACCCACAGCCCTGTTAAACACAAAGGAAAAAGTCAAATCTTGAGCCCATTGTTGGAAAGTCAAAGCGGGTCAGCGGAGCAATTTGTGTTTTTGAGCCTCTTTGCAAAAAAAGCGTAAATTCATAAAGTGACCCATAGCCTTGACCATGCTATAAGGGAGAAAGTAAAATATTAAGCCCGCATTGAAGGTCAAAGTAGGTGGGCGGGCTAGCAGGGCAATTTGTGTTTTTGAACCCACATTGAAAAAAGGTAAAATTATAAAAGTTACCTGTGACTCTGTCTCCACTCAAGTGAGGCTACATGTCAAGACCATATCAAAAGCAGGTCAGTGGGCCAAAATTTTCCAAAATGCCAAATCTCTATAAAATCATAAAATGCAAAAGGAATCCTCCATGCCCGCTCCAGTAAATTTCTCCCACATGGACGACTCTAGTTTAAATTTTCAAAGGCAAGATGAATGGTTCAAATTCAAAGTTTCAAAACGAGTGTAATGGCTGCATTACAAAAAGTATGGTTTTTCTCGCCATTTTTGTTTCTTCACAAATCAAGAATCTGAATGGACATGAATGATTGGAAAGAAATTGTAAACCATTTCTTGCTAACAAAGAAGAAGTTGTAACCGTTTCTTGGAGGAGATTTAATGGCTTCTTCACGCCATTGTACAGGATTGGCAATTGATCTTGTAAACTCACGGGTATATTGTGCTTGGAGGAACATAGGAGGTAGCTTTCTCATTTTCTTTTGTTTCCCCCCCTCTTGCTCAAATTCCTCCATTTCTCCACGGGAATGTACAAACTTCTGTTTAGATCCCTCACCAATATAAGAAGAAGGATCAATCGAAGCCATCTTTGATGATATCAGCTTCATGTTGCAACAAGAAACTTTTAATTCTCAATCTTATCTCATCTTACTCAAAATTTGTAGATTTGGCTTTCTTCTTCATGAATGCATGTGTTGAAATTTCTAACTAGTGCGTGTAGGAATCTAATTTTCTATCTGCAACATTAGTTCTCCTACCTCTCTTCTCACTCCCTTTCCTACCTTCATAGCAAATCCCCCCTGCAGATAACTATAATCATTTGTCGCAGGGTCAGTGGAGTGCCCCTATTGGATCCCTATCCAAAAGGCCACCATAGAAATCCACCATTTCACGTGCATGCATACACAAAAGTTGCACCGGTTAAGTAGAGGGACATAGATTCCCATAGTGTTGGCAAGGAATCTACAAGTTTGTCCACCTGACAAATTCCCTCGTCAACATCTCCATAATATTGTCTTTTTTTTCTCACTTGATTTTTTTTTGTCTTTATATTGGTTTTATTACACTTACATTGTTATTATTATTGTTCTTCTTATTGATATCACTATTATTGTTTCCCTTATTACTGTGGTTGTTTGTCTTTTTAAATGTCATGGTTTCCACCATGTGTAACCCCTTTTTGTAAGTAAATTTTTTTAAAGGTGGCCACCACTTCAGCATTCTACATTCTGTAATGTCCTCATTTCTGAGAAGATGGCCTAGGAGGCTTTTAAGTTTTCATCCATCTTAGCCTTGGTTATGCCCAAGGGGCTAGTGTCGTTGATGGTTATTAGTTGTGGTTTGTACCTTTATTTCACTTGTATGTTATGTCTTGGAGTTAGACATGTACTTTGAGGTGACTTAAGTGAAATAAGGTTGTGAGAGCTCTCATAAGGTACTTTATGTTATATTTAGTCGATGACTTAAGTGATGGGTGAATATGTGGTACTTTATGTTCTAATTATTCATTGGGGTCACTTAAGTGGATATTTTTGGCATAGGCAACATAAATTCACTTTAAGAGATGATTAAACACATGAAGACAATCCATGTGTGGCGATTAGGGTTTTGGGATTCTTTTTGGTAAAAGGTAAATTATAAAAGGAGTCACTTGGGGAGAGAAAGGGACATTATGATATCTTCTACTTTTGTGTGGCATGTTTGCCTTTGACCTTTCTTGTGGATGTGAGATTCTACATGAACCCTAGCTTCGTTGGTGAGAGAACCATCCCTAGCTAGAGAAGAATTCTTCAATAGTGAAAGATCCATCCCTAGCTTGATATTTTAGGCCTTCATTTAGATCATATTTTCAGTTTAGGGTTACATATTTTTCAGATATTTCGAGGGTAATAATTGATTCAAATTTCTAACGATATGATAAAAATCCAGGTCAGAGAATTCTTCCTACATTGATTTCATACCCAAATTAGCAAACTTCCAAGAGGAATCTACCTACATTCATTCTCATGTTGTTCTCCATAGGGTGATTTCACCTTTGTTGGAGTTTGTAGTTTTTATGTTAATCATATAGTGTTGATTATACTAAAATGAGACTGATCAATGTAAACTAGGTAATATGAAGATAGATGGAAATCTAAGATATAAACCTCCCACTATAAGAAAATAAATGGTAGTAAAGAAATATTTTTGGATCTAAGAAAATATGTAAGATGAACTACTAAACCCTAATGTGAAAGAGAGAAGAGAACAGTGATCATCTAAATAACAGAAGCCTCTCAAACTATGTCATAGTGATGAACAAAAAATCAAAAAGCAGGAACAACTATGAAATAGGGTATCGTGAGAGGATAATCTCGATGATATGGCTAAATAGAGTGAATTATCCATGTAAGTACTTGGGGTGCCCACGAGCACTCTGGTAAGAAAAATATGTGCCCTGTTCTGGGAAAAAGGTCTAGAATTGATCTTTATAGGTCCTAGAGATGGATGATAACCTTCATTGTTTGTCACATTAATTTCCATGTATTACATCCAACACTTCGAATATTCCAAGAGGAATAAATGACCAGGAAAAGACCAAAAGGAAGTATCAAAACCCTAAAAAAATATGCAAATGAATGGGTCAAACTGACATCAGCTACCACAATAGTTAGCTTACTAACTCGGCGTTGCACTACATTTCAGACTCAGATGTAGTTCTAGTGAGTGTGTGCATGTCGTGCCCTATGTACTCTTGTGCCAATCCCACTTTGAGAAATAGAGAGCAATAGACAAATGTAGAAAATGTAATAGAATGTTGCAGCAGAGAGAATAGAATAGAATCCCTCCCCATATGAAGTGTGATAACTAAAGATGTCCTAGCTTGTGTCTTTGATGAATGGGGCTATGTGGATATACTACTTTCTAACCCCAAGTGTGTCGGCCTATCACCCAGCGGGCACTGGGCACTCACCCGAGGCACACGTGCGGGCACTGAGCCCCTCCTTTATATGAGCATTGTGAGAAGGTTTTTCCATTAGTGGAGGAAAATTTGTAGAATGCGAGTACATTCACTTAGTTAATGAAGTAGAAGGAGCATCTAATAGATCCATACATTAATGCATTACAAAAACTAAATAACAATGTAATAAGCATAATAAACCAGATCTGAACCATGACAATCATATAACATGAGGGTCTACACCTTAAGCATGATATATAGAATGATTCCATATATATATATTCAGTTTTAGCCACATTACAATCAAAGGAGGTCATCTCAGACCATATATATGTTAAATGACAAGGGACTCAACTCCTACAGATCTTCCCTAGCATGAGATCCTAGCTATACCCTTCCATTTAAACCCTTGTTACAGACTTAGTGCCATACAGAGGCTCATGAAATCCCTCATAACCCTTAGCACTAAGTGCTCTAAACCCTAGAATTATTGCAACACTTTATTACTCACCATCTTACTCTCTATGCATTCTCTCTACCTCTAATATCTGATTCATGTCTTCAGATCATCTGGTCCTTTCTCTAGTCGAGCATCTCTTTTTATAGGATCAACACCCACTACCATGCCTTTTCTACTAGACAGATCACATGCCAAGTGTCAATGTGGTGCTCCATTATTGAATTCTTATCCCTTTACAAACCCTCCACTCTCTGTAATGATGTCTTCTGGGAATATTCCCTACGTGGAATATCCTTTTCTTGGCCTCCAAGGTTCCAGGATGGCACCTTATCCACTCATCACATGCCTAGTCGGGTCACATTTTTCCTCAAGTGCCTCCAGAATACCAAATATGGCTAAGTCCTTTGAACCTGTGTTCTTCCTTCCGTGTGTGCCCTGGTTTCTCCTAAACCCTTCTTAAACCTCTTTGTCCTGCACACTTCTCCCTGTGCCCTTCTTCTCACTGGTCTTGCACGTGCATGCCCTTTGGTACTTAGCCAAATTTCAAGGCCCAACATCACCCCACACTAAGCGTGTTCTCTGTCCCTAGAAACATCTTGCTTCCCCAAAGAGTAAATAATAGTGGGACCTAGACAAATTGAGTGAAGAATGAAAGAATGGAAGAATGGAATGAAGAATGGAAGAATGGAAGAATGCTATTGCTTGTAAGAGGAGTGGGAACTCCTTCCTCACTGTTGCCTCAATATTTTCCCAGGCATCCACTTCACCCTGTGCCTACTGAAGTAGGTCACCCACTAGAGCACTCACCTCCTCAAAACTCAATTCATCACCCTTAGCATTCAGTGTATCTACAATTCCTTCTAACTTCTTTCTAAGGTTGTCCAACGCATCCATTCTGTGAGTGATCTGGGGGTACAACTCCTTAAACCAATTCTTAATTGAACCCCACAAGGATTTGATTTCTTCCATCTTCTTCTCAACCTTGGCTAGGATTTTATCCCACTCCACCCTATTTCCCTTGTTCTTTTCTTGAAACTCCTTTAGATCTGCCTCATGTGTAGCAACTAGAATGCTTGCTACCCTATCTCTATCAGTGCAATTATCATACACAACCTCAACTATTTGTGTGTGGTATTTACAGTGGCAAGGAGCTCAGAATACCGAGTAATTGTTTCCCTGATCTTCAGTTTCTCTTCCTCCTTCTAGCATGCCAATGCCTCTTCTGCTGATTCCAATGTGAGTGGTCACCTTTCCATGGTGAGGATGTGGGTCAAGTCTTCCAAGCATTACATGGTTGACTCGTATTTTTTCTCAGGCGGGGCCAGGTCTGGGTGCTTCAAGATTATGGCATTTGTAATCATCTCTATCTTCTTATAAACCTCATGCACCTTTTCCTTCTCCTCCCTTAATTCACACCTTAATTACATGTTGATCAGCTCCTCCTACTTTAAATCCTTGTCCTTCTCAATTATTTCTTCATTCTTCTTTTCCAGTTCTTCCTCCAGGACCCTTACTCTATCATTCCTCCCAAAGAGTCTCACCTTAATCTCCATCGACACCTTGTTGAGTGTGTTAAACACTTTCTCATCTGATAGTTGTTGAGCATTCACCAGAGGGTTCACTCCCTTAGTTTCTGGTATCTTCATCAGTGCCTCTTGGTTGACTTCAAACTCAGGCTCATCAACATGGGACTCAAAATCCCAAGATAACATCTTTCTTGTACGTGGGTATGCACCCTCTTCTTCGAATGAAGACCATGCAAGGAGTTGGTTGGAAGGCATGATACTTTGGAAACATGTGGGTAGTACCTTATTTAGATCATTGATATAACTCATTCCTTTCTCTTGTGCCACTACCACACTCTTCCTTCCCATGCACGATGCCTTAGGGAAGCTTACCACTAGGTTGGGATCTCCACCCATGCTTCCATATTCCTTCTCTACACTCTCCTCCTCCATCTCCTTGAGTACTTCATCAGCGCTATGCTCCACCTCCTATTCCACCAAGTCCTTTATTATGCCCACTACCTCCCTTTCTGTGGCATCTTCTATCTTCTCCTTGGTCAGGCTTGGGGTCCTTTGATCCTTGGTGTTCACTTCCTCACTTTCCCCCTTGCCATGAGCATCTCCTTCATCCTCATCCTTCTCTTCATTCCCTTCCTCTGAGTCATGTACATCATACACAGGATCGTCATGAGCCTCTCCACGCTCGTCATCGTCCTTATCACCTTGTAATGGCCTCCATGCTCTCTGTTTCTTCTGAGTCCACCTTTTCTGTTAATTTCTTCTTCTTCCTAACTGGTGATTCAACATAGGAGATTCTTCCTTCTCTTCTTCAGTAGGTGACTCCTTCCTTGCTAGTGAATCTTCTTTTTCAGGGGGCTTTTCTTGCTCTGACACTTCTTCCTCAGGTGTCTTCTCTTTTTCTTCTATAGGGGACTTCTTTCTCCATGCATAGGTGCTTGGATTTGCACTCGACTCCTATGCACGTGTAGATTGCATTGTCTACACACTTGGTGCCTTTTTCTCAAGAGCCTCCTCTCTCTCCCTCTTCCTTGGTGTGGCCTTCTTTCTTGTGGTAGGGTCTTCTGGGATTGAGACATCATTTTCCACATAGGCACCCTTCTCATATTTTGGCCTTATGCATAGGTATACCCTTGTTGTGGTTCTTCCAGCAACAGGAAAGGTTACTGGCTTCATCATATGCATGTCATGGGAGACATACTTCTCCACATAGGCACACTTCTTTGGGTATATCAATGTTCTGTGTAGCTTGTGGTAATCATGGTCTACCATGCTGAGGTCAAACCTTGACTTCTTTTCCTCCTTGAATCTATTGACACCTGGCTGGAAGTATTGTGCTATGAAGGAGAATGGAAACTTTGCACCAAGGACCCTTAGCACCATCTGCTAGAGTAAACCTGTCAATGCAAAAATGTTGGTATATGGTGAATTCAGCTTCACCTTGTAGTAAAATAGGTAACTACTCAGGTATCCTCCACTCTGCACTGAAATGTCATCATGCATCCACTTATACCATTTTTCTAGGTGCCTTGTGGGTGGTCGTTTTTGTTTCACAAGTGTACTTCTCAAATATTTTTACATGGGAGGGGTTCTCATCTGGGTATTCCCATTCAAATTTTTTTGGCCCATCGGGCACTCCAATTTCTGAAAATATGATGGTAAGGAGGACATTACCAAACATGATCTTTTCTCCATCACGTGTGGCACTGATGATCTCTTCTACTATGAAATTTGAGAGGTTATAGATGGTCCCCTCTGAGATCTTTTGGAAAACATTCAACTAGGCCTTGTTGACCTGTGTCCACCTCTCTTGTCCATTCAGCTTGGATACTAAGCCCGTGGCCATCCTCATCACAGGGTCAGAAATCACAGAGATGTCAAAGTACTGTGACCCCTTCTTGTAGTCATAGGCCTCCACAGTCTTCTTGATGGCCTCCTTGTCATCCAAGTCATCATCAAATGAATCTCCCTCATAGGTAAGACCAGTAAATTTGGAGATTAGTTGGGGAGTTATCCTCATCCTTCATCCTGTGAAGTAGAAATGGTCTTCATGCACATGTGACATTAGCCATTGGTACAACCACTTAGGTTTACCAAAATAGGGAAACTCATAGAGTTGCAATAACCCAGCCTTTTCCATCTTCACCTTTACTTCATCATCGTAGATTGGCATTCCATCTGGTGTCCTTTTGTCTGTAGGTCTAACCATTTCCAATGCCATCTCTTTCTCTGTGGTGCTTGTTCGATGGTTGTAGTCACTTACGGCCATCTTTCTCACATGTGAGACACCCATTCTTTTCCAAGCAATATGCCATCTGGGTATTGCATCTCCGTACCATTCCTCATTGAAGCTAGTGGAAACAAATTGTTTCCCTTTTCCCTTGCCCTTCTTTGGTGAAATGGTGGTTACCTTCCTTGGTGCCATTTTCTTGTCAGGTTATTTAAAAATTTTTCTTCCTTCTGATCCTGGCTCTACTCAACTTTGTGGCTCTACTCTTACATGAAAATCCCTTCAATCCTGTGCCCTAGCTGTGGAACCCTAACCTGGAAAAACCCTTCCTTCCACAAGATGACATCTTCACTTGTGGGTTTCTAAAACTCCTACAACCCTCTCCCTCACACCCATGTACTATTTTTCCACCCTGGTTCACTTGTCAAACTAGCTATGCACTCAGATCTTCACACCTTTCTTTCATGCAACTTTTCTCAAGGATGCCCTAGTTCACAAGAGCTCTTTGATATCACAAATGCAAGGTAACAATAATGTATCCCAACCTTCTACTTATAGTTTTTGCTTCTTTTCCATAATAAATGCAATGCCACCTACCATTGTACCTTTACAATAAAGGTGGATTTTTCCTCATAAGCCAACCTTCAGTGCTTTTACCCCCCATGCCCAATCCTGTGTGAAAAATCCTACAACCTTCTAGAATGAAAAATCCTTACTGACCAAAGATCCTTTATGCATGCACTGCTCACAGCGCCGAGGGCACTTCTTCTTTCCTTACCCTAATTTTTGACATCACCTACCTCATGTTGTTCATGCGCTTCTCATCCTTTGTACGTGGTCTTTGTAAAGCTCTCCTGACACCAAACTCCTTATGTCCACCTTTTCTACATGTGTTCTTCCAAACTACGTGCTTTTGATCCTTCAATCTGGGCCATCGAAACATAGCTTCCACTACCAGCTTCCATTACTTGTCGCATTACTCCACCCCACACTAAAGAAGATGTGGTCCTCTGCGCATAGAATTTTTTTGAAAATAATAAGTGGCTACCAGTGCACAATGTGCACAAAACAAAAAAAGAAAGGGAACAAGCAATGAGAAGGGGAAACACAAAGAAAGGAAATGCATTAAAGGAAATCCTAGGCTAAATGGCAATACTACCTTATTTATGATTACACAAGAAGCCTTATTTATAGTAGGGCTTCAACCTACTCCCATTGAAATGGCCTGGTAACCTCATCCCATCCAGTGCTTGTAACTGCATGCACCTGAATCAAGGATGTACGAGATGATATATGGCCCTAACCAATGGAATTTCAGTTTCCCAGGATGGTGCAAAAATTTGGAGTCATAAAGCAAGACCATCTGCCCAACCTCAAATTGTTTGTTTTTAATATGGTGATCATGCCATGCTTTTTGTCGCACCTTTTCAGTCTTTTGACTCCACCTAGCAAGTGATCACCTTTCGTCCAACTACATTAACTTCTCCATGCACTCTTGTAGTGCTTGTTCATCAGCTAATCCTCCTGCGCACACAATACATAGGGATGGTAGCATGAATTCTACTGGTAACACAACTTCCATGCCAAACACCAATTGGAATGGTGTGGCCTTGTTCAATTTCTTGTAGGTAGTCCTATATGCCCATAGTATACAATGAGACTTTGTCATCCCAATCTTGTCTTCCCACATCACAAATTTTTGTCAGCGTGTGACTCAAAATTTTGTTAAATGCCTCAGTAGTTCCATTAGCTTGTGGGTGATATGGGGTAGTCTTATGGTGGGCTACCATGAATTCTTCCAACAAGATTCTAACTATCTCATTCAAGAAATGGTTACCCCTATTACTCGTTAAGCTCAATGGACATCCATATCTACTGATTTTATTTTCCCATAAAAACCTAGCTGCTGTTGCTACTGTGCAGTCCTTTGTAGGTGTTGCCTCTACCCATCTTGTTAAGTAGTCAGTGCAAGTGATGATATAGCGTGAACTAGTCCTTCGTGTGGTAGGTGAAATTGGTCCTACAAAATCAATGGCCCACTTCTCAAATGGTTCTGCACTAGCTATCGGCCTCAAGGGAATCTCATCCCTTCTTCCTGGTTTGCCAAGGCACTGACAATGGTCACAGGCCTTGCAAAACTCAATGCAATCCTGGTAGATGCTTTCCCACCAAATCCCTACCAGTAGAATCTTTCACGTGGTGGCATTCCCTGCATAGTGTCCTCCTACAATCCCACCATGTGCTTCCTCCATGATTGCAACATGCTCATGTTCCAACACACACTAATGTAAAACCTCATCATGGCCTAGCTTGTATAAGTATCCACTGATTAACATGTAGGTGTGGTGCATATGGCTAACTATTTTCTTTCCAGAGTCTTCATTCCCTCTGGTGCCACACCCATTTTGAGAAACACAACAATATCTTCCAAATCAGAGGGCACGCACCACAACCTAAATAGTTGCATCTGGCATTGTATCCTCAATGCTCTATGTGTCCTCCCCTGAGTCAATCCTTGACAAATGGTCAGGCCCTGAGTTACTCTTTCCTGGTTTCACAACAACTGTAAACTCAAACTCTTGAAACAACAAGACCCACTGACATATGCACCCTTGTAAAATGGGCTTGTTCACCAAGTACTTCAATGCCATGTGGTTTGTGTAGAATATGAAGGGTGTTGCCAACAGATATTGCCTAAATTTTTGCACATAGATCATTGATAGTGCTTCGTGCTCAGTAGTAGTATAGTTCTGTTCTGTTGGTGTTAACTTCCTACTAGCAAAACACAAGGGGTGGTCAACAATCCCTTCTCTAGGTTGTGCTAAGACTACCCCAATCGCCATCCCTAAAGCATCAACATGTACATGGAATGGCTTATCCCAAGAGGGAAATGTAATATGGGCATAGTGATAAGCCTATTCTTCAATGTATCAAATGCCATTGTTGCACCTCTCCCCAGTGAAATGCACTTTTGTGTTTTAGTAACTTTTCCAATGGCGCGGTGATCTTGGCATACCCCTTAATAAATTTTTGGTAGTACCCCATATGCCCAAGGAATCATGCACTATGCACTCTGCTGGTAGGCTCCCCCAATCCCACAATAACAAAAACTTTGGCGAGATCCACCACCAAACCTTCCTTACATATGATATGCCCCAACAGGGTTCCAAATGGAGTAGTGAAGAGACATTTCTTAATGTTGAGGGATATGTGCAACTACCGACATCTCTCAAACATCAACCACAAATTGTCACAATGGTCTTTCACTAGTCCATACACTATCCAATCATCAAGGTAGACCTGAAGGAACTTATGGATAAAATCCTGAAATGCCTGGACCACTATGCATGAAAACACAACAGGTGCATTCTTTAGTCCAAAAGGCATGACCATGTAGGAAAAACTTCCCCATTCAGTGGTGAAAGTTGTCTTTTCTTGGTCCTCCTTTGCAATTCTAACTTGATGATATCCTGAGAATCCATCTGTGAAGGAATAGATCTCACACCCAGCTACTCCTTCTAGGATTTCCTCAGTAAAAGGGGTTGGAAAAGGATCAATTACACATACCACATTTAAGTCCCTATAGTCAACACAGATCCTTATCCTTCCATCCTTTTTAATGCTTATGACCATGAAGCTTATCCATTATGATTCCTCCACAGCTTCAATAATTCCTAATGTGATCATCTTGTCTATCTCCTCCTTGACCCAGACACGCAAATTTGGATTCATTCGGTAAGGTCTCTTCTGAATTGGGTGTGCACCCTCCTTTAACTTGATTTTCATTTCCCCCAAGGAGTGGTGGACACCGTTAAGCTCATGGTATCTATGTGGAAATAATTCCTGAAACTCATGCAATAGATCAATGATCTTTGAAACCTCCTTCTCTGACCAATAGTCCCTAATAGTAGCCTCCTTAGGTTCCATTTCTGAGCCAATGTTAACCTTCTTTGTTTTGAGGGGTTCATGGTAGGCGCGTGCTTTCTCATAAACACTATCCATAACTTTGTGTGTACCTTCAGTATGGTTAACATCCAAATTCTCCATCTCTTCACCATCTATCACATAGACCATATTTCCCTTCTCTTTCTCCATGCATGCACACTCAAGTTGTGTCTCTTTTGATTCTTCCTCATCAAAGTGTGCTTCCAAAATAGGTTCGCCCAGAACCAAGGGCGTGGAAGGATAGGAAGGACCCTGACCTCACGGTAAGAAGGCAAGTTCAACTTTTTGGACTTAGCTGATTTTGAGCATGAAGACCTATTTTTAGAAGATGGCGTGTGGAACACACCAACGATGCAGAGATGTGCGCGCCATGCATTGTCTATCTTTGGAGAAGTGGATCAAAGCATTTTTGCATGGAGACAAGCTAAGAATAGAATTGACACTTCAGTTAACTACAAGAGGACTATAGATAGCACACTTGCATGTGTGGCTATGCTTGTAAACGGTGTGTGGCTATCAATAGCATGCGGCCTATTTCTAGAATAGATAAGCAGTGAAGGGAAAGTCCCCACCCTATATATATGATGTTAGGTACATAGTAGAGATATGTATAAGTGTGAGGATATATGTGTAACAGATGTAGTGTGTGGATATATGTGTGATATACGCATATGACTGAATTACTGTATCAGATCCATATGTGCATTGGTATAGATTGACAATACTGTAAGGAGCTTCTGTATTTATTAATAGATGGAAGATATTGGCTGAATCTAAGTGTCATTCTGTGTGTAGTTGAGTAGTGCATGTTATTAATTCAATCATGATTACTGTTTAAGCTTGTTCTTTCATAGATCTGAGGGTAGCATGCATTGTAGAATGATGGATTAGTTATGAATCTATATGTTTCTTCCTTCATCATGCTAACATCCTACTACAACAACCCTAAAGAGGGACCTGGTACCTTTGTGCACTTCGGGTGAGTGCTCAGTCAAGGCTGAGTGATGTGCCAGCACGACTAGGGTGTTATCTGGTAAATTCTAGGCTGCATCATTGGTTCCATTTCGGGACCTCTTTTTCAGTTGTTTTCAGGATGGTTCATGATGAAGATGTACCGGTTAACTCTAGCAAGTATTGAGGAATGGATACATGATCTGGAGGAAGAATATGCATGACGGTTCAGTAGTGGATCTGAGTTTAACGCATGCACTTGGGTAGAACAGAATCTGTATGACAGCTTATATGAGAGATTTTTCACTATCTTTCCAGTAGAACTATATGAGTGGCTTACTGCTTATGCATCTCAGTGGAATTGGAGGTATCATGCACTTGTCTAGACACAGGAAGAATTTCAGGCCCTTTATGATGCTGATCTGATCTGGACTCGCACTGTGGATACGTGGTTTCATGGTGTTCTAAATAGTTATATTCTGGAATATTCAATTTCAACGTACTCTTGCCCAGAGGTAGCTGAATTCCAGTTTTTTGTGGTATCGAAGAGGAACATATTTACAAGGTATTCCACTTGCGATCAATATCTTAATGGTAACTTTGAAACTGGAGAGAAAACGATGGCTAACTAAAATTCTCCACGTGTGAGGGTAGGAACAGGTTTGGTTTAAGATGGAAGACCTAGCGGTAGAAAGGTAGAGAGAGGAAATGTGGCTTAAGTATAATGAGTTGAGTGAGAGGGAGATAGAGAAGCAACGTTCCATTGCAGAAAGTATGGCATGGAGGAGAGAGATGGCTCGTGAAGGATTTACAGCTCACGTAGAAGATGTGGAGCCAGAGCATCAGGAACTCCCCCATCTTGGAAAGCATGATAGAGATCCCCCCTCGGCCTCACACAGAAGTGCACCAGTAGAGACTACCTAGACCATGGGTGCATCTTAATCCACCTGGTGACCTAGCCCTTGTGCTTGGTTTTTCAGTATCTAGTATGACAAGTAACCAACAAACTAACTTGGGAAGTAGGAGAGCAGGAGTAAGTCAGGGATCAAGTACATCAATGGCAGGATAAATGGCTTCAATATCATTTGGAGGCACATTCTTAGGTGCATCATCTACATAGAATGTGAGCGTGCAAAATGTTGAATTCACCTCTAGAAGTGGAACTACCTCACAGACTGTAGGGGTTCAGTATAGTACTACTGTCAGAGCACAGGGGAGTACATCTACAGGTCCTATTCCAACTACAGGTGGAGGATCAGGAGGTATAGGTGGTTCTAGTTCTAGTGGATCTGGTGGTTCTGGAGGTAGAGGGAACACAGGAGGTTCTAGATCAGGTGGTCAAGGTCTGCAGCAACCACAGAATATCTATATGGAGATGTCTCTTCATCTCCCAGAATATAGAGGTATAGAGGATGCTGCCGAACATGTGCATATGTGTGAAATCTTGTGGCATGCTAAAGGGATCATGGCTGCTGAGCAAAAGGCAAGTCAATTCACCACTACATTACAGGGGTGCACACATAGCTGGTATAGGAAGTTTGACCCTGATCAAACTTGTGTGGATTATGCAGCATTGAGGGATGCTTTCTTGAAAGAGTTCCATATCCCTGAGTTTGAGCAGAAGAGTATAAGTGTGCTCAAGGATATCAAGCAAGGCACTACTGAGAGTGTACGTGAGTATGATGCTCATTTTAAGACACTTCTATCTAAGCTATCTTATGATATTCATGCTAGCCAGCATGCACAGTGGTTTGTTGGAGGATTGATTACACCTTTTAGAAGGGCATTGTCACATAAGACATACACTGATCCATGTGAAGCACTGGAAGTAGATTTACATGCTGAGGTAGTTGGGAGCATTGACACTAGCATTAGTCCATTCCTAGAGGCACAGATTGTAGCTATGGCAAAGTAGTTAGAGAAGCT
This sequence comes from Taxus chinensis, assembly GCA_019776745.2. NCBI lineage: Eukaryota > Viridiplantae > Streptophyta > Pinopsida > Cupressales > Taxaceae > Taxus > Taxus chinensis. The sequence continues at coordinate 373,777,100 of CM034157.1, forward strand.
ATCAGCAAATTCAGCCCATGAAATGCGCTCAGGAATTTGGTGTACAGATTGTGAAGTGGAAGGTCACACCAAGGATAGTTTCCCTCGCAGATCTGTATGCTCATTACTGTTGGACTGTGAGATCTTTCATTTGAATCATGATGCTAGTCATTGTCCTTTGTTACAGTGCGTGATAAGGAAGAATGTATCTTGCTTTTGCAAAATTTGTAGGTCCATGACCCATGATACTGAGGATTGTCAGTTGATTGGTCAGATCCAGGATGCTATAGACCTTGGGGTATGACAGACAAGTATAACAGATAATTCTAAGGGTAAGAATGAGCACCAGGATCAGGATCATAATCAAATGTGCTATGACAGGAATGAGGGGCATTTTGAAGGAGGTCATGGAAGGGGACGTGGATATCATGGTGGATATGGAGGATGAGGCCGTGGTGGAGGAAGAGGTGAGTTCCCTCATGGAACATGTTATATGTGTGGATCTCCTGACCACTATAGGTGTGAATGTCCTCAGAATATTGCATGTTCTTTCTGTGGAAAGAACCATAGCTATGAAGAGTGCCCAGACTTATATGAGCATCTGAGTAAGCAGCATAAGCAAGAAAACAAAGGCATCAGGATGGTTAGAATCTAGTGCGTGGTAGAAGATCAGTGGATGCCCAAGATAGCAGAAGGACCTGAGGCATTGACAGTGAAGATTACTACATGTGCTGAAGTAACACGTGTAAGAGAGGCATTGCACCAGAAGCCTATGATCACCAAGGAGGAGGTTTTGCATGCAAGGTACCCAAATCTTGCTCATCAAAAGGAAGTTTACCAGGATACCATGGAAGTGCTAAGGAATCCTCAGGGTGAGATACAGTACCTAAAGGAGTAAAAGAAAGCATCAGAGACAGTCCAAACTGATATCGATGATGTGAGAGGTGTGCAAGATGTTGTGTTAGGAGAACATTATTCCACTATTAGGAAGTTGGTTAAAAGGGAACACTCAGCATGTAAGTCTTGAGACCAGATGATAGATTCTGCATGCAAATCTTCCCCCTGATAGCATTGACTATGACAAAGAAATTACTCTGAATGCTGTTGTGGATGGGTGGTTGTTGAGCAACATATTGATTGATACAGGTGTGGAAGTAAATGTGCTTACATTAGATGCATGGGTACAAATGGGGAGGCCTCCATTGCAGCCATCATCTAATGTGTTATTTATGGAAAACTAGACTAAGGCCACTCCCATAGTAGTTTTGAAAGATGCATCTATAACTATACAAGGGGCCAAGTTCACTGGAGATTTTGAGGTATTAGCACTTGCAGCAGCAGACAATTTTCCAGCCCTGCTTAGATGCCCTTAGTGTTATGCGAATAATGCTGACTTGAGATTCAATAAGGGGTATATCAGCTTTGAAAACAAGGAGGAAAGGGTTTTGATATCTTTGAAAAATAGGAATTCCACACCATATGTTGAGCCTCTAAGTGAGGAGGACTTAAACAGAGTCTATGTACGTGCTATTCAGGACCCAGAGGTCAATGAGCCATCAAAAGAAGGCATCCTACAGTGGGAGGATTCTCATTCTATTAGTGATACTATGAGTATTGCTTGTGATAATTGGGCTCATGGTACATATGAATTAGTAGGATGTGAGGTGAAAAGTGTGGTTGCGTGCAAGAATGGACTTCATTTGATTTGATGGATAGGTAGCACAGTACCTTGGTATACAGGGGCAGAAGATCTTCCTACATTTTTGAAGGCCATGGAAACACAGTGGATAGATCAAATTAAGAGAAGAGATATGTTAGTATATACACTATGTGGGACAAAAGTGCGCTGGTGGGTAGTCCACAGAGATAATCTTATAAACTGGGAAGATATTGGAGTCACTTTGTCTACTAGGTTTATAAGGAACAATGCACCTATGCAAATCTGCACTTATCATGGTGATCAACCTGTTTAGCATCACATTCAGCAGTGTGAGAGACTCTAGATAGCAGGACAGGAAGCATTACCACCTTCACTCTGGGTGCATAGATTGTATTCTATGCTACAAGGATGTGCACGTGCCTGGTATGTATATGCAGAACTACATCGAGAGACTGGAAACTGGCAAGATTTGACTGCAGGAATGATCCAGACTTTTGACTACTTCTCGACTAAACCTCCTGTAGAAGAGGCATTAAAATTTGTCAAGTGCTTAACTATGGGAGATAGTGCAAAATCAGAAGAGCATATTCAGGAATTATTTGGTGAGGCAGAGTTCGGAGCATGTTTTGAAAAGGAAGAAGAAATGGACTCCATACTACTTGAACGTGCTTTCCTTGAGAAAGAGAAAGGAAAGATGGTTTACATCATGGATGATGAGGAAGTTGAGAACCTAGATATTGAACATTCACAAGGGGTGTGTGAGGTCTTGGACAGTGCAGACAAGGATATGTGCATGCCTACCATGAACCCATGAAGACAAAGAAGGTGAATATAGGTTTGGAGGCTGAGCCTAAGGAGGCCATAATTGGAGACTACTGGTCAGACTCGGAGGTAGCAAAGATCATCGAGTTACTCAGGGATTATCAGGACTTATTCCCTTGAGGGTATCATGAACTTAAAGGTGTGCATGAATCACTTGGGGAAATGAAGATAAAACTTAAGGATGGTGCATGGCCAGTTAGAAAGAGACCTTACAGAATGAATCCTAATTTGTGTGAAAAGGTAAAAGAAGAAATTGATAAAATGTTGAAATCTGGAATTATCAAGCCCCTTGATGAGTCAGAATGGGTTAGCCCAATGGTGATCAGTATCAAGAAGGATGGATGAATTAGAATATGTGTGGACTACAGGGAGCTGAATGTTGCATGCATCACAGATCCATTCCCTACGCCATTCACTGAGGAAATACTAGGAGTTGTAGGGTGAAATATATTCCTTCACAGATGGGTTTTCTGGGTATCATCAGGTTAGGATTGCTCAAGAGGATCAAGAAAAGAAAACATTTACTACTGAATGGGGCAGTTTTTCCTATACTGTGATACCTTTTGGATTGAAAAATGTGCCTGTTGTATTCTCATGCATAGTTGTTCAAGCATTCAAATACTTTATTCATAACTTCTTACTGGTTTACCTAGATGATTGGACAGTATATGGGCTTGTGAAAGATCATTGTGACAATTTGCGCTTAATGTTTGAATGATGCAGACAATTGAGTATCTCTTTGAACATCAAGAAGTGCATATTTTCTACACCATTTGGGATACTGTTAGGACATATAATCTGCAAGGAAGGTTTGTTGGTTGATCCAGCCAAGGTTGCAGTCATTTTAGGCCTGGAAGTGCCTACCAGTCAAAGTGAGGTGCGTGGATTTTTAGGTCATACAGGATATTATAGAAAATTCATCAAAGGGTATGCCAAAATTGTTGCACCCTTGGAAGAATTACTGAAGGGGAAAGGTACATTTTATTGGGGAGAACCGCAGCAGCGTGCATTTGAGATATTAAAAGAGAAACTTACTACCACGCCCATTCTGTGCTTTCCCTCATGGGATAAACCATTTCATGTGCATGTGGATGCTTCTGGCATGGCCATTGGCACTGTGTTAGCTCAACCTGGTGAAGGTATTATAGATCATCCAATCTATTTTGCTAGTAGGAAGTTGACTCCTGCTGAATGGAATTATACAACTATAGAGTGTGAAGCTTTGTCAATGATCTATGCATTGCACAAGTTTTGACAGTACTTGTTAGCAACACCATTTGTGTTTTATACAGATCACATGGCATTGAAGTACTTGGTAAACAAGCCCATCTTACAGGGGTGCATATGCAGATGGGTGCTCCTATTTCAAGAGTTTGACTTCACAGTTGTGGTGAAGCCAGGGAAAAGCAATTCTGGACCAGACCATTTATCTAGAATCAATTCAGGAGAGGATGCATAGACAATTGAAGAAACAATGCCAGATGCATAGTTATATAGGTTACAATGTGTGCCCATGGAATTAGAAGACATTGTTGTCTTTCTACGAACAGGTATGGCACCAGAAGGAATGAAAGCATTAGAAAAGAAGCAGCTTGCTATATGTGTGGCACCATTTATGTTAATCAGTGGTGACCTTTACAAGCTAGGCAGAGATGAAGTATTACGTCATTGTGTATTAGAGCATGAGTGTAAGGATATCATGGAAGAAGCTCATGGTGGTATTGCAGGAGGCCATTATGCAGGTGATGCGACTGCCTGGAAGATCCTACTTGCTGGATTATGGTGGGAGACATTGTATAAGGACTGTAAAGAATATTGTAAGGCATGTGATCATTGTCAGTGCCTAGGAAAACTAGGGCAAAGAGATGAGATGCCTTTGAGACCGATTACTAGTGCCGAACCATTTGAGAAATGGGCCATTGACTTTGTAGGACCTATTTCACCAGCCGCGCATAGGACTGGATCATGCTATATCATTACTTGCACAGATTATCTCACACGGTGGGCAGAAGCAACACCTACCAAGGACTGTACGGTAGCTACAACAGCTAGGTTTCTATGGGAGAATGTTCTTACAAGATATGGATGTCCCTTAAGCTTGACAAGTGATAGAGGTACACACTTTTTGAATGAGACAATCAGGATCCTATTAGATGAGTTTATGGTTGCACACCATAAAACTACACCCTACCATCCTCAAGAAAATGGAACTGCTGAGGCCTTCAACAAGATTTTGAGCCAGACTTTGACAAAAATTTGTGATGTTGGAAGAAAGGATTGGGATGAAAAAGTGTCAGCTGTTCTTTGGGCATATAGAACAACTTACAAGAGATTGAACAAAGCCACACCATTTCAGTTGGTGTTTGGCATGGAAGTTGTTCTCCCTATAGAATTTATGTTACCTTCTTTGCACATTGCATGCACTGGAGGTCTAGCTGATGAACAGGCTTTAGAAGAATGTATCGAAAAAATGATTCAACTAGATGAGCATGAGCCATAGCACGATGGAGTCAGAAGTAGGAAAAGGCCAGGCAGAAGGCATGGCATGACAGAAACATAAGGGATAAGAAGTTTGAGATTGGACAAATGGTACTTCTTTATGACTCAAAGTTCTTGCGCCATCCAGGAAAGCTCAAAGTACATTGGTTGGGGCCGTATGCCATCACTTCTATACTTGAATCAGGTGATTTCCAGTTAGAAGCACTTGATGGAACATGGCTACCCAGTTACTTTAACGGGAGTAGGCTAAAGCCCTACTATAAATAAGTCTTCTTGGTGTTTGTAATAAGGCAGTATTTCCATTTAGCTTAGGTTTTCAATTCTGTATTTCCTTAATGTATTTCCTTCATTGTCGCTATGCTTTGTCAATTTAGTTGTTGTTTTTGTGTAATAAGCATGCTTGCGTGCATGAAGCTAATTACTATATGAAGAATGTTTATGCACAGAGGACTGCACATACCTTTTAGTGTGGGGTGGTTGTAGTTATCCAAGAAAAAGACTGTGGGAATTGAAAGGTGAAAGGAATAAGCTGCTACGGGTGTGCTTTAAGTCAAAAGAAGATTGCTTCTCAAAAGTGACCAAGGATGGAGATGAATGAAAGAATAGTATAACGTGAGGTAAGTGGAGGCCATGATAGCTACCAGGAGAAGGTACAGTGATGAGGTACTCAGGTGCAAGGGCACACATTGAAGAGAAGTCTGTGACCAGAGGGTAGGAAGGCATGCTAGAAGGTTATAGCTGGGGTGTGAAGATGTACCATGTGGAATGAATGATTTGGTCAATGAATGAGGGGATATTTGGTAGGTGAAGGAGCAATAAATGCATCAAAATTTGAAAAAAAATTATATAAGGATGGAATGTGGATTCATTTTTACCATTGCGACTAAGAGTATTTGAGGAAAGAGCCAAGTGTGAAGAGCCGAGTGATCGAGTTAAGGTGTGAAGGGTGTGAAACCAAGCGTGACAACCAGATCTGTGTGACAAGAAGCTTGTGTCCCCAGTGGTGAAGGGTTTGAGTGAAGCAGGGAGACAGAAAAGAGTTAGGTTATGAAGTTTCCACCTAGGGCATGATTGAATCGAGCTAGGGTTTGATTCGCAAAGTTACAGAGTTAAAGAGGAGACATTTGCAAGGTAAAAATGGCACCTAAGAAGGCATCTGCAGTAGCAGTAAAAGGAAAGAAGAAGGTGGTCATCGAGGAGGAAGAGATGGCACCCGAAAGCCATTTTTTAGAAATGCAATATCTAGAAGGAGTCATCATCGGCCAGGAATGGGATTCACCCATCAGAAAGAGAAAAGTAAGTGAATACAATCACAGGACTTCAGAGAACAAGAAGGAGCTCGATTCCTTGCTCACTGCTAGGATGAACAAGTGCATGGCGGATGACATGCCAGTTTATGATGATGCAGGTGAGAAGCTTTTGAAGAGAATTGGGGTCTACCAATTATATGAGCTTCCATATTTTGGGAAGTATGAGCCCTTGTATCAGTGGCTCATGAGCAGGGTGCATGAGGACTTCTTCTACTTTGCAGGATGCAGAGTTAGAATCTCATCTGCACTTATCTCATCAGTTACAGGTTTGAAGGCCACAGGAGAGGACATAAAAAGTGATCTCACAGATAAATCCATGATTTTAAAGACCAGACAGGAGTTGGGGTACCTGAAGGGTCCGCATGGAATGGATATAGACAAATTGAAGAACTGTCTAGTTGTGCAAGCTGCAGCACACCTTGTTACAAAGTTGAATGATCAAGAGCGGTGGTCACAGGTAAATACTATGTGGTTACATGTGGCGTAAGATGTCAGAAGGGACAATCTACAACATTGCAGGCTATATTACAGAGAAAATAGTCAAAGAAGTGTGCACAGGAGGGAAGATCAGCTTTGGGGCTGTTCTACTATCACTGGTATTCATGGAGATTGGAGTACCAGATGGACCGAAGGAAAAAGTATGGGAATACCCCATGGAGAACAAGTCACCAGCTGAAAGATTCAAGCAAGTACCTATGTAAAGGGGCCATGATAGATGACGTAAAGCAAAGGGTAGAGAAATGGTATGACAGGCTCCACATGGCATTTGGGGAAGAGTGGCGCATCCCAAAGGACCTACCAGCAGTGGTAGGGAAACAAGTTCAGTTTGTTGTATATCAGCATTTCTACATCATGTGCTTCCCAATGAAAGATGGAGTCTGGAGCCCTTGGTGTAAATTTCCTTATGCATTCACTGCAAGGTATTTCCAAGCATCTGTTCATAGATTTACAGACACATGCGCCGACTGGTATTCAATGCAGATAAGGTAGACTGTGACTACCATACGTTGAGGAAGAAGTATGTGTATCCTAGCAGAAGTGCTTATGTAGAGAGGATCATTTCAGAGGTGTTGAATATTAAGCCAATAAGTCTGGTTGTAGCAGATGTGGGGGTAGCATTGGTGTATCTCCAGCTGAATCCAAAGATGGAGAATAAAAATTATGTGGAAGGTGAGTTCACACTTCTATCACCACCAAAGGGAAAGCATACAATGGAGAACATCCCAGTGCCTAAGCCCACAGAGCCAATTGAAGTGGAGGATGAGGAGGAGGAGCGTGAAGATAGTGGTGGTTTGGAGCATAGAGGTAGGAGACATCCTACAAATAAGGGTGAAGCTGAGCATGCCATTACACCACCTCAGCCACAAGAGGGGGATGATGAGGACTTGAATGCAGTCCAAGGGGAGCACAGGTTTAAGAGGGTGTTTAGGAGAACAAGGACCCAAGGTGCTACTCCAACCACTGTGCACAAATCACCCAGACTCTCTCCATAAAAGGAGGTGACTGTGCAGAGAACGAGGAAACTGAAGTTAAATGAGGAGGTGGAAGAGTCAGAGGAAAGCGTGCCTAATTCTCCTACACTTCTAGAGAACACAGAAGAACAGGGTGAGGAATCAAAGGAAAAAGAAGAGGATGAGAAAAGACCAGAGGAGACAGCTAAGAGAATGTTCAGGACATGGAGACACAAGTCCCAAATTTGGAAGCTAAAGTTCCTAAGCAGCAATGGTCTAGAAGAACAAGTGGAGAGCACATTCCACCAGCCATGGGGTATGCAGAGGACACAGGAAAAATTGTCTGTGCCCGCTTCCAGAGCACGATAGCACAAAAGGATTTATTCAGCTGGGAGCTAATGGATGAGGATATGACAACTGTGTGCACTCGAAAGAAACTATCGTGGTCAATGCACACCCACATGGATGAGCCTGACTTTGATGTGTGTGAAGAGTCATGTGTTTCAAGATGACTGAAGAAGGCACCCCAAGCTAGACACATGACAGTAAAGCCTACTGTCATGTCAGATGAGCAGGTCAGCAATGCATTGGTGAAGGTTTCTGCTGAGGTGGCTAGAAGAAACATGGACAAAGCTGTAATGATCAGAGTGTTGTGCGAGGAGCTGAAGACAAAGGATGCAGAGATAGCACACATAACATAGGAGAGGGACTTTGTGCAGAAGAAAAATGAGGTATTTATCAGCATCACAGAGGAGATTGGGGACAATGTCATCAGAGCAAGGCCACACTTGGAGGCCAAGGTACCATAGACATTTCCTTCAACGATACACTATGTAGGAAAGTTGGTGGACTTGGTACTTGAAGATGAACCTCTGTGCATGTCAGTGCCAAGGAGCTCAGAACAAGATGTCGAATGAGAGAAAGCATCAGTGATGAGAAAGATTGCATCTTATGAAGGGTTGTTGCAAGCATTACAGGAAGTATTGAAGAAAGCAGACCAGGCTTTAAACATATGCACAGCTCCAGAGGTGCTTATCAACATCAAGACCCTAGAAGAAAACAATGAGGTCTAGAAAGTGATGAAGGATGAGACATTGGGCCATGTAGAAAAGATTGTCAATGGTTAAACAGAAGTGTGAGGCCCTGGCAACAGCACAAGAGCCGCACAAGACTTGGCTGGAAGAGCTTGGGAAGCTAATTGTGCAGAAGATGGACCTTTTAGAAGGAAGAATGACATCAATGTCCAGTGTTGTGTTGGTTCTACAGAATGAGAAAGGAGAGATTGTGAGGGATGAGTTGGAATCCATTGTTGTGGACATCCCAGAAAAAGTAGAACAAGCACTCACTGAATGGTAGGTTTTGGAGGCCGAAATAAAGGAGGAGTATCCAGAGTTGATACTTCAAACTGATACAGAGGAGGTTACCTCATAACCTCATAGAAATTCTTTATTTATCTACATTCTTTCATTCTTATTCTTTCCATTCTTCTATTCTTTACTTCAATTTTTGGAGATACCCATTGTCGGGATGACAATGAGATTAGTGTGGGGTAATGTTGATCAAAGAATACTTGTCAAAGATCACACAAGGACTCCACATGTGGGATAGAAGGCTAGGAACCAAGGGCACGGAAGGACAGGAAGGACCCACACGTGGAAGGCAAGTTCAGCTTTCAGGACTTAGCTGATTTTGAGCATGAAGACCTATTTTTAGAAGATGGCATGCGGAACACACCAACGATGCAGAGACGTGCGTGCCATGCATTGTCTATCTTTGGAGGAGTGGATCGAAGCATTTTGCATGGAGATGAGCTAAGAATAGGATTGACACTTCAGTTAACTACAAGAGGACTATAGATAGCACACTTGCATGTGTGGCTATGCTTGTAAATGGCATGTGGCTATCAATAGCATGCGGCCTATTTCTGGAATAGATAAGTGGTGAAGGGAAAGTCCCCACCCTATATATATGATGTTAGGTACATAGTAGAAGTAGTGTGTAAGTGTGTAACAGAGAATATACAGAGTGTGTGTATGTAGTGAAACAGAGATATATACAGAGTGTGTGTGTGTATGTGTGATATATGCATATGACTGAATTATTGTATCAGAACCATAAGTTCATTGGTATAGATTGACAATACTGTAAGGAGCTTCTGTATTTATTAATAGATGGAAGATATTGGCTGAATCTAAGTGTCATTCTGTGTGTAGTTGAGTAGTGCATGTTATTAATTCAATCATGATTATTGTTTAAGCTTGTTCTTTCATAGATCTGAGGGTAGCATGCATTGTAGAATGATGGATTAGTTATGAATCTATATGTTTCTTCCTTCATCATGCTAACATCCTGCTACAACAACCCTAAAGAGGGACCTAGTACCTTTGTGTGCTTCGGGTGAGCACTCAGTCAAGGATGAGTGATGTGCCAGTGCGACTAGGGTGATTTTCACCCAATTAACTCATAAGTCATGTGTGCCCAATTGTTGCATGTTACACTAGTGGTATCACTCATAGATTGAGCGTCTTCAAACTAAATAACTCCTTTCGTAGGATTAATCACCTCAGGGTCCCTGATAGAGCACACATAAATCCTGTCAAGAACTTCTTTGCCTAAGGGCTCAGTATAGGGTGCTGACTTCCCATCGATTAAGGGGATGATTACCCATTCTTCCTTGTTCTCAAAGCTTATGTACCCTTTATTGAACCGTAGGTCAGCATTGTTCTTATAACACCAGGGGCACCCAAGTAATGCTGGAAAGTTTTTTGCCTCGGCCAGCACCAAGACTTCGAAATCTTCAGTGAATTTCACCCCTTGGATAGTGATAGAAACATATTTCAAAACACCAATGGGCATTGCCTTTTTCTTGTTTGCCATATACAACACATTTGAAGATGGTCATCATGGGGGCCTTCCCATTTGGTTCTAGGCATCCAGGGTGAGAACATTGACTTTCGCACCCATGTCAATCAGAATATTTCTTAGGACCCACCCATCCACAATCACATTTAAGGTAATCTCCTTTTCATATTCAAGGTTGTGGGGAGGAAGGTTAGCATGCAGAACTTGCCTCTTGCGCTCTACTCCAACACACAGTACTTTTTTGCATAACCATTCCCCTAGCAAAGGAATGATATTCTCCTACCTCAACATTTTGCATACTTCCCTGACCTCATCCAGATCCTTCTATGGAGCTTCAATGCTCTTCCTTTGTTCTAACTTCCTTGACTGCTCCTTTAGGCACTGGATTTCTCCTTGTAGGCTTCGAATTACATCCATGGTCTCTTGATACACCTCTTTCTGATGAGTAGGGTCTAGATACTTACCATACACCACCTCTTCTCTTGTAACTAGTGGCTTTTTCCTTGATGTTTCCCTTATGCGCATAGCTTCATCTCATGTTGTCACTAGTACAAGTTCTAGTTCTGACTCGCGTGCCACCCTTGGCATCCATTGTGAGTTGGCCTTCTTTATGCTTACCATACTGGCACCTTTTTCCTTCTGGTGTTGCTGGCTCATATGTTCAAATAGCTCTTGGAACTCCTCATACTTGTGCTTCTTTCCACACCAAGAGCATTGCAACAGATCAAGAAATTCATTCTTATAGTGCTTTGTAGATCCACAGTTGTAACAAGTTCCACGTGGGAACTCACTTCTTCCTCCTCCATGGTTTCCACGACCATGAAATCCTCCTCGGAAACCTCTTCCATGCACCCCTCCATCTACATGTCCTTCATAGTGATGACCATCATCCTTGGAATTGTTTATAAGGTTAGTTTGGTGCACACCAATATCAATGACATCATGTATCTGGTCAATCAATCTACAATCCTTAGTGTCATGAGTAGTAGAGGTACAAATCTTGCAATAACAAGACACATTCTTATGAATCACACGTTGCAGTAGTGGACATCTACTTGCATCATGATCTCTATGGAAAATCTCATAGTCCACTATCATGGCACGTACTGATCTTTGAGGACAACTATCCTTTGTATGCCCCTCTACCTCATAATCTGTGCACCATAGGCCACTGCGAGTCTCATGTGTTGAGTTCACAGATAGCTTCTCCAACTGCTTTGCCATTACAACAATTTGAGCTTCAAGAAAAGGGCTAACATCGGTATCCATGCTTCCAATAGCCTCAGCGTGCAGGGCAGCCTCCAAGGCCTCATGTGGGTCTGTGAAAGTCTTGTGTGAAAGTGCTCTCCTAAAAGGTGTTATCAACCCTCCAACAAACCACTGAGCATGCTGAGAAGGATGAATATCATAAGAAAGTTTTGATAAGAGAGTCTTAAAACACGTGTCATATTCCCGCACACTCTCTACCATACCTTGTTGAATCTCCTTCAGTGTGTTAATGCTCTTTTATTCAAACTCAAGGATATGAAATTCAGCTAAGAAAGCATTCTACATCGTGGTGTAATCTACCACTTGTTGTCTAGTGGGGGTCATACTTCTGGTACCAACTATGCACGCATCCTTGCAACATTGTTGCAAACTGAACTTTCCTTCCATTCTAGAGTAGTGATCCCCTTTCGTGTGCCATAGCAGCTCACACTTGTGTACATGCTCTGCAGCATCCTCAACACCTTTGTAGTCTGGTAGATGCACAAAGACATTTCAAAGAATACTTGCTGAGGTGGTTGAGGCCCTTGTCTGCCTGTTCTAGAACCTTGATTCCCTGGTGTTTCCTCCACCACCAGATCCACTAGATCCACCTAGGCCTACTCCTCCTGATCCACCAGATCCCAGATCCTCTAGGTCCACCAGATCCTAGCTCCTATTAGGTCCACCAAATCCACCTCCCTTAGATGGTAAAGGCCTTGAAGTGGTTGTGCCTAGTGTTCCTACTATTGCATAGAACTATGAGCCAACAGTCTATGATATTATACCACTACTAGATGTGTGTCCCACACCGCTCCCAGATGTGATACCCAAGTTTTGTATACCCATACTTTTCCCAAATGTCATTCCAGACAATATACCTCCAAACATAGGGAATGATTGTGCAACCATAGATGTGCCAAATGAAAAGTTATACCTCCTTGGTGTTGATCGGTCACTTCCACCAATACCAACTGGGTTAGCAATACTTATCTCTGGATTTGGAAAACTAAGCACCAGGGTTGGTCACCAGGTGGGTTCAGATGCATGCCGATACTCTCCTTTCTCCAAGTGACGAGCTCTCATCAGAAGCTGAAGGGGTCTCTCTCCCGCGCTTGCCAAGATGGGGTAGCACAGACTGCTCAGGCTCCACGTCCTCTGTGTGAACCTCAATTCCTTCCCATAACATCTGCCTCCATAAATCCATCACTCCTGTAACTTTGCATTGTCTAACTAACTCCCTTTCACAAGCTTCATTATACTTGAGTCATCTCTCTTCCCTCTCCTTTTCAGCCACAAGGTCCGCCATCTTTCTCCACCCTAGCTTCCTCACCCAGCACTCAGAAGAAGTTTAGAGGTCCATAGGAAATGCTTCCAAACTCAGTGTAATGATCAAGATCTTTATAGCTAAGGGGATAACACAAAAACAATCCTCTAGGCTCCCTTAAGAACTCAAACTCAACAACCTCCGGACAAGAATACGTAGAAATAATGTATTCCAGGGTATAACTGGTCAGCACTCTTCTCCACCAATGATCAACAACATGTGTCCAAGTCAGATCAACATCTTGCAGCCTCTGATACTCATCTTGGGTCCACACATGAGATCTATAGTACCAGCTTGATCTAGATGCATATGTCGAAATCCATTCATACAACTCCACTGGAAAGTAACAAAAGAAGGTCTCATATAGCTCATGATACATATGTTCTTCTACCCATTTATGTGCATCAAACTCAGGTCCAGTACTAAATCTCTGAGAAAACTCATCCTCTGTGCTCTTAAACCATGCTTCGACACTGTCCAAGGTCAAGTGCTCTATCATCATGCATCATTCTCACAACAGCTTTGAAAAGAGGTCCCAGACAATGGAACCAAGATGTAGTCATTTTTATCTACCCTCAATACTACTTTCTAACCCCAAGTACATCGGCCAATCACCCAACAGATGCTAGGCGCTCACTCAAGGCATGCGCGGGTGCTGAGCCCCTCCTTTATATGAGCATTGTGAGAAGGTTTTTCCATTAGTGGAGGAAAATTTGTAGAATGCGAGTACATTCACTTAGTTAATAAGAAGTAAAATGGAACATCTTAAAGATCCATACATTAATGCATTACAGAAGCTTAATAACAATGTAATAAGCACAATAAACTAGATAAGTCATTCAACCATGATAATCATATAACACAAGGGTTTACACCCTTAAAGCATGATATACAAAATGAACCATATATATTCATATATTCATTGGTAGCCACATTACAATCAAAAGAGGTCATCACAAACCATAATATTAATCAAATGACAGGAGACCCTAACCCCTACAGATCTTTCCTAGTATGAGATCCTAGCTATGCCCTTCCATTTTAACCTCTTGTTACAGATCTTAGTGCCATACAAAGGCTCATGATATCCCTCACAAACCCTTAGCACTAAGTGCTCTAAACCCTAGCATTACTACAACTCTCTGTTACTCAACATCTTACTCTCAATGCATTCTCTCTACCCTTGCATATTGATTCATGCCTTCAGATGATATCTAGTACTACTTTCTCTAGTCTGAGCATCTCTTTTTATAGGATCAGCACCCACCACCATGCCTTCTCTTCTGGAAATATTGCATGCCAAGTGTTGATGTGGTCCTCCAATGGTGAATGCTTATCCCTTTGCAAACCCTCCACTCTCTGTAATGATGTCTTCTAGGAATATTCCCTGCATGGAATATCCTTTTCTTGACCTCCAAGGTTCCAGGCTGGCACCTTATCCACTCAGCACGCCTAGTCGGGTCACGTTTTTCCTCAAGTTCCTCCAAAATGCCAAATATGGCTAAGTCCTTTAAACATATGTTCTGCATTCCACACGTGCCCTGGTTTCTCCTAAACCCTTCTCATTATGGTCTCATAACTTTATATTTATAGGGTTCTCTTGCTCTAATTTTGTAATTAACCCCAAAAAGGCTGACCATAAGAAAGATAAAGATGAAAAATGGCTAGAAGAGGCCCAAAAAGTGGTGGGAAAGTGCAAAAAGGATTGGGGCACCCCAGGTGGGACCAGGGTGCCCATGGGCCCCAGTACTAATTTGGGTGCCCCAGAAGAGGCTAAAATAATGTGAAATGTCAGAAAATGGTTGGGCATATGGGTGTAATAGGTCACAAATTATGAAATAAAATAAACAAGATGGCCAAAAGGATGGGGGTTAATTAGTACTTTCTTCACTCAAGAACCTTCTAAATAGTAGTATGAGACCGGGATAAATAAATGTCTAAAGTGCATGATTTTGTGACTACATTTTCCCCCACTTTATGTTGGTGAGTGGAAATCTCGGTAACATAAAGTAGATAGAGATGTGTACCTGATGTCCATGAAGAGTGTAGTAGAAAATGTGCCGAAGGACTAGAAAAAGTGTGGAATGAAAAAAATATGGAGGAGCATTGAAACTATAGATGAAAAGTACACAAAGAAAAAGTGATGAGAGTGAACCTAGGGTGGAACATGTGTGTGTAGCTGCCGTAGTGTGTAGTGTACCCATATGGTTAGTAAAGCATGTGTGCTGCTGTAGAATGGTGTTGTTGTTGTTGCCCCCATTTGACTGCTTGTTTCTCATATGGCAGACCTGCAAGGAGAAAATGATCAAGTAGTCAAATATGTATGTATGTAAGTGTAAAAACACTATGTAAAAGATGCATGTGTATGGAAAATGTAAAATGTAAATGTAAATGTAAATGGAACATGTGCACCTGATCCATGTCGAGAAAGAGAGTGTAGAAGGATATCCTGTACTGCGAGTTTTTGGGGTGATCTCATGCCATAGGCTGAAGAAGTGTAGGGAGGAAATGCTCTATGTCCTCCAAGCTCTAACTACTTCCCTAAACTATGTGTAGAGATCTTTGTATTGTCCTAGTTTTTTGGGTGATCCGATGCCACTAGCCGAAGTAGTGTAGAGAGGCACACCCACTGTAACCTCCAAGCCTGTAACTACTTCCCAAAATGCTAAGGACACCATGTCCTGTAAAATCCACTTTGTGTGGGGTTCGTAGACTAGTCTGAACCCACTCGTTGTATGTAACCCACAATGCCAAGGGTGGAAAGTGCACTGAACTGAACTGGTGTAAATGCATTGTGTTAGTATGTAAACCCCCAAATGATGCCCCCCTCTTTGGGGGTGCATGAGACATCACTGATAGGAGACATGCGGCCCCAAAAGAGGACCAACCGCATGTATGTTGTAACCCTAGAAAGTGCTTGGTAGAAACCAAGGCACACACAAACAAGAAGGCTAGCCAAAGACAAGTGTAAACATGCATGCATGTAGAAAACAATGTGTAAGCTACGCAAACAGTGTGTAAGCTACCAAGAAAAGTAATGTAAACACACAAGAAGACAAGTAAGCCACACAAAGTGGGCTGCAAACATGGGACATCACTCATGATGTCACAAGACACGCAAGGCCATCATGGCCACAAACAACAAACAAGTGTGCACACCAAACATAGGGAAAGGCCCACAAACAATAGCAAACAATAGCAAAACAAATAATGTAACAAACAAGTATGGAAACCAATATCCCTGCATAAAAAATGTTGCACATGAAGCACCTGTTAGCATGTTAGAAAGATAACTAGTATGTCAAAAGCATGTATAAGCAAGTAATGTAAAGTGCTAAGTACAAAATGAAACAATAACACCTGGAAGAGATGAATGTGTGGATGCCCCCAGTGACCAGTGTAGGAAGGGTAGAAGGTGAGCATCCATGCCACATGTAAGAGACCTATATATGTGATCACAACTAGAAAAAATGAGTGAACATGCATGTGTGGATGGTATAGATAAATGACATACAAGTAATCAAACTAGCATGTGTAATAAAGTGATCATGAACAACAAAAGTAAGCAAGAGTATAAGCAACCATAATATGCAATATGTTGTGGATGGATGGAATGGAATGCAAGATGGAATGATAGGAGCCATGTGCCCCCTGAGTGAATGGAAATGTATGCAATGAGGTTCATTTTTTTTTCCCCCTCAGCAGTCAAGAATGAACCGTAAATGAGAGTGTGTCATTGGGAAATGGTTGAGTAGTGTGTGTTGTGTCTAATGCATTGTGATGAATGTGTAGGTGTAGTGATGAGATGTGACCTAGTGATGATGTGTGTGAACCTTATAGCCGAAGCATATATCATGAATAGATGAATGTATAAGTGATGATTTAACCTAAGCGTATATCACTATAAGATGAATGGATGAGTGATGATTTAGCACTAAATGTATATCACTACAAAATAAGGAGGGTGTGGTGATGTAACCTAAGGTGTAGACCACTAGAAAATGATAGAATAGGTGATGATTTAGCCTAAAGCGTATGTCACTAGCCTAGATGAATGTAGGGAGTGGTGATGTAACCTAAGGTGTATAGGTACCATTTGATTTGTAAACCCTGACGATTTAGCCTAAAATCATATGTCACTAGGAACTAAAGTGCATCATAAGGTAGTGAGTGCAATGTGAAGACAATGTAGTATATGATAATGATAAATGCATCACCATAGTGATGTATGGAATGTGTAAAGTGAGTCAATGCATGTAGTATGTAAAATGCAAGTGAATAGAACAATGTAGCTATGGGTAGTGATGTAAATAATGAATGTATAATCATGTGCAATAGAGAATAAAATATGATAAATATGTATGATGTGTATAATATGTATAATGCAATGTAGTGTAGAATGTGTAAGATGTAATGCATAAGATGACATGTAATGTATGTAGATAGAATAGTAATGTAATGCTAGACTCATATATGATGAAGACTAGTATAATATGTAGAATATGTGTGAAGATGTGCGGTGTAATATGTATGGTATGTAGATAAAAAATAATGCAATATGTAGGATAAGTAGTGTAGGATGTAAGATGTGTAGACAATGGTGTATGCCTAATGATGACTAATAATGTAGGATGTATAAATATGAATGTTAAATGTTGTATAGAATGTAGGGTGTATGATGTAATGTGTGATGAAGTGCAATGTGTAATGCCTATAGTGCAGTGTGTGGGGTTCAGTGTAATAGTAATCCCTCAACAATCAAGTGTGAACCGAAGCACAAGAGTGTGTCATCAGGTAATGATGCTAGAATATATGATGAGTATGCCTAACAAGTGTGTGAAAATGGAATAAGGAAAAATGTAACTATGCTAAGAAAAAGTGGGGGGGAAAGTGAAGTGTTATGCCCCCCAAGTGTGTGTGCCAAAAATATCATGTAAATTCATCAAGAAGATCATCATCCTCTGGGTCAAAGTCATATGGATAAGCATTGGTGACCTGGTAAGCAATAGTGTCTGGTTGATCATGCAATGAGCCATTAAGGTGTAAGTTGTACATGCCCATAACATACTCCTCATCGGTGAATGGAGGAAGTGGGAAGCCATGTGCATACCAAATGAGTGAGATTTTGAATAGCCAAGAAAAGAACTATTGCAAATAAAAACATGACCAAAGGGCATAGGAAATGAAATGTCTGTATGACTAGGATCTAATGTGCCTCCAATATAAGTAAGCCAAGATTCCCCTAATGTGAGTGGAGAAGAATGAGGGGTTTGTGATAAGTAGACCATAAGATGAAATACTCGCAAACCATAAGCAACAGTAATGGTGATGAAGCCATAGTAGAGATGAGGGTCATGAGTGGAAGGATGAAGATCCTCAAAAGTGAAACCAAGATGAGCTAGACCATCATGGGAACAAATAGTGACATCGCATGTAGGATCAAATGGAATGTGTTCCCAATATGAGTTATTCATGAAAAGTGTGCAAGTGAATAGTGGGCGTGCTAAGGTAGGTGGTGCAGGTGAAGGTGAATGTGATAGAGTGACGTCCATAGACTGGACATTCCCCTGATAAGGAATCATAACAGTAGTAGTAGTAGCAGGTGGCATATAAGAAACTACATCTATCACACAAATGGTACCGTCAAGTGGTGGTAAGTGAGGTAGTTTGGCCATAGGTTGGGGATCATCGGTAGTATTAGTATGTGGAATAGGAAGACTAGTATTAGGAGCATAATCACAGTATTGGAATGGGTCACGGTCATGAGGAATAGTATGTTCAATTCCATCATGAAGGAATTTAACACAATGATGTACAGTAGATGCAATGGCTTGCATGGCATGAAGCCATGGCCTGCCGAGTAGACAATTATAAGAGACTGGGAAATCAATGACAAAGAAGACAATGTGGATAGTTTTTGGACCCGCAATAATAGGTAATGTAATGTGACCCAAACATGTATGGAAAAAACCATCATAAACATGTAATGAAATACTAGATGGGCTAACGTCACGAAGGAGAGACCTAAAACTTCAAGGAATGACATAGGACACAAGTTGAGCTCAGATCCATTATCAATTAAGGTGTGTTTTACACCTACATTTTGAATACGACAGATGATATGCAAAGGTGGGTCATTTGTCAAAAGTAGCAAGCTCAACCTGAGGAATAGATGGGAAAGAAATATGGTGAGAGAATGCATCTGCAAAGGTGTTATAGACTATATCGGGATGGGTGTTGTCAGGAATTGGAGTAGTGAGTAAAATATTGATGATTTTAGCTCGTAATTCAGGATGGAGAAGAAAAAATTCATGAATGGAGATAGCCATGATGAAGAAACCCTAAGAAGAATGAGGATCCTAGGAGTATATGTAGGTCGAGTCAGGTTCGGGTTCACCAAAATGATTAACTAAAATTGACTAAACTAGTATGAAGATAGTTAATCTAAGCTATGAACAACTGTACTAAAGTAAATAAATGTAGTAAATAAATATTTTAATGATCTAAGAAAATATGTAAAATGAAATACTAAACCCTAATGTGCAAGAGAGAAGAGGAAAGAACTCAGCTGAATAACAGAATCTTGTCGGACTATGTCACAATGATGAACAAAAAATCAGAAAGTATGAACAATTGTGTCGAGGTCCCGTAAAGGACAGATCTGGGTGATATGGCTATAGACTAGAGTGCATGGGATAAGACTGGGGCACCCACGGGTGCTCTGGTAAGAAAAAATGGTGCCCTGGTTGGGAAAAAGGTCTAGAACTAGTCTTTATAGGTCCTGGAGATGACTGATAACCTTCGCTACTTTTTGCATTAATTATTCTGTACTGCGCCGAATGCTCCAAATATTCCAAGAGGAAGAAATAACCTACAAAAGACCAAAAGGAAGTATCAAAACCCTAAAAAAATAAAGATGCAAATGAATGGGTCAGACTGACCTCAGCTGCCACAAAAGTGGGCTTACTAACTGAGTGTTGCACTACATTTCAGACCCAGATGTAGTTTTGGTGAGTGTGTGTGTGTCATGCCCTAGGTGCTCTTGTGTCAGTCACACTTTGTGAAATAGTGAGCAATAGCTAAATGTAGAAAATGTAATAGAATGTGTGCATGGAACTGAATAGAAATCCTCCCCCTATGAAGTGTGATGTAGATGTCCTAGCTTGTGCCTTGATGATGGAGCTATGTGGATGCCAATGCAATAGATGGATGCAACTCTAGATGGAGTGATAGTAGTAGATGATGCTAGGTCCCTCATTATGGTCTCATAACTTTATATTTATAGGGTTCTCTTTCTCTAATTTCATAATTAACCCCGAAAAGGCCAACCACAAGAAAGATAAAGATGAAAAATGGCTAGAAGAGGCCCAAAAAGTGGCAGGAAAGTGTAAAAAGGATCGGGGTGCCCCCAGGTGGGACCAGGGCACCCATGGCACCCCAGTACTAAATCTGGGTGCCCCAGCCGAGGCTAAAATAATGTGGAATGTCAGAAAATGGCTGGGCATATGGGTGCAATAGGTCACAAATTATGAAATAAAATAAACAAGATGGCCAAAAGGATGGGGGTTAATTAGTACTTTCTTCACTCAAGAACCTTCTAAATAGTAGTATGAGATTTTCAATCTTAATATATATATATATATCATAAAAACCTAGATCGAATAAAACTTCGAATAGAAAAAACTTAACTGACAACAAGCTTAGATTTGAGTGGAACCAAAGGAAATTTTTTGACAAGATTTGGTCATTGTCTATTTTAGACGTGGATTTAAGCTGGAAAATGACTTCTTCCTCTACGTCTCTCTTCTCGCATTTCATCCATAATTCTTCTGAGCCTTCTTCTCTACCAAACGAATTGGACTTACAGGAGGTAGGATCTGTTTATAAACAGTGTAGGCGAAGAGAGCAGAAAATAGTAATATGAGGACAGAACGGAATGAAATGGATGGATCGATAACAAGCTACAAAGATCAACAAACTTCCCCTTCCCATAATTTATATGGCGATCAACATGATTAATGAGCTCAATTTTTTTTGATGAATTCATAGATATTACAAAAGTTGGGACAACAATCAGAGGTTTTTGTATGAGTGACACTGTGTTGGATGCAGTGTGAATCATTGAGTGACAGGCGTAGAGGGTTGGGACGCCCCTTGATCCTTGTACTGACATGATGATTATCGTGTTTTAGATGGGATAAGAGGGATCACTCTAGTGAGGAAGAATAGATATCCCGAGGATATTGGCACATATTTCACAATCCAAAATTTGAAATCGTTCGTATCTAGTGGACGACAATTCACTGAATATATATATTCTGCAGACATAATTGGTCTTGAGCACCTGCAGTGTGCAAGTCGTATTGTAATTAATAGTTGTAACACGCTTACACCTACTTAATAGAAATGCTCATAACTCCGTGGCAACATGGTCTTGTAACAAAAGATCACATGAATATTAATACATATGTAGAGTTTACACAAAGGTTGATGAGTAAGGTTGGCAGGATGGATGCTTAACACGTTCAACAGCGAGTTGAATCATTTAAGAAAGATAGGATTTTTGGACAGATTGGATATTCAACGCAACCCTGCCCAGAGGATCGTCTCCACTGTTCTGATTTCAGATCGTTGTCAAAGATCATATTCAACCTCGACTCCTCATAAAAAGTTTGATAGATGTACTTATATGGTTTTGTGAACCTCTATTTGAAAATCCTTCGTGGAATGATGCTATTATGAGAGCATGAGATTCGAATCGTTGGCTACTCATAAATGTCAAGGACTCCACCTTGATTTTAGTAAAGGGAACCTCCATATATGACCATATGAGTTTCAAAATAATGATCTATGAAATTAGGAATGATGTTTCTAATAAGCTTTGATGATTTTCTCAATATAGTTTCACCTATGTCTTGAGGTTTTGGATTTGAAACTTGTGTTGTGGGGGGTAATTATCATACAAATTAGGATCTTCTTTGTCCAAACCCTAATGCGACTTTGAAACCAAACACCCTATTCATTAAAGGTCACTAACGAACATAAAGGTAACAAAGATTGAGGACTTAGACAATACCACAAGCTAGATGTACGTTGATGGCGTTGCACTGGATAGTACCCATGTGAAGTAATATCACATGTAGACTTATCGCCTACAATCTTATAGCTACATTGTATAATAACCCAAGGTACAAGGCATTCAATGTAATTAGAATTTATGAAGGTTTAGCATGTACAAAATGCAAATTAATACCTGGGCATACTTAAAAATTAATATCATAGCAGCCTTTGTTGAGCACTTCAGTGTCTACAGATAGAAGATATTTAAGGGATTCAACATTTATGAATCTAATTGAGAGTCTATGAGATATACATCGGAGAGTTCCACAAGTGATATTCGCTATTGTTTTACTACATAGTCCCCTATATTATTGTCATACATAGATTGGTAGCCTCAAGAGACTTCCGTAGTGCTAGGAATGAAGTGGATTCCATTCCCCTAATTGAGTTCTTTTACCATAATTTCAAATGATCCTAGATGAATCCTTTCAAGTCTTAGGGAAAGAAACCGGTGGATTTTGTTTTTTTAGGTTTGTCTGGTTGATTGCACCTAGAGTGCGCCTATAGGCTAACCAAGGGATTTACATCAGAGGATTGTCGACAGGTAAAGCGATGGGGTGCACTTAGTCAAATCACTCACGTAAGACCTAAATATAGTAAAAAACCAAGCATTTTCAGTCATGACCACGTAGATTTTTTACAAAATGAAAAAGTTACAAAGATTAGATGTTATAAGTTCATATCAAAGGATTTGTATCGTTAATAGTTGGTTATTTGAATTTTTAGTAATATGTTGCTCCTCGTCATTTTAATGTTGACAAAGTGCAACAACACATTGACACACTTATGAGATTTTGGATAGAAAAAATGAAAAGATTACATCTTATTTCAATATGGAGGATGACATTAATTTTCTATTAAAATAAATATGAAAATTGTGCCAAATTCATGGTTGAGGATGGATATAACATTTAATAGCAATTTTGAAATTTGTTCTAAATTAAATAATCAAGATAAATAATTTAAGATGGCTAGTTCAATGAAAAAAAAATGAATTCCATATGACATGAGGTTACATAGCTAGCAAAAGCTAAAGAAGAATATCACTCAATTGTGAAACGTGAAAGAGTGGAATTGGAAACATGATCTACAAGCTAAAACAAAATATTGCTCATCATTTGAAAATAGAAAGAGCAAGGTAATTACTTATTTTCTAGAGATACTTTCCTTTTTACTATGCGATTTTGACAAATAATTTGTTTGAAGTGAGTGAATGCATGTTTTAATCAGTAGATAATATAAAGCTAGCAAGCATGAAGTTTGTAGCTTTAATTATTATTTATTAAAATCAATTCAACCTATTATAAAAATTATCTTAGCATACAATTTATACATGACAAGTTCACATTTTAGTTAGCACTTGTAATGAAAATTTATAATATTTTAATACCTTTAAATATTGAAGTATAATTTTAAATTTTAAATTTATGTTGAACTGTACATTTTTAATCATCTTTCTATGGAAAGCTAAAAGAGGTTTGAATGGCATTGAAGACTTCAAATTTGATCCCTAAGGGTATGTATGAATTTCTACAGATTTTGGAAGTTTAATTTTACATATTTGAGGGGGTTATTTTAAGGGAACAACCTATCTATCATATCTGTTTGTATAGGTTGATTGGCAAACAATCAATGGGTTGTTTACCATTTTGTTGTAGATTTATCATTGGTTGCTTGACCATTCAACCTTGTAAGCATATGTGAAGTTTGGGGAGCGATTTTGAATGTGTTACTAGCGTGGTTGTGTTTAGTTCTTCATGATTTTACTATTTTTAAAATACTTCAACGCATATACATGGGGTACAGAGTTGAATTTCATAACCATGGGTTAACCTAAAGAAGGAGTGACACCTGAGTGACCACATGATGGAAGCTTTATCATCTGGCATGTATCCCACAGAACCGAATAGTTTCAGTGTGGGTACCTAACTGAAAAGTTTTTTTAGGCATCATACTACTTCAAATGAAACATTATCTCTCTAATTAACATGGATAGTATGATGATTACATAGCCTTATTCAATAGTTCCCTCAGCTCTTTCTCACCAATCACCCTGAGTTACTATAGCCTAGGTGAGATCGGAGAGACTGCTTCCGTTGATTGTATTTAGTTTATAGCAATTATGTTTGATTGATTTTAGGATGAAGATACAAGCAAATTCCCTCTCCTTCTTGCCTTATCAAGTTCTATAGTATGACACCTCTAGTTTTGGACCTTGGTAGCGTCCTGCATTGATTATCCTCAGTAAAGGAAAATCTATAATGTCTCGCATTTCTCGAGACTACCCATTGATTGTTATTAAGGATGCTTTATTATTATTATATTAGCCTTAGGTTATGCCTGAAATATTACTGACATAATAATGATAATAATGGGTATTATTATTTACCTTGTCGATTTCACGATTACATGTTATGTTTTTGTGTTAGATTTTCATGAATATTATTCAAGGTTACCTTTAAGCTATTTTATTTCACCTTTGTTCGCTCTCGATGCTCGAGCCTCAGGTTCTTGCAAGAGGATCTTGTTGTTGGTGGTGAATTAAGTTTAGGGCGTGAATGTTTTTGTACTTAATGTGAACTAATGTTCCTCCTTGGCCATCGATGCGCCATTTGCATGCCTGGACAAATATGGCCTTTAATTGATAGAACATTTTTTTTAATTATTTGGATGCATCCACCAACCCCATACCATTTTCAGAATCATCCCTTCTGTGTTGTTTACACTTGTTTAGTATTCTTTCTTGGAAAAAGACCTGGAAATTATAGTTGTAGTCACGTTGGGGAGAGAAAGACACATTATGATCATCTTCTACTTTCATGTCTTCTTTAAGAAAATGCATGCTTGACTCTAGTTGGTAGGGGAGCTAGCCACCTTTTCTTTATTAAGGCTTGTATTAATGAAACCTACCCTCCTTATCTGGTGACATGCTCCCATTTATTTCCATATTCCTTTCTCATGCCATGTCTTAGCTCTTGACTTGATGGAAGGAAACACCAAAATAAAACTTGAAGTCTGACTATTTGTTTATAATTATAGTTTCATCAATACCTACTCTGCATTTTTCTTCTAGTGGTCGAGTATGGTTATCTTCCCTGGTTGCGTGAGTGTGTTTGGTGAAGGTCTACGCTGGGAGATGTTGTGCATTGGCTTGAGGCTGTCTGTGTGGGTGGATGAAGTGTTGTGGAGAGGGCGTGGAAGTCTCAGGATTTTAGTAAGCAACTCGCCTTCCTTGTTGTGCTCCCACATTCTGCATACTTATCTACAAGGGCACTTTCAGCTGTAACTTTTGAGAGAAGTCTCTCCTCCTTACGCTTGGGTGGGTGCCCTCATCTTATTTCAAAGTTGTTGCCTTGGCACTAGCTTCATGTTGTTGCAAATAGGATCATTGAGCAATACTTGGATTGTTCTCCGTATTTTTCCAAGCCATTTGAAGCTTTTGGGTATTTTTTGAAGTCTAGATTTTGGAAGAAATAAAATATTCTATATTTTTGTACTTTGTTGTCCTGAAAATCAAAATTTCAATTTTTTGAAAATTTATAAATTTGGGGATTTTGAGTGATACCCTACAAGGGATATTTCATTCTCTTGTAGCTTCTCAAACATACAATGCCTAGGCACATGATGTAGAGAAAAACAAAATCATTCATGTAATTTAACAATCAAGAGTTTTCAACATAACTTTACCCTTACTCTACATTTGAGGATCAATCAAAACCCAAAATGGCTTCCCATAACTGCTATACTTAATCAAATCTTACATAATCTATCAATTATTACCATGAATGTCCTTCCCCAAGCACTCCACTTTGTCTATACCCTGCACACAACCCTTATTTTATGCCAAAAACACCTTCAAAATGATTCATAGCTAAACAACATTAACTTATTCAAACTACCCTTTTTCCTTGTTTACTAGCCTCTAGTCTAACTCATGCAACTTTTTGCTTCTCAAGCCTCATTTTAGATCTTCCACTTATAGTCCCTACTTATCCACCTCAAAAAAATGTTAGACTGATCACAAAATGAATTCAAAAAAACCAAAAACACAAAACTCATCTCTTTTTCTCTCATCTCACTTTTCTCTTTCTTGCTCACAATGCTCCTACGAGCCTGGGACAATCTTCTGTCATGCACAACTTCATGTACCATTATCAAATCACAATTTCCTTAGAACCCCACTTGAAAAATGGTCCCATTATTATATATTTAAAATCTTAGAACCTAATTCTTCAAAACATGTGAGTTATGCTCATTTTACCAGGCATGCATTATGTCAAACAATTTACATGCATTCTCAGTCCAGGTAGGAAAATACTTCATAACTCAAAAAATACTCTACATTAAGGGAAAATATTTAAAACCCATCTACACAATGTTATCATACTCCCATGGTCAAAATTAAATTTGTTCGAAGTTAAAATTTAAAAAAATTATGATGACTATCCTGAGACAAATCATCATACTTTCACACACAGTCACTATCCTTCTTCATATCTCCTTGTAACCTCAGACAAGGATTGTACTGAAGTTTGGACATGAAGTACCGAGCATTTGTTGATCACACTAGCCTAAGATCAAATTGTATGTGGATGTCTCACTAAGAATGTTCTGAATGAAAGTAGATTCAAATTACGAGCAACCATGATTGAGATGACCGATTATGATCTGTTGATTCACGACTCAATTGGAACATCCTTAAAGAACGTAAGATCAGAATTGACACTGAAAACTGAACTCAGCATTCAATATATGATTGTAATTCTTCAAAATGTCTTCCAAAGATCTTTAAATGGAGAGGAACGAATGCTTCTCATCCTTATAGATGAGGGAATCAGAATCACAAATCCTTGATTTGTGGTGACTCTCCCCAACCTTGAATTTCTTTAATGCAAGCTAACTAAAACATGATTGGATAACTCCCATTTATTTGAGTATCCAACTACTGATTGAAGAGCTTGAAATGACTGATTATGCGCTTGCATGGATGAGTTTTCATGGCAGTTTAGCAATTAGGTGGGCATGTATTTTCACATAAATACTTATTACACACCCTACATCTTAACAAGACACTCACAAGACCTTACAATTCATGTTTTTTTGATTTATTCAGCCTTTAAAAAGTGAGGTATAGTTTTTAACTTTGGGGAGATCTCTATTTTGAATTTTTAAAAATCCCTCACTCTTAATTCTCTCTCTCTCTCTCATGACTCCATATACCAAAGAACACTTTATTGATCTCATATCTAGGAACATTTGTCATTTTGAATGATATATTTAATGATGTTCCTACATCAATTTACATCTGATTCTGTTTGAGCTCATAGTTAACTTAAGATGCTTTATCATACATACCTGAAGTTAAGAGGTGGCATTCACCAGAAGTTGTAGGTGGACAATGGATATGTGTAGGAGTTACAGGTTTAAACATAGGTTTTGATATTTAATTAGTTTAATATAACTCTAGCAAATGGGATAGGGGGACAAATAATAACACATGTTCAGGTAGCATACAACTAGGAATCAAGATATGACTGCAATAGAGTCCATAATCCTACGGATATTCAATATTTCGAGACCATTGTGTGAAGAGATCATAGATTTTTCTATATAGTCTTAGATTTCTCATCATGGATAGAAGTTTATTAGCGGGATCGATGTCGGTATCAAATGACATCAAAGGTCAGTAGTTTATAGGCGGCATTAATATTTTACTCAAAGTGGGTCGAAAATGGTACGTCAATGTACTGGTTGACAGTACATTACAGGTGATTTGGGAGCATGGGTCTCCTTCTCCATGTGGTAATATCAATATTTTACAGGTGTCTGTAATCAATGGTATGCAACAAATTTGAGGATAATTACATGGAACCACTCCAAGGTAATGATGTTTCTCATGACATCGATGCAACTGATAACAAAAGGATGATGCATTAGAACAAGTTAGTTCCTCCAGATTCCCAAGGATCCCCACTAGACTGATGAAGCCCTATGGGGTTATGAAAAGTATCAAAGTGACTTAATTTCTTCATAGGTAGTAAATTTCCTCTCCCCATTTCAAAGGGGACTATATTGTACAGTTACTAAATTTTTTGATACATAATCTTCTTCCTTCACGAGGTACATTAATACCTCTACTCTTCTTCTCTCTCTCTACCTTGTTATTCAGTGTTGGGTTACATGCACTACAATAATATGGTTTCTCCTTCATGTCACAAGTAGGGACTAATCACTTTCCAAAATCCTTCAACTTTAAATTTTAGCAACAACAATCCAAGATATCCAACTATAAGTAAAGAAATGTATTAAATATTCCATGAGAAACAAAAATAAAAATGTGTATTCTTTCCATGTTTTACATATCTTCATTTGACTTTATGCAATTTCAAAATTCACATTTACAATTGAGTTACAATTAAATTTTTACTATGGATAATGACTACACTTTGTGTTGCAGGGTTTCAATATCGTGGAGCATGTCAACACAAACACATCTGGACAAAAAACGCTAAAAAGCAAAGACAAAGTGTGTCTACACACTCATGTATATTTTCATTTAGCCATGTAATTTTCATTTCATAGTTAAAGGGAGGGGGGAATGTAGATACCCAAATTTAGTAATTTACCCTTTTACACTACTAATTTCAATTGTGCTTCTTGGATAAGAAAAACACCCACGTCCTATGCCCACTCAATGCATGTTGTTATAATTTTCCTACCTTTATTATTCCCACACACTAATGTGTCAACAAATTCTAATTACAAATCCATAAAATCAATGTTTAACCTCTTAACATCCTATTGCAACTTTTAGATTTCATCATAGATTTTCCCTTGTCTAAAAATAACCCATAATTGGTTCAAGTTTTAATTTCTAGTCCTGAGCCGACATGTATGGTCTTACACTGACACATTTTCCATACTTTTTAAAAAATGCAATAATATTTTTTAGGTTTTTTCATCTTCCTTAGGTCGGCCTTATCATGATAATTTACGTTTTAAAATCCCTCTATAAGCAAGTTAAAATCACCTCATTTACTAATCTGACCAACTTGGAATTCTCTTGGCACTCTCATTGCAAATACGTACAAAATACACTCAAGGCTCCCTAAATATTTCTAAAGCTGATACAAATCCATTAGGGAAACCACGACTATAGTTATGAAGCACTCAACCATGTCAAGGAGTCTATATCCCTCCCTTACAAACACACCAATATCCCTACTTCAAAGTCTTCACAAAAGCACAATCCTCTCAAGCATGTTCAAAGGGGTTCAAGTTGTCCAACTAGTTACATTAATATAAATATGCATGCTAAGTGCAGAAACTATGTGTGGTTTGAGGCCTCTTTCAGAGTAGTTCGACATAGGATTATGTAATAATTGCACTTCAACCTAAACGACTAACCTTCTTGTAGGATCTTCTGCCCATGATTAGAGTTTTTGCATGATTCAAATAATTACAAAAGGTTTTGGGATTGTGAAACAACAAGGGTTTGACATGAAACACATTTTAGGACACTTGTGAAGGATAAAAAAGTTATAGAGCCTCATTTTGAAGAGGGTCCAAGACCGTAAAATAGGTTATGGATCAGATTTACATTCTGACTTGATTATATACGGTCCTACACCTAGGTATATTACATAGTTGTAATATTAAAAATGAAGCATCTTCTAGTCTGATTGCACTCCCATATTCTTTATTCTTTACCCAGATATCTTTTGTACAATTTTATTTAGCTAATTACATATTCCTTATCCATTTTTTCAATCTTGTAGCATATTGTAATTAATAATTTAAGAACAATACATTATTATGATATTGTACAGTTAATGTAAGAAGTAACTAATCAAAATAAATCCTAGTTTTCAAACCTTACATTCCTTTTTAGTGTTGTGCATGTCCATAACATTTGATATATTCATAGGATACCAAGGTGGTGATTTATATACACTAGATAGCTCATTCTTCCATTCATGCTCATCACGTTGTGTTAATAGGGTTCCCAAGACACATAAAAGTCCAGTTGATATATACAAGATCAGTGGCTCCCCTGGTGTAGGTAGAACAAGCACTGGTGGATGTAGAAGATATCTCATTTCAAAACTGTCAAATGCTTATTGAAAATCTTGATTCTAACCTGAAATGTTGTCCCATTTTTATAGTAGGTCCCAGTGAATGGCCTCTGACATCTTATCAACTAGCTAGGAGATGAATCGATAGTAGCTTGTAATCTTCCCTTGTAAACATCAAATTGTCCTGAGGATGCGTATTAACATTTTCAATGTCTCTGACAACAAAACCATTAGTTAGGATTAAGGTCCTTGGAATCACCTCATCTAGATACAATGCAAGCCAAATAGTTTACTTATTGTGACCCCCCAAAACACATTTCTTGGGGATTGAGTTCTGACTTTATACAATCGCTTAGCCTTTAATATGCAATATTTGCACAATAGACCACTATTAAGGATGGTCAAAACCCAGAGTTGTTTGAATGTATACTTAATATGTCATATAACATAATATTACTAAATTTTCATGCACTCACGTCATGGAACTCATTATTATTATTTCTAAGATTGATATGTAAGGCACCTCACGTATTTAATCCCAAATTCATAATTACTTGATAACAAAATGTAATACCCATGCGAGGTGGTGAACGTTGTCTTGTGTTGATCTTCAGGGGGTGATTCTGGTCATGATTGTATTCTAGATAATACAGGCTCATAAGTGATATCCATTTCGATGTCTAATGGATAGCATTACTATGATTCTATAGTCGATATCTTGGATAGGGGGGACATAAATCATAGAGTTGTGGCATACTTTGTTGATATGTCCATAAAGTCTATGCATGTATGAATGTAAACCCATAAAGCTCACTGATAATACAATGATTGGATATCTAATCTTGAGTACCCTCGAATAGGGGGTAGATCTAAGTCTATGTCCTAGACCTTTTGCAGTTCTTATTTAAATAAAAAGGTGTCATTTATTGGATATCACTCTTATTTGCTACATTTTTGATTGATGACCTTTAGCTTCAAGATGTAACCACAAGGTGATGGACCCTAAAATCCTATAGTACCCTATATCAAAGTAATAACAAATCAAAATGAGAAATCATATGTGTGGTGAGGTTGGACTACCTTTAACGGTCAACCTTAGCTACTAAACCAATCAAAGGGTTACACTGCATGCCCTTTTATGGGATCAAGCCTCGTGTTATTGTATTATGTGTTTGTGCGAGTGTGAGTGTAATCTAAGCTAGCCCCTAGGGGTCCCATCATGTCTCTTGACACAGAGATAATGGGATAATTATATAGTATAATATGTACCCAACATGGTAGTAATGTGATGTAGTGTTCCTTAGCTACATGGCATAACCATTTGTTCCTTAAAACCATTTGAAAATTCTTAGAGTGACTTTTATATTTACTAAGATATGAGTCTAAGACCTTTGCATGTGTAGACACTAAATCACACACTTTGGGTATATTTCTAGTCCTGATCACATACCACTATTCATATGATTCCTAAGTAAGAAAAGTATTAATTGGTCATTGTCTTTAGCCTCTTTATTTGCTTTATGTTTTCCTTCTTGGTCTTACACACCTTCTTGCCCAGTCTAACTTTCGACACTTCAGTTTCTTTAAGTCTAGACACTAACGCCTAGTCAGGAAGCCAACGCCCAGGCGCCCCCATCCCCTTTAGGTGCCCGTGACCTCTTTGTATCTTTCTCGCATCTTTTGGGTCCTTTCTAGCTCTTAGGCATCTTATTTTCTTGGTGGTCGTCCTTTTAGTGGTTAATTACTAAATTCAACAAGGGAATCATATAAATACAAAGCCATGTGATCATAATAAAGGACCAAGCACTAAACATCATTATCATTAGCTAAGGCTGCATCCAAAGGCCATTACAAGAGCATCAAAGCATCCATCTAGCATCCACACAAGGGACAATGGACTACATTTTTTTGCATACACTTCACAGGGGGGGAAGTTCATTTTTCCAAGCACACATCTATCTACATTTTCTACATCTAGCTATTTCTTGTTATTCAAGTGTGTTTGACACAAGAGCTACATAGGGCATGATTCTACACACACACACACACACAAAACTACATGAAGTATGAAATGTAGTGCAACACCTAGATCATCTATTTTTGAGTGATTATTATTTCCTAGGTCATGTATTTGATTATTACTTGTGCATGGTTGACATTCTTGGCCGAGATGGGTGTATTGAGAAGACTAAACTTTTCATAAAAATGCCTTTTTACTTGTGGTAGTTGTGAGGATGTGTTTGTATGGTTCTTGTAGAGTAAGATAAGAATATGAGGTAGAACCTTTCAACATGTATTGAATTCCACATTGAAGCCAAGTTTATCTCCAAGATTGTTGCAAGATAATTTGTTATGAGAGATGTACTTGATTGGTGTAAAACTAGCTCAACCACCCTTGCTAGCATATGCCCAACTTATGTCAAAATGAGAGTTTAGAATGTGTCAGAAATGAGGGGAAGATCTTATCTTGATTTCCATTCATTCCTACCTTTGTTATTTTGTAGGATCCCCTGATCCATATTATTGAAAAATATAATGTGCTTTTGTCATGGAAATGGTGCCCAAGTAGTGGTGATTTAAATTTGATAACAAGTTTGGAGAAAGGGGAGATAAAGTATTGGAAATATGGACTATCTCCTTATAAACTAGGCATTGATCTATGCTTTATTTGTTAGGCACACATATACTTGTAAATGATTTTGTTTCTTGGTATATAAAGAAAACTTGAATTTTATAGCCAAAACATGTATATTTTTATTGTTATGAACTTGAATGGGTGTGTTACTTGATATTTTTTATGTAAACATGTAGTGAAAAGTATTTTATTTGCATTAGTTGAACTTGTAATCATTCAAAAAATATAGGTGGTTTAACTACCTCTTTGAAATACATGCAAAACCTAACATGACTGTGTGCTTAGTCATGTAAAATTTGTATCACGGAGGGATTTAACACTATGTAAGTTTTGTATTTGGTTGCCCATGTTGGGTCTTCCTGGATAGTTTAAAGAGGATTGAACCATTTTATTAGAATTTTTATTAAGTGTGACTTGAGTGTGCATATTACATTGTGTGAGTGGTGCTCCACACATGAGATTTTTGCTAACTCTCACATTCTATTGAAAAATAACTCCTTGAACCTAGAAAAACTCATTAAAAATAGAAGTGAAATAAATAGCAATGGTTAGTACTTTGGTGAACTAATGAAGTGAACATAATTCACTTAGATTTAAATTTACAAACCATTAGTTAATTTAATTTTATCTGTAGGGCATATGTTTATTTGGGCCCGATATCTAAGCCACTTTGTATGATGTATGCAAAAACAACCCTTATAAACTTGCAAGACCATATTGAAATCAACACACAACAAATACGTGTGATCACTTTCTTTGTAACCTAATGCATCAAAAGTGCTTTCTTTATCTTTAAATTAATAGATTACAATTAAATAAATTTTATTCTAGAGCTAAATATTTTTCGTGGGTTATTTTCAAACTCACTTTGTAAGCAATTTTAACAAGAGTGCTCTTTTAACTTCACAAATGACTTATATAATGGTATCAATTGAACAAGTAAACCTTTGAATATTTTTTTCCATATGATTTTCTATTAATTCCTTAGCTAGGAGTGACTTATTTTGGGGTCATTCTATAGCCATTTTAGCTACTTAGATTGGGATTTTTCCCTGGACTGTTTAAACCTAGTTGTTTGTGTCTCAACTCAATCTTTTCCTGGACTATAAAATTTGATTGTGGGAATTATATTGGTACATTGTCAATGTGGGGAGCACATCAAAATCTCCTTAAATTTTGACATACTCGTTCATCTTTTGTGGTTATAGTAAAATGCTTTGGACATGGTTACTAAGTTATAAAATACTTTTTGTATATGTATATAAATCTACCCACTGTAAAAAAATGTTGAGTGGTTGTGATGACATTGAGTTTAATGCTTGAAAAAATTGTTGAGATGTTTTTATCTCTCTCAACCCATCACTACTTGAATGAAATGATGCTTATATGAAAGAAAAAGAATCTCTCTCTAAACCTTGAATATTAAATGATTACAAGTATTTTGTGAAGGACTCTCTCTCTCTCTCTCTCTCTCTCTCTCTATATATATATATATATATATATATACCTTAAATAGAGAATGTTTGTAAACATTTAGTGAAGAAATATTAATTCTCCCCCTCTCTAATATGAAATTACTCGAATGATTATTGAACTATTGTGAAGTTATAGTAATATCTCTTTATCCTCTCTCTTCTCTCTGGTCTTTTAATGATTTTATACATTTTCTTACTTGGAAAAGTGAAGTCCATGCCAACATTTGTGCCAACCCATAACATTGTAGGTTTGCAGGGTAATTAGAGTGAATATTGAAAACAATTGGGACTTAAGAAGAATCTATATCTATACTTGCACTCATAACATGTATTTTATTTTCATGAAAGGAAGAATGAAAATGATTGATTATATGAACTTGAGGATGTGGGAAGTGCTTAAAAGAATCATATTATTTTGTAATAATGCTTGGCATTGGTAGTACTTGAATTTGGAAAAGATGTGTGAATCGTATTGAAACATTGAAAATGTGCATCATCATTTAAAATAGATTCATTATAATCCTATCTCACATGTTGTTCTAATTTATTTAAATTTTGAATAATAATATGCCTTTTGGTTATGGGAAATAGCTTGGTTATATCCTGATAGATTTAACTTATTGCATGTGTAATAAAGAACCTATTTTGTACCCAGTCTCTGACTCAAAATATGCCACCCTACCTTGGCGCTTGTAGCTGACGTGTAATATATATCCTTATCTTATTTTGACCTGGCATGGAGTTGAGCACACGTACACTATTCTTCATTGATTCCTTTATTAATAAGGTTTTTCACCTTAAATCTTCTCGTTTTAAATGCACTTGTCAAGCATGTTTGATCTCACCTCCAATAATGAACCATATGCTTGAACTACTAATGTAACTCTTTGCTAATTCCTTGTGTATGGAAGGTAATTATGGGATGTTTTTTGTAGTTTTAAAAGTTCATGTTGTAAATGGTGAATCATTATGAGTATAATGTATCCTCCTTGTAGAATAACCCTAGTGATTGTGACACTCACTTATTGGATTTTTTAAAACTTTTAAGATGATTAAAGTGGGTTTAAACTTAGTGTCTCCTAGGGGATATTTGTGATATCTAATAGTTGAGTCAATTTAAGGGGTGCAATGAATGTTAGCCTTGGGTTTTATTGAATATTGAATTAGTGTTGTTTGTATGTTTGATATGTTTATACTTGAACCATGTATCCTCAACAAATGGTTAGCATCACTACCTTAGATCAAAAGGTATATTTTACCCTCTCTCCTTGCAACAATAACTTCTCTTTCAAGCCTTTAAGGTTAAAAACATTCATATCTAAAGAGTAACTATAGGGATTTCACCATCCTTAGTTATGAATTTAGAATTTGAGAAGGGATGTTCTCGCGGTTTGGAATTTACTCTTGATCACAACACACACTTTTGTGCACACTAGTATATTGCAAAAAAAGAAAATAATCAAACTTACATAAGATCATGTACCAAAATTTAACAATTATGTATTGGTAATGCCCTGCAAAATGGATATGATCTTGTGTAAACAAAAAAATAACTTTGTATGAAATAGAAACATCATCATAGGTGTTTTTGAAAGGTCAATAAGAACTATCAAAATGGATATATTTCTTCAAAACTATATATACTCCCTCACACATGTTTTTGTTTTCATATATGGTAGTGTAATCCAAAAAGATATCAAGTATCAAAACACTCCATATATTAGAGTTGATTCCAATTTGTTGCTGTGTTGCTATGAAGAAGATGTTTTCTTGTTGTTTTGATGTTTCTCTATCTCTTTTTTGATCCTTTTTATAGTTCTCAGTTAAACTATAGTTGGTTCTCTTGTTCTTCGTGGATTCTTATCCATTTTTGTTGTTTTTTATTGATGTATCAGGCTTTTGAGCCTCCTTGTAAAGGGAATTAGTCCCTTTTATCTTTAGACTATTTTTACTGTTATCTCTGGCTTTTGAGCCTTTTTTTGTAAACAGGGTATAGTCCCTTTAAAAACTATTTATCCTTAATAAAAAAACACTCCATATATTACCAAAATTTTTTTATCAAGTATTTTTGGAATAACGTGAAAATAAATAAAATTTTGAAATCATTAGTCACAAATGAGAAAGAGGACGGTAATTGTTCATAGTTTAAACAATTGAAAAAGTAAACACATAAAAAAGACACTACTTGGCAAGTTTCTCATTATTTGAATATAAAAATATATGTAAATTTGTAAAGTAAACTTAAATAAATAAAAACAATGTTTTATGATCGATTTACTTAAAGAGCAAGAGAAATTCCATCCCCTCTACCTCCCACTTTTCCTCCATTGTTATAAGTGATCACATGTATGAGAAACACTAGATTTGTTAGTGATATCTTATCACATCCCATGTAAGCCCTAACATAAATTAGCTTATGATCTTGAAGCAATTAATGCTCAATCTTGAAGATGATATACAACTATAAGAAGCTTAACGCAAATGTGTTGAATATAAAGAAGGGTATATATGCCTCATGAAACACGTCTTCTTTCAAGATCATAAAGACCAAAAATGGTTGAGAGATTTGTAATATTCTTCATAAGTTGTCCTAGACAGAAAAAATGATTTTTCTAATCAATTTACTAAGTTGTCTACAACTCGAAATTGTAAAGATATAATAAAAGATTTTCCAGTTTTATAAAAGAAAGAAAGAAATATTAACAAGAAGAATTAGATAGTCAACAATTAAATAATATAATAACAACCTTCCAAATGATTTTTTACAAAATATATGCAATCCCTAGATCGAACAAAATATTAATCACTAAATAAAACATTAGCCTAATCACTAAACAAAACAATTGAAGTGTTTGTAATCTTTATTATTATTGTTTTAAAAAGGAGTTAGTATATAATTTTAAAATAAATGCATACAATTATAAATATTTTGCAGATAGGTCAAGATTGCGTATTGTATATTTATATGAAAGCGTTTGACGGTTATTCATGCTCCACATCAAACATTACAATTATATACTTAATTATTCATGATATATTTCGATAACATAAAATTTTGAATACAAAAAACTAAAATAGAAATTCTAGAGCAAGATTTTAGTTGTAAACTATATAATAAAAAATATATTTTTAAAATATAATATTAATAAGATAAAAATTATAACATAATATTTGAAGTAAAAAAATGTAAAATATAAATTCTAGACCAATATTTTAGTTGTAAACCATGTAATAAAAAATGTTACACACACACACACACACACACACACACCATCTCCAGACTAAGATTGTTGTATGAAATCTTTGAATCAACTTTTAGTCATTGTTAAAATTATAGAGTTTTCTAAATTGTAATGTAGAATATAAGATATGTTGCTATTGATAGGCACCTATATGAAAGACGACTGTTTATTTTCTATTCATTTTGCAATTCAAACAAATACTTGAATGGAACCACTTTTTATTTATGACAACTACGATAATATATCTATAGTGTTAACAAAAAATTGAACAATATATTGTTATGGCTGCAAAAACAAATAGGTCAATTTTTTTAATACAAACACCATAACTTGAAAAAAATACATGATTTTTTAAAGTGTAATTTGGAAGTATTACGTATCTCACGATCACAAGCCTTAAAATTCAAATAGTATCGGTGTTATTTTATGAAAATATGTGAAACTAAGAACCCTACAATTAGTGACAATGCAAATCACAAATGTCTATAAATGATCATTGGGGAGGCTCATTAAATAACAAAAGGAAAACTCTAGTTCTTTACCTAGATGATATGCTCATACACTCGACTTTTGAAGATGATGAAATTGACGTTAGTGGATGTCATTACAATATTATGATATTGGATCATTACTGCCAAAATCCTGAAGATGGGTGTCTTCAAAAGAACCAGAGTAGAGGATTTAATTGTTTCCATGTCTAAACTATTTGAGATTGTTATTTTACCGTGGTTAGTTAGGACTACACAAGTCAAGTTATTGAGGAGATTGACAAGAATGAAGCAATCAACCATCATGTTTACACAAACTCATGTACAAAGGATTCATAAGTTATGTGAAAGACTGTTCTCTATTAGGAAGGGATTTAAAGAGTGTTATTTTAGTGGATAACACTCCAATTTCTTTCCTTTACCAACCAAAAAATTGAATTATGATCATGGTCCATGGTTCATGCAATTGAGATGTTGTGTGTGTTGCTTGGCCACTATCTCAGATGTCACTCAAATTCTCCATGGCTGGAGGAATTCAACTGCAACACTCCCAAATCTTATCATATAACATTTGGTGCTTTGAAAAAAAAACTTTTAATTCATCGTCATATGTAACAAAGATTAACCTAAATTCCTTAAGCAAAAAAGAACTACATTGAGGTAATGATCACTATGGAGACACTTAGTCGCAAAAACAACCATAGCCGTCTGCATTAATCATTGATGACAACAAGTGAGTATCTGCAAGACGAACAATATTCAAATGGAAAAACAAAGTCTCTCAAACCAATATGCTGATTGACGAGATTAAAGCATGTTTTCCTTCCCTTTATCTAAACCATGTAAATAAGCTGTAGTCTTGAGAAGCTACTAACAAAGGGAGATGATAATATGTGTTACAAGATTTAGAGGTGGAATTCTTCTTCTCCTTTCCACTGCTTCTCACTCATTTCCAACGTTCTAATGATTTATATGCATTTTTGACACTATAAAGAGAAGTTGTGCTCGGAAAAACTTTTGTACTTTTTGTCGATATCGGTAACGACATCAAGGATGCCTACTTTGTCTTCAACACCACTTGATCTTCCGACTACCCACTCCACTCAAGTCAAAAGGAAACCATTGATGGAAGAAAACCATGAAGGTGGGTAAATATGTGAAGATGACCTCTTTATAACTCTATATTTGCAAGGAAAATGACATGTCCAACAAAAGTAAAATCATGTAGAAGAATGATGTTGTTGGAAAGAATGAAAAAGGGCTTCGAAGAGTGAGATGCACTACTTATTGCGCTTAATTTTCTTGCATCGTTTAAATAATATAGTAGTTATTGAATGAAAAAGTAGAATAGCAAATAATGTTATTTGTTTTAAAGCGACCGAAATGGCGGGCCCCACTTCCGACTTCCGACCGTTTTTACTTTCCACGTCAACAAGTTCCATGGCTGGGCAGTGGGGCCCACAGGTATCAGGGGATTAACACTTGATCCCAAGCAATAGAATTGTAGGCCCATCCATGGCTTTTCTTCTTCTATAAATTCTGCAGTCTCTACACCCGCACCCCTTTTTCCGCCCAAATCTTGTACAGCAACGAGTAACTAGGTAAGGGTTTTGTTTTTTCAGACCTCCTTCCATTTAGGATCTCGCCAAGTTTTTCAGGCATGGATTTCGGCACCCTTGCAGTCTATTCAAATCCGTTGTTTTAAGAAAGTTTATGTCGATTTCACGGTTAGATTTGAGTCATTCAGGTTTTCGGTTTCTACACTGTGAAGATGCCTTAG
Organism: Taxus chinensis; assembly: GCA_019776745.2. Taxonomy (NCBI): domain Eukaryota; kingdom Viridiplantae; phylum Streptophyta; class Pinopsida; order Cupressales; family Taxaceae; genus Taxus; species Taxus chinensis. The sequence continues at coordinate 373,817,070 of CM034157.1, forward strand.
GTTAACACTGTTGTTGACTTGTTGCTGGTTTTTGATCGAATTCATGTCGATTTTGGCGTCACAAGATGTGCCGACCCTTGCAATTTTCTCTACTTTGCTTTATGGAACACGATTCTGTGGGTGTGCTTGTGAACTGATTCTTGTTACTCTTGGGTTTATTTTTAGCTTCATAGTTTTTATGGTTTGAAACAATTCTGTGCACCTCACTCATTGAGTTGTGGTCACAATTTAAACTCTTTTATGATTATCCGTCGAAACACGATAGATACCTCTTATTTAGGATTAGAGCCTTAACAGATCTAGGTTAGGCTTTCTTCATTTATTTTGACGAGAAATATCATTTTATGAAAGACTATCAGAGCCGAGTTTTATTTACTCGGTATATTTATTCGGTGGTGCAATTATTGTGATTAAGATCTTAGCTTTACACAGAGAGAATACGCAATAAGCTTTCAATTTCTTTTCTTGCTGGTTATATTTTGATTCCCAAATTCTTATAGCAAGTGTTATCCTGAACTTCATTTTTATTTTTATCGCCTATTTCAAATGAACCTGGTGGATACAATTTGCTGACTCGTGCTTGTAAGGTCAGTTCTTTTAGAATCATCAGTCAAACATAATGTAGGTATCTACTTTCAGACAAGGGTCTAGAAAAAGTCTAGGATTCGAGGTTTTTGTGATCATATTGATTGAAATCACTATTTCTTAAAAAGCAGCTAAAGTTAATTTTTTAGGTAACTGCAAAGTTAGACACCAATTTGGTGTATGAGAGCCACTGCGTCCGCCCCTCATCCTTCTTGTTCAAGTCCACAAGGGACTTGTTTTTCTTGTGACCTCATAGTTTCTCCCGCTGGATTTGATTAAATGACTTTCTCGATGGAGGAGACACAACTACAAAATTAGGCTCTGTTATAATTATCAGTCCAATGTAGTGCCTTCCAATTTTTTTCCAGATTTTAGGTTTTTATTTTCATTTTTTTTGAAACGAGGATTCTGTTAAAGTAATAAAGCTAGGTTTTGTGTTGAAAATTGAAACCATTTTTTATTTTTCTTAATTATAAACAGTTTTGCTTCTAGTTTCTTTTTGCACGATGAAACAATTATTTCATTTCGGTGTGAGCAATTTTAATGTGGGAGTTATTGTAGGACATTATGGATGTTTAAGCTATACTGAAGGGATTATGCTGTGACTGCATACGTGGTGAAAGTCATTGGTTGTTCTACTTGTACAGATAGCTGAAGACACAGCTAATCGTGGGTGTGAAGAAGACAGTAAAGGATTGGACTGGTGACACATTTTTAGAAAGACTGTAAGGCATTTTACAAGTTCTAGCCTGTGGCAAACACTTCTTCTAGAGCCTTATGGTAAGTTACATTGCTGGATTTTCTATCCTCTTTTGCTATTTCCCTTTTTTTCTGTGCTGCAATAATGTCATACTTTTTTTAATGCTTCTCCATGCAATAGCTAAAGCTAGAGATCTGATTTTTGTCTGTTGCTTAATAAAAGCACGGGCCTTAAAGATTGCACAGTTGTGATGTCACAAATGGTATTATAGTTTTTAATATCTGGAGCACGAGTCATAATTAGTTTTTTATTGTTACCTACATATATTGGTTTCGGTAATGATTACCCATGCCTTGCGCTTTGGACTATATTTTGACTTTTGATTCATTTGAGATAGGCTGAAAACGAGAACCTTCCACCCAAAGTAATGAAGGAACTTGCAAGGGAGATGAAAGCTCTTGACGAAGCACCGCCAGAAGGCATTAAAGTAATTGTGAATGATGACAGTTTCTCAATAATATTTGCAGAAATTGAAGGACCAGGTATATTCTAGGAAATTACTTCTAGTTCTGTGATTGAGTAGTGGTTCAACCTATGCTGTTTATATATTTCTTTAATCCTTATTAAGCCTACCCTTTTACAATTTACATGTTGAAAGATCTCGTTTATTATTTCTTACACCTAGGTTGGTAATTTTTCATGTGTTCAGCCTAGTTTCTGTTTATTACTAGTGTATTTTATTCTTTAATCCTTGTTAAGCTACCCTTTTAATTGTTGAAAGATCTAGTTCATTATTTCTTACACGGAGGTTGGTTATTTTTCATGCATTAAGCTTAGTTTCTGTTTATTATTAGTGTCATTTGGAAAAAAAATGGATGAACCACGAACGTTGTTTGAATTTGTGGTTTCTTCGTCCTGCAGCTTCCACTCCATACGAAAACGGTGTTTTCCGCATGAAACTTGTCTTAACAACTGATTTTCCACATGCTCCGCCAAAGGGTAATTTTTCGATTTGCATTACTTTCAATTTATTCAAATGATGGATCTGTACGTACTATTTAATTTACTTCTAGAAGGATAATTACATGTATTCTAAATGTGTGACACAAATTTCTCCCTTATTGGTAAGGGAGTAGGACATTCGTTTTGTTAGGCTTGCTTCATTTTGTGCACAGATGTTCTAAGAAGTAAGTTCTTAGGAGGGAGTTGTCGTGTTTTTGATTACTTGATGATTTGTTTCTACTGCAGGTTTTTTTCTGACAAAAATTTTTCATCCTAATATTGCAAATAATGGAGAGATTTGTGTTAATGCTTTGAAGAAAGATTGGGATCCAAGCCTTGGATTGCGACATGTTCTTATTGTATGCTCTTATCCCTGTCATTACTCATGAAACTGTATTTTTTTGGTTTTGATAATTATGATGTTTTGCCTACACAAGGCATGGTATAAATTGCACAATTTTTTTTTTGTCTATAATTTGGAACAACATTTAGAATTGTAGCTTGCTTTTAGTGAAGTGCCAATCTAATGGGATTGGCCCTTAGAGGCACTGTGAAAATTGCATTGCCAATTTAAAAAGAAACTCTGCAAAGTCAAGAAGCATCTATATATAGAGCCTCTTGACAGGGAAGCTTCAAATATATGGATGACTTGGTTGCTCCGAGTTGTATTTATAAACTGTAGTTTTCTTTGAAACTCTAATCTTTTTGGTGTCTGGAGTTTAGACCTTATGTTTTATATTCTGTACATTATTCTGCTGTCCATCCTATTGCAATATGCTTGAAATTTTGAATTTTTTTTGCAGCTGTCTATAAGTCGAGGTGGCTCATCCAACAATTGGGATGATCAACTAGGCGATTATTCAAAAACATTTTTTCAACTTTAGTAGCATATCAAAGATAAATTTGATTTTCAAGTCTTGCAATGTGGCTTGTGGTTTCTTGTCACAAGATGTTGAGATTCAGTGCCTTTAGTATTTTTAATGTGCTCCTGATAGTCTTTGATCTGGATACCTGGGATAGTCGGAGCATATATATTGGCTAGATGGAAAAACACGGAGACACTTGCCTCAGATACTAGTGTGTTTGTATATGAATTTTACTGTGTGAAATTTTTGGGCTGCATATTGGGTGATATACTATATAGCAGCATTTAATTTCTATTTCTTGGTTTGTTTTGGACAGCATAACAATTATCAGTTACACTGATATGCGTTCTACAATGGCAGCGGGGGGGAGGGGGGAGTGTAATTGCGTGAGTGTATTTGCTTTCGCGTTTGATTTTAAATTTGACATCCATTTGACTGTAAAAAGGCAATTTTTTCACTAAATTTAATGTCCATTTGACCGTCACATAGAAGTTTTTTCCTTTTGTTTGGAGAAGTCAATTGCAAAATCACAATACGTTGGCCGTACGGTGGAGTTTGGAGCCCCTTTTTTTGAATATATATTTCCGAGCTAGACACGATAATGGAGCTATAGGGATTTGGTTTGTCATCAGTCAATGTGAAATTGTTGGAGAAGGTATTGGACTTATTACATCGATAGATGTTCTACAATTGCAGTCGAGGGAAGCAGGGTGTGGAGTATAATGGTGTGAGTGTGTTCACTCTCATGTTCGACATCAAATGGATGTTCATTTGACCATCATAGGGCAATTTCAATCATAAATTTGATGTCCATTTGACTATTACATGGAAGTTTTTTCTTTTTGTTTAGAGAAATTATCTCAAAAATTTTAATCTCTTTCCATATGGTGGAGTTTGGAGCCCTTTTTCTTCAGAAGATGTTTTCAAGCCCGACAATGTGGTGTAACTAGATGGATGCCATTTGCCACATGTCAATGGGAAATTGGTAGAGAAGGTAATGGAGTTGTTATGTCCATAGGCATTCTACAATGGCAGTCGGGGGAAGGGGGTGGAGTATAATGGCGCGTGTTCAGTTTTATGTTTGACCTCAAATTTGATGATGTCCATTTGGCCATCATAGGGCAATTTCAACCTTAATTTTGATGTCCAATTGACCATCACATACAAGTTTTTTTTTTCTTTAATTTGGAAAAGTCAAATGAAATTTTTAAATATCTTGACCATACGGTGGAGCTCGGAGCCCATTTTATTTTGAGGAAAGATTTTTTTGAGCCCAACACATTGGAGTAGCTAGATGTATGCCATTTGTCACCATTTAGTGGGACATTTCCGGAGAAGGTGATGGAGTGTAATGGCGTGAACGTGTTCACTTTTATGCTTGACCTCAATTTTGATGCCCATTTGATTGTCACAGGGCAATTTCAACCTTTTAAATTTGACGTCCATTTGATCATCATGTAATTTTTTTTCCGTTTTTGTTTGGAGAAGTCAATTGAAAAACTGTAATAAATTGGCCACATAGTGTTTGGAGCCTGTTTTTTAATCCCGAAAAGTTATTTCTGAGCTCAACATAGTGGTGCAGCTATAGATGGATGCGATTTGTCACCAGTCAATGGGAAATTGGTGGAGAAGGCAATGGGGTTATTATGCTGATAGGCATTCTACAATGGCAGAAGGGGGTGGGGTGTAATGGCATGATATGCATTCTACAATGGTAGTAGGGGTGGAGCATAATGACGTGAGTGTGTTCGCGTTTATGTTTGACCTTAAATTTGATGCCTATTTGATTGTCACATGACAATTTCAACCTTAAATTTGACGTCCATGTGACCGCCACATAGAATATTTCGTTTCATTTTGTTTGGAGAAGTTAATTGAAAAATCGTATTATCTTGGCCATACGGTGGAGTTTGAAGCTCGATTTTTTGTCGGAAGTGTATTTCTGAGCCCGACATAGTGGTGTAGATAGATGGATGCCATTTATCATTAGTCAATGGGAAATTTGCGGATAAGGTAATGGAGTTATTATGTTGATAGTTCTACAATGGCAGCAAGGGTTGAAGTATAATGTTGTGTGTGTGCTCACTTTTATATTTGACCTTAAATTTGATGTCTATTTGACCGTCATTGGCAATTTCAACCATAAATTTGATATCCATTTGATTGTCACAAAGAAGTTTTTTCTTTTTGTTTGGAGAAGTCAATTGGAAAACTGTAATTGCTTTGCCATGTGGAGTTTGGAGCCCGGAGCACTTTTGTCTCCACATAAAATCTATTTCAACCATAAATTTGATATCCATTTGATTGTCACAAAGAAGTTTTTTCTTATTTGTTCGGAGAAGTCAATTGAAAATTGTAATATCTTTGCCATACGGTGGAGTTTGTAGCCCGGAGTACTTTTGTCTCCACATAAAGTCTATTTGGAGCTTGACACAATGGTGTAACTAGATGGATGCCATTTGTCACCATTTAGTGGGAGATAGGCCTAGAAGGTAATGGAGTATTATTCAATGTAGGGTGTGTAAAATCCAAGAGAAGAGCCTTGAGAGTGATGAAAATTTTCAGATAAAATCCAATATAAGATAGTATGCATAAAATCCAATATAAGATAAGAGAAGAGCCTTGGCATTGATATCTGTATTTAAGATAAGATATCAGTACTACTTATTCAATGCGGTGGAGTTTGGAGCCCCTTTTTCCCTGGACCCTAGAAAGTCTTTTTCGAGACCAACTGTGGTGTAGCTATATGGATGCCATTTGTCACCATTTAGTGGGAAATTGATGTAGAAGGTAATGGAACATTATTCAATTTGGTGTGCATTAAAACCAAGAGAAGAGCCGGGAGATTGATAGCCCGTGGTGTTTTTCAGATAAATGTATTTAAGTTATCTGTACTAGTTATTCAATGAGGTATGCATAAAATCCAAGAGAAGAGCCTTGAGATTGATATCTATCGGCATTTTTCAGATAAATGTATTTAAGATCTGTACTAGTTATTCAATATGATAATAAAATCCAAGAGAAGAGCTTTGACATTGATATCTGTATTTAAGATATCTGTTCTAGTTATTCAATGCAGTATGCGTAAAATCAAAGAGAAGAGCCTTGGGATTGATAACTATCAGCATTTTTCAGATAAATGTATTTATGATATCTGTAGTAGTTTTTTAATGTGGTAATATGCATAAAATCCAAGAGAAGAGCTTTGACATTGATATCTGTATTTAAGATATCTGCCCTAGTTATTCAATGCAGTATGCGTAAAATCAAAGAGAAGAGCCTTGGGATTGATAACTATCAGCATTTTTCAGATAAATGTATTTATGATATCTGTAGTAGTTTTTTAATGTGGTATGCATAAAATCCAAGAGAAGAGCCTTGACATTGATATCTTATTCAATGCGGTTTGTGTATAATCCAAGAGGAACCTTGGGATTGATTTCTATCAGTGTTTTTCAGATAAATGTTTTTAAGATATCTGTATTAGTTTTTTTTCTATATTGGAAAATGTAACAATAATCAGCATTTTTCAGATAAATATATTTAAGATATCTGTAATAATTTAATGTGGTATGCATAAAATCCAAGAGAAGAGCCATGGCATTATTATCTGTACTTGTTATTCAATGCGGTATGTGTGTAATCCAAGAGGAGCCTTGGGATTTGATTTCTATCAAGTGTTTTTCAGATAAATCTTTAGTAGTTTTCTTTATATATTAGAAAATTTAACAAAATTACAACAATATTAAGAAAATATATGTGGTATAGATATTTGTAGTAGTAATTCAATGTGGTACATGTAAAATCCAAGAGCCTTGACATATTTGGAGCTATTTCTAATGGCTATCGTTGGCATCTATGTTAGATAAGAGTAAAACTTGAAGATGAATCATTTAGTCCGGAGACTAGGAATTGCTAACGGGCATGCCGACATGAATTGGCAATGAGGACATAATAAAAAGGAAATATAACAGTTCTCTCTAAAACAACAAAATAAATTGTAGAAGACAAAAGGAAAATGTGAACTTTTCAATTACAGTAATAGAAATCCACAATAACGGGCTTCACTTTTTTCGGAGACAGTCAATAAATGGATGGGACATGCACAAAATAAGATTAAGCACTGTATATCTAAATGGTTTGACCCACATATAGAACAATGCCAACAAAGTCCTCTAAGCTAACTTTAAATAGATTTGAATTAGATGCAGTTGTAAACTTGTTCTTTTTGTTCCTCTAAGCTAATACATTCAATTATTCTTCGTAGGTTATCAGATGTCTACACTCTTAGAACCATTCCCAGATTCGTTTTAATATATTTTCTCGTTAACCTTAAATAGATTTGAATTAGATGCAATTGTAAACTTGTTCTTTTTATTCTTCTGAGCCAATACATTCAATAATTTGTTGTAGGTTATCAGATGTCTACTTATAGAGCCATTCCCAGAATCTGCTTTAAATGAACAGGCTGGGAAGATGCTTATGGAAGATTACGAAGCCTATGCAAGACATGCCAGGTATGTTCTTAATGAATCAATTGTGTTCACCACTGATATTTAAGCATTCCATTGGAATTTTCATGTTTTCAGGATTCTGATTTGTATTTTCTACAACGTATCATTACTGGCTTATTATGCCGAGAGGTGTACCTACGATGGCAACTGGAGAGGGCCGGGGGCTTATGTTGGGCTGCAATGTCCATGAGTGTGATCACTTTTAATTCCGACCTTAAATTTGACATCAATTTGACTCACTAAGAAGTTTTTCCTGGGAGAAGTCAATTGATAATTTGTAATATTGGGGGGGGGGGGGGGCGGGGCGGGTGAAGGTGGACTGTAATGTATGCGAGTGTGTTCATTTTTAATGCTGACCTTAAATTTAATGTCCAGTTGACTCTCTAAGAAGTTTTTCCTTTTTTCTTGGAGAAGTCCATCGAAAAATCATATTATATTGGCTATACACGTTAGAGTACCTTGATTGACATCATTTGTTACCATTTAGAGGGAAAGTTTTGAAGAAGGTAATGAAGTTAATAATCATTGTGTTATGCTAAATATCCAAGATAAAGGTCTTGAGATTGATATCTCTTGGCGTTTTTGACATAGATATATTTAAGATATGTGTAGTAGTCAATAAATTCAAGCTATCTTTTGGGGTGACTTCATATTTTCACAAGTTAATTCTTATCCTGACTGTCATTATAATTAATAAGCAATCTTTGATAAAACAAGAGTAGGAAAATTGTTAAGTATAATAGCATGCATCAATCATCAAGGAGGGCTGAGGGTACAAGGTTTAAACTTTATTAAACTCGAAGTCTTTGATTATTATCTAAGTTGCTGATACATTTTGGATACAGGTATGGGTATGGAGTATCCGATATGTGGATACAGCAAAACAAAAAAGGTTCTCGATACGGTGTTGGATACAGCCGTACAAAAAATATATAAATTCCAGCCTAATAAATAGGAATTAACCACATACACAACAAAATAAGCTAAATAATCACAAAAAACAACTCATAATATGAGTAATCCAAGCAGTACCATAATGCATTGCAATGTGTCAACAATATCATTAAAATGATTTGTTCAACATTACTTCAAAGCAGGCTAAGAGCTGGTAATTTTCTTCCAGACAGGACTCACATGCAGTTTAACTTGGCCAGCCTTGGAAATATATTCATATGTTCTGACATTTAAGATGACTTATGAAAAGCACTAGAGCTAGCATTTAGCATTTGACATTTAGTTTACCCACTTGACTTTTCTGAAACATCCTGATTTCTGCTACAGTACACAAAATAGCCCTGCAGAACACTTTAACTGACAAATAAAATAAGATTTCAACATGACAAGATGCAATAATACATTCTGCCCAAATGACAAGTACAAACCTTGGTTAGAATAGATTATATATATATTAACTGTGTTAGAAGGGCGAGAAAATTTATTTTTAAAAAAGTCCTAGAAACATGTCTGGGAGATGCCAGGGTACAGCCGGGACCCCCCGGGTAGGTTTGGTATAGTTGGGTACGTCTGCAAATGTACCCAGCTGTACCCTGCCCGCTCCCGGACATGTTTCTGGGACATATCCGTACCAGTACTAGGGCCTGTTACCCTGCCGTACCAGCTACTTAGTATGCAAACATACAAAGTGAAAATAGCAATGGTATCCAGAAGTGATTGAGGGAAGTAAACATACAATGTGAAAACAGCATCAGTCAGTTGTCAAAGGAATATTATGAAAGAATGAAATTTCAAGAAAATCGGAAATCCTCTTGAATTAGGAGGCAGGCCAAGACTAAGAAGTTCAGGCTAAGAATTTGCTGGACTTGATTAGGAGACCAGGCAATATTTATTTCATTTAGAAGTTAAAATTTTACAATGCTTTTATGATTATACTCATTCTGTCAATCTGAAATTTCTTATTTTGTCGGTAATTTTTCCCCCCTTTTCATTTCTTTTTTATTGTGTTCGGTTGACCTGTGGCCTATTTTATTCCTTACCTTATCAATGAATGGTGTGCAATTATGTCTAACGATATCCACACCCTAACTCTAAGCCGCGTGTGTCCAGGCTTATTATATCACGTTGCTTGGAAATCACATGCAGATGATAATCCTATCAGCTGCGTGCTTTAAAATGGCAAGGGGGCACCTTGTTGTATAACACAATCAAAGACTTGTAACTGTGATGTCCTTCTAACCTGGACCTTAGGATATCTGATAAATAGCATCTTTGTGGCAATATTATTGGGATATCTAAGTTGTATAGAAGGATATCTAATTGGTGACCCATGGTGTATCATTATATCGATCTTTATGTGTTGCGAGTTGTCCATTCCTAGTCTGGCTGGGCTTGTGCTATAAAATCAGTGTCGTCATTGTGATCTGTGTTTAGCATTAATTGTTGGTAGTAGTTCAGTACAGTAAGGTAAAGATGATCTGATTGAGCATTAATTGATAGCAGTGGTTCAGTGTAGTTGGGGTTCCCCTGAAATCTAGGTAGCTGGTACGGGTACGGGTATGGGGAGCTGGACCTGGTACTGACGTTTTTTTTTGGGGGGCTTGGGTTCGGTTTTGGGTATATGGCCGCACAAAAAAATATAAAATATTGAAAATATAAAAAAATATAGCTAAATAAACAAATTAACTATATAATGTGCATAGAGTAAACAAAATAAGCTGAATAACCACAAAACATATTGGTAATTCTATGCCAAATGTCATGATATTCATTGGTTGAACTTAGAACAAGTACATTGTGCAAATGTTACAGTGTATACACAAAAATCAAGACAAATCAGTATATTCATTGTTTTCATAATCACAACGCTCTGCAGTGTAGTCAGTGAGAGCATCATTAGAATCATCATGTGGTTCATTAGAGTACACGCCTCTTGAGTGTGGTTCACTAGAGCAGGCCCAAATCACATGCCTTTATACTTGACGTCCTTCAATTTACATCCTCTTATGTGCATGCCAAATGACTGATGATTATGTGAGGTAAATGCATTGTTGTGAGTTTGGGGGTGTCTTTTAGGGTTTGTTATTTAATGTTTTAATAGTTGTTTTTGACATTATTTTGACAAAAAAAAGGAACAAACCTGTTTTTGGGAGTAGAACCCTGTGGGTTTGTTTGAGAAACACCCACGGTATGCGTTTCTGTACCTCAGCATGTACCCATACCTGAGCATGTACCCGTACCGTGTTATGTACCTGTACATTTACTGGGTATGTACCCATACCTGAAGGTCCAAAGGGTGTCGGCTTCCTAGCCTGAAATGTATTGGCAAACTCAAACTAAAGGGTAATGTAGTGTATTCTGGCGAATGGATGCACATTTTAAAAAACCATTGAAGTGTGTTATATATATTTGAAAGAAATTTTTTGTTTGACTTTTTGACCAACCATACATGTACGTATGGTATGGGGGCCTATCATACATAAAAGGCGCATCCATTCGTCAGAATAGCCGTCGCCGTAGTTTAGCTGGTTCAATATCTGGCACAGCTGGGGTTCATTTGGACTGGTATGGATTTCTAAGTATAACTATTTAATATGCTATAAAAAACACAGGTCTGCAGTATGGCGTTCCAGAGGTCTGCAGTATGCTAGTATCCTAGATGTTAATTTATTCTAACAGGCTCTCCTTGTGACAGAATTGTAGTGCATAGCATCTGCAAAAGGTCACGGCCATGACAGGTGCCTGTTTTGAAGTATGGCTATTGTATATGCTATTAAAAATACAGGAATTATATGATGTTCCAGAGTGTTGCAGTTTGCTAGTATTTCAGATGTTTATGCATTCTAACACTTAAAAAATTATGGTGGATTGTTTTTACAGACTGAGTTCATTCTAATGTTTTGCTGGTTTGTTTTTACAGACTGTATACAAGCATTCATGCTTTGAAGCCCAAAATGAAAAGTAAGGCAGCTATTTCAGAGTCTACTGCTTTAAATGAAGGGCCAATGAATAACATTGTTTCTGCTCCTGGTCCCCTCCTACCATGCAGCACAAATAAAGAAAATAATAATCAAGATCCAAGCATTAATGTCGCGACAGCAGAAGCTATTGGAGTTGGGGCATCAACAGTTCAGAAGAAAAAGGAACAGGTTGCATCTACGAAAGTGCCCGTTGACAAGAAGAAATTGGATGCGAGGAAGAAAAGTTTGAAGAGATTGTAAATCAAGTCTGTTTGATGATATTGCAATATGGTATAATTTATTCAGAATCATTGAAATGTTGATCTTTGTCGCTGGATTGGGTAAATAATGTATGTAAAGTGGGAGATGTCTGGGTCTGTCATTCTTTATGGAGCCAAAATTTGGTACCTTGATAATATTTTATAACGAACAATGTTAGCAAGTTGTCTGTGGGTATCTATCATCGTTTGTTTCTGGTGCCTCAGTTATAAATATTATACTGCTTTTGGCTTCCTGTATTTGTGATATTTTATATGCTTCAATATTTGGCATTCGAATGCACGAGGTCCCAAAACATTGAAACAAGCAACAGTAGTCTAAACTTTTTTAGATTTACATTTGTCAACATTGGAAATTTCTAGTAACAGTAGCCAGGTTAGATTTATAAGTTTCTTTCAAAAGCCTTTATTTTTCTTTTTGTAAATGTTGAAAGAAATAACAGCTGACCAAAACAGCATACAGCAAAAATCAAGAAACGAGAGAAAACTAACTAGAAATTACAATTTCATTCGTTTTGAAAATTGCTTTATAACTGTCATTCCAATTTACTTGATTTCACAATGACCTGGGTAGCAAATAGCGAAAGTTACTTTGCTTTATCTTTCATATGAGCCTCGAAGATAGACTTATGATGGGTCATGATATATAAGTAATAAGGTGCTTGATGCCTTATTTCGTTTTTGCAAATAAGTAACGAGGCACTAGAAGTTTTATCAAAACATTAAATGATTGTATTGGGTGTAAATGTGAAATCAGGTTTAATTTCAGATATAACTATAAAAATGTGAATTATAGAAATAGTTATTTTCTAGGAGCACATGATAACCAGAATAATTGAAATGCATGAAAATTAATTGAGAATTGGGGCGTTTAGAATGATAGATAATGTCTCAAAATTATAGAGGCAACTTCTAGAAACAGGTAATAAAAAATATGTTAGATAGCGAGACGAAACAAACCCTGAAAAATCAGTGAGCGCATTGATCAAACATTAGGCACTAGAAGTTTTATCAAACATTAAGTAATTCCAATAGATGCAAATGTGGAATTAGGTGTAAATTTCAGATTCAATTCAAAAGCTGTAGCTTGATTATAGAAATAAATATTTTCTTGGAGCACAGGATAATCATAATAATAATAATTGAAACACATGAAAAATACTTGGGTTCAGAATGATACACAATGTATCACAATTATGGAGGCCACGGCAAGAAACAGGGAATGAAAATTATGTCTAGACGGTAGGGTAAAATAAAACTAGAAGTAGCATAGCCAGAGTTGGCTGTGTGTGAGGCTTTATTTCATTTTTGTAAACAAGCATTAGGCACCAGAAGTTTTGTTAAACTTTAAATAATTGCGGTAAATATAAATTTGGAATCAGGTTCTGATTTTACACACATTCCAAAAAATCTGACTTGATTATAGAAATAAATGTTTTCTAGAAGGATAAGATAATTATTATAATTGAAATGCATGAAAAATACTTGAGAATCAGGGGTTTAGAATGATACACAATGTATCACAATTATAGAGGCCATGGGGACAAACATGTCTAGAGGTGAATTAAATCCATAAAAATAGAAGGGAAAATGGTGCATATTGACTAGAATTGTGTCACTTGTTTAGTGACAATAGCTATTAGATGCTGAAAAATTGATTTGATGACCCTATTATTCTACTCCTAGGGTTTGAAAATTTTGTTCGCTTTTTAAGAATTTGTTGCGAGTCACTAGGAAACAAGTCTCATTCCTCCAAACCCTAATTAACTTGCAATACCTTGCAAAATACTAAAAAATTAGGAGGTCTCAATTAGGATCCTTTCGGGAACACGTCTTGAAAGCAACACTTAATGCAGTCGCACAAAGTGTAATGCAAGTGCCCCAACAAGTCAATGTTATACAATCTTCTTTGAATGCTTGAATTCCGCTTTTTGGCACATCGATGTTCATGAAACTAATACATTCTTTATAATTGCACACTTGATTTTGTCTCTCTATATCCTAAATGTACTCGTGTATTTATAGACTTTCAAATTTAGACCCTATTGATGCTCAAGTAGAGACACAATGGGAAGGAAATGTTGACAAAGGATAAAGAACCTTGATAGATCCAGAATGGGGGTCAAAAGGGCCCATCCAAATGGACGATTATAATTGTGGTGGTATGGTTATGGTGATCCAGAATTGTACTATTAGGGTTATGACAAAAAGTCCATAACAAAAAATATGGGGAAGAGAGAACCAAAAAAGAGAGGGAATACAGAAAGGAAGCAAATAGGATCAAACAAAGAAGCAAAGAGAATTGACGAGGAATATAGAGTCAAGTGTTAGAAGTTGCATAAAACACAAGGGAACACATCAAACGACAAACAACACAAGAAACATGTTCTAATGAGAGCTTAATTTGGACCAATAATCAATAAGCACTCAAATAAATTAACCTCATAGCGATTAAGTAGTCACGTGCCAAAATCTAGAATCTGCATAATGCCCAACTTTAATATGTGCGTGCGATACATATCAAAATAAAACAATCAAATACTTATAGAAAAGTTGATGTGGTTGTCTCTCCACCCATTGAGAGTTCTCGAAGTCCATATAAAAATAATAATACACTAAAAGTAAAAAAAGAGACCAAAAATTGAGATTAAGAATGTAGGAAGGAGGATGAGAAATGAGCTATCCTAGAATTTAATGCTTGCTGCCATCGTTTCACCAAGTGCTTACCTTAACTTTCATACCGATCTATTTAAAAATGCGGGATTCATTTAATTTCCTTTGCATTTATTGTTTCCTTTCTACGGAAACCCTTTTATATGGTGGCATCCCACGTGAACAACACAATTGTTAATATTGTGGATGTAGATTGTGGCAATGGCGGAAATGATATCTTGGGTTAAGAAGCCTCACAAGTTCATTTTGAGCATAATCCACGAGGTGATATTGTCTTGCATATCCCTTAATTTGATAATGCATTAAAGTGGCTAGAGCAATAGGGTATTTTGTCGGGAGAATTCCCTTTGAAACTAAACCAAAAACTAAGTTCAAACTAGTGGAGACAACACAAAATATGACAAAGTCTTTTCTTTTTTTAAAGCCAAATTTCATTTTGCTAATGCTTTGTATACTTCTACATTTTTGTAAAAAGGTCCTTGGTATTACATAGCTCCTTGCATATTTTAACCACATGGATGAGGAATTTCATTGTTTCAGAACAAATAACCCTTAAAGTCCTAGTTTGGGTGGAATTCATTGGTCTCCCCTTTCCTTGTTGGCACTCCCTCGATCGTTTAGGTACATCTTTAGGCTGATTTGTTTGTCATGAGTTGATTAATCTTAGTCGGACCATCCTAAAAAAGCTTTGTTCGAGTTTGATCTCTTTGCGACATTTAAGTAATTCATTGATATTGAGATAGGGAGTACCTGACATAATCAACGTGTTGTGTATTAATTTACCCAACACTTGTTTTTGATTACAACCCTATGAACACAAGATCAAATATTTCCTTTGGTGTTTGTTCATAACAAACTAGTCCCAAATCCAACAACAAAGGTTGTATACACCTTATTTTCACTCTTACTGACAATTTCTCTTTGGAAGCACAATTGACGCATTAACCTCCCCTTGAGTGACATCATACGAGGTATCATCGGGAGCATGGTGGGTTGGTCAGTAGTACTTGTGAGAGAGATTTGATGTGCAAGTCATGATACCTTAAATACCCTATCCTTTACATCTTCCAATCATCCATTTACAACCTCCCTAAGCCATCTCTTTACTATCCACTTACATCACCTACATATTCACTTACAATATCCTTATACCTTTGTTAGACCACTTTTACCAACTCAAAAATCGTCCTCCATCTCCCTAGCCTTTCTTCTAGGACCCCATAAAATGCTATTACTCAGAGCTGACAACATCAACCATGGTTGATATCATCCGACTTTCACTCCTGACAGCCAACTCCATTGATAATGGTTGATGTCATCGGTTGTAGGGAATTGTAGTACCTAATTATGTTCCTTGTTTATAGGTGACATTTGAGTGCATTTATCATCACATCACCATTAGTCATTTGGTCTGCTTGTGCTCACCAAGTTGTTGTTAAAGGTTTAGAAGTTAGTCTTACGTATATTTGGCACTTTACTATTGGAGCACTGAGTTTAAGAAACTCAAGAATCCGAGTTGCATTAACAATGGTTTACCAAGCCTTTGGAGTCCCGAACAAGTGGTTTACCTAGGTCTCGTTCCTATCCATCTTTAAGTACCTCACATTGATTTAATAAAATTTAAATCTAAGATAGGGGCACTACTGATTAAATAGATATAATAGTATTCGAGCACGATCATGAAAATGAAATGCAAGAAAGAGTGATAGATAGGGTTTGGAGAACGACTTAGCTTGGCACCACAGGGATGGACTAATTATAGACCAGGGAATAGGCTGGAAAGGCATATCCTGAACTGTATATGCTTTGATTTTGGAATTAGATTGCAACAATGTCAGGCACATGAGTGCTTGGAATGAGACAGGAGCGCCTAGAATGGGACATGGCCACATGGGTGCTTGTGTCTATTCTAGGCGTTGGTGTTTGCGGAAGTGCTCATAATTTGGTAACTTATGCGTCACTTAATGTCACTCCTTGTTCGCTGCGTGTCACATCATATTCGTTGTGTCGCACATGTAACATGCAAAATAAACCCTAGATACCTACACTGTACTCAAACACACTATATGAATAAAATAATGCAAATGCTTGTGTCAGAATGACCTCGGAAGTCACCCCAATGTGATTGTCACCGAGCGTTACAATACATTTCATACTCTATGTAGTTTAATAGATACAAACTTTTTTTTTTTGTGTGTGTGTGTGTGATTGGAATAGTGTCCCTTGAGCTATGATGCTCTTTTTCCAGTTGCACAAAGAGATAGAAGGATATAACTACTTTGTCCCAAATGTAAATGCGTGGCATGGAGTTAATTATAAACCCTCATATGTAGTGAAGTATGTAGTCCTTGATGTAATAGATCTAAAATATTAGCTCATTGTAGATGTATGTGTATTTTGAATGCTTGCACCCCTAACGGGGTTAAATAAGACGCGCGCGCGCGCGTGTGTGTGTGTGTGTGTGTGTACGCGCGCGCGTATGATTCCTTTGCTTAAGTTTCATCATTAATAAGTGAAAGGATGACCAAGAGTGATAAAAGAAGACAAGAAAGAAGTAACATTTGAAATATAAAAAAAAGAGGTAAAGAGGACACATGCGCTCAGAGGGAACAATAGTGCCCGGGTGCTTTTGTCCCTAATAGACGGTCTTATACATGGTGTCAAAAAGATAAGACAATGAAATACGAGTTTGAGTAAGATGTCAGCTAGTGCGCAAAACTGTAAGTTGTTAATTAGAAACAACAATCAATAGAGATGAAAAGGATAAAGCAATATCAAAGCAACATAAAGAGATGTTAATGAGTAGTTCTCTTACTTAAGAATCATGCATATAAGTGAAGTATTTAGAGGCTATATGTACATAGTAAGTGTGTGATCTAGTGACTACATTTTCCCCCACTTTATGTTGGTGAATAACGATTCAGAAGCATAAAATAGAACAAAAAAGCGTACCTTCGAGAGTTGAATGAAGATTGTACCCAATAGCGTGCCGAATGGAATAGTACAAGATGTGTACCATGAAGTTCTAAGGAGAGGGAATAATAAGGATCCTAGGGGTGACCTTTGCGTGCACATAGTGATAATAATGCATGCATGTAGTTCCTTGGAATGTCAGCTTTGCTGGAGTGTGCTTGAGATTTACTTCATGGTTGTTTGTGTGCTTTTTCTTCGTTGGGAAAGGACATGACTTGCAAAAGAAAACAAGTGTAGTCAATGCTCTAGGTAAATGTAATTGAACTTTAACTTATAAAATATGTAAAAAATGGAAATGCTTATTGGAAAAAAAATTAAACCAAGGGTTAGAGTACACTTGGAGTGTTGAACGAGAAAGGGATAGAAAATTAATCCTGCTTGTAGACCTGATGCTTAGGAGCTAGTTGGAATACATGAAGGGCTTGATTGTCCTATCGCCAAACTAGGGATTTGAGTGTCTTGATGCTAAACTTCATATTTAGTCATCATGTCGTTGCTAAGGGAAAGTATATCGAGAGAGTGGTATGTTTTTCCCTCCAATCATTAACGCTTCCCTATAGATGATCACAAACCCAATTTGTAACTTGCCTCAAGTGACACAAAGGCACTAGACATATCATTGTATTGCATATGCCTTAGGTTCCATTCCCTTATTTGGTTCTTGGATTAGTAGTTAATTCATGTTAGTGATTGATTACAATTTGAAACTAGCTGTGTAACTGCTGAAACTTGAGAAAACAATGTCTCTGCAACTACTGAAACTACTATGTAACATTTTTTTCCCCTAGGACAAGAGCACCCAAGTAGGACACTAGCACCCAGGCATTCCTTTATGTTATAGGCGCTTTTGTCCATGCTGTTTTTTTTGGCTTTCTGACCCTGTGTTGTAACTTATTTCTGTTCAGTTCACGGTGTTTGTGTTTCTGTAACTATGTGATTAAACAAATATAGAATTTATAAATGCCTAATATGATTGTTATGTAGCATTAAATAAATAAGTAATTAAGTACAAAAAGTAACCCAAGAAAATAAGCAATTAATATTGAAACCTTAGTTGCAAAGATGGGATAAAATGACATAGTTGTTTCACTGAGATCTCAAAGGTGTACAAATCTAGAAAATTGGAAAACAAAAAGCACATACTACCATAACGAAGCTCAGAAAAATGCTGAAATGGAGGAATATGTTGGATTGGGGTGCCTGGAGATGGGCAGGGGTGCCTTGGACCTATTTTTGGGCATAAAATGCTTAAAAAACCACCTTTGGGTGGTCGTAAGGTGTTCGGCATCCTTCGCATTTGGTCACTAGTATGTCACATGATGATCGCTGAGGTCGCAAATAACCTGCGATAAATAATGACTTGTAAAACCCTTAAAAGCGCATCAAATCCCAAAAACAAAGAATGCATATGAGGGGTTGAACAATCCTCACCTCTCAAATGAGTGAATTTACGACTGAACGTTGCACTACATTTTAGACCCAATGTAGTTCTAGGTGTGTGTGTGTGTGTGGAATTGTTCCCTATGTGGCTGTTGTGCATGTCGCACTTGATAGCGAGCAATAGCTAGATGTAAAAGATGTAAGTAGACGTGTCCATAAAATATAATGAAATTCCTCTCCTATGAAGTGTATGCAAAAGAATGAAGTCCCTTTCCCTTGAATGGATGCTTGAATGCTCTTGAATAGCCTTTGGATGCAACCTTAGGTGGTGATAGCTAATGCTTAGTGCTTGGTCCTTTATTATGATCACATAACTTTATATTTATATGATTCCTTTGCTTGAATTTTGTAATTAACCCTGAAAAGGCCGACTACAAAAATATAAGATGATCACATGCTATAAAGGACCCAAAATATGTGAACAAAGTACAAAGAGATCAAGGGCACACAGAGGGGATGAGGGCACTTGATGCTGGCATCCTAGATGGGCGCTAGTATCTAAAATGAGGAATGCTGAGGTGAAAGAAGATAGAATGAGCTAAAAGGAGTGTAAGACCAAAAGTGACAACATAAAGCAAATAAAGGTGGCCAAAGACATGGGTTGATTACTACTTTTCTTACTTTGGAATCATATGAATAGTAGTATGCGATCAAGACTAATATATACCCAAAGTGCGTGCTTTTGTGTCTATATTTTCCCCCACTTTATGTTGTTGAGAAAAAAATTGATAACATAAAGTAGATAAGAGATGTGCACTTGAGAACCATGTAGATCGATGGTGAAAGCGTGCCAAGAAACAAGGAAAAGTGTGGAGTGATAAAAATGTGAAGCATGGATGCTAAGGAGGAGAAAGTGCAAAAAAGTGATGATGAAAATGACCCTAGGGTGGAAACACATGTGTAAATGTCACGATTATACCTTTTGTTGATGTCGATGCTGATGTGATTGATGTTGTTGATGTAGGATGATGTTGAATGGTGTTGAATATTACTTCCCATAATGACAAACCTGCAAAAGAGACGAACACACAAGTAGTCAAATACACATGTATATGCGTAAAAGATATGTACAATGTGAAAAAGGAGCACATGCACATGGTTTGTGATGAGAAAAGAGTGTAGAAAAGATCCTGATGATGATGCAGAAGAACGAGTTTTTCGAGTGATCTCACGCCAGTTACACCGACTGCGAGTTTTTGGGGCGCTCTCACGCCAAGACATGAAAGAAGTGTAGGAAGAAAAGTATGGTGTCATCCTCTAACTTTTAATAATATTGGCTAAGTACCTAGAGGAGCATGTTTAGTATCAGTAAATAGAAGGGCTCTTAGGGAAAAGTGTAGGAAAAAGGGTTTAAGAAGGGTTTAAGTGAAACCAGGGCATGCGCGGGAGGCAGAACAAGGGTTTAAAGGACTTAGCCATATTTGGCATCATGGAGTCACTTGAGGAAAAATGTGAGGACCCGACTAGGCATGATAAGTGGATAAGGTGCCAGCCTGGAACCTTGGAGGCCAAGAAAAGGATATTCCATGTAGGGAATATTCCTAGAGGCATCATTACAGTTAGTGGAAGGTTTTGCAAAGAGGATAAGCATTCGCCAATGGAGGACCACATTGAAACTTGTCACATGATCTGCTCAGGAGAGAAGTCATGGTAGTGGACAGTGATCCTATTTAAATAAGTGCTTGGGATAGAAAAAAAAGAGAGAGAGAGAGGAGAAGGTAGTGTGAAGGTGCTAGAAGGTATGAGAGAGAAAGAGAAGGAAGGTAACAAGGTGTTGCAGAAATGTTAGGAAATGCTAAGGGTTTGGAGCTCATGGTGCTAGAGTTTAGAGTTCTTAGTGCTAGAGGGTTGTAAGGGATATCATTAAGCATATGTATGGGTACTGGGGTCTGTAACAAGGGTTATAATGGGGAAAGCATAGTTAGGATCTCTGATCAGATAGGTTTGCAGGAGTTGGAGCTCTGTCACTTGATGTATATGGTCTGAGATGACCCTTTTGAATGTAGTATGGCTACCAGAAACTCTTTTAAATCAATATACATGGATCTATTCTGTACATCTTGTTTATGGGTGTAAACCCTCATGTTATTTGGCTTGTCATGACTCAGATCTGGTTTCTTGTGCTTCATACAATGTTTATTTAGCTTTTGTGATGCATTGATGTGTAGATCTGTTAGTTATATCTTCTACCTTTTAAGTAGATGAATGTACTTATGTTTTTTCAAATAATCCTCCATTAATGGCAGAAATCTCTTGCAAAGCTCACATAAAGGAGGGGCTCGGTGCCTGCGCATGCCTCGGGTGAGCACCCAATGTATGTTGGATGATAGGTTGATGTGCTTGGGGTTAGAAAGAAGTATTGAGGGTAAAATAATGACTACATCTTGGTTCCATTGTCGGGACCTCTTTTGAAGCTATTGTGAGAGAAATGTGTAATGATGGAGTGCTTGACCTTGGATAGTGTTGAAGCGTGGCTCAAAAACATGGAGGATGAGTTTTCTCAAAGTTTTAACACTAGACCTGAGTTTGATGCATGTAAATGGGTGGAGGAGAACTTGTATCGTGAACTCTATGAGACATTTTCTATTGTTTCCCAGTAGAGTTGAATGAATGGCTATCAACATATGCATCAAGGACAAGTTGGTACTATAGACCTCATGTTTGGACCCAGGAGGAATATCAGTGGTTGCATGATGCCGATCTGACATGGACCCGTGTTGTTGATCACTGGTGGAGTAGAGTGCTGACTAGTTATACCTTGGAATATGCTATTTCTATGTATTCTTTCCCAGAGATTGTTGAGTTTGAGTTCTTGAGGGAGCCTAGAGGATCATTCTTGCATGTTATTCCACTGGCTATCAAGATCCTAGTCATTACTTTGAGTTTGGAAGCCTTTCCCATGGCTGGCTAAACTCCTGCTAGGCATAGGGTGTGGAAGCTGGCATGGTAGAGGATGGTGGACCTTGTGGTAGAAATGGAGAGAGAGGAGAGGTGGCTCAAGTATAATGAAGCTTGGGAGAGGGAGTTGGCAAGACAATGTGAAGCTACAGGAGTGATGGATTTATGGAGGTAGATGTTGTGGGAAGGATTTGAGGTTCACGTGGAGGACGTGGAACCTGAGCAGTCTGAGCTACCCCATCTTGGCAAGTGTGGAAGAGAAACCCCCTCGGCTTCTGGAGAGAGCTCATCATATGAAGAAAGGAGAAGAGCCGTAGGTGCACATCTTAACCCACATGGTGACCAGACCCTTGCACTTAGTTTTCCAGCCTTTGAGATAAGTTTTGATAATCCAGTTGGTATCGGTATTCGTAGTCGAGTGACACCTAGGAGGTATAATTTTTCATTTGGTACATCTATGGCTGCACAATCATTTCCTGTGTTTGGGGGTATTTTTTCTGGCACAACATTTGGGCAAGGTGTGGGATCACAAGGTTTGAGTATCACATCTGGGAGTGGTGTGGGAAACACATCTGGGAGTGGTTCGGTATCACAGACTGTCGGCGTGTAGTTTAGTGATGGTGGGTTCACAGGGTGCAACTGTGTTAGGCCCCTTACCTATGATAGGAGGAGGATCTGGTGGATCTGGAGGAGTTGGCACTAGTGGATCTAGTGGGTCTGGTGGTGGAGGTAACATCAGAGGGAATCAAGGTCCTGGATCTGGTGGACAAGGTCCACAACACCATCAACAGGTGTTTTATGAGATGTCACTCCACTTACCTGATTACAAGGGCATTGAGGATGCCACAGAACATGTACACAAGTGTGAGTTACTATGGCATGTGAAGGGAATCACTACCCCAGAGTGGAAGGAAAGTTAGTTTGCAACCACGTTGCAAGGACACACATAGCTGGTACAGGAAGTATGACCCACACCAGACAGTGGTGGATTACATTGTGTTGTGTAATGCCTTTTTGGTGGAGTTCCACATACCTGAGTTTGAAAGAAAAGCATCAGTGCGTTAAAGGATATTCAACAAGGAATGGTAGAGAGTGTGTGGGAGTATGACGCATGTTTCAAGACTCTCCTATCCAAGTTATCTTATGAAATTCATCCTTTACAACATGCTTAGTGGTTCATTGGAGGATTTATCACACCATTCAGGAGGGAAATTTCATAGAAGACTTTCACAGATCCATGTGAGGCCTTGGAGGCTACCTTGCATGCTGAGGTAGTAGGAAGCATTGATACAGGAGTTAGTCCATTCCTAGAAGCCCAAATTGCTGCAATGGAAAAGTAGCTGGAGAAATTATCTGTGAACTCGGCTCATGAGACTCGCAATGGGTTATGGTGTATGGATTGTGAGGTAGAAGGGCATATGAAGGATAATTTTCCTCAGAGATTGGTATGTGTGATGATGGTAGACTGTGAGATTTTCCATGGAGATCATGATGCAAGTAGGTGTCCACTACTGCAGTGTGTGATCCGTAAGAATGTGTCTTGCTATTGCAAAATTTTCACCTCTACTACTCATGACACCAAGGATTGTAGATTGATTGACCAAATACATGATGCCATTGATACTGGTGTGTGCCAGACTAGTATTGCAAGTAGTTCCAAGGATGAGGGTCGTCATTATAAAGGGCACGTAAACAGAGGGAATCGTGGAAGAGGTGTTTGTGGAGGATTTAGAGGCCATGGAAACCATGGAGGGTGGAAGAAGTGAGTTCCCATGTGGAACTTGTTACAACTGTGGGTCTACAGAACACTATAAGTGTGAATGCCCTGAATTGCTATAGTGCTCTTGGTGTGGAAAAAGCACAAGTATGAGGAATGCCCAGAATTGTTTGAACACATGAGCCAGAAGCAGTGGAAGGATAAGGGCTGGGATGGTGAGCGTAAAGCATGTTGATCAACAGTGGATGCCAAGAATGGCATGTGAGTCAGAGTTAGAACCTGTACTGGTGATGATGTGAGCTGAGGTTTACACATGCCAGGGAGACACCAAAGTAGAAACCACTAATTACAAGAGAAGAAGTGGTACATGGGAAGTATCCAGACCCTATGCATCAGAAGGAAGTCTATCAAGAGAGACCATGCACATAATCAAGAAGTCTTCAAGGGGAAATTTAGTGTCTAAAAGAGCAATCCAGAAGTTGGAGTAGAAGAAAAGAGCATTGAGGTCCCTCAGTCAGATATAGATGATGTCAGAGAGGTGTGTAAGATGTTGTGCCAAGAGAATATCATTCCTCTATTAGGAGAATGGTTGAGAGATAAAGTACCAAGTGCTGGAGGAGAGTGCGAGAGGCAGGTTTTGCATGCTAACCTTCCTCCTCACAACCTTGACTATGATAAGGAGATTACCTTGAATGCAGTTGTTGATGGATGGCTCCTAAGTAATATTCTAATTGACATGGAAGTGGAAGTTAATGTTCTCACCCTGGATGCATGGAATCAAATGGGAAGGCCCCTATTATAACCATCTTCAAATGTGATGTATATGGCTAATAAGACAAAGGAAATGCCCATTGGTGTTTTAAAGGATGTTGTTATCACTATCCAAGAGGAAACATTCACTGGAGACTTTGAAGTCTTAGTGCTTGCTGAGGCAGAAAACTTTCCAGCGTTACTTGGGTGCCCCTGGTGCTATAAGAATAATGATGACTTACGTTTCAATAAGGGGTATATAAGTTTTGAGAACAAGGAGGAATGTGTTATCATTCCTTTGATGGATGGGAAGTCAACACCCTATACTGAGCCCTTGGGAGAAGAAGACCTAGAAAAAATCTATGTGTGCACTATCAGGGACCCTGAGGTTGTGCAACCAACAAAAGAAGGCATTATTCAGTGGGAAGATGCTCAATCTATAAGTGATACAACTAGTGTGGCATGTGACAATTGGGTGCATGGGACATATGAGTTAGTCAGAAGGTAGTTAAGAGGCTCTGTGATGACAAGAGTAACAAAAGTGCTCAGTCAGTGCACCTGGGAGGAAAAAGTTTCCAAGTTACACTGGGGGAGCCAACCCTGATGTTTTCCTGTGAGAAATGGAGATCCAGTGGAGATGTGAGATTGAAAGGAGAAGGATGCTTAGCTATAATTTTCTCAGGACTGTAACACATTGGTGGGTGACCCATCATGATAACCTTCTAGAGTGGTGTGAGGTGAGAATCACATTCTCTGTTAGGTTTCTCTGAAGCAATGCACCTACTGTTATACAAGATTATCATGGGAAGGAACCCACCTCGTTTCATGTCCAGGCATGTGAGAAGGCCTGGATGGAAGGCGTGGAAGCATTGCCTCCATCTTTATGGGTGCATAAGATTTACTCCACCTTACAAGGTTGCGTGCATGCATGGTACATTCACTCAGAGCTGTGCCATCAGACAGGAAACTGGCAGGAGTTGATGGTTGATCTCCTTCAAGATTTTGAGTATCAGAGTACTAAACCATTGGTGAATGAGGTGCTACAGGTTGTTAAGTGCCTAACTATGGGAGATAGTGCCATGGTGGAGGATAGAATACTAGAATTTGTTGGGTGAACCTGGCTTGGAAGCATGCTTTGATGAGGAAGAATCAGAGGAGGTACAACTTGAGTGTGCATGCATGGAAAAAGAGAAAGGAAAATTGGTCTATGTGATAGATGGTGAAGAGGTGGAAAACTTGGATGTTAACCATATTATGGTACATGTGAGGTTATGGATAGTGTTGATGAGAAAGTGCACACCTACCATGAACCCCTGAAAACCAAGAAGGTTAACATTGGTTTGGAGGTGGAACCTAAGGAGGCTACTATTGGAGATTACTGGACAGAAAAGGAGGTTTCAAAGATCATTGATCTGTTGTGTGAATTTCAGGATTTGTTTCAATGTGGGTACCATGAGCTTAAAGGAGTTCACCACTCCTTGGGAGAAATGAAGATCAAGTTAAAGGAAGGTGTGTGCCCAATTTGGAAGAGACCTTATCGAATGAATCTGAATCTGCATGTCAAAGTCAAGGAGGAGATTGACAAGATGATCACATCAGGCATCATTGAGGTTGTTGAAGAATCAGAATGGATAAGTCCAATGGTCATCAACATTAAGAAGGATGGAAGGATAAGGATTTGTGTTGATTATAGGGATTTGAATGTGGTATGTGTCATTGACCCTTTTCCAACCCCCTTCACTGAGGAGATCCTGGAAGGAGTAGCTGGGCACGAGATCTATTCTTTCACAGATGGATTCTCAGGATATCATCAGGTTAGAATTGCAAAGGAGGACCAAGAAAAGACAACTTTCACCACTGAATGGGGAATTTTTTCCTACACGGTCATGCCTTTTGGACTGAAGAATGCACCTACTGTGTTTTCACATGCATTGTGGTTCAGGCATTTCAGGACTTCATCCATAAG
Source organism: Taxus chinensis (assembly GCA_019776745.2). Lineage (NCBI taxonomy): Eukaryota > Viridiplantae > Streptophyta > Pinopsida > Cupressales > Taxaceae > Taxus > Taxus chinensis. Next base: position 373,843,346 of record CM034157.1, read on the forward strand.
TTTCTACAAGTCTACCTAGATGACTGGACAATATATGGATTAGTGAGGGACCATTATGATAATCTGAGGCTAATATTTGAGAGGTGCCGAAAGTTGAGTATATCCCTCAACATTAAGAAATGTGTTTTCGCTACTCCATTTGGCACCCTGTTGGGACATATCATATGTAAGGAAGGATTGCTGGTGGATCCTGCCAAAGTTTCCATTATTGTGGGATTGGGGGAGCCTACCAGCCAGAGTGTGGTGCATGGATTCCTTGGGCATATGGGGTATTACCAGAAATTTATTAAGGGGTATGCCAAGATCACCACATGCCATTGGAAAATTTGCTGAAGCACAAAAGTACATTTCATTGGGGAGAGGCACAACAGATGGCATTTGACACATTAAAGAATAGGCTTATCACTGTGCCCATATTACACTTTCCCTCTTGGGATAAGCCATTCCATGTACATGTTGATGCTTCAGGGATGGTGATTGGAGAAATCTTAGCAAAACCTGGAGAGGGAATTGTTGACCACCCCTTGTTCTTTGCTAGTAGGAAGCTAACCCCAGTAGAAAAGAACTATACTACTACTGAGCATGAGGCATTATCGATGATCTACGTGCTACAAAAATTTAGGTAGTATCTATTGGAAACACCCTTTATATTCTACATGGACCACATGGCATTGAAGTACTTGGTAAACAAGCCCATTTTACAAGGGCACATATGCAGGTGGGTCCTATTATTTCAAGAGTTTGAGTTTACGGTTGTTGTAAAATTGGGTAAGAGTAATTTGGGGCCTGACCATTTATCAAGGATTGAATCAGGAGAGGATGCACAAAGCATTGAGGATACAATGCCAAATGCACAACTATTCAGATTGTAGTGTGCACCCTCTGACTTGGAAGATATTGCAGTGTTTCTCAAAACGGGTGTGGCTCCTAAAGGGAATGAAGACTTTGGAAAGGAAGTAGTTAGCCATATGTGTCACACCCTACATGTTAATTAGTGGAGACTTATACAAGTTAGGCCATGATGAGGTTTTGTGCCAGTGTGCATGTTAGAGCATGAGCGCACTGCAATCATGGAGGAAGCACATGGTGGAATTGCAGGAGGACACTATGTAGGGAATGCAACCATGTGCAAGATCCTTCTAGTAGGATTTTGGTGGGAAATGGTTTACAAATATTGTATCAAGTATTGCAAGGCCTGTGACCACTACCAGCGCCTTGGTAAACCATGGAAAAGAGATGAAATGCCATTAAGACTAATTTCTAGTGTAAAACCATTCGAGAAATGGGAAATTGACTTCGTAGGCCCTATTTCTCTAGCCACGTGAAGGACAGGTTCATGCTATATCATTACATGCACAAATTACCTTACAAGGTGGGAAGAAGTGGTGCCTACAAGGGATTGCACAATGACAACAACAACTAGGTTCTTGTGGGAAAATATAATCAACAGATATGGATGCCCGCTGAGCTTAACAAGTGATAGGGGTACTCATTTCTTAAATGAGACAGTTAGAATCTTATTGGAAGAATTCATGGTGGCCCATCACAAGACTACCCCTTATCACCCACAAGCTAATGGGACTACTGAGGCATTTAACAAAATTTTGAATCACATGTTAACCAAGATTTGTGATGTGGGAAGAAAGGATTGGGATGAAAACGTTTTTGTTGTGTTATGGTCATATCAGACTACTTATAAGAGACTGAACAAGGCCACACCTTTTCAATTGGTGTTTGGCATGGAAGTTGTGTTACCTATTGAATTCATGTTACCATCACTATGTATAGCATGCACAGGAGGGTTAGATGATGAACAAGTGCTTGAGGAGAGGATTGATAAGTTGATGCAGTTAGATGAGAGGTGGGCTATTGCTCACTGGAGTCAGAAAATAGAAAAATCTAGGCAGAAGGCATGACATGATAGACACATCAAGAACAAGTAGTTTGAGGTTGGGCAGATGGTTCTCTTGTATGATTCTAAGTTTTTATGCCATCCTGGGAAATTCAAAGTCCATTGGTTGGGCCCGTACATTGTATCCTATATACTTGATTCAGGCACTTTCCAGTTACAAGCACTGGATGGAACACAGTTTCCAGGCCATTTCAATGGGAGTAGGCTGAAGCCCTACTATAAATAAGTCTTCTTTGTGTTTGTAAATAAGGCAGTATTTCCAGTTAGCCTAGGTTTTTCTTTGATGTAGTTTCCTTTCTTTGTGTTTCCCTTTCTTGTTGCTTTGTTTTGTGCATGTTTGTGTGCTGGTAGCCACTTATTATTTTTAAAAGTTTTATATGTGCAGAATACCGCACATCCATTTTTGGGTGGGGTGGAGTGATGTGACAAGTGCTGGAAGTTATGGTTGTTGATGGCCCGGGTTGAAAAATAAAAAACACGTGGATTGGAAGATCATGTGTAGAAGAGGTGAACATAAGGGAAGGATGGTGTCAAAAGGATTTATAGAAACCACGTACAAGAATGAAAAGTGTAGGAACAACATGAGGTAGGTGATGTCAAGAACTAGGATTAGGACATAGAGGAAGAATTCCTTCGGCATTGTAGAAAGTGCATGTAAGGATCTATGGTCAGTAAGGGGTTTTTGCATGCCTGAAGGTTGCCAAAGTTTTTTCATGTAGGATTGAGTGCAGAGGAAAAGTTGAAGGTTGGCATTGGAAAAAAATCCACCTTTATTTAAAAAGTACATTGGTAGGTGGCATGACATTTATTGTGGAGAAAAGAAAAAGTTATAAATAGAAGATCAGGGGTGTGTTATTTTCTACCTTGTGTTTTAAGTTATCAAAGAGCTCTCGTGAACTAGGGCATCCTTGTGAAGAAGGTTTGAGAAGAGTTGTGAAGATTTGTGTGCATAGCTAGTTTGATCAGCAAACCAGAGTGGAAAGGAGTACATGGGCGTAAGTGGAGAAGGTTGTGTGGAAGAATCCCATGGGTGTTACGCCATCTTGTGGAAAAAGGGTTTTCCAGGTTAGGGTTGCATAGCTAGGGCATGGGTTTGAAGGAATTTTTGCAAAGGAGTGGAATTACGAAGTTGAGTAGATCCAGGACTAGGAGAGAGGAAGAAGTTTTAAGGACCCAACAAAGGAATGACACCAAGGAAAGTAGAAAATGTTTCACCGAAGAAGGGAAAGGGAAAGGGAAAACAAGCCATTTCTACCAGTTTCAATGAAGAATGGTACATGAAAATGCAGTACCCAGATGATGTATTACTTGGTAAAGAATGGGTTTCTCACATCAAGAAGATGGCCATCAGTGATTAGAACCATTAAACGAGCACCATAGAAAATGAAATGACACTAGAATTGGTTCCCTACAGAGAAGAGGACACCAGATGGAATGCCCATCTATGATGATGAAGTAAAGGTGAAAATGGAGAAGGTTGGGTTGTTGTAACTCTATGAGTTTCCTTATTTCGGAAAGCCTGAGCAACTATACCAATGGTTGGTGTCGTGAGTGCATGAAGACCACTTCTATTTCACAGGTCAGAGGATGCACATAACCCCCAAGCTAATTTCTAAGTTCACTGGCCTTATCTATGAAGGAGATTCATTGGATGATGATTTGGAAGACAAGGAAGCCATTAAGAAGACCGTTGAGGCTTATGACTACAAGAAGGGTTCACGCTACTTTGACATTTCTGCAATTACTGACCCAGTGATGAGGATGGCTGCACGCTTGGTCACAAAGCTGAATGGGCAAGAGAGACGGACACAGATAAATAAGGCCTGGTTGAATGTATGCCGCAAGATCTCAGAGGGGACCATATATAACCTCTGCCACAGAGGAGATCGTGTGTGACAGAGAGAAGATCATGTTTGGTAATGTCCTCCTCACCATTGTCTTTTCAGAAAATGGAGTGCCTGATGGGCTAGATAAGTTTGTTTGGGAATACCAAGATGAGAACCCCTCCTCTGCCAAGAGGTTTGAATAATATACTTATGACACCATGACATCCTCTCATAAGGTGTGCCTGGAAACGTGGTATAAGTGGATGTGTGATGCATTCAGGGTTGAATGGAGAATACCTGAATAGTTTCCTTCACTAGTGCAAGGAGAGGTTGAGTTCACCGTATACCAACATTTTTGTATCGATAGATTTACTTTGATAGATGGCACCAAGAGTCCTTGGTGTAAGTTTCCTTTCTCCTTCACAGCATTGTACTTCTAGGCTGGGGTCAATCGATTCAAAGAGGTGAAGAAACTTAGGTTTGATCTAAGTGTAGTAGATCAAGACTACCGTGAGCTGCATAGGAAGTTAATATACCCCAAGAAGTGTGCCTATGTGGAGAAGTATGTCTCCCATGACATGTTAAAACCAGTAACATTACCTATTGCAGGGAGGACAACAACGAGGGTGTATTTGCACATAAGGCCTAAGTATGAAAAAGGTGCTTATGTTGAAGATGATGTCTCCATTCCTGAGGACCCCACCACATGGAAAAAGGCTGTGCCAAGGAAAAGAGGAGGGGAGGCTCCTGAGAAAAATGCACTGAGCACATAGACAATATTGATAGTAGGGGTACATGAGTCAGGCACGGGCACACGTACTTACATCTTCCGGAAGAGGTCTCCCATGAGAAAAGAGTCACTGCAGAAGGAAGAGTTGCCATAGAAGGAAGATTTCCATAGAAGGAAGAATCGCTGATAAAGGGAGAGTTGCCCAAGAAATAAGAAAAAGTGAAGTTCCATGAATTGGAATCACAAGTAAGGAAGAAGAAGAGGGTGAGAAAAGGGGTAGACTCATAAGAAATAGAAAGCATGGAGGGCGAAAAGGGTGATGAAGATGATGAAGAGTGTGAAAAGGCTCAGGATCATCCTGTGTATGATGTACATGAGTAAGAGGAAGAATGAAATGAAGAGAATGATGAGAACGAGGAAGGAACTCATGAAAAAGGGGGGAGTGAGGAAGTAAACATGAAATATTAGATGGCCCTGACCCCAACCCTGACCCCGACCCAGACCAAAGAGCAGATGGATAATACTATAGAGAGGGAAGTGGCAAGAATTATCCAACATTTGGTGGAGCATGAAGTTTGAAGTTTTGAAAGAAGTGCTGAAGGAAACTGAGGAGAGTGAAAGTGTAGGAAAGGAGTATGGGAGCATGGGCAGAGACAGCTTAGCAGTAAGCTTCCCAAAGGCAGTGCACATAGGTGGAAAGGGCATAGTAGCAGCACAGGAACAAGAGATGACTTACATTAATGATCTGAACAAGGTATTGCGCACATGCTTCCAAAGTACCATGTCCACAAACCAACTCCTCGTTTGGTCTTACACCAAATTTGGGTCACACTCCCCTTGGTCCCCTTTAATTAATTAACGTAACACATTCAACTAACCATGACCCCTTACCCCATATTAATATTTAATTCCTTACAATTATTAATTAATTCAAATTATTAATTAATTTAATACTTTAATTAAGTTAATTTCCACATCACCTAGACACCTCACCATGGACCCATTCCAGGGGCATTTAACTCAATTGACTAAGTCATACTCCAGCACTTCATCCCAACCAACTGAGGACTTACTTGACCTAACTAACTAAAATTCTTCCTAAAGTCCTATTCCTTCTCCAACAACACTCCCACTTATCTAAGTGCCAACCTCACTTCCCTAAGATGGAACAATCAAAATCATGCCAAAATAGTAAAGATCTACCTATTTTTGGTAACTTGGACTATTTCACCCTAACCGATGCTGGTTTATCCTCGGCTGACGTCCATCACCTAAACCACCATCGGTTCCTTTATATACAATTTTACAACCTTTTACCTGGTTGGTCATTCAGTTTTGGAGCCTGCTATTGCATTCAAGTGAATCTTCAAATCCTCTCTACATCCAAATGACAAAACACACCAACCACAGTGCAAGACAAGCATAGGGTTCTCCTTCCAGAGTGTTGGAATAATCATGGGAACACACTGGTGTACTACTGCCATGGCACTAAACTCAAGCACCTCTTCACCAATCAACCACCAACCTCCTCCACCACGAGATCTTCATAATACCAAGTAAGTATTGTGATTTTAATCATTTGTGCTTCCTTTATTGTAGATCTTTGTTTCCTTCATTATTTTATTTCTATTGTTATTCCCGATATCTCCATCTTCTCACCAATCCACCAACCAACCAGTCCCAAGCCTTTTCACCCTTTATGACCTCTCCCTCTGTATTCCCGAGTCTTCTTAGTTATATTACGAACCTAACCACACCCTCCTCACTCTCTGTGTAATCATAGAGAAGCACAAAAATTATTTTTATTAAGTTATTACCAATTTCCCCTACCGATGTCGGTTTACCCTACTGCCATTAGTTTCATCCTCAAACCGACATCAGTGACCTGACCAATATTGGTCTCTGTGTCATTTTATATTCTCAGACCAACAAGCTTCCCACTCACCCAAAACCAACCCAAACCTCAACCAATCAGCCCCAGACCCTTACCAGACCTTTGATAGACCTGTCTGACCTGAAAAAACCCTGGTTCTAATTAGATTTAGTGTTATTTTAATATCTAGCATAAAATCTAGTGTATTGTGTGTATGAGAAACCTAAATCATTACATTGCAATAGGACCTATTTATTTTAGTTTCTTATTCACATTAAATTGTTATTAAATAGTGGATTGAAAAACTCTCTAGGAAGCACCACGCTTCCTAGATCTAGCCTTGCTAGGAAGTCCACTATCTATGTTATTTAATACTATTTGGTGGTCTTGTTGTGTTTCTTATACAGGTAGTTCCTCCTAGAAAAGGGAGTTCTCACACAATCAACTTGGATTAAAAGTCTACAATGTGTGCATTCTACCTTCCACCTTCACCTCATAGGTATTCCTCCTTAACCATTTTACCTTCTATCTGTTTCATCCTAGAAAGCGTAAAACTTATTGGTGAAACATTTTGGCATGCCCGGTGGGACCCATATGGGGTTCTTTGCATTGTTCATTCCTAGGGAAAAATCTTGTGTGTCTATTTTCATTCGAAACAAGTTCACATTAAGCTTCTTCTCTGGAAATATTCTTTTCTTCTGATTGTCTCAGTGACACTTGTTTTTTAGGATTAAAAAGAACTCTTCTTTCTTTTCTTGCATTGCACTTAGTGAAAGTCATGCCCTTAACCTCTTCATAATTTGTTCTCATCGAATATAATTTGTGGATTTGGGTTTTAAAACTTGTGCACTTGCATTTTTGAGTTTGTTGCATTATAGCTCATCTAAATTGTGGGAAACCTATATGCTGGAAGTCATGCCCAACTGATGGTTGAAAAATTGAACCATAGCTCACATTTTGCACACTCTCTATACCAAATCACTGAAAACAAACTACACAATTCTTAAACAACACCTTTCCATGAAGAAGTTGTCAACGATCACATGATCAGAGGATTGACAGTGGGCTCCAGCTGGTTTCTCTGTCCAGTCATCATCTCAGAGAAGGATCTCCCATGCCAAAACTTACCTGAAACCAGCCATAGTTGTTGGATTTTTATAGGGCACCTTTGTTAACCAAAAATTCTATCTTGCTTACAGTCAGTCCTAAATGGCATAAGCCACAACATAAAATCTACAGCTTAGGATTTCTTGTTTGTTAGCTTTTTGGTTGTTTGTGTTTTGAGGTGTGAGATGTTTTCTTCATTCTTTCTTATCCTTTTATGCCCCACATCACGACTGGTGTATTCGGTTTTATTCTGGGTTTATTAGGACTCCTCATAGCCATACTCAGTCTCTGGGTTGGCCCTTTTATTTGATCTAAATCACCAAAAATTCATTTTTCCTTCTCTTCCCAGATTTCACAGTAACCGATATCGGTCCAATGACCACCATCGGTTACATCATCTCACCGCCATCGGTTAACTGACCGATGTTGGATATATGCTTTTTTGGTTATTTTTACCAAAATAGTATTCTCCACCTTTATGTTCTTTTTGTGTCTTGTTCTACCATTTTATCACACTTTTGGGTCTCTGATATCATCTTCAGAGTCCAGGTTGACCCATTTTCACCTTTCATTGCCAAATCTTTGAATCTCTTATTTTTCACAGTAACCGACATCGGTCTGAGCCGACTGGTGGTGGTTACCCTCATACTGACATCGGTTACCCCAACCGACGTCGGTCTCTGTATTTTGATTTTCCAATCAGAACATCGATCTAATCACTCATTTTAGACTGATTTTTCCCCATTACTTCTATGTTTCTACATCATTAGAAGGGATTAGAATACCTGTTCTATCATTAGTCACATGGTTTTGACTCGTAAACAAGCTAACACTCTCGTGTTTCATGCTACCCGCCAGCCACTCCCACCTAGCCCATCACCCACTTCCATCTCATCACCTATGGACCCCAATCAGGCTCTTTCCATACCCACTGGTGATGAGGAGTTCACGAGACTCCTTGATCACAACCCCATCACTCTGCAGTACTATCTCGCTCATTCATCTACCCATGATTCATCAGGGAAGCTTGTATATGGCATGCCTGTGTCCATTCCTCCTACCCTCACACCCACTTCTGCATCAGCTACTACTAGCTTGGCCTTACCCTCTTCCACCTTACCACCTGTGGTTTCCCAGCTTGACCCTACATCATCGATATCTGCTGCACCTATGACATCTTCATGCCTTTGATGTCTGTCACTCTTACGATGTCAACCATGCCTTATCGACCACCTTGAGTGTAGGTCTATCTGCACCTGCCACCTCTCATATACCTATTGCATCTCAGCCACCATTGGTGTCGGCAACCCATACTCCCTTCCAAAACATCATCCTCTCCATCCCGCAGTCTCTTCCTCTGATTACTATGAGAGTCTTTACGTCCACTCCACCTACCTACACTTATCACCAACACCCCCTATTTCATCTATCACTTATTCAGGATACTTTCCATCTACATCTATTCTGGCCTATATTCCTTCCTCACAATTTTTGTACTCGACACCACCACATACTGGGATATCACCCATGTCATACCCACCTCATCTACCCCCTTATACTGTAGGGGGTGCCCAGTCATCACAACCTACCAATGATCTTATCAAAATGATGATGGACAAGATGCAGACATTGGAAGCATCTGTCTCTGGCTCATGTAACTCTCTGACATATGATGAGATTTGCAATGAGCCCATTCACCCATCCATTCTGATTCATCCATACCCTCCCCATTGGGAAATTCCTAAATTCAACTGATTCAACAACAAAGAAGACCCACAACAACACTTGTGGTATTTTAAACATGTGTGTTATCTGATCGCTCATGATGATGCTTTTCTCTTGTGAACATTCCCAATGTCCTTGACAGGGACCGGCTTTAGATTGGTATAGTGCTCTACCTAGGCATTCCATATTTTCATTTAATCAGGTAGCTCAAGATTTTCTAGACCACTTTTCTATCAACATTGTCAAGAAGGTCACCATGACTGACTTGTACGTGACACCAATATGAAGATGAATCTATCACAGATTTTGTTGCTCGTTGGCGGAGCCTGATCAACCAACTCACATTCCAACTACCTCAAACTGAGTTAATAGAGTTGTTCACCAGAGCTTGTGCTAGACACATCTCACCAACTCTCCAAGTTCAAACCTTTCACACATTTGATGAGGCATTCACCATGGCCCAGAAACTTGAAATTCATGCCATTGAAGAGAAGAAGATACAATTGCGTAACAAGAATGTTGCATTTAAATCAAATGATACCTCTTCTTCTTCCAAACCACAAAATAATTATTCTAAAGCAAAAGGATCTACCAATGTAGTAGTTTTGAAATCTGGCCCATCTCATCCATCCAACCAATCAAAGCCTTCTTCCAATATTTCTCCTATTCAGTATTTTCAGTTCAAGTGGGAGCAACAAAAATATACTCCCATAGGAGAACCCTACTCTTCAGTTTTAGAAAAACTTCTAAAATCTGGAGCAGTCACTCTTCCACCCATCAAACCACATACTAGTTTTGACCCCTCTCATCCTGTGTGCCTGCATGGTACAAAGAAAATGATTACTGCAACTATCATCATGTTAGAGGTCATAGCGATGGTAATTGTATAAATTTCAAAAATATCATCCAAGAAATGTTAGATAATGGAGATCTCATCTTGGATAATCCTAATGCACCAGCTAATCAGAACCTTCACATCTTCAAGAATTCATTCCCAAATCACACCCCATCGTCTAACCAAACCAGTGAAACCTCGACCAATGACAGTAACATTCGTGAGGTTCATGTTGTTTTCGACATCATACCAACTCTTCCTGCTCAATTTCCTCCTACTCCATCTATCGAGGAGATTCTTGCATGAGCTCCTTCATCCATGGAGGGACTTGTTTCATCTTCTCCTTTACCCATAGAGGAGTCTCCCTTATCTCCTCCTTCACCCATGGAGGAGTCCACCATATCTACCGATGTAGTTTCCCCACTCACCTCTCAACCTGATGAACAACCCACAGTACTTACTCTTCTACCCATGGGAGAGTCATGCTTACCTTCTTCTTCACCAAAAGATGAACTTACCTCATCCAACTTGTCATCTCCCCTACCCACAGGGGATCCATTAGCAGTGTCCCTTCCTATTGGTGACAATTCTCCATTGGATTTCAAGGATCCTGTTGATTTTCTCTCGTCTCTTTTACCCACAGAGTCTGAAGCCAACCATTTCCCTATCTCACAGACATTCTTTATAGGGATTACTACCAAATCAACATCATCCCCCCTACATCGGTGTCCATTCTCATGTTTGGCCAACCACTTGGATAATGTTGACGATTCCATTCTTTGGTGATGTCTTCGACTACCTGTCTCAAATCAAATGGAAATGTTGTCTACTGAAACTTCCATGTTATGTCCAAAGGTGTTTCAGACAACCAAACCCACCATGCCCATGCCAGTTGTAGTGACCCCTTCTTCATCACCCTCACCCACACCTAAACCTTTACCATCAAATGAACTTTTTCCTATGCCTAAAACCTTACCTGCACCTATATCTTCCTCCATGTCCAGACCCATTACCACATTGGGAGTCATGCCAACATCAAGCCTAGTCCATCCTCCTGTCAAACTAGATTTAGCCACATCCTCACAAGCCATTGCAAAAACTATTCCCCCACCTAAGAGGAAGACCCAACCCCTTAGGTCACATACACCGGCTTTTCCCACTACCCCTCTGTCACCTTCACCACTTCCATCTATCCTAGGTCCCCACCCATCAACCTTGGCCAAACAACCTCCTACCTAGAGTAAACCAAAAGCACAACAACCTACCTCATCATGATCCTCTGTTACACCCAAATTACCTACACAACTTATGCCTTCACCGTCACCTACATCCTTTCTACCTCCTATACCTACACCACTTCCAGTATCCTCATCATTACCTATGTTATTCCCTTCTCTTCAACCAGTACCTTCCACATTGCCTCTTACTACAACCTTCACTGCACCTCCATTATCACCTTGGCTAACTCATCCCCTTCCACCATCTGCCTTCCCTTCTACATCACACACTTCTTCTTCACCTTTACCCAAGAAGGTGCAACCAAATCCCAAGAACCCACTACCCTCCAAAGAGGTAGTTAAACCTACACCACCTTCAACAACTAGTTCACCTGCTACATCTTTACCCAAGAAGGTGCAATCCAAACCTAAAACCATACTATCTACCAAACAAGTGGTCAAACTTACTCAACCTCTGATTCCACCTCCAGTGATGCCTCTCCCACCAAAGTCACCCACACTTCCATCCAGACCCACACTTACTTCACATTGTGATCCATTGGCAGGGTCTTATGCCAACATCTTAGCTAACCTTTTGGAAACCTCTGTCATCACATTGCCACCACTTAGACCTTATGACCCACTCAAACCTAAACCAGAAGGGTTTGATGATACCAAAATTTGTGCTTACCATCGTGTGTCAGGGCATGATGTGGAAAATTGTAAGGCTCTTAAGACTATTCTTCTCCAACTATGTCCTCTCGAAGAAAACTTTGATGATGATGATCTTTTAGATGAGGACCCTATTCCACCTTCACCTATCACCACACATCCTCATCCCTTACCTATTCAATGACCTTCATCTCCACCTCCACAACCCTTTTATCCACCTCCAATATTTGAGATAAATATGGTCCACATAAGAGAGCTAGCCAAACCTCCTCCAAAATGCCAATGTGCTGCATTGTTTTCACAAAACCAGTATATGCCCTCACCATATTTTTTCCCATCCTGTCGCTACACCTATCATGACTCACTTTCTCCTTTACCATAGATCAATATGGTTCAAATTTCCACTCGAGCCCAGAAGGAAAAAGGAAAGGAGAAAACAACCAGCTCATCCGCTACTCTTTTACCCAATATTCCATCTACACCTGCACCCAAAATCACCATCTGTGGACCCACATACCCTATTTCTGATGGGGTTTCCCATCGTACAATGCTTAAACAATTACACCAGTCTCCTCTCAAAATGTCTTTGTATGACCTTGTCCAAACCTCTGAGTCTCATCATCAGGCCCTCATTGAGGTCCTGTAATCTATTGAGGTTCTACCTAATGACCCTATGCCTGTTGCATCCATTATCACTCCTCACCATGTGGCCTCTCTCACCACTTCATCCCCTTCCTCTGCTCCCACTACCACTCATCAAGTAGCCACTCTCAGTTTCTCTGATGATGAGATTGTACCTATCCAATCAGATGATCCTGACCCCACCCTATTTATTTCCATACATTGATAATACACGTGTTTGATGCATTATGATCGATGGAGGTGCCAGTATTAACATCATTTCCTCCCATGCGTACAACCAAATGTGCATCCCTACCAATTACATGCATAATAACCCAGTTATGTTGCATTCATTTAATGATGCCATGACTTCCACCCTTGTCACCATCATTCTCCACATTTGTGTAGGCCCCCACCATTCCTGAATTATTCTATGTCTTAGAGGGGGAATTCTAGTACAACATGCTACTTGGCTGACCTTGGATTCATGCCATGGGTTTTGTTCCTTCAACCTTACACTGTTGTTTAAAATTCAAACATGAAGGGCACAACTATACCATTCCAGCTGACCCTTCACCATTCAAGACCTGTAACATGTTGTATCGACCCAATGATGTCCTTATACCAGTTAAGGCATCTACCACTACCACTTCTTCTTCGCTACCCTTCTTCTTCAGCCACTGCCTCATCCACCACTTTTTCCACTACATCCTCCATAACCAACTCCTCTATTTCCATTTTTTTTAAGCTTCTGTAGCTGACCCATCAGCCAACCCATCTACTTCTCAAACATCCAATGCTTCTTCTTCCCAGCTGTCCAGTGATTCATCCATTCCCGCTACCCACATACCAACTACTGATCCCTTAGAAGGTGTTTTTCAATGCCTCACTCTGGGGGAGTACCACCTTTATAACATTGACACATTCCTTACTCCTCAAGAGTATGGTAACCTTCACCAACATCCCCGCTATGATCACCGCATAGGTGAGGTTTTCCCCTATGGTCCTCCCCACCTTTGCACCAACTTAATGTATGGGGGACTTGATGCTTCTACCTACTCACCTGAGCCACCTTCCCAAACTCGACCATTTTCCTCTGACCTTCAATCTCTCACCAACCACCACTTCACCCACACCTTCCTCCATCATTGTGCTTGGAAGGGATTTGGCTTTGGTTTCTATGAACAAGGCCACCATACTGTCATTCCTTGCACCACTCGTAAGCATAAAGACTGTAGTGGTATTGGATTTTCTGAACCACCTTCAAGAAGGCTTGAGTCAAACTCATTGAGGATGATAAACATTCCCCACCCCATTCACCAACTTCACCACCTTCACCTACAGAGTCTATGGATCCAGAATCCATTCCTCCTAACTTTTTTTTTCATGAACACCATTTCCCTGGGACCTCTGACTTATCAACGTGATGGTGAGGCTCCCTCTTCTCTTCCCTTCCTGTATCCTGACATGATCGATGATGATACACCTTCTATTAACGTCATTCAATGTCAGGATGATGAGTCTATTCTCACCTACCTTGGTGTGGAAGATTCTTATATTCACTGGTCATTACCTTCTGAGATGCAAACCATGTTGAATGAATCAACCATCGAAATCAATATTAACACTCAGGATGACCCACATATTGTAAAAATAGGCCAATCTTTAGATGTTGCTGAACAAGAAGCTTTCACTTCTTTCCTCTGGGATCATAGCAAATGACTTTTTCTTGGTCCTATGTTGATATGCCTGGTATTGACCCAAACATTGTGGTCCACAATATCGTAACCATTCCTGATGCCAAACCCATGAAACAGAAGCTGTGAAAAATGCATCCTCACATTTCCCTTCTTGTCAAAGAAGAACTCCAGTGCCTTCTTTCAGTTTCCTTCATCCTACCCATTGATTATCCCCAATGGATCTCTAACATCGTTCCTGTCACAAAAGTGACAGGGGGACTCCACATTTGCATGGATTTCCATGACCTTAACTTAGCTTTCCCCAAAGATGACTTTCCTCTACCTAGTATTGACCAACTAGTTGATCTCACCACCGGCCATGAGATGCTATCACTCATGGATGGTTTCTCAGGTTATAACCAAATATTACTCACCCCAGAAGATCAACACAAAACCACCTTCATCACTCCTTGGGGGACCTTCTGCTATCGTGTCATGCCCTTTGGCCTTAAAAATGTTGGTGTTACATATCAGTGGGCTATGACTTATATCTTTCATGACATCATGCATAACATATTGGAAGATTACGTTGATGATCTTCTTGCCAAATCTAAACATCGGCTGAACACCTTGTTGTCCTTAAAGTTGTCTTTGACCGTCTCATCAAATACTGTGTTCACCTTCAACCTAAGAAGTGTGTCTTCGATGTTCTCTCCAGAAAGCTCCTTGGTTTTATCATTTCTTTGTGTGGCATTGAAGTTGATCCCACTAAAATCAAGGCTATTCTGAGATGCCTCCACCTACTAACCTTCGTCAACTTTGTAGTTTGCAAGGAAAGTTACAATCTATTCATCACTTTATTTCTCAGCTTTCTGACCGCTGCCATCCATTTCATCATCTTCTCAAAAAGGATGTCTCCTTCAAATGGGATGATGAATGCCACAAATCCTTTGATGCCTTAAAAATACCTCCTCCAACCACCTGTGCTCATTCCCCCTAAGGATGACCAACCATTTTACCTTTACATTTCTGCTACTGATCATTCCCTGGGTGCCATGCTCACTCATCGTGATGAGAAACACAGGGAGAAAGTGGTTTATTATATAAGTCATATGCTTTTAGACTATGAAACTAGATATACTCATGCTGAAAAACTCTACTTAGCCTTAGTTTTTGTCACCACTAAACTTTTCCATTACCTACTCAACCACAAAACCTTTGTTGTCACCAATACTGACCCCTTACATTACATGTATGCTAAGCCCTACCAACATCAATGTGTTGCACGTTGGCTCATGCTTCTTGCAGACCTAGATCTTGAATTCATCCATCAAAAATTTGTCAAAGGAAAAACCATTGCTGACCAACTCACAGATGCACCTCTCTCCAGAAACCAATCTTCTAATTTCGAATTCCCTGATGAATCCATCACTACCCTCTCCCTGGATGATACCATTTACCAGATGACCTTATTCTTTGATGGTTCGAAATGTCAGTGTGGGGGTGGTGCCAGAGTTATCCTCATTCCTCTTGATGGTGAGCCTATGCCATTATCTTTCAAACTAGATTTTGATTGTACTAACAATATCACTGAATATGAAGCACTCATGTTAGGTCTTCAAACCACCATAGCCTTAGATGTTAAATCAATTAATATCTTTGGTGACTCTCAACTGGTTGTGAACCAAGTTAATGGTATATACCAGTGTCGTAATGAGATACTTCAAAAGTATAAACATCATGTTGACATGATTTTGACTACCTTTGACCATTATGAACTTCAAACCACCCCGTGTTCCACTAATAAATTTGTGGACACCATGGCTTGTCTTGCTTCTCAAATCCCCACTTCACCCTCTGACTCAAAAATATTTGTCACAGTACAAAGGTTGCAATCACCTTCTTATCTAATCTGAGATGTCAACCTTGTAGGAAACATTGAAACTAACCCACGTGACCTTTGGTATAAGCAGTTTGCTGACTACCTTTCCCTTTCAATTCTACCTCCAGATCTTACTCGCAATGGACAATGAGCCTTTCTCAAAAGTGTCTCTCACTATGTCATCATGGGTGGTCTTCTCTATAAATGTGGCTTTGATGGTATCCTCTTATGATGCCTTACAAGTTTTGAAATTCCATACACCATCAAGGAAGTTCACAACAGAATTTGTGGGGGTCACTTCAGTGGCTTAGCTGTCGCTAAGCATCCTTCGCCTTGGCTATTACTGTCCAACCATAAACCATGATTTTTTTGACTATGTCAAGCATTGTGTGAAGTTTCAGCAACATACTAATCTTCATCACACCCCTAGTCATGCCTTACAGGTCACACGAGACCTTTGGCCTTTCTCTCAATGGGGTTTGGATCTTGTCGGAGAGATCAACCCTCATTCTTCCCAACGTCATCAATGGATTATTACCGCTACCAAATATTACACTAAATGGGTGGAAGTTGTACCTCTTATTTCTACAAAAGCTAAGAAAATATGTGAATTCATCAACCATCACATCATTTGTCACTTTGGTGTTCCTCACCGCCTCATCACTGATAATGGAAAACAATTCAAAAACAAAACCCTATGGAAACTCTGTGATGCCTTCGCATTCAACTCAGTTTTTCTTCACATTACTATCCTAAAGCAAATGGCCAAGCTAAATCAACAAACAAAACTCTAAATAAAATTCTTATGAAAGTGGTTAATGATAATGATAAGGATTGGCACATGCACATTCCTTTTCCTTATGGGCTTATCGCACTAGTATTCACACCTCAACTACTGCCACACCTTTCTCTTTGGTCTATGGTACAGAGGTTGTCTTGCCTCTCGAAGTCCAAATTCCATCTCTTCATATCTCACTCAAAGATATGCTCAATGATGATGATTTTCACCAGGACCATTTGGCACAACTTGAGTTATTAGATGAACATCATCTAAATGCTCTCGATCACCTCCAAATCTACCAAAAATGTATCAAACATGCCTACGATAAATGTCCAAGAATGAACCTTCAAGGTCGGTGACCTCATCCTGAAGGAAAATCAACATGTAACAAAAGTGGAGAAAAGTAAATGGGGCAAGTTTGATCCTAATTGGCTTGGACCCTATATCGTTACTTATGCTTATGGATCAAGTGCTTATCATTTATCTTCACTCGAAGGTAAACCCTGAACCTGAGCCCCTCAATGCCTTGCATCTTTGACCATTCTATTGTTGAATCAAGTCCTATATCACCTTCTGTCTATTAAAATATCATCCCTTAAGTAGCATTCACCTTCCACTTACCTATTCCAAGGATCAACGACTAAACAAGAATCATGTGATTACCCGTCACCTTTCAGCCTTATCTTCAATATGAGTACCATGGCTCTACTCATGGCATGATTCTCATGGATACTTTTCATCCTTTTCAGGATGGAATCCCATGGTCATTCATCACTTAAAACCTCTCTTTCATAGCTAACCCCTGTGTGCTATGGTTTTGTCTTCATAAAAGAAGCCTATACTTCTCTATAGTCTTGTCCATGACCTAAAAGTCAAAAAAAACAATTCAAAAGTAATATATGGGATTTTCAAATTCAAACTCCTTGAGTCAAACTTCTAGTAAATAGATGACTCCCTCAAAAAGGAAATCTATCTTTCTATCTTGCTGCTATAAATAGACTGCTCCCTTGAAGGACAACTATACAAAGCTAGCCATATTGTACATAGTCTATCACAAAAAGAAGACTATTTCTGCAAAAAATAAAATAAAAATATTCTGAAGCTTCCCACATCGATCAACTTCATGAAGACCTCAAGGAGATATTCTATTCATCCCACATAGACTTCCCACATCGATCAGTCTATAAAAAAAGGAAAAAGATAAAGATAAATTTTTCATCACGGACTTGGCTATTTTGGTCTTGGGTATCTTGCAGAAGAGACATGTTGTCTCACACCAAGGTTATGCTAAAATAACCCATTTCACCTCATTGCCTTTCTTTCTAATCTTCCACCTACTCAAGGGACATGCCACAAATGTGACATTTCATGGTCATGTGACTTTCTTCACCCTTAGAATAGTCAATCGTGCAACGCATTTAGGGTCTTACGTTCATAAGCCAATCTTTGATATGATAGACTCATAATGGTTCTTACCAATTAGGTGGATTTTTGTCTCCTCTTACCATTCACCTCTTTTCTTACTTATTGATCCTCCTTCACAGGACCAAACCTTCGACACCTACATTCTATGGGAATTCCTCTTCCACCAAAATCACCCACACCTATTCAACCACTCAACCACTCAACCATGCCTATTCAACCTATACTCAACCATGCCTAAATGACCTAGACTCAATCATGCCTAAAACCTACTGACCCATTCATCTCCCTTATCATATTCTTCCCTAGCTTATGGGAGAACTACATTGGCCTGAGGCCCCTTTTCATCGGGGCTATGTAGGTAGCACTCTGAGGGCATGGGGCCCTTGGAGGTTAGCTCAACCACTTTTACCCCTAACCAATTTTCCCCCTTTACATTCACATTCTACCCTAGTTAGTTTCCATTTACACAAAAACTTGGAAATTAATATATCATAAAAACATACATACCTACCATTTTATCACCACAACCATATTCTACTTAAATCATTTCATATTTCCATGATATTAATTACTTGGAAATTTAAACACAACATACATACAACACATTATTTCCATAAGATCAGTAACTTGGAAATTACCTAGACTCCACCATGCCTATACCTATACCCAAACCATGCCTATACCTGACCATCCACTCCACCATGCCTATACCTGACCAAACGAGGCCTATACCTGACTCCATCATGCCTAAATGACCTAGACTCAATCATGCCTAACTCACCTAGTTCCCATGGTACACAATAACAATGGAAATTAAAAAGAGTACATCATCCATCCAATAATAATCATCAACTATATAAAGAGGAATGTATGTGTATCAATACATATATACACAGGGATAAATAATCAAAGTGTCTCAAAAAATCTCATATACAATCTCACAAAATCTTTGGCATGCAGGCCAGTATATATATAAATAAAAAATCATCATACAAGTATCCATGTCATGATCAATCAACCCCACCTGAGGCCCTCCTCTCCACTCTCACCCATCTCCTCCTCCTGGCCCTCAGCTGGGCCCAATTGGTAGCCTCACCCTGACCCTATCTCTGGGGCTGATGACCCCCTGTGCTACCTGAGTTGTGAGTCCTAGACCTGGTCCTCTCACTAGCTTCCTGTTGGGCCCTATACTCGGCATATGAGGGAACATCAATACCTGCAGTGGCTAGATGGTCCTGGTAATAGTGGGCCTCATTCAGGGCATCCCTGAACCTCACCATAGATATGGTCTGGGGTGGTGCCATCGACCTAACTGCCACCTGTGAACTCTTCCCTACCAATAGAGGACCTTGTCCTGGTGTTGGTGCCTATACTATGGGACCCTATCCTGGTGCCTGTGCTGGTACCTGTGTAGCTACCTGGGCCTGTAAGGCCATGACCCACAACCTGTCCCTGTAAACTAGTAACTATGCCTGTAGTGGCTACCTGTGCCATCCCCTAAGGCATGTAAACCTATTGCCTAACTATGCCAACTGTCCCTATAAACTAGTAACATGTGCCTGTACCTACTACCTGTGCACCATCCCCTATAGGAGCCTGTACCTGTACCTGTGCTTGAGCCTGGGAAGTAGTCAGCTGACCCTGTAATGTAGTCACCTACCCTATCAAAGTAACTACCTGTGCCTGTGCCACTGTCAACTGAACTCCCAGTGTGGTCACCTGTCCCTGTAGGGCATCCCTCTGAACCATCACTGTGGCTAAGTCTGGCTGACCTGGCCATGGTGGTGTTGCCTGTAACTCCACTTCCCACCACTGTCTGTATGCCATAGTGGTCCCTGCATCATCCAATCTCATATCCACTGGTACCTCCTCCTATCCTGTGGGGTCTGTGGGTCGGGGTGGAGACAAAGGTCTCTCCACATCATCCCTGTAGTACTGTGGGAAGGGTGGTGACACATCCTACTATAATCTAAACTGGCATCAGACTCTGTCGATCGGGATCATCTCGTGCTCACTGGCACGTCTTTCTTGTATCCACCACACTAACTGTAACTCTTGTAGCTCCTCATCCATCCCTCTAAAAGATGGAAAACTGACATAGGGCCTGCCAAACTATGTCCATCGCATACAGGCCCTCCAACTCCCACCTGTAGTATACTATGTCATGAGCTTCCTCCTCCACTCGAGGATGACCACCTATGGCCACCCACCTCCTGTAACCTACCCTTTGTCCCCCATGGTGCCAATCTGGTACCGGTAGTCCTCATGGCTGCACTACCACAATATGCTCGTACGCCCAACAATGCAGTAGGAATGTACAACAGATGTCATAGCATCGCATCCTCTGGTAAGCCCACAACTCCCTGTATAGCTGCACTAAATATGTAGGTGCCCATGCAAAGTAGACCTGATCCTCAATCATATCTCACAATACTCCCATCATCCCTCTGGGAAACTGACCACCCTCTGAATCAGGAAGTGCATAGCACCCCACCGCCACCATCATCAACACTGCTAACCATGTCTCCTATGGGTGTGCAACATACAAAGCCCCATAAACAAGACTGGCATTGTGCTCTGTCAGGTCACTCGCCATCTCCCCAAATACCTCAATCATCACCTCAAAGGCTCCATCTACTGATACCGAATATATTGGCTCACCAACAATAGGTAGTCACATAATCCTGTATACGTCCTCCAATGTGATGGTCATCTCACCGGTGGGTAGATGAAAGGTGTTGGTCACTGCATCCCATCTATCAATGAGCATGACCATGAGACTGTGATCCCATCGGATCCACCTGTAGTGCCTAATGCCCACCAATCTGACATCTCACATATGTGTCCACTCGTCCTCAGTAATGTTGGGATGCATCTACCCTAATAATGGTGGGACATGGTCCCACATCGTCAACTGATGTTGTGCCTGCATCCATACCACTCAACAATGTCAAAGACTAAACTACTTTTCCCATTTCTTTACAACCTAATTACCCCACCTATCTATTTCCTAACTACTTCCCTGGCCTATCATTTCTTCTAATTTAGCTTATCAAGTTCCCATAACCCATTCCATCACTGTGACCTAATCTTCCTCTATTACCCACCTATGTTTACCTATATTTACCCTCACCCACCTACTTCTCTCCCTCATCCCTCTATGTTTCCCTTATTCATTACCTATCTACCCTCCAATTTCATTTTTTACCCCATTTTGGCCTTCTCAACTTAACCTATTTAGACTAAGTCACTTTTCAATGTGACTGGCGTTGGTCACATGAAACGATACCGGTCACCTTGAACCTATGTTGGTCAACTATTTTCCCACCGATACCGGCATGACAGATCGATGTTGGCCGTAACCTGACCAATGTCGGTCTCTGGTTTGGCTCCAAAGCCAAACCCCCATGCCCCCAATTTTCTAAAAATTTAAAAAACAAGCCTAAAACCTACCCAAAAACCACCCAACCCCACCCATTTCCATTTTACACCCTAATTAATCTACATTGCACCCACCCCATACCCAAATTCTTCCATTTTTAACTACATTTTGAATTTTTCATTACCCCCTATTTTATTTCATTTTTTCCTACAAATTCAATCAAAAACAAAGAGAAAGGATTGAATCCTACCTCTACACACTGACGTCACCTCGTTGGGATCTCTGGTCTCTGAGCCAGTGGTCCTCCCGCACCTCTTGCTACTGCCTCCATGTCTGAATCAAACCCCTAGTTCTCCACCAATCGAATCACACCAAAATATCTCATAGGCCTGCCTCTACACCTCTCCAACCACTCACCTCTCTCCAAATCAGCCTAGAATCTAGCCCAATCATGGTCACTCTTGTCAATGGTACAAAAACACCTCTCTGCTTGTCATTTTCACAAATGGAAAAGCACAAATGAATCCGTAATTCATGGATTTTACCTTTTTATCCCAAATCTGACCTGATGACATTGGTTTCCCTAAACTGACATCGGTCATGTGCCCTAGTGCACCACACTTGGTTTCTCTTGACCGATATTGGGTGGCCATGACCGTGGTCGGTTAAATTTTTTCACCTCATTGCACCATATAACACCAACTCTTCCTACCCAAAACCTTTTTCTACCTAACCCAAAGTTGACCCTGACCTTACACCTCACCCTCATGACCTTATTACCTATCACCCAACCTTAGAATCAGTTGGGGCATGTTTTTTCCCCTACCATGGCCTTACCTATACCTTACCTAAATCACCCAACCTAACCTCACTCATTGTGACACTCAAATTCGTGTACTCGTTATACCTTATGATGTGATACTCGTGTTGTTCATCCTAATGACATTACCTTTAATAAATGTCATGTTGTTTATCCTGACAATACCTTTGATGCCCTTGGAAAAAAACCTATTTCCCATTCCTACACCTGGCCTAGTGGTGTTTCAGGACCATATCCTATACCTTGGATACCTAAACCACTTCAACCTTGTTTGGATAAACCTATCGACCTTTGACAATGTAGAGTTTGCAAGCTCTTCAACCTGGTACCTTATTGTAATCTATATGTGTGCATGCATTAGACTGCCACTACCTATTACCCGACTGAAATCACCCTTACCTATAACCAACCTACCCTCATTTTCATCACTTACCCATTTATCAAACCACTCACCGACTCCATTTAACACCTCATCAGTTCCTGGTTTGAGGGGGATCACCTCCACCCACACTTGGGGCAACCTAACCCTCACTCATACCTAGAGCACCGACTTCCTATTTTTGTCAGTGTCACTTATCAATACAAGCTACGTGACAAAAAGGGGAAAATGTAGACACCAAATTTGGGTCACACTCCCCTTGGTCCCCTTCAATTAATTAACATAACACATTTAACTAATCATGACCTTACCCCGCATTCATATTAATTTAATTACTTATAATTGAATTAATTCATCCTCACATTATTAACTTAAATTTAATAACCAATTGGGACTCTTTCAAACCCTAAAATTAAAGTCTTATTCCTTCTCCAACAACACTCCCACTTATCTAAGCGCCACCCTCACTTGAGACCCAGATTAGCAATCAAAATCACACCAAAAAGAGTAAAGATCAAGATTTTTTTGGTAACTTGAACTAATTCACCCTAATTGATGCTAGTTTATCCTTGGCAACTGACGTCGGTCACCTAAACCACCATCGGTTCCTTTATATATAATTTTATAATTCTTTACCAAGGGTTGGTCATTTAGTTTTGGGAAGTTCTATTGCAATCAAACGTGAGATCTCAAGTCCATTCCTACTTTATCCAAATGACGATGACACATGACACTAAGAGTACAATAAAAACAATAGGTTCTCCTTCCAGAGTGTTGGAGTATCCATGGGAAGGAACACACAGGTTGCATACTGCCGTGACACTGAACTCAACTACCACCATCACCTTGCCTATCAACCACCAGTCATCTTTGTTTATGATATATTCATAGCAACATAATAAGTAACGTGATTTTCATCATTTGTGCTTACTTTACTGTACAGATCTCTTTTACTTATTATTCAATAGTTTCCATTTATGCTATTACCAAATATCTCCATCTTCCCACCGGTAAATCCACCTATCCAACCAATTTCTTTAGTCTTTCAGTAGACATTTCTTAACCAAAAATCCTCTACATTCTTGAGTCTTCCCTTAGCCATATTACAATCATAACCACACCTTCCTCACTCTCTATATAATCAGTAAAGGGGCTAAAAGCCATTTTTATTAATTTATCAGCCATTACCCCTACCACCATCGGTTTCATCCCTAATATCGGCATAAGGTCACCCAAACGATACCGATCTCTGTGTTATTTTACACCCTGGGTGGTCCAACATCGGCCTTTTATTTAACCAAAACCAACCTAGATCTCACCTAATCAGTCCCAGACCTTTACCAGACCTATGAAAAAACCTACCCAGGAACAAACCTTTGGTTTCATTAGACATTAGTGATACATTTTGTATTTAACATTAAATCTAGCATATTGTTTTTTATTGAGAAACCTAAATCATTGCATTATAATATGACATTTTTATTTTAGTTACCTATTTATGTTAAATTAAACATTGGATTGACATCCTATCTAGGAAGAATCACACTTCCTGGATCTAGCATACACTAAGAATTCCACTGAAATATGCTATTCATAATTCTCTTTTGTGGTCGAGAGTGGTGAAGTATTGAAGGGAGTTTCTGTCCCAAGTCAACACAAGGAGTTCTGGGACTACAAGAAGATTTGTTGATAATACCCGCAATACAAGAATGTATGCATTCACCGTTTCCACTCTTCAAACTTCAAAGGCCATTCGTTCTTGATCCCGACATTCTATCTTTTTTTCACTATAAATTTCAACTTATTGGTGAACGGGCAATATGTCCTCTACCTGAAACATTTGGATTTAGTTATCCACCATGATTAAGGGCTAGTTTCCAATACAAATTAAATCTCCATTTTCAGTCAATTTTACCTCTACCCAGTCCTGTCAAATCCCTTTGCCTGGCAGACCCAAAATTGCTTCCCGCACCTCTAAGAGGCACATAACTTATGCATGTTCTTAATTTCTTATGCCTTATCAAATTTTTACCGATGTTGAATCATTTTATTCCATGACCAACCTTCAAAAATTATTTTCAATCAGAATTTCCATAGATTTTGTTTGTAGAAAATGTGGTGTAAAATTTTGTATTCCCTTAATAATGATCACGTTGGTAGTTGAGATGAAATTAATGAAGCATGGGTTGCCATTAATCACTCACAAGCTATGTGGCATTAAGCCTTGAGAAAGTAATATACCCATTGATAAGTTCATATTAACACCTTTTACCTGGTCATAGGACCCATTGAATCTACAAAATAAGATGTTTCCCTCTCTCTCTTTCTTTTAAATTTCCCATCAATTGGACTGTTGGGCTCATTGTAGAGTGAGGTAGTTTTAAGTAGCTTAAGGTTCTATGAAAATTTTTTTTGAAGCCAATCCTCCTATAGGACCTTGTAGATGGACTCTTCATGGTGAAATCTAGGCCCTTATCTCATGTAAAATATCCCTACACTGTGCATAACTTTAATAAGAAGAAAAGATGCAAGTTTGACTGGAAATATCTTACCCACTGTTGTGTTTGTTTCATTCCTCTTGAAAACAAGTTCAATCTCATGTGCATATATATTGTGTCCACTTATGATTTTTAAAAATCCATTATCATTAATGTACTGGACTACATAATTCTATTATAATGCACTTGCATAGATTGTAAAAGGAATGTTATCAAGCCTTCTAGTTTCACCATGTCATCCTGATTATATTTCGTCACACATTGGGAAACATAACTAAGTACTAAATCTCCTATTCCTAGTTATCACCTCTTGAGTGTAGGGATTTGTTAATCACTAACAGTCCTCTTTTCTACCTTTTCCCTTGGAAAGGGGACTGGATAGACTAGTTTATTCTATGAGATTAAAGTAGGAATCCCCTGTGGCAAATCAGTCTCACAATTGACAAGATTTCTCTGGAAATCTATCCCAAATCCAAGTCCCTAAACTTGGATGTTATATATTTATGTTATTCCAATCTACAGTTGTCATCTCAAGCACAAATACTTGTAGATAATATTTCCTCTTATTGGTGCATTTTGATTCGATCCTAAAATACATATATTTTCCTCTTCTGACCAATCCATCTTCAACCAGTTTACAAGTCCCATTTCACCCTATTGTGACCTCTCCATCTTGTATTCCTGAGTCTTCTCAACTGATATTACGAACCTAACCACACCCTACTCACTCTCTGTGGAATCACATAGAAGCCCAAAAACTATTTTCCCCCAAGTTCATGTGCCAATTTCCCCTACCAATGTCGGTTTACCCTGACCGCAGGTATAGTTTCACTCTTCCATACTAACATCAGTCATTTTAAAACTGATATCATTCTTGCATGTCATTTTATATTTTTGTAGACCATCTAACTTCCCACTCACATCAAAACTTTTATAAACCCATATCCTCAAAGGTAAAGAAACAAATGCATTAATGGACCTTGGTACAGAAAAAACCTGACATGAGAAAACCTTCCCAGTTCTAATTAGATTTAGTGATTATTTTAATATCTAACATAAAATCTAGTTTATTTGTGTATGAGAAATACTAAATCATTACATTGCAGAATAGGACTTAATCTATTTATTTCAGTTTCTTATTCACAATTGATCCTTCTTGGGTATTGCCAACAGAGGATTGACAACCAATTTTAGGAAGCAACACGCTTCCTAGATCTAGTCTTGCTAGGAAGTCCTTCCATATGCTATTTAATACTATTTGGTGGTCTTGTTATGTTTCTTATACAGGCCATTCCTTCCTAGAAGAAAGGGAAGCTCACACAATCTAAAACTTGCCATATTTTTGTAACAATGTGCACATTCTACCTTCCACTAAGTTTGTCTTACAGGTATTCCTCCTTAACCATTTTACCTTCTATCTATTTCATCCTTGATCAAGTACCTAAAATTTATTGGTTATAGCGAATCAGATGCCAACCTGGAGTCAACTCTACCCTTCTTTAATTCCCAGGATAATCATGTTCCCATGAGACCACCCTTTTTAGAATGCGGTGTAATAAAGCATCAACAGACCTGGAGGCAACCCCCTTTATCATAATTGTTTTCTAGGATTAGGGTCTTGGATAAATACTACTTGAGAAAACACTAGGGTTTATTTCATTGAGCGAGACATTTGGTAACCATTACAAATAAGAAATTGTACTCTATCCATAGTCCTCAGGTCTTGTTTTGTAGGTCTTGAAAATGATTAGGTACATCAAGTCCATAATATGATAGAGGCCATTATCTTTTCCCCTTGATCTTCAAGCATCCTTTAGACCTTTCCCCATCCTAAGATCAGAAATACAAGTCAACCATGCACTACTTGGAAGATTTAACCCGCATCCTCACCATGGAAATCTTGCCACTCACATTAGAGTTAGAAGTGGAGGTGATGGCATGCCATAAGGATGAAGAAAATATAAAGATTGGGGAGACAGTGAATCGGTAATTAGAGCTCCTTGCCACAGTAAATACCACCGCATAGATGGTTGAAGCTGTGATGAAAACTGTGGCAACATATACAGGGTAACAATAATATTGGTTGCTACACATGAGGTGGATGTGAAATAATTTTAGAAAAAGCACAAAGGTAATAGGTCAGAGCACGGAAAGATCCCATTTGAAGTTGAGAAGAAGTTGGAAGCAATCGAAACCTTGCGGGGTTCAATTAAGAATAAGCTAAAGGAACTGTACCCCTAAGTCACTCATAGGATGGATACGCTAGGAGATCTTAGCAAGTAGGTAGAAAGCATTGTAGATATGATGAAAGATAAGAGTGAGGAACTAAGTTTTCCATGAATTAAGTGCATTGGTGGGTGACCTAATTTAGCAGGTGCAGGGAGAAGTGGATGCGTGGGAGAATATTGAGGCTTCTGTAAAGAAGGAGTTCCCACTCCTCATGCAACAATAACATATTCTTCCATTCTTCCATTCTTTATTTAGTGTAGTTCCACTATTATTTTTTCTTTAAAGAAGTATAATGTTCCTGAGGATGGAGAACACACATAGTGTGGGGTGATGTTGGACCCTGAATATTGGCTAAGTACCAAAAGGCATGCGCACATGATCAATAAATAGAAGGGCACTCAGGGAAAAGAGTGCAGGAAAAAGGGTTTAAGTGAAACTAAGGTGCGCGTAGGAGGAAGAACAAGGGTTTAAAGGAATTAGCCATATTTGGCATCATGGAGTCACTTGAGGAAAAATGTGAGGACCTGAATAGGTGTGATAAGTGGATAAGGTGCCATCCTAGAACCTTAGAGACCAAGAAAAGAATATTCCATGTGGGGAATATTCATAGAGGCATCATTATAGTTAGTAGAAGGTTTTGCAAAGAGGATAAGAATTCACTAATGGAGGACCACATAGACACTTGGCATGCGATCTGCTCAGGAGAGAAGTCATGGCAGTGGTTGCTGATCACTATTTAAAGAAGTGCTTGGGATATGAACAAAAACACACACACATAGATGCAGAGAGGAATAGCATAGAGAATGCTGAAAGAATAGGGAAGGAGAGTAATGAAATGTTACAAAAATGCTAAGGGTTTGGAGCTTCATGGTAATAGGGTTTAGAGTACTTAGTGCTAGAGGGTTGTAAGGGATACCATTAAGCATATGTATGGGTGTTGGGGTCTGTAACAAGGGCTCCAATGGGAAATCATAGTTAGGATCCTTGATCAGATAGGTCTGTAGGGGTTAGATCTTTATGATTTGATGTATATGGTTTGAGAGGATGCTTTTGAATGTAGTATGACTAGTAGAAACTCTTGTTAAACCAATATACATGGATCTATTTATGCACATCTGTTTATGGGTGTAAACCCTCATGTTATTTGGCTTATCATGACTCAGATCTACTTTCTTGTACTTCTTACAATGTTTATTTATCTTCTGTGATGCATTAATGTGTGGATCTATTAGTTATATCTTCTACCTTTTTGAGTAGATGTATGTACTTCTATTTCTGCAAACAATCCTCCATCAATGGTGGAACTCTCTTACAAAGCTCACATAAAGGAGGGGCTCGACGCCCACACATGCACCTTGAGTGAGCACCCAACATATGTTGGATGATAGGCCGATGCACTTGGGGTTAGAAAGAAGCATTGAGAATAAAATAATAACTACAGTAGACTATGCTGAACTGAAAAATCTTGTGTAATTTCCCCTTGGTCATAGGCATATAGAAAGGGTCAGGGGCACCTAGGTGCTACTCTCCTAGTCTTAGTGCTAATGTGTGTGGTGTGCTAAGGACCCAAGTATTATTTGATCCCTGTCTAAGATTGATGACTGTGTTGTACTGATAATGTGTTATGCTAATCTGTAACTGTATGACACTGTATGGGGTTACTAATTCACCCAAATGATTTTCCCCTCAATTAGGGTGCATTTGAATTCATTGAGAAGTATGCAACCTAAAAGAGGAACGACCGCTATGATGAAATTGATGCCCTGCAAGGGGGAGGGAGTGTTTTTTGTAGAAACCAATGCACAAAAAAATAAAGTGGCCAAGAGATAAGTGTTAGTACAAGAAAAGACAAACACATATGTAGAAGACAAAGTGTAAGCTAAGCAGACAATGTGTAAACTAAGATGTAAGAAGACAATGTATACCAAAAAAAGTGGGTTACAAACATGGAACACCACTCATGATGTCACAAGAAAATCAAGGCCGAAAAATCCAAAAGTAGATAATGTACATACAAGATAAAGGGAAAATGCCACAAACATTGACATACAAAGAGAAAGAAATGACTAGTAAAATGTTAGACAAGTTGAATCTAGAAAATATGAAGCACATTGCAAGGAGGGTTAAAATTTTGTATGGTCTAAAAATGAAGGTGCTTGAATATCACCTATAGTGTATACGAAAGTGGACGCCCCCAGGAGTTGCTGTGGGAATGGTATGAGGTACTATGCCAAACATCCATGCTGCGTGTATAGATATGTGTAAAGACTATAATAAAAAATATGAATTCAAGTGAATGTGAACGTGTATATGGAAAAAGATAATGCCATACAAGATATCTATCTAGTATGTGTAATAAAGTACACATGTAATAAGTAAATGTAAGTAAGACTAAATGTGACCAAGATATGGAATATGCTATAAATGAGACAAAATGGAATGCAGTGTGAGTAATAGGAGACATGTGCCCCTTGAGTGGATGTGTATACATGTGATGAGGTTAATTTTTACATGCCCCCTTAGAAGTCAAGAATGAATCATAGAACAAGAGTGAATCATCAAGAAATGGTTTGAGTAGTGTGCTAGAAAGATGTGATCAATAAAATGTTAGCATAGAGAGTGTGTGAGTGAGTGATGAAATGAACGCATGATTATGGTGAGGTCCATTTTAGTTATAAACCCTCAACATTCGAGTATGGACCCTGGAACTAGAGTACGTTATATGGTAGTGTGTTCTGTTAGTTTTACACGAGAAAGATGTATTGTGAATATGTCAGATGTGTAATGGGTTGTGTTGATTTTCTATGAAATAGATTTACTGTGAACAAGTTGAGTGTGTGATGCTATGTGTTGAGAGAGAGAGAGATGTCTTGTAAACACGTCAGACTTGTAGTAGGTTGTGTCGAATGTGAAAGTATTGAGTAGGTAGTGTGTTGTGGATATGTAGATTGTGTAAGATGTAGATTGTGTAAGATGTTTGTGTTGTTGGCACGCAAGAGAGTTGTGTTATATAATGTGAAAGAGGTATGTTTGTGTGATGTGGGAGAGATATGTTGTGAAAGCACTAAATGTGAAGCTTATTGTAAATGTGTTGAGTGTGTTGTATGTTATGTTGAACCATGCGTGAAGTAGTATGTGCCTAAAATAAACAATTGTGTTGAGACAATTTCCCTATTGATGAATAGGTACGAGAAGTATGTATTGTGAGTGTATCAAGTGTATAGTATGCTATGTTGGATGTGTGTTAAGAACAAGGTGTCATGAATGTGTAGTGTGTGGGGTTCATGTGTATAGGATGCCCTCAACAGTCAAGTGTGAGCCAAAACACAAGAGTGCGTCATTAGGGAATGATGATACAAGTGTATCAAGTGGTTTGGATTGAACCTTAGGATATATTAGACATTTAAGTATGTAGTACCAAGTGCATGCAATGATATAAACATTTGATAGCAATGCAAGGGGGGAGAGAAGCTATGATGCCCACCAAGTATGTAAGTGATGAAGATCTAGTCGATGACTCTAAGTGGATAAATGTAAGGAGTATTTTCCCTGACAAAAGTGATTGGATGCTGAAGTTTTGATGGTGAAGGGGCCTTGAGTAGTGGAAGTCAAAATAATCCAGCTATATTTTTTTGGTCTTACGTAGTGGGTTGGTTTCTTATTTGGAATTGGTAACGTTGTAGAATATTTGAGAGGTGGAGGAGTAGTACCAATATTTATAGGATGCTGCTTAGTTTGAATTGGTAATGTTGTAGATGCATTATTAGGAGGAGGTGATGGAAGGAGAACCTTGAGAGGAAATTTATTATTTGGAATAGGTTGAATAGGTCTAACTTGAGTGACTGAAGAAGGAACATGAGAAGTGATAACATGATTATCATTAGACATAGATGAATCAGATTTAGGAACCCATTGGGATGTAAAAAGTGGGGATGACCATGTAACAAAATGTTGAGCAATGAATGAGATAAAACCTCGACACTCAAGATGTTTAATTCTTCATTGTAAAGCATATAAATCATTTTCATTACGCCCATTGAATCAATGATAAGCAAAAAATGGAAAAGCTTGATATTTGATCAGCTAAGAAGGAGGATAGTAATGAGTATTTTACAAACTAATGAATTGACGAGCTATGAACTGTGAAAGAATATCTTGTTGCTTAGCATTTAAATAAAAAATTAGAGGCACGATAAGTGGAAATACTTGGGGTTCACTGATACAATCACATGTAGAATAAATATAATGAGGAAGCAAAGAAGAACTTACGTGAGCCTGAGAAGTGTCCTTAAGATGTTGTATTTCAGAATTAAGAGATGTAATCGTGGATTCCATAAACTTAAATTTGTCTTGAAATAAATAATGTAAAGCTTGAATTTACTCAAACATGGGTTTATTAGATGGAGGATAAAAAATACTAGCGTCATCAGATAGACGATAAAAAATAACACTCACTTGATGCGGTGGCATATCTCTAAGGAGATACATGGTGTCTATGTATTTTTTCAGAACAACTTGGAAATCAGGATGCATTTGAATTAAATTATACAGAGAAATTCGAGGAATTTTAGAAGTCATGGTAGAAAATATGATATGCCAAAGAGGGAACCAAATGACTGATCATAAGTAGGGTTCACCAAATGATTAAACAAATATAGAATTTATAAATGCCTAATATGATTGATATGTAGTAGTAAATAAATAAACAATTAAGTACAAAAAGTAACCCAATAAAATAAGCAATGAATATTTAAAACCTAGTTGCAAAGAAGGGATAAAATGACTTAGATGTTTCGATAAGACATTGAAGGTGTATAGATCTAGAAAAATAGAAAATACAAAGCATATATTACTGCAACGAAGCTAAAAAAAATGTAGAAGTGGAGGAATATATTAGAATGGGGCACCCGGAGAGGGACAAGGGCACATATGGGATCTGTGGACCTATTTATGGGTGCATGTGTTAGCCAAAATGCTCAGAAAAACACCTTTGGGTGGTCGCAAGGTGTTCGTTGTCCTTCATCTTTAGTTTCTAGTATGTCACATGATGATCGTTGAGGTCACAAATAACTTGCAATAAAGAATGACCTACAAAAGCCTCAAAATCGTATCAAATCCCAAAAAGAAAAGAATGCATATGAGTGGTCAAACTATCCTCACCTGAGTGTTACACTACATTTCAAAACCAATGTAGTTATAGGTGTGTGTGAGCAGAATCATGCCCTAGGTGGCTCTTGTGCATGTCTTACTTGATAACAAGAAACTAGATGTAGAAGATGTAAGTATATGTGTGCATGGAATAGAATGAAATTAATCTCCTATGAAGTGTATCTAGAAGAATGTAGTCCCTTGCCCTATGATGGATTCTAGAATGGATCCTTGAATGTTCTTGAATAACCTTTGGATGCAACCTTAGGTGGTGATAGCTAATTCTTAGTGCTTGATCCTTTATTATGATCACATAACTTTATATTTATATGATTCCCTTTCTTGAATTTCATAATTAACCCCAAAAAGGCCGACTACCAAAAAGATAAGATGCTCAAATGGCTAGAAAGAACCCAAAAGATGTGAGTAAAGTACAAAGAGATTAGGGGCACCTAGAGGGGATGAGGGCACCTTGCTGGGTGCTGGTGTCCAAGATGAGAAATGTCAAGGTGCAAGAAGGTAGACTGAGCTAAAAGGAGTGTAAGACCAAAAGTGGAAACAAAAAGAAAAGAAAGGTGGCCAAAGACATGGGTTTATTATTACTTTTCTTACTTAGGAATCTTATGAATAGTAGTATGCAATTAGAACTAAATAGATGCCCAAAGTGCATGATTTTGTGTCTATACTGTGTTTTGTGACTATTGGGAGGGTGAAAAAGTTCATCCAATGTTTTCATCCACTCATTTGCGGCCGTGAGATGAATAAATGTGAAGGGATCCTAAAACAGGAAGACAAAAAATGATGTGCACTTTTGAAATAGGAATCCTATAGGGGGATAGGGATTACACATGGTAGTTACCATGGCACAAGCGAAACCAGGCAAAAGTCTAGCATACAAGTGTTAGTGACAAACAAGTAATGCACACTGAAATAGAAACTAGTAAAGGCATATAGGAAAACAACAAACAAGGACTCAATGAGTATCTGGTTTCATATACGGGGCACCAATCAGAATGTCACAAGATAATTAGAGCCAATGAGGCTTGTGCAAAAAATGAAATCTAGAAAAAATAGGGCATAACCTGCAAACAATGAAAAAAAGATAAAAAAAAACAATATAACCAAGATTGGAAATATTCCTAAAAGGAAAATGCTATACATGAAGCACTTGTTAGCATGCTAGGGAAGATAAATAGTATGCAAAAATGTGATATACTAAGATGCCTCCAAGATCCTTAATGGGATTGGTCAATGGACAGGGCCAAACATCATACACCATGTAACACCTATACGTGATCTACATTAACCTCAAGATACCATGTGAACTCGCATGTGTGTATGAAAAGTGATAAAAAATACTAGTCATCGTAATAACATGATAAGAAAAGGTGCACCATAAAGTAATATAAGCAAGGAAGAATGCATCCAATCAAGATCTAAGCTACTATGGAAACGA
Organism: Taxus chinensis; assembly: GCA_019776745.2. Taxonomy (NCBI): domain Eukaryota; kingdom Viridiplantae; phylum Streptophyta; class Pinopsida; order Cupressales; family Taxaceae; genus Taxus; species Taxus chinensis. Next base: position 373,877,543 of record CM034157.1, read on the forward strand.
TTATTGAATGTATATATGATGAATGAATAAAACCAATTTGAGAATAGGGATGTCCCCCATGGTCATTGTGCAATGCATTAATGATGGTCATATCGAAGAAACTCTAAAAAATTAGAGTTAGAACTAGTGACGACAAGAGTGAATGTCATTACTGGTGTGGGGGAATTAGGATGCCCCTTTCTGTAGCAAATGAATAGTAATATTTAAAAGAGCAGAGATGCTATCATGAACATGATAGATAGGCTATCCGATGGTCATGGGAGAGAATGGGACCAAGTATTGAAATAGGTCTATCTTGAGCATAGTTAGATATAGATCATGAAACATGTCTAGATGCAATTATGTGGTATGTGACTTAACCCTGAGTGAAAATTTCAACCTATATAGGTGGGCTATGATGTGTTTTATTGAGTGATGAGGTTGCCAATGAGTAGTATTGTATCATGAAGTAAACTAAGATGGATGTGCAAAAGGTTGACCACAAGAGGAGCAATGGCTCTGATACCATAGGAAGGTGTCAAGGCTAAGTATTGATGGCCATCATGAATAAGAGAAGATGTACTAGGAGTAGGATCAACTGAACATGGGATGGCCATAGGAGCTAAGGACAAAGGTGTCCATGGTGGAATGCCTCAAATAATGATGAGATGTTTCTTGTGGATAAACTTAAGACACAAGTGAACAATAAAAGGAACAAATAGACCATTTGTTGGAGCCATGGAAGTTAAGAGCATGTCATAATGCATATCAATAGATCTAATAGTAAATAACATAGAAATAACAAGAGGTCTGATAGTATGGGTAGAATAACATTGCCATGAGAATTGGAAGACATGCGTGTTATCTGAGATAGAGGTAAGCCAATGCAATATAAGAAAGATAATAATTAGGTATTATATTTGAATGTAGAATGTACCCTAACATTGTTGACAACATGGAGCTAAACAGAAACATCAATATGTAATATATAGGAGGAGAATGAGTTGTAGAAATCAACATCAATGAAATAGATAATAGGTGATGATAAATCAATAGTACCAACAAGGAATCCAAGGGGATGATTTGAAGAATCAGGAGGAGGAACTGCATGGTGAGTATGATTAGAAGAGGACTTAGGGGATGAATTTTCATGCTTAGGTAATGGGTTATTGATGATTTTTATCTTGACATTGTCATTAGTATATTTAGGAGTAGTGGATTTAGGCAATTGGATATAATTATTGTCAATGAGATCTTGAATCAAATGAAGAATTTTAAAACACTTGTTAGTAGAATGTCCATTACATCTATGGTAATCACAATGTGTATGCTCATAAGACTTTCTACCATGGGGCATATTAGGATCATACTCGAAAGGAGGTGGAAGATAAATCAAATTTATTTCATTGAGTTGGGGCAACAACATATGTGGAGGATAAGGAAATCGAGTAAACACATGCTGAGTGAGTTGGAGTCGAAGCTTAGGAGGTTGTGAAATGACATTGAAAGTAACATCATTAGACTTGGGTCAAAAGGGGAATGTTCTTGGAAATTTAGAAGAGGAACAATTGGAAGTATTAGAACCATATTTGAGTTTTCCTAAATACAGGAGCTTAGTTTCACAAGTTTTCAAGGTATGACATATATGGTCAAAGGAATGATAGGAATAAAAAACACAAATTCTTATAAAGGAGGAAAAAAAATTGAATAAAGAGATGTTGCAATTCAGATTCAACTAATACATTATTCATTTTAGAAATATTGTTATTATAATGAATTACATAATCAATAAGTTGTTCATTGGATCCTTGCTTAATTTTAGCCATTTGTGCATTAGATAGTTTCGTTCCAATATTCATAGAAAAATGAGCTATAAACAAATCAACAAGAGTAGTAAATGATTTAATAGAACACAAGGGAAAGTCCTAGAACCATTGCAAAGAATAATATTGTAAGCTCCTAGGAAACAACTTGGTCAAGAGGGTATCATCACATGCTAAATCTAGGCAAGCAACACGAAAAGATTTGAGGTGTTATTAAGGATATCCATGGCCATCGAATAGAGGAAAATTTGGTGAATAATTTTTTTTGAGGGAGTGGATAAGAAGAAGCTTTAGGTGCAAGAGGGCTATGAAGAAGTGAAGAATCAATGGATGGAGATGAAGAAGTAACTTGCTTTAATTGATAGATTTGTTCTTGTAAATCATGATAAAGATACTCTAAATCTTGGGTGCCATAAAAAAATTAGGATGAATATGCAAAATAAAGGGATAAGAAAGGTTAGGATTTGGCGTGGAAGTAGAAATGTGAATGGTAGAAGCTTATGAATTAGTAGGGGAAGAGGAAAGAGGAATAAAATGTGTGGTAGTAGTAGAACTAGTGGTATCAAGAGGAGTGGTGGTATTAATCCTTTGGGCTTCCTCTCGGGTAGAGAAAATAAAAAGATCAAGGTTTTCAGGTTGCTAGACAAGATTGTGGATTCCTTGCCAATGCTCTGGGAATCTAAGTCCCTCTACTTAACTGGTGCAGCTACCGTATATGCATGCGTGAGAAAATGTGGATTTCTGTGGTGGCCTTTCGGCTGGGGATCCAACAGGGGCACTCCACTGACCCTGCGGAAAAGCTTTGCAGATACTTAAAGAGAGAACTTTGTCTGAAAGTGGGAAAGGGAGTGAGAAAAGAGGTAGGAGAACTAATGTTGCAGGTAGGAAATCAGATTCCTGCACACACTAGTTAGAAAATTCATCACATGCATTCATGAGAAGAAACAACCCTGCAAATGGCAACAAGACGAGATAAGATTGCGAACTCAAAGTTTCTGAAATCTCCTCATCAAAGAGGCTACAAAATCCTTCTTCTTGTATTGTTGCTTAAACAAAAATTGTACATAGTGGAGAAATGGAGGAATTTGAGAAGAAGGGGGGGAAATGGAAGAAAAATGGCTATCTCCTTTGTTCTCTCAAAGTACAATATACTCTTGAGTTTACAAGATCAATTACCAACCCTCTACAATGGCGTGAAGAAGCCATTAAATCTCCTCCAAGAAATGGTTACAACTTCTTCTTTGTTAGCAAGAAATGGTTTACAATTTCTTTTCAATCATTTGCGTCCATTCGGATTCTTGATTCGCGAAGAAATGCCAATGGCAGAAAAACCAGACTTTTCATAATGCAACCGTTACACTTGTTTTGTAACTTTGAATTTGAACCATTCATCTTGCCTTTGAAACCTTAAATCAGAGTTGTACACGTGGGAGAAATTTACTGGAACGGGCGCAGAGGATGCCTTTTGCATTTTGTGCCTTTTGGAGAAATGGCATTTTGGAACATTTTGGCCTGCTCACCTGCTTTTGATATGGTCATGACACGTGGCTTCACTTGATTAGCGAAGGAGTCACGGGTCACTTTTTAATTTTACCTTTTTTTTAATGCGGGCTTAAAAACACAAATTGCTCCGCTGGCCCGCCTCCCTGCTTTGACCTTCGATGCGGGCTTAATATTTGACTTTCTCCCTTATAGCATGATCGGGGTTGCGGGTCACTTTTTAACTTTTCACCTTTTTTACAAAGAGGCTCAAAATCTCAAATCTCCCCGATGGTCTGCCTCCCTGCTTTGACTTTCCAACGGCGGGCTCAAGATTTGACTTTTTCCTTTAAGCCTGATCGGGGCTGCGGGTCACTTTTTAACTTTTCACCTTTTTTACAAAGAGGCTCAAAATCTCAAATCTCCCTGATGGTTTGCCTCCCTAATTTGAATTTCCATTGACTGGGCTCAAGATTTGACTTTTTCCTTTAAGCCTGATCGGGGCTGCGGGTCACTTTTTAACTTTTCACCTTTTTACAAAGAGGCTCAAAAACACAAATTTCTTCACCGACCCACTTCCAATTAGGTATGTCCATGTACCCATGGATGATGGGGCCAAAATTTGATGGGGAAGAAAATGCCCATCGTTCCCGACTGTGGAAAAAAATGCAGAGAAGAAGAAAACTCCACCATTTCATGCCTGATTTTCAAATTTCTTTCGTGAGCCAAGGAATTGAAAACAATACAAGGTTCAATGATCCAGGGGCATAGAAAGATTGACAATTTCATTCAAATGAGGACAACAATAAAATTTTCACGCGTCCAGACAGGAAAATGGAAAATTTATCAAAACAAGCAGACTGGGGATTTGAAACAACTCTAGGGCATGGATTTCTCTATCTCTTCGAACTTTCAACTTGGCTTAAATACTTTAGGAGGGTGAGAGCTCAAAATTTTGAATTTAACTTGGAAAATTGAAAAGTGGTTTTTGGGAGACAACAACTGGCTCTAGCTTGGGGACATGGCATGGACTGAGCATGGCGAAGACGTGGTATGAGGATCCAGAATCTCAATTTTTAAACCATATAACATTGACCAGTGCCTTATCCATTGGGCCTTGCAGAGTCATGTACAATTCTGAGAAAGAAAGATCAGAAGAAGGAAACACACAAGCACACAAAAGGAAGGAAACACATGACATGCAACAGAAGGGGAAACAAAACCACACAATGGAAAGGGAAACACACCAAGAAATCACCTATGGTACAAGGTGGGGGACAACCCACTTTCACTGATGATACAGTTTCAAGTATTTCCCACTTTGAGGAAATTCTAATGGCATTCCATCCAAGTATGAGAGGAGAAAAACATTCTCACCACAAGCTCCATGAATTTGGAATGGGCCGAGCCATAATGAATCAAACTTTCCATGGCTGCCCTTTGGTTCTCTTCTCTTGTCCCATAGCAGGACAAAGTCTCCAACCTTGAATTCTCTTGCCTTAGCCCTCTTGTCAAATATCTTCTTCACTTTCAATTGGTGTTCTTTGATTCGATCCACCACCTGGAATCTATTTTCTTCCAGCTTCTCCAGAAATAGGATCCTTTTGTCTATGGAATCTTTGTATTGACCATCTTCTATTTCCTGTAGCAACTTGAGAGCTGGCATCTCAATTGTGAGGGGAATCTCTGCTTCAACTCCATACAGCAGTTGGAATGGAGACATACCTATCACCTTCTTGGGAGTGATCCTATCTACCCACAATGCGTCGTACAACCTTTTGTGCCAATTCCTTTGATTCTCATCTACAAGCTTGCGGACAATGGTCACAATGTTCTTGTTGCTTGATTCGGCCTGTCTGTTTCCTTGTGGATAGTAGTCAGAAGAATGAGCTAGGGAGATTCCGTAGCTATAGAAAAACTCAGTCAGCTCTCTTGAAGAGAAATAGGTAGCATTATCTGCTACAATCTTCTGTGGCACTCCGAAATGGACTATGATATTCTCCTTGATGAAGTTGCATACTGTTTCAGTGTTGGCTTGTTTGGCTGGAATGGCTTCCACCCATTTGGTGAAGTAGTCTATTGCTGTGAGTACATAGGTGTGCCCCGTGCTTGAGTGAGGGTTCAGAACACCAATGAAGTCCAGCCCCCACTGTTGAAATGGTTCTTCAATAACCACAGGCCTGAGTGGTAATGCAGTGAGTTGTGGTCTTCCAATGAACTGTTGGCATGCTTTGCATTTAGAAACCCAATCTCGAGTATCTGCAAAGATGGTGGGCCAATAATACCTTCCTCAGAGGATCTTGTGTGTAGTGACCATTGCTGAAAAATTTCCACCACATGCTTGGTCATGGTATGCTTTAAGAAACTTTTCTTGTTGCTACTTATCTACGCACCTAAGGAAACAACCATCCAGACCTCTTTTGTAAAGTGCATGATTTCAGATCACAAATTTGGCTACCTTCATCTTGAGTGTTCTTCTTTGTTTGTAATCAAGATGAGGAGGGCATTCTCCATAAGTCAGGTAATAGGCAATATCAGCATACCACTCATCAGTAGTGGTGACAAAGAGAACTTGTGGGTTGTCTTCTGAACAAGTTGAGCAAGTACATTTTCTTTACCATGTTGAACTTTGAGAGTTTCATCTTCAGCAATCAACTTGCACAAGCCATTTCCCCTTACCAGATTGGAGGGTCGAATCTCCAAGTCATATTCTTGAGTCTTTGCAATCCAATTTCCTCTTTTAGCTCCAGGGATCCTGCTGTGTCAAGATGGACTTGATTGCACTGCCAGGGACCATCACCACTGTATGAGAATTGAGGATGTAAAACTTGAAGTTTTTTACAGCCTTGACCACTGCATAGGCATGCTTCTCCAATTGGTTGTACTTTAGCTCATGCTTCTTCAAAGGACAACTCATGAAAGCAATAGGTGCTTCAACATCTTCATCATTTTTCTGAACAAGAACAATAGAGAGTGTATGCTCTGATGCATAACAATACATGATGAACTCTTTGTTAAAATATGGAGACACAAGGGTTGGAGCCTTGGCAATGGCTTTCTTGATCTCTTCAAATGTTTCCTTCCCTTCATTGTTCCATTTGAAACTTGCTTGAGGTTTCATCATGGAAGTGATGTGCTTTGTCAATTCAGCAAACTCAGGCACAAAATGATGAAGAAAGTTTACCTTTCCAAAGAATGAATGAACTCCCTTCTTGCTTGTGGGTAGGGATAATGCTTGAATGGCTCTAATCCTCTCAGGATCAATGTGTGCTCCATGTTTGTTCACAATGTGCCTCAATAACTTGCCTTCTGTGACTCCAAAAATGCACTTTTTTGGATTTAGTGATATGCCATGTTTTTTACACCTTGCAAGTACCTGTTCCAAGTGATAGATATGATCTCCCCTCTTCTTTGAAAATAAGGTGAGATCATCAAGATATATGATAATGCAATGCTTTAGATCTTTAAAGGCCAAATCCATCACCCTTTGGAATGTAGCTCCTGCATTGATTAGGCCAAAAGGCATTCTGCTGTAGGAAAAAGTGCCCCAAGGTGTTGTAAAGGTTGTCTTGGTGTGGTCTTCCTCTGCCACTTTGATTTGATTGTATCCTGAGAATCCATCAAGTAATGAAAGCATTTCAGATCCAGTGACTGCTTGCAGGATATGGTCCATGATAGGAAGAGGATAATTGTCCTTGAGTGATGCCTGGTTCAGGTTGTGAAAATCTACACATATCCTTATTTCACCATTCTTCTTCCACACTGGCACAATGTTAGCCACCCACGTTGAATGGTGGATGGGAAAGATGATCCTTGTGTTAAGCATCTTCATTACCTCCTCCTTGATGGTATCAACAATCTTTGGGTTGTACGACCTTTGTTTCTACCTGAAGGGTTTAACACCCTGCTTCAAAGGAATTGAGTGATGCATTTCTTTTGGCTGGAAGGATTTGAGTTCATCATAAGAGTAGGCCAAGACATCTGAGTATTTCTTGAGTAATGCAACAAACCTTCTTTTTTCTTCAGGTGAGCAACATTTTCCAATATTGACCATCCTTGGCTCCTCTGGGGTACCAATGTTTTCTTTATCAAAATCAGCTGGGCACCGAGAAGATTGCTTTTCTTTCTCTTGAATGAATCTGTCATGTTTGTCAAAGAGGTCTTCTAAAGAGACTAGGCCTTTGGGAATTTTGTTCCCTTTCAATTTGATTACTCCCTCATCATCAATCCCTTCAATTCCTTCTTTCTCTTCTTTGGGGACTACTTCTCGGTGTGGATTTTCACCTCCTTTGAAGAAGAGATTATTGAAATTATCCCTTTGCTCCAAAAAGGATAGAATTTGGTTATCATCATTGAAGACTTGCCAATGATTTGCATTGTCTGGTACACTAGGCTGGAATATACCATTTCAATGGTCACTTTGTCTTTACCAAAAGAAGGATGAGGTGTCACTAGGGAAGCTGACACTGCAAGAGAATCAACCTTTTCATTATGTTCCCTTGGAATAGCTTCAATGGAAAATGCATCAAAAGATTCAATGCAATCCCACACTCTGTTTCTGTAATGCCTGAGCCTTGGATTTTTCACCTGATATTGTTGGTGGACCTACTTTACCACAATCTCTACATCACCTTTGCATCTCAGCTTCTTGATTCCCATGTCCTCTGCTGCATTCATGCCTAAGAGAAATGCTTCATACTTTGCAGTGTTGTTTGTATTATCAAATTGCAGCTTGTAGGAAAAAGGGTACACCTCATTGGAAGGAGAGTACAATACTACACCAGCTCCTGAACCTGCTCTGGAATGACTACCATCAAATTCCATTGTCCAAATTTGATCTTCCTCTTCCTCCATGAGAAGTGGCAAGTTCTCCTCTTTTTCTGATGTGAGGAAGTAGTTTCCTAGCCCACAATCTTGAAAGAGAATGTTTGCTTTCGGATCATCAGACTTTCATACTGTGAACTTCATCTTTCTTACTGGTAGCAACTTCTTCATCTCACCTTTTACTGGGATAGTTGCAGATGACCAATCCATTTTTATTTCTCCACCTAGGTCTCTGCAAAAACTTCTGCTCAAAAGCATACCAAAAGATGTTGGGATGTCTGCTACCAGTATGGTCAAGAGCACCTTCTTGTCTGGAAAATCAGCTAGTGCCACCTGTGCATCCTTGATTCTTCCTACCAATGGAACTTGTTTGGATTCCATTGAGTAGCATGTGCCATTTACCTAGGTCAAAGTGAGGCCTAGAGAATTTACAACTTTGGCTGGCATCACATTGTCTGAGGCTCCAGAATCTATGATGCAATTATTCAGCTGGAAGCCTTTGATGAGGAGTGATAGGTAGAAAGGTTCAACTCTGTTGGTGTTGGAGGCACTGAGGGCTAGCATGTTTTGGGAAGGTGGTGTGGATGGTGTGGGGAGTAAGCCTTTAGAATTTGGACTTAGAGAGATAGGGTTACCACCACAAACTATATTGATGAATCTGTCAAATTGGCAGGATGTGTTTGTAGGTATTCTATTTCAGAGAGCTGGACTTTGGTTTTTCTTGCATGTTCTACAAAGTCAAATGGGGAAATGGTGGGTGAGGAAGAGGCTCCTGAAATGGAGGAAGATCTACATGGTAGAGACTTTGCTACTTTTGGTGTTGGGTTCTCCTTTTCAGATGTAACAATTGGCTTGGAAGGGGGTGAGGGTGTAGCCTTTGACTGAACTTTAGATGTTTTTGCAGGACCAACATTTAGAAGAGAATTATTCTTAGCAACTTTTGAGCTGGAAGAAGAATCAAATGACTTACTTGGTATAGTAGCATGCTCTTTGGCAACCAGTGAGTCTAGTTTTTCTTTGGCTGATTCCATGGAAGGTGGTAATGGTGATCCTCTATTGATGATTTTATTCTGTGTAACCTCTGGAGGACAATCTTCTTTATTCTTCTTCTTATCCTTTGCTGCAACTGTTGGGGCTGAAATCCCTTTCTTAGATTGAGCACGAGTGAAAACAACACATGAGAAACTTGGAACTTCTTCATCACCTTCATCTTCATCATCAACATACTCAATCAGGCCATTGTGCATATCAACTTCCTCAATCTCAAGATAGTTTTCATAATCTTCCATGTTTTCTTCTTCAGTTTCATCAATTTTGCTTCCTCCTCTGGCTCTTTGGTGTCACAGATGGCATTGACTGGTGGTGCTTCAAGAGCAAGCTGATGAGGAGGTGGAGCAATCCTTGGCCTATCTGGAGGGTTTGGTCTCCTTGAAGCATTCTGCATTGTGATCTGAGATAGCTGCTTCTTCAAGGCAACCAAGTCATTTTCCATTTTTTGGAACATCGGATCTGTGGTGACAGAGTTTGAATTCTGACCCTTTTGTTTCCCATTGGGGCCTTTCACCTTTCTAGAAAGGATTAGATCATCATCAGTTTCTATTGCAAAGTCCTGGGCTTGCCTCAATGTTCTTGGTTGGGCTCTTCTGAGGAAGAAACCTACTTCTGATGGCAGAGCACTGATGAAAAACCTCTTCAAATTATTTTTGGGAGGCACCACATCTTCAGGGATCCTTCTTATCACTCTATCATATCTTGCTACAAAGTCCCTCATTGACTCAGAGGTTTCTTTCTTCATTTGTACCAATTGGACCAAAAGATCCTGACAATCTTCTGTGGTCTTGAACCTGTGTTGAATGCACTTCTTATATCTTCCCAACAGGTGACAGACCTCGGGGGTAGCATGTAGAACCATTCGGCAGCCTTTTCTTGAAGTGACTCCACAAAGAGTCAGACTGACACATCTTCATCCTCAACACCCAACACACCGCAAGCAGTGATAAATGCTGCTACATGCTCTTCAGGGAGTTGAGAACCATCCCCTCTGAATTTTGGGAAGTTTTTTCTCGAGCCTCTCGGTAGCTCATGGAGTGGTTGAGCAAGAGCCAGTGGACCGGTGTTTCCTCCCCATGGTACATTAGGCCTATGGGCTTCATGATCCCATTCATGCTCATGATCCTGATCCCCCATTCTATGTCTATTTCTATCTTCCAGCCTTGCTAAGGTTGTGGCTTCTACTGCTGCTCTTTCATCTGCCTCGGCTTGAAGTCTCTCGATTTCTTTGAGTTGAGCTCTTATTTCTTCATTGGTTCTTGCTTCTCTTTCTCTAGCTTCTTCTTTGGTCTCTACGTCAGTGAAATCTTCAAGGTTCTCATTGATGTATGGAAATTCACCATCCAAAGGATTGGCAACACTCAGGTTCCCAACATGACCGGTTGCTTGAAAAGGAGGCCTCTGGATTCTGAGTAGCTCTTGTCTCCTTTGAAGTTCCTCAAAAATGGGATCAGTTTGTCCTCCTTGTCTCTATTTCAGGTGTATCTTCTATCCACCAGCTTGAAAATCTATGCTCTTCTTTGTGGTGCTGGAATTTGTCTTTGCCTCTCCAATTCAGCAGTGTGTTCTTCTTCAAGGTCCAGAATTCTCGTGGCAATGAAGTAGTGATTGGCACTTTGTCTATTATGCCAGATAGCTTCCCTCAAATATGAAGCAACGTCTTCTTGGATGTGGAAGAGAAATTCAGGTCTTTCAACAGGAGGATTTCCCAAAATAGCCATGATTTGAATCCATGTGGCTCATATAGCCATTCAAATTCCAGAAATTTTTCTCTTTTTTGAATTTTGAATTTTTTGACCTTGCGGTCGCATTCAGGTGCAGATGCTGCTAAATCTACCCCATGGTGGGTGCCAAAAACTGTTGGTGAGGAAATTTTTCAGGTGGAAAAACTTGTGGATTCCTTGCCAATGCTCTAGGAATCTAAGTCCCTCTACTTAACCGGTGCAGCTACCGTATATGCATGCATGAGAAAATGTGGATTTCTGTGGTGGCCTTTCGGCCGGGGATCCAACAGGGGCACTCCACTGACCCTACGGAAAAGCTTGCAGATACTTGCAAGAGAGAACTTTGTCTGAAAGTGGGAAAGGGAGTGAGAAAAGAGGTAGGAGAACTAATGTTGCAGGTAGGAAATCAGATTCCTGCACACACTAGTTAGAAAATTCGTCACATGCATTCATGAGAAGAAACAACCCTGCAAATGGCAACAAGACGAGATAAGATTGTGAACTCAAAGTTTCTAAAATCTCCTCATCAAAGAGGCTACAAAATCCTTCTTCTTGTATTGTTTCTTAAACAAGAAATTGTACATAGTGGAGAAATGGAGGAATTTGAGAAGAAGGGGGGGGGGAAATGGAAGAAAAATGGCTATCTCCTTTGTTCTCTCAAAGTACAATATACTCTTGAGTTTACAAGATCAATTACCAACCCCCTACAATGGCGTGAAGAATCCATTAAATCTCCTCCAAGAAATGGTTACAACTTCTTCTTTGTTAGCAAGAAATGGTTTACAATTTCTTTTCAATCATTCGCGTCCATTTGGATTCTTGATTCGTGAAGAAACACCAATGGCAGAAAAACCAGACTTTTCATAATGCAGCCGTTACACTTGTTTTGTAACTTTGAATTTGAACCATTCATCTTGCCTTTGAAACCTTAAATCAGAGTTGTACATGTGGGAGAAATTTACTGGAATGGGTGCAGAGGATGCCTTTTGCATTTTGTGCCTTTTGGAGAAATGGCATTTTGGAACATTTTGGCCCACTCACCCACTTTTGATATGGTCATGACACGTGGCTTCACTTGATTAGCGAAGGAGGTCACGGGTCACTTTTTATAATTTTACCTTTTTTTTAATGTGGGCTTAAAAACACAAATTGCTCCATCGGCCCACCTCCCTGCTTTGACCTTCGATGTGGGCTTAATATTTGATTTTCTCCCTTATAGCATGATCGGGGCTGTGGGTCACTTTTTAACTTTTCACCTTTTTTACAAAGAGGCTCAAAATCTCAAATCTCCCTGATGGTCTGCCTCCCTTCTTTGACTTTCCAACGGCGGGCTCAAGATTTGACTTTTTCCTTTAAGCCTGATCGGGGCTGCGGGTCACTTTTTAAATTTTCACCTTTTTTACAAAGAGGCTCAAAATCTCAAATCCCCTGATGGTCCACCTCCCTGCTTTGACTTTCCAATGTGGGCTCAAGATTTGACTTTTTCCTTTAAGCCTGATCGGGGCTGCGGGTCACTTTTTAACTTTTCACCTTTTTACAAAGAGGCTCAAAAACACAAATTTCTCCACCGACCCACTTCCAATTAGGTATGTCCATGTACCCATGGATGATGGGGCCAAAATTTGATGGGGAAGAAAATGCCCATCATTCCCGACTGTAAAAAAAATGCAGAGAAGAAGAAAACTCCACCATTTTGCGCCTGATTTTCAAATTTCTTTCGTGAGCCAAGGAATTGAAAACAATACAAGGTTCGATGATCTAGGGGCATAGAAAGATTGAAAATTTCATTCAAATGAGGACAACAATAAAATTTTCATGCGTCCAGACAGGAAAATGGAAAATTTATCAAAACAAGCAGACTGGGGATTTGAAACAACTCTAGGGCATGGATTTCTCTATCTCTTCGAACTTTCAACTTGGCTTAAATACTTTAGGAGGGCGAGAGCTTGAAATTTTGAATTTAACTTGGAAAGAGCATGATGGGTGACCAAAGTCATGGAATATGATGTGACTATTAAGGCCACATAGCTGGTAAGAGGTAACACACTTTGTAATCAAATTGATGAGGATGTGTGGACTGAACCTGAAGCTTCATTATTTTTGGATGAAAACCTTCCGCATGTAAAAGTTGAAAAGAATTCAGACCCTAGTGTGTGTGGACTGGATGAACAAAATGATCACATTCCTTTTCAAAGGAGCTTTCCCTCCTAGTTTAAACAAAGCAAAGAGAAGACATCTGAGGTTATAATCTGTCCATTATGTGTTGATTGATGGACTTGTATTCAAAATAAATCTTGATGGCATGTTGTTAAGATGTATTAACGACGCACAGACTAATAAAGTGTTAACATAATTTCATGATGGATTCTCTAGTGGACATAGGTTTTGGATTCTCTTCCAAAACCACAGCAATTGATATCATAATGTTAGGTATCACTTCTAGCCTACTCTATTTGTAGATGCACATAGGTGGGTCACAATATGCAAGGAATGTACTTTCTTTATAGGAAAGAAAATATTTGCAGTGCTTCCTCTCCAACCAATCCAAGCAGATCAGACTTTTGTAGCAATGGGGGATTGACTTCATAGGCATGATCAATCTGCCTTCAAGCACTAGACATGAAGTGGGTATTTGACAGCTACATAATACTTTACACATACGAAAATCAAGTTTTTCAAAACTATGAGGAATCAACCGAGGTACGTTCATAACTAAGAATTTCTACATAAAGGTATGCAAGATAGTGATAAGGTTTGTACATTCCTTACAACCATTATCTCTGATAGATGCAAAAATACCTTCAACTTGGTACTAAAATCACTGACTTGGGCTCTACAGTCATGAGTGGGTTTACATGAAGACTTATTCACAACTGATTTGACCCTCAGGGAACATCATTTCTGACTCTAATGCAACAAACAAGAACATTTGGGATCAGAATCATGACAGCGCACAATAAACATGGAGCCAAATTTCTTGTCCTTTTTCCTTTTGACTTCATATTTTTTGAAAAAAGTCTCACGTGCGCTCTGGGAAGATGGAATCACAGTCAAAAAGGATCTTAGGAACTTTATCCTTACAGATTTATTTTCAATTTAGTTCAGATGCTAAGAAGTTAAGGCCTTATTTTGACACTAGAGCTGAATTCATTTGTCTAGTTTTGCCCAACAGCTGAAATTTGAAAGCATAGACCAAAGATAAATCAATTATGGTAGAGCTCAGTTAATCTTGAAGACACATTCATGGATACCTCCTACCATGATTAAGCTAGAACAACATAAGCTAAGCAACAAAGAAATGGTTTGACCATGTAAAGGCTAGGCCTCAAGATTTCAAATTTGGGCAGTACTTGGTCTCTAGTTTTGAGGAATTTGTTGATAGAGCTAAACTAGGGTATCAGTGCTTAAAGTTTGATGCACTTTAGATGGTTGTGAATTCATGAAGACATCATATATTCTCAAATAATTCTTATACAATGCTTGGTTGAGTTATACTCATACCTTGATGGAGGCGCACTGCAAATCCTTGTTTAAATGAAATCTATCTTGGGATAACACGAGTCCATTAACTTTTGGAGCAAACCATGATGTCTGTATATTTCAGACCCAGTTTCAATTCCTCCAAGTGCACTGCACGCACATAGTTTACCTTTGTACATACTTCTTTCTTCTCACGTGCTTATTGTGCACACTCTTACACATTCCTTCCAAAATGTAGATCTTCTGGAATTAGTCCATTTGCTAGGATTCATTGAATAGAGTGCAAGAACATGGTCTTCAAGTGACTACGAGGGAAGTTATCATAATTGTATAAGTAGACTCCATGCCCAATGGATTCTTCAGGACTACTGATCTTCTTCATCTAGCAAGAATGATGGCCCCAACATTTTAGGCTACACGCAAAACTATGGTAGCTCTCAAATATGGCATCCTTGAAAAATTTGATGTAACTCACATGTACACATTCTGCGCACTCTAAGTCCTATTTATTGGAGTGTTGTGTGCGCTAAAGATAACTTGGCACGTTCCCTCTGGTCGATAGCTTTCCTACATTTCCCCTTCCCTCTGTATTCTACTATCTCCTTCCATTTCTCCTTTGTGACCTCCTTCATTGCACTTAATTTCACTCCCAGTATAATGTGTACCTTTTGTCTCTTCCCTTCCTAAATTGCACCCTGTCACTTTGCTTGCCTATCACACTTAAATCCCTGGCTCTTCTTCCTTTCATGCACCACACTCGTATTCCCTTTTGTAATAGTTACACCTTGACCTTATATGTTATCATGCTTGACACCTTTAAGTTTTCTTCCATTACTTCCCTTTATGTGCCAGCTCTTATACACCTTCCTTTTTACCTTCATGTGCCCACACCTCATGTAGTCTTCCATGCGAATCCTTTTGCACCTTACACATTATTCCATGCCCTTCTATGTCATGTCATCATCTATTAGACATTGAGTGTGTTATAGATAACTAATCAAAGCACTCCAATAGGGTGCCAAATCCTTACAACAAACCATTAGGTGATACATGGAAGAAATGAAAAATATAATAAAAAATTAGCCATTTCTTCAACCAATCCATGCGTGTCATGTGTCTTACATGTCATAGTGACCTGTAGACTTCCAACAACCATAACTTATAATGTAGTGGTTAGATTCCCACGTGCCTAGCCTTGTTAGAAAGATGTTGACGTGTGCTACACATTGGAATTTTCAAAATCATATTCTAGTAGGATTTGGTTGGCAATAAATAGGGAAACATATCTCAGATCATCAACACACACATATAATCGATCCAACCACCCAGATTACTGTAGATTTGATCTCCTTCCTTCTTCTACACGTAAAACAGAAATGGGGAGACACATCTAACAATCTTATAAGTGGATTTTTTAGGCATTTAATACTTGCTATTGGTGGTTATGATTTTGAATCTGATTTTTCCTCCTCTTCTCTCCTTCATTCTTCTATAAATTGTAGAGCTCTTCTTATTAAAATGACCCCTCTTTGTTGTAACAACACCATGCCAAAATGGTGGTTGGCTTCCCATGGGTTTTAAACCTTTGAATTGGTCTCTACAATGTATTCTTACCTTCTACCATGAATGCAAATGACTGCATGTCCCTTAAGCAATAAAATCAGGTTTTTTGGTAATTTTGTCTGCCCTTGTCTCATTTTCTTGCATCTCACCTCTCTATTTCCATTTTCTGGTATGATTTGTGTATTTCCCACTTATAGTCCCCATTTTCATGTGTTGCCACATGCTACAGAGATGAGTCTGTATTATGATATGTTACACACCCATCCGCCCTCTTCTATGCATTTTCTCCCTTTCCTTCACCATCGTGGAGAAATATCAACCCCTTACTTCTAGCACTATCACCTTCCCTTAGCATAGGATTTCCTTTTCTGCATATCCTTCTATCCCTAGTCCCTTGGCATTGTTTAGTTTAGGATTTAATTTTTGTATTAGGAGTAGCATTACCGTTAGAAGTAGGTAGAGGAACCAACATTATTTGGAGATCTGTCTTAAGTGTGTAAGGTCCCATAACTTGGAGATGGTTCCATTGTTGTCTCAAACAACTTAGTTCTATCAGATCCAAGACACAAGTGCACGTTTGAACAAAAAAATTTTTTTGGTACGCCTGATGGGACCAGTTTGAAGAGTTATACATCTTCATCTCAATGAGTTCGATATGTTATCATCGAGATCCAACCTTTAGAGGCATATTTCAATGCATCTGGTGACTCCACTGATTCAAATGCACCTATTATCTCATTCAAAAACTAGTCTTCCCTCCTTTCATTCATTTCTCCTTTCTCATCATTCCACCTTCCTCTTTTAAAGTTGTGTAATCATGACTTATTTTCCTTCTTGGAATTCCCATTTACAGAAGAAGAACTATTTCCCTCCATCTCCGCAGTTTCAAAATCCTCCTTCAACTTAGTAGTTTGAGCCCCATTAGAAATATACATATAAATTGACCTCTACTGACCCATATGGTTATTTTTTTGACCAAAATGTTTATGAATAATTGGTTTATGTAGATGATATTGGAAAATCCATGGCTGAAGCTTATTTTGAGATGTAGGTGATAGTGCAGAATCATAGCACCCTTGAATGGCCCGAGTGTGAAGTGGGTCATTTAGGGTGATTGCACAACATGGGACCATCTCTCAAGTTGTGGGACTTGAAAAAATTGAGATGGACCTCCAGAGAAAGCCAGTTCTTACTTCCTAATCTACCTACCACAAGCTACTCCAGTGCAGGAAGAACCTATTCTATCCTAATCTAACCATTCCAAGGGGATAGGGAGAGAGAGAGAGAGAGGGTGAAAGAGCCTACACTAATAAGTGATACACCAGAAAAGGAAGTGGTTGAATCATAGATCTGACTTCCTGAAGTGGAGAGAGGTGAGCAGAGGAGAGGGTGGAAAGAATGCACCACGGACCAGAGATAGATTTCACATAGAACACCACTTCAAAACCCATTAACACATAGCTCCCAAAACTTGTAAAAAACATTAGATTATGCACAGTATACCCTACAATGATGAGAGGTAAGAAGAGACACAACTTAAGCCAAGGATGGATAGATGCATCACAAAACAATTTTTATTGCTCCAAAATGTTACACAGTACATCATCAGTGGGAAAGAGGCAAGAAAATTCCATTACAGAGCCATGGGAGGAGGCTTAGACTCTGCATTCTACCCTAAGGAAGAAAGAGAGAGGGGGGCAGAGGAGAAACAATGACCAACCCTTTGAATATTCCCCCTTCATTACAATATATAGGAAGAATGAGAGAGAGGAGGGAAGAATTCAAATCCTACTTCAACCACCTTGAGATATGCATTGAATCTTGCTTTGAAATCTCAACCACTATCAATCAATCCCCTCTCAAATCTACCCTACAATATGTCAATTCTGGTTCCCTATGTCTACTTGGCATGCTAAGGAAGAAGAACGATGGATCAAATCAAATCCAATCTGGTAGTTGAAGAAATCAGATTCTATATTAATGGTCTGGAATATGTTTTCCCATTTTTCACCCACTAAATCTTGTTAAGAATGATATTTTATGTTTCCATGGCATAGAGGGTGTTGAGACATTTCCAAAAAGTCTTCTCCCACCCAAATCTGAGTTTCCAGTCAAAAGATATGGCCATTTGAATATTTAGGGTCATGGGCGCGCAATATTTAAAGAGTCTGTTTATACAGGGTCCATGTGGCAGCCTCACGCACCTTGGAGATTTACCCCCTACCTTTAACTCTTGAAATCATGTCAGAATTGACACGTGGTGGCTTCATAGGATCCTTGTGTTCCTTTGTATTTTACCTAAGTGTCTTTGCTTGGTGGGGCCAAAAGTCTGACCCTGGACACATGGAGGCTTGGCTTGTTTGGAAACCCACCCCAAATTTTACTCTTGAAATAGCATCATTATGACACTTGGCTGCCTTCCACGGCCTACCTCTACTTTGACTATTCAATTGCTGACTATGTCCCTATTTTGGACCTGGGACACGTGGAAGGCCCGCGCTCATTTGAAAACCCACTCAGGATTTTACCTTTGAAGGAGCATCATTAAGACACATAGTGCCTTTTGCCTGCACTCTTATACTTAGTTGTTTTGGGCCCACTCTCACTTTGTCACACATTTTAATTTGGACTACCATGGTGAGACATACACTCATTTGGGTCTCCGCTTTTGTCTCCCATCTTGAAATTGTGCCGAGTCGACACTTGGCACCTTCTACTGAGTCGAAGACTTTTCAATGGCCGGTGCAACTTTTGGGGTTCTGGACACGTGGAGGCTTGGTGCTTTTTTGGATCTCCTTTTGAGATTTAACCTTTGGAGATGTGCGCCGTTGAGACACTTGGCAGCTTCCACTATCTCCTCCATACTTAGCCAATTTTGGGGCTCGTTCTAAATCATTTGCAGAGCCCAAAGACTTTGAGCGTTCGCCGTTTCTTTTCCTTTGCACCTCTGGTTCTTTAACATTTTTACTTCCTTCCTTAACCTTGCTACTCTATTATGAAGCATGCTTGTAACTTGTTTGTTATATTTGAAGCATGGGCTCATTTGATGGAACCATCCCTTGAATTTCTTTCTACATGGGGTCGTGGGTGATCCAATTTTTCCGGGGGGAAAAATTGAGATAAAAATTGGTGACTCACAGGGGCATCTACCTGCTAGATGAAGGGACCAGTGGCCTTGAAGCATCCATTGGGCATGGATTCAAGAATGATAGCCTGATATGATCCTTTTATCTTTAATCCACGATCCCTGACCATCGTTTGCACTTAGTGACCCTGAACATGCCTTGGAAATGGATTGCCTCGAAACCCATTTTTAGTTTCTCTATATTTGTTTCATTTTGGAACTATAAAGTGTTACAAATAGCTATGGGTCTTTCTACCATGAATACTGAAGGACCTGGCCTCATGCACCTCCGGAGCAATGTGAACAAAACTTATGTACAAAGAGAAAAAATCATACATGCCTCAAATGAGACATGCAGAGTGTGCACAAACACTTCTTCTACTGAAAGAAAACCTACTCCTACTCCTACACTAACCAGAGAGAAAGAAAAGCTTAAACAAATCCTACCACAGGAAGGGAGAAATAACTTCCTTTTCTCAAAAGGGGCAGCCATGCAAATGATTTGACACTGAATATGGCTGCATGTATGAGTGAAAAACTAACAATAAGCCGGTCCTCCACCCAAATCATCAAGGTATCAACATAAACCGAAAATACTCCTTAAGCTGATTTGCATTGGACTCCTGGAGGTGTTGATGATGACCCTTGGTGCTTTGATACTCATCCTCATGCCCTGAAGTGGGCATGACTGGTTTTGGCTTCTCCCTTGGCTCTAATGAAGCCAAGTACCTGATTGGGCAAGGTCTGATCCTTTGGATGTGCCCCTTTGCTCTGAATTTCAACTCCAAGAATGGAGTCTTCTTGTAGACCTTCCTGGATGGATGGTGTGAGAGGGATGATGACATCCTCTTTCCTTTTCCCTTCCTTCTCTTGTGAAGAACATAGAAGACACATATCTTCCAACCTTAGTTCCAGTGGGCTGTTATGAAGTGTAGAAAGTGTTCCTTGAATGTCCTCCTTCATGGAAGCAAGCTCATATGCTTGCAAGGTGGGTGATAGAAGAGTAAATGATGTGATCTCCATGGCTCCTCTTTATCAAAGTAATCCTCCAAGTCAGATAGATAATTTATCTCCTTGTTGTCCTGTTGCATGTGCTTACCTCCTCCATCGTGTCCTCCTGATCTGCAACTTGCTCACCATGGTTTCCTTCATCCTCAAACATGAAGTTTGAAATCTCAAACTCTTCTTCAACATCAAAGCTTGAAGGGGATGAAGTGGGAGGAAGAACTAAAGGTTCTTCTGTGGCCTGCTCCACACTTGGGGCCTCTGAAACTGTATGGTCCTCCTCCATCATGGGTTCATCAATCAAATCAGGCCCTTGAAATGAAAGCAAAAAATATTCAATGATGCTTTCTTCATTGAGTGGCTTCAACTCTGATTTGATCTCTCCCAACTGCTCCTCTTCAATGGGACTTAGAGCTGATTGTTCCTCCTCCTTAACTGGTTGTGCAGCTTGGATCAGATTAGCATCCTCTTCAGACAAAGTGCCATCATGGACACTACATTTAGAGTAACTAGACTTGCTGATCTTCTTTATTCTTGTTCTTGTTCTTCTTTTGCTACAAACTCAGCCTCGACCATCACTAGATCTTCAACTCTGACCTCCTCTATTGGCTTAACAAACAAGGGGATTTTTGTAAACTCAAATTTGGCAACCAAAATCTTCAATTTTTTTTGTCATTTCATCTCTGTTGGGCTCCCCTTCTTGTTGTTCTCCTTGACTGGATTCTTGAGTCTCTTCCCAACATGGACTTGGGAAAGCAAGAGGAGTGGCAGGTTGGGGTTCAACCAGTTTTGTTATTGTTTGTGGTGGGGAGGGAGGTGGAACTTCTTGTTTATTTGGAGGGAATGAATGCTTGGAAGGGAAAAGGGTAGAAGAAATGAGATGGGGTGGAAGATCAAGAGATGGAGAATAGAAATCAACACTTGGGGCAGCAACTGAGGGGCTTGACTCTTGACACTGCTAAAATGATAAAGATTGAGAAAGAGAAAATGAAGGACAAGGAGCTAGTGATTGACTTACCCATTGACAAGGTTGTCTCGCACTTTGCTCATAAGCCTCAATGTCCTCAATCCACTGTGTAAGTTGAGGCAACACTTCAACCATGAAGTCAAGCTTCTCTTGAGGGCTGTAATGTCTTGGAAAAGGGCCTTCCCATGGACAAGGTGTCCTGCAACCAATCTTGAATGCCTTCATTTGTGTTATGGCCCTTGATTGAACCATGCCAGCCTCCATTTTTTGAATCTTCTCTAGCAAACCAACATTCTCCACATAGTTGTCACCATTGTATGCATCCCCTTGTTCTTGATAAGCTCCATGGCCAAACTGACTTTGACCTTGCTCATATGGGTAAGCATAATGGTCTTGGATCTGATTATAATGCTGATCTGGAGGAGTTGGGAAATGCATTGGAGGTGAACTACATTGTTGCTGTAAGTGTGAGTTCCATGAAGGGAATGAATTCATGATTGCACAACTTCATGGAATGGGAGAAAATGACAAGATATGGAAGAATAAAATGGATGAAAATGAGTGGAAATGGATGGAAAAGGTCTACAACTTAGAGATGGGTTATTGACTAGATGGAGTCACCAGATGTGCTTCCATGTGCCTCAAAAGGCTGAAACCTTAACAGGAACACACTAACCAGGCTAAGATGAAGTGGTCACAGGTGCTTGAGACACCTTAGAAAGATGAGAAAAATCCCACTGTCCCACCTGGGCATGCCAAAACTGTTAGTGTAGAACCAAAGCACCCTCGAATGGCCTAGTTGTGAAGTGGGGCATTCGGTGTGATTGCACAACATGGGACCATCTCTCAAGCTGTGGGACTTGTAAAACTTGAGATGGACCTCCAGAGAAATCTAATTCTTACTTCCTAATCTACCTGCCACAAGCTACTCTAGTGCAGGAAGAACCTATTCTATCCTAATCTAACCATTCCAAGGGGACAGAGAGAGAGAGAGAGAGAGAGAGAGAGTGAAAGATCCTACAATAAGTGGTGATACACCAGAAAAGGAAGTGGTTGAATCACAGATTTGACTGCCTGAAGTGGAGAGAGGTGAGTAGAGGAGAGGGTGGACAAAATGGACCACAGACCAGAGATAGATTTCACATGGAACACCACTTCAAAACCCATTAAGCACAGCTCCCAGAACCTACAACAAACATCATAGATTATGCACAATATACCCTACAATGATGAGAGGTAAGAAGAGACAATAAAATAAGCCAAGGATGGATATATGCATCATGAAACATATTTTATTGCTCCAAAATGTTACACAGTACATCATCAGTGGGAAAGAGGCAAGAAAATTCCATTACAAAGCCATGGGAGGAGGCTTAGACTCTGCATTCTACCCTAAGGAAGAAAGAGAGAGGGGGCAGAGGAGAAACAATGAACCAACCACTTTGAATATGCCCCTTCATTACAATATATAGGAAGAATGAGAGAGAGGAGGGAAGAATACGAATCCTGCTTCAACCACCTTGAGATATGCATTGAATCCTACTTTGAAAGCTCAACCACTATCAATCAATGCCCCTCTCAAATCCACCTACAATTTGTCAATTCTAGTTCCCTATGTTTGCTTGGCATGCTAAGGAAGAAGAACGGTAGATCAAATTAAATCTAATCTAGTAGTTGAAGAAATCAGATTATGTATTAATGGTTTGGAAGACATTTTCCCATTTTTCACCCACTAAAGCCTATTAAGAATGATATTTTATGTTTCCATGGCATAGAGGGTGTCGAGATTTTTCCAAAAAGTCTTCTCCCACCCAAATCTGAGTTTCCAGTCAAAAGATATGGCCATCTGAAGATTAGGGTCGCGGGTGCACAATATTTAAAGAGTCTGTCCATACCGGGTCCACGTGGCAGCCTCGTGCTTCTTGGAGATTCAGCCCCTACCTTTTTCTTTCTTGAAATCACATGCCATACTGACACGTGGTGGCTTCCATGGGCTCCACAATGTGCCTTTGTATTTTTCCTAAGTCTCTTTGCTTGGTGGGGCCAAAAGTCTTACCATGGACACGTGGAGGCTTGACACTTGTTTGGAAACCCACCCCAAATTTTACTCTTGAAATAACATCGTTGACACTTGGTGCCTTCCACTAGCCTACCTCTACTTTGACTATTCAACCCCCAACTTTGTCCCTTTTTTTATACCTGGGACACGTGGAAGGCCTGCGCTCATTTAAAAACCCGCTCAAGATTTTACCTTTGAAGGAACATAGTTAAGATACATGGTGCCTTCCACCTGCACTCTTATACTTAGTCATTTTGGGCCCGCTCTCACTCCCACTTTTTGACCTTTGTTGACCTACATATGGGAGACTAGCGCAATTTTGAGTCTCCCACTTTGGTCTCCCATTTGAATTGTGTCAAGCCGACACTTGGCACCTTCTGCTGAGTCGAAGAATTTTCAATGGATAGTGCAAATTTTTGGGCTTTGGACATGTGGAGGCTTGGCGCTTGTTTGAGTCTCCACTTTTAGATTTAACCTTAGAGGTATGCCGTTGAGATATTTGGCAGCTTCCTCTATCTCCTCCATACTTAGCCAATTTTGGGATCATTCTGAATCATTTGCAAGAGCTCGAAGACTTTGAACCTTCTGTCATTTCTTTTCCTTTGAGCCTCTGGTTTCTTTGACACTATTTACTTCCTTCCCTGACCCTACTACTCCATTGTAGAGCCTACCTATAAATTATTTATTGGATTTGAAGCATGGGCTCATTCAACAGAACCATCCCTTGAATTTCTTTCTACACAGGGTCATGGGTGATCAAATTTTGTAGTTTATTGATGAGATGTTGCCTCAAGCTACATAATGGGTTGGGTAAATGAAGGCTTAGAAATATAGTGAAAACCAACCCTGCCAATGGGGCAAATCTGCACTACCATCTTACATCCCTCCCACTCCTCTATGCTTACCTACATCATCTCTTCTTGATGTCCATGTTCCTAGATTTCTGTGTGCTGCCCTTATTGAGAATTCCCTTCCTCCATCCTTTCACCTTTACTTCTATTGCATCGCTCCTTTCATGTGCACCTCTATTCCTTTTGCTTGTGTCCTAACTCTCTCTATGTGCACACCCTCCATTCATTCCATTCCCACCCTTCCACATTAATCAGAGTCCCCTTTGCCTAACTATGTAAAAAATGAACAACCCCTTACCTACGCACAATCCCCAACTAATGTCATCATGTTAGAAAACTGTAGAATAATTTAAGAATGGTGTGAATTTGATTGGGATGATGAGATCATAAGGGTTATTTTTTCTGAAGAAATTTAGTTAGTTCCAAATGACACAATTTTTAGGAGAACGAGTTTCTTATAGATGCAGAACCTCATGTGATCCACCCTACAAGTAATCACCTTCAGGAGGTCTGTCTCCAAGATAATCCCATCTTTGGGATTAAAATTCAAAGTAATTGGAAAAACATAAGAATCAAACCATGCCCAATAAGATATCTGTCAATTCTAGAGCCAAAGAAAAAGTTTCCACCGGTTGTGATCACTTAAGAGCATGAGATGAAGCCTCAGTGTGCCAAAGGTTAGTAGTAACACCTCCCAAATGTAGAGCAACTAAAGGAGGTGTTGATTTTTTTTGTTAATACTTTGAGGATGAGAGTGAAAGACCATATGTAAGTAGGTTTTTCACTCTTGTCACTGACCATGTTCAACACCAAATAAGTTTCATGGTCATAATTTTTGAGGAAAGGTAGCTACTTATCCTTGCATGTTGTAGGTTTTACTTAAGCAAACTCTGCCTCTAGTTAGTGTAGCTTAGTTTAGGTTTTCTTTTAGTAAAACAAGTGCTCGTGCAAACTCTGCATGTTTTTCTTAGAACATGTATGATTTTCAGCTTTTGTACATAGTTTTGTTTTTGTTTCGCCATGCTTCTTCTAGCACCTTTTACCTCTTGTTACACATTATGCCCACTTATGTGCTTAGGGATGACAATTCAATTTTAAGAAAGAGGTAGTTCCAGTGCACTTTTTCCACTCTCACAAATTCAAATAATAAGATCTTCACATGAGAGTATTAGTAGTTTAGTTATGAGTTTAGATAGTTTTGTAAGTAACTTCAATGATGTTAGTCAAGTTACAGATCAGATCTTCAAGTTTAGCACAAAAATCCATGCCCAATGAATGCTTCTAAGGCTACTTGTCTCTTCATCTAGTAGGAAGATGGACCCCTAAAGTTTCCAAAATGTTATCCCAAATAACTCCCCAAGTTATTTAGACAACTTATATTTTATTCTAACTCTGATGTTCCAACATTTCAGGGTGCATGCACTTTGGTAGTTCTCTTGGCACCTTGGCACAATTTATGTTCTCCTGTGCACCCTTATTACTTCTCTGTTTGCATCCCATTTCTTTTTATTTCTCTCGTGACTTATTTGTGTATTTCCCCTTCCCTATGTATTCTTCTATCTCCTTCTATTTTCCCTTTACACCCTCTTTTTGCACATTTACTTTCAATCCCATTCTTCCACGCACATCCTAACTTGACCTTCAAATTGGCTAAGTCCTTTGCATTCCTTCATGCTTGTGTGCATTGCTCTTCTTCCTTTCCTATTTCACCTTGCATACCCTTTCCTCACTTCCACATATTTCCTTATAAATGATTGCGCCCCACTCACATACTTGAATCCTTTAAGTATGATTCCATTTCTTCCATGTGAGCCACCACGCGGGCCTTCCTTCTACCTTCATGTGCCTTCCCTCTTTAGTATTGCACCTCTTCCTTTCATTCCTTGTGCCTTATTTTGTGCCCTTCTATGCCACATCATCATCTATCACACATTAAGTGTGCTACACACAACCAGTCAAATTGCACCTACAGGGTGCCAAATCCTTACAACAAACCAATAGGTGACATGTGGCATACATGATAAAGCTAATCAATAGTTGGCCATTTCTTCAGACAATATGTGTGTGCCACATGTCTTTCTTGTTAGAACAACCTGTAGAATTCTGAAAACCATAACTTTTTCTAGAGTGCTTAGATTCTTGTGCACCTAGCCTTATTGGAAAGATGTTGATGTGTGCTACGCGTTGGAATTTTCAAAATCAAAATTTGGCCAGATTTGGTAGGTAGAAAATAGGTAAACGTATCTCAGATCATTAATGCACACATCTAATCAATTCAACCACTGAGATTCCTATAGATTTGATCTCCTTCTAAATGCCAAAAAGACATGGGGAGGTGTATCTAACAGTATTGTAGGTGGATTTACAGGCATTTAATGCTTGCTATTGCTACTTGTGATTTTGAATCTGAGTTTACCTCCTCTTTCATCTCCTCTTATCTCCTTCATTCTTCTATAGATTTTAGATCTCTGATAATTAAAATGATCCCTCTTTGTTGTAACGACACCATGACAAAATTATGGCCAATTTCCCATAGGTTTCAAACCTTTGAATTGGTCTCTACAATGTATTATCACCTCATACTATGAATGTAAATGAATTCATGTCCCTTAAGCAATAAAATTGGGTTTTGTGGAAATTTTTTCTGCCCTTGTCTCATTTTCTTATATCACACCTCTTTATTTATGTTTTATGGTATGCTGTGTGTATTTCCTGCTTACAGTCCCAATGTTCATGTGTTGCCACGCGTTGGAGAGCTAAGTCTGTATTTTGATATGTGACACACGTGTCCACCCTCTTTCATACATTTTCTCCCTTCCCTTCCCCTCGTGGAATGAGTTTGACCCCTTCCTTCTAGTTCTACTGCCTTCCCTTAGCGTAGGATTTCCCTTTCTTCATATCCTTCTATCCATGGTCCCTTGACATTGTTTAGTCTAGGATTTTCTTTCTACATTAGGAGTAGCATTATTGTTATGCGTAGATAGAGTAACTGACCTTATCCAGAGATCCATCTCAAGTGTGCAAGGTACCATAAATTAGAGATGGTTCCATTGTTGTCTCAAATAACTTGGTTCTATTAGATCAAAGACACAGGTGCACGTTTGATCAACCAACAATACCTTAAAACCTACACCACAAGAGGAATTCAAACACAAGAGTGACACTTCCATGCACTTGATTGATATTCATTTCACCATGCCTTTGGCCTCAATTTCATATGACATCAATGAAAACACCAATGCAATACGGCTCAACATAATTGTGTTTGGGTTGGTAAGTTGACTAGATATAAGCATGGAATTATGTGAATTAAAATAGTAATGATTATTCTCTATGTTGATTAATCTTCCTTATTATATGTGTTGTTGAATTATAATGACATGATGTATCATCTTGAATGAATTATTATGAATATAAACATACATGATAAAATATTGATAAATAAAGAAAAGGATGGGCCTTATGGTTGCATGCACTTCAAATGAGATTCCAAGCCTATCTGGATGAAGTACTAGTGCCCATAGCTATTATTGGTAATAAAAAGACTATAATTTTCATGGTTGAATCAGGTCATTCTAGGCTATTCCTAGACCTAAAACATGTGGTTTGGTATGGTGGCATGATATTTGGAGTATGAAATTCATTTAAAATCATGGGAAAGATTTTTTGGAACTACACATGATGTGTGGAAGGAGTTTCAGGTCATTACTCAGTTATTTTATGATGTTCATGGTCCTTGGGAAACAAGAAGGTGAATACTAGTACGAAACACACATGTAAGTCACTATAGTTGGAAATATTCAGAAGTATTTGATCTTGGAGGTGAGTTTAAATTCGATAGATTAGGATGTTTTCATGGTGCTTTAGGTCAAATTTTAATTTATAATGTTGAAGAAAAAGTAATATATGAAGTTTCTGGAAAAACCGAGTTCTAGAGAAGGAGAATCTAGCTCGATATGGCATCTTGTTTTACTCACCCACTCACAAAATTTTCCTGGGAAACATAGGTTTTTGGGGATGATTTTTCATTGAGATAATATTTTTTTTCAAAAATAATGGGGTGATTTGATCATCATACTTTTATGAACAATCGTTAAGAAGTAAAGTTTCTTAAACCCTAGTCAAACCCTCCTCCTAGAGTGACTTGGAAGAATTGAATTATTTGGTATCCAAAATGTATTAGAAAGAAAAAGTGATGGATCATGGTTGTAGAGGATTCCTTGGAGCTCATTTTGGTGGTGGTTTGGAATTTTATATGTTTTTAGGAAGCGATATAAAATCCCTTATTTTGTGAAAATTTTCTATTTCAGGGATGAAATGGAAGCTTTCAAGATGAAAACCAAACTTTTCCAAAACAATTTGGGATATGTTATACATACATGAAAATTTTCAGATAGGTTTTCCTGGAGAAAATGGAAGATACAAGGTCCTCAAAGTAGCACTACCGATTTTTGGCTAGAAGGGCTAAATGCTAGTCTTACGGTTTGAAGTAAGATTGATAATTTTGTATGTTGTAGAAGTGGTTTTTGATCATGGATAACATCTTGGAACTTGGGATGATGTTTTTGAGGCCTTGGTTTAGTTTTGAGATTCGATGTCTTTTCTAAGCTCTAATGGCCTAATTGGTCCTATTAGACTTGCTTAAGAAGGTGACTGAAACATGTGTGTTGGATCAAATTTCTCCATGTGACATATGCTTCTTAGTGCTTTAGCATGTTGGTAATAAAAGTTTCCTTGACGTGATCCATGATTTGGTGGTTCTTGGAAAATTGACTTTTGAGGTATTTGGGCATGTTTCTCTCAAGATTGGTTCTTGAGTCTAGTTTGGCAGTTTTGAGTAGTTTCAGAGATTGGATTGTTTGGAGGTCTTACAATATGAGTTGGAGGATAAAGTAATTTTTTAAAGAAACTATATTTAGTGATATTATTAATGGTTTACTACTTAATTCACAATGATGAGTTTTTCTATGTGAAATCATTCATTTTTTGGGACGAAATTCTGGGTGTTTGAAGGCCTAGTTTGAAATGATTGCTTCTTGAAGAGTTTCATGATGGAGTTTTTTTGGATGGTTTTGATATTGTTCATGATTTTTTAGTGATTGATGAACTAAATTTATACAGCTTCATGATGGATTATGGATCCATTGAAAAATATTTTATAAGACCTTTTAAGATGATTTTCATTCACTAGAGATTGGAGAGCTTATTTTGAGCTTGTTTGAAATCCTTGGTGTTTGTTCATGATGTCTTAACCCCTTTCCGACCTACTTGGGATTTCATGGTGATGTTTATATGATGTATTATTGACATTTTTGAGTTTGAGATGACTAAACCTACTTGGTCATGGCTGAACCTATGTTTGTTTTGGAGTTGATATGTAAAGTATAAAAGTGCATTATATGTGCTCATTTGAGCTAGTTATGCCTATGGGGTTATGAGAAACCTATAGGATATTGAAAGAGATATTTTTGAGGGGTTATGGATAGATACCTTTGGAGAGTAATTGAAGGTACCTAAGGAATTTTTAGATCAGGTATGTATAAAGGAAATTAATATTATTCAAGCCATGAGAGAAGAGAGAATTGAGCAAGTTAGGAGAGCTTATTTTAATGAGGGTTTGATGGGTTTAGAGCTGAATTTTGATCACTATCAGTTGTGTGAGAATTATCATTAATGATAATCCATTAAAATATTATATGATGTGTAATATTCATGAAATTCATTTATTATGAGTAATATTAACAAAGGTATTAGGGGTAGGTACTCCTTGTGGGATTGGTGTCTCACTAAACAAATATTGCTTAATGTGTAACATTATTACAAGTCCTTTATTTTGGGTAATATAAGAAAATGTTTTAGTGGGTTTTATTCCCATTGAGGGTTTCCCACATATATTTGGTGTATTTTTTCTCTCTCTCTCTCTCTCTCTCTCTCTCTCTCTTGTTGTATGCTCTTGTGAATGTCTATTACACACTTAATAAGCTACCATGGTTCATGGATGATTGAATGAATGGTTTGAATGATGAATGTATGTAATAGAAAATGAAATGAAAGTTTTTTAGGTCTGATTCACCCCCAAATTCCATTATACTTCTAAAAATTATGTCAAAGTAATGTGAGCATGTGGAAATCATATGTTTTTCAATATGACAGATGAACTCATTAGGGAAGTCTAGATTGGTTGGTTCACTGGAATCTAAAGGATTGTCAGCTAGCTAGTCAGAAATGGTTTTCCCGTTGAATAAATTTTGTTTTACGTAATTTAAAATTCATTCATGATCATTATTAATCTTACATCCTTGTTAGATAAGGCTACTTAGGTGATGAAGGTATGTAAATAGTCACACTTGAACATGTATCTTCTCTCTTGGTCGAGCATGTAGTGTATATCATTTAGTTGTAAAGACAATAGAATGGAACTATTTCTCTACTTGAGTGTATGTAGTTTCATAATCAATAAGGAATCAAATAATAAAATAAATGGCATGCTCATGCCCATCATCTTATTCTTGTGTCAACATACACTTGATAGAAACATTTATGGGTCTAGAATAAAGAATAAAATGATTATAAAACTTAGTATACATGAGAGTGAGTGGACAAAGAAGGAAATGCTTCATAGATTTGAAAACTTCATGGTATTATTTCATCTAGGTGTTACAACATGTATTATTGAGAATACCATTAATGGGATATATGACATAGGTGAGGTTAGGGAAAAACCATCAAATTTGCCCGAGTTTTCCCAATAAATATCTAATTCTAGACTTGTTTATGGGTGAGGTCATCTTAAGAATTACATAAATTTTTATAGGGTATACATTGATTCCTCAAGAGGAAATTGTATAACATAAGAGATTCCCTCAAATGAATTTGAAGACACATTTCTCATGGTTCAAAGTGACACCATATTTGATTAAATAAGAGAGAATTCTATGAAGGAATTCAAAATTCTCACCTCTCTTTCTAGCCTTTGATAACATCTCACCCATGTAGGTTTCGATTATTTTTTAAGCTGAAGGGCATGGATGTGTACCAAAAGGTAATTTAGGGGATACTAAAGGTTTTTTTTTTCCAATTATCTTTATATATTCTTATTTGCTTGTATCCCAATAACTCATCCATAAGAGATAAAAAATTATATCCAACAATTGTGTTAACAATGACATCTATAGATGATTATGGGAAATAATCTTTTGAGAAAACATTGTTAATATCCTTGAAGTCAATACAAATTTTAATATTTCCTTTTTACTTGAGGAATAAGATGATGTTAGAAATATAAATAAAATAGTCCACAAGATTTATAAACCCTACATGTAGAATTTTCATTACCTCCTCTTTGACCATTAAAGAAACATTCAACTTCATTGGTCTTAAATTTTACTAAATGGGTTTAACATCAAGTCTTGTTACCAAGTTATGAAATATTACACTAGGGTTGACCCCAGACATGTACTTATAGATGAATGAAAATGTGTTAGAATAATCCTTGAGAATATTAGTGTGCTCTTCCACTTCCTCAGTGGATAGTGAAGAATCGAGCTTCTGAATAATGGGGTTTGTGCCAATTTTGATGTTGATATAGATTGTTTCCTCTATTAGAAAATAATTTCCCTACTCAAATTCTAGGGGAGTAGGGGGAAGTTTAAGAGGTTTTTATTCTACCTCAAATATTTTGTGATCTTAGGGGTGAAGAGTTAAGATCATCTTTGGCCTCAAAGTAAGATGAAGAATGGGGGATGAGAGAAAATAATATCTTGTGGTGAGTAAGGGGAAGATCATTGTATGCATGCAACAAACCCAAAATTTTCCTCATCCTTTTTAGCATAATACACGAGAACAAGCTCATTATTATATTTTACACAAGGTAATATTGTTGAATTTTAATTTTTTACACCAAGGGTTCAAATCTCATGGATACAACAAATTTTGTTTCCATTAAACACACATATGAGAAAAATCAAGAGGAAGAAGAAGCCATAGAGTCACCCAATTTTTATTTTTCTCTAGGTATAACTTCAATGGAGATAAATTCAAAGTTTTTTCTTATATCACATATAAAATCCTTATAAAGCTAGAGGTATTCCACTCTAGTCATACAAACTTCATAAACTTGATTGGCTACCAACTACACATATCCTTAGACCCTAAGGTTATTAACTTCCATAATTTTCAAAACAATGAGGTTGAGAATAAAATATTCATATTACTCCCCATTATTGGTACACTCAAAGTAAAATTTAAAACCAAAGGGCATGATATTAAATTTAGGATAGGTTAAGATCACCCTTAAACCCACACCATATTGACACTATCATAGTAGAGTGTCCAGTAGGTGTTGATGAAGATATAATTCATGACTTCCTTAGATGGTTTTTCTCACATCTCTCAAACTTATACCGTACATATATCTATAATATTGTCAGGGAGAGAGTCCAAGAAAAAAAAGGCTAGCAATATTATATAGGTAAAAAGGAAGGGTGATTGGTGAGTCATTATCTAAGAGTTTTAAGATCTCTGATGTGGTTTTTTGGATACAAATTCTACAAAAATAACCTTATTGTCACATATTTTTGGCTTTAATAATCTTATTTTTATCCATTCTAGCATTTGGAACCCATTTTGTAGTTGCAACCAACTCCTTCAAAATGGGTGGTTTGTTCAGTTGGTTTACACAAAGCTTAAATTTAGAATTAGCTCCATGCTTCGTCTTAATATTTTCTAAGTGTATGTAGAAAGGTATAGGATATTCTTGAGTGAAGAAGATCTTCCATAAATGATTAAACCTAACCTCTTGAAAGAATGCGGAAGGAATAGACTTCATCCTATAAATCCATGACATTCCCAATAACATGTTTTAGTTTGTCTCCCTATATATAATGTAAAGATCAATTAAAATGGTTTTCATTCCAAGTAAGATAGGAAGGATTATGGTTCACATTGAATTATATTTGAGTTTTTTATAACCTTGCAATATATTTCTAGTAGAGGAACAATTGGTCTCTCCATATCCTAACTTTTGCAATAAGAAGAAGGGAACTATATTCAAAGGATCCAAATCATCAATCATGTCTCTCTTAACGTAATTTTTATAGACCCAAACTTGTAAGTATAATGTGGGATCTCTTGTTCAGGATATTTCACCATCAAAGGGAGTATTACTTATGTTGAAAACATACCCAATGTCCCTATCATTGTACCATGTAAGATGTATGTAAAATTAAATATGATTAATTTGGGCCTCAGGTGGAGGTGTGACATGGACTAGATGTCCATGATCTAATGTGTCTAGTAGATCAGAATAATGAGTGGAAAAATTATTCAATAAGTCAAGAAATGAAATGTGGGAGAATCTCTTGGTTAAGTCGGTACTCAAGTCTTATGATCCTACTAGTTTGGGGACAATATAGTATCATCTTAAGAAGGAGAGTAAGTAGGAGAGGATGTGAACTATACTCTCTTATTTGAGTCATTACATTGAATTTTAGTTTAGTTTCTAACTCAACCAGGCCTACAATATTTGTCTTGTTTTTTCTGATTTAGATTGGAGACAACCTCGAGGTTCCTAGAGGTATAATCCTCATTTTCATGGGTTCCAATGAGAATGCCCTTGTTTTGATTTTGGGTATTTAGTTTCTAATCTTTAGGATGTTTGGGGAATGGATCCTGATATAGTCCCAAGTTTTCATTTTGAGGTGCAATGGGCCCTTTATAGCCAAATTGTGGATAGCCCTTGGATTTCCCTAGAAATATGTTAATGAATAGCTGTCTTTGATCCTCTAGGAGTATCTAGATTAACTTGTTGCACTATCTAAAAGTAAGGTCATCGTTACCAAAAATGTGATGAAATATGGAATATAAGTTAGGATTGTAATCCCTTGGCCTTTTATTTTGAATTTTTAATGGTTAATCCCTTGATCACTATTCTGGGACTGGTTATTATATGTATAATATTATGCCCCATGATCATGGTTATGGTAATGGTTTGGGCCTTGAATTTTATTTTTACTGGGTGGAAGATGATTGAAATCAACCATGTTAATAAAGGGGATGGAGTTTGGGTTCCTTTGATTCCCCATATTATTGTTGTTGTTTGTGTTACCTTTTTTAATGACATAGGGCTTATTATCTTGGTTGGTAACACCATCTATGGTGGGACCAAAATTAAGGTAAAGACTTTGAGGCCTTGGTTATTAGTTCAATTTTTTTTTGATAATCTATGTTGTTTTGGTCGAGACTTAGAAACTTCCCATTGGAACCATAAGTATTGTGTCCATTATCGATGACCTCTTGGTCAATATGAAAAGCACGTTCTAACACTTCCTCATAAGTGTGAAAGGGGAAATTTTTTACTTCCTCATTGGTTTCACAGTTAAGTGAGTGAAGGAATATATCACAAAAAACTATTTGGTCCATGTTAGGTGGGTTTGGGGAAGAATAAAGAACATATCACCATATTAAATAAAATGAGAAGACTATATTTTTTCCTATTTGATGTGTAGGATTATTTGATTCCCATACATAACAATTTTTTCATGTCAAAGGATTTGAAAAATTTAGATACAAGTTGTTTGAGATAATGTATGGATGTTTCAAGGACCAAATAATTCTAATCTAAAGTGATCCCTTCAAGGGTATTTTGGAAGATCTTAGAAAATACCACATCACATGGGAGAAAGTCTCTAATCATAGTAGTGTAGGACTTGATGTGAGAATTGAGGTATCCATATCCTTTAAAATTAGGTAGTTATAGCATTGGGAAAGGAAGCATTACACCCCACATTGTGAAATTGATAGATTATTTCAAGTACTTCACATAGGTTCCCATTGCATAAGATTCTATTATAGAGGTTTATAGATGAAAAGGTGGAGGAAGAGGTGTTTGGTAAGCTATAGAATAGGTGTTAGCTAGATCATATAGGGTTCTTTGAAACTGTGAGAATGGGCCAAGGAATGCATATATGTATGGTTGTGTAGAATTTAATTACATATGCATCTAAATAGGAGAAACATTAGAGAATCCATTCATGGGTGTTTGGTTACAAAAACTCACATTTTTGGGGATGGCATGTGGAAAATAATTACCAATGGGTCTTTGGGTAGAGTATATGTATGATGGTTGAGAACCCATTCTCAGTGTTAGTCCCCATGATAAGATGACCTAGGTTTGTGTTGTATATATGTTCCCCCTCGGGAGGATATAGACAAGCAGAAGAATATGGAAATTAAATGGCACACGGAAAAGGATGTCGACACAAATGTAGATGCACCTTTGGCGCATGGAAAAGGATGTCGACACAAATGTAGATGCGCCTTTGGCGCACGGAAAAGGATGTCGACACAAATGTAGATGCACCTTTGGTACACAGAAAAGGATGTCGACACAAATGTAGATGCACCTTTGGTGCATGGAAAAGGATGTCGACACAAATGTAGATGCACCTTTGGCACACGGAAAAGGATGTCGACACAAATGTAGATGCGCCTTTGGCGCACGGAAAAGGATGTCAACACAAATGTAGATGCACCTTTGGCGCATGGAAAAGGATTTCGACACAAATGTAGATGTGCCTTTGGCACACGGAAGAAGATGTCAACATAGAAATGCATGCACCTATGGCGCACCTTTAGAAGGCGCAACATTCTGAGTGCTGGCAGGAAGCAGACCCTGGCGCAGATATTCAGATGGCCATAACTTTTGACTGGGAGCTCGGATTCATGCAAGGTTGGACTTTTTGGAAATCTTACGATGTCCTTTGTCTAACTAAAACTAGATATCTTTAATTAGGTGAGAAAAAATTCTTAAAAATTCAAAATATAGTTCACCGCTTTTTGGGTTTGTTAGGGTTCTCATCTACCGCCATAATGAGATAAATTAAATGTAACCTAGAGGTGGTTGGGGTAGATTTGGATTTCCTCTCTCTTCCCTCTCTCATTATTCCTATAAATTTTAAGGAGGTGCTTCTTTCTAAAGGTTGGACATTCTTTTTTTGCCCCTCCCTTCTTCTCTTTGGCAGGTGAACTTGTGGAGTTAAAACCTCCCATTTGAAACTGTAATGCAACCTTGCCTCTTGGCATTTTGCAGTGTGTTGTATCAATCTTTGGAGCAAATTAATGCATGTCTGTGGATGATTCTCAACCCTCTCTGTATTCATTTGCATCCCCCTGATCTTTCATTGTGAATCTGGCTATCTGTGCATAATCTTGCATTGCATTTTAATGGTCTGTGTTTATTGGCAAGACATATGTTCTTCATTCCTCGGTGCATCACCTCTGTTAGTTTAAGTTTTATTTTATGCATCTTCTTACCCTGTCTCCTTGGAAAGTTAGATTAGGTTTTTTAGTAAACCCTCTACATTTTTTACGTGTGCATCTGAACAGAGGAATAGGAACCGACCTTCATCCAGAGAGCTTTTCCATTTGCAAGGTCCCACACTTGGGAAAAGCTCCATGTTATGCAATCACACTAAGAGTCTTAACCCATCATGTTGTAGACTTTCAGGGGTGCTGTGATTCGCCATCAACAGTTTGATTGAACTGAATAACCTTGCTACATGTGCTATTGTCTTGGTAAAAGGGACATGAATTTTATTAATAGTGGGATAAACTATATTCTAACATATCATGTGGGTTTATTGCGAGGTTTGAGCACTTTATAGTTACTAAATCCTTCCCACTAATTTGGAAATAACATCATTTAGTGAGGCTTAGACCCTCTATTTACAAGTGTAATATATATAATTTTCCACATGGGATGAATGATACCCCTTTATGAATGGTTTAATATTCATATTTTTATTTTCTGGTAAAAGAGGGGTGGGATTTAGGATGTGTAGTTACAACATTACCATTTAATATTTAAAAATTACAAGTTTTTATTCTATTCAAAGACTCATATATTGTATGCAAAATATCATTGATCTATGCAAAGATTTATCCTTTTACATTTGCAATCTAATGTGAGGTCTTGACAAGACCTTAGTGTGGGAACTAGTCTCACTAGTAAAGGTCATATTTTTTTAATTAGATTGAACATATTGAATGTTATGGTTTGATTTAAATACTCTATCCTCACATGATTCGTAGGTCATGAGATATAGTTAGGGGAGGTATGTACATTGTTGGTGTAGTTTTCATCCTAGCCCGAGATAAAAGGAGATTGTTGTGGCTGACATGGAAATAATACCCATAATTTCCAAAAGGACCATCAAAATCTCTACCATACAAATTTGAGGGGTATAAAATACCTATAGAATAATGGAAGAGTGGAAAGGTGGAAATAATTGAAAGGAAAATGATAAATACAAATTATTTCACATCAGATTCACCAAATTTATATACAGGGAAAGTGACATAAACGTCCTTGTGCACTTTACTTCATGAGGTAGGGATGATGCAAGTAAAATTTGGAATATGGGATGAATGTGATTAGGTGTAAAGTGGTAAATAAAAAATAGGCAGGGGTGGATAAGGATTGATATTCAAAGGCCAAGCAATTCTCAATCGATCGATTTTAAAGTATGAAACTTTCTTGTCAAGGAAAATGAAAAATTATCTTATCTTTATGTGTGGAATACTACGATAAAGGATAATCACTGCACATAATTTAAAATCTATGTTAGTTATACTAGAGATCTTAGACCTAGTTGATAGACTCTTGGAAAATTTCCCTTCATCTCTAAATACTCCTCTCTAAAGAGAATCATGCAAGAATGTAGACAATGCACAAAAGGGAGCAAACTAAGGATTTGGATTTTAAACTCAGTTTTCTTGATCAACCTAAAATTTTTCAAATATGGATAATTTATCATTTAGAGTGTCAAGCTGGATAATTATTTATGGGGGAAAGGGATTATAGCAGAAAATTACTGCATGCAATCCTAAGTCTATGTATCCTTGGTATAAATCGATACCCAATGGGTTATTGATTGGTTTGAATATTCTCTTATGTGGTTGAGATGATCCTAAAATGGTCATGTATGGTCTTCAAATAATGAGTGAGAAAAAAAAACCAAATGGGCATTCAAAGGATAGTCAGAGCCTATAAAATGGTAGCATGAATTCATAATAACTAGATTTGATATCTTGATTTTAGTTCCTAAATTACATTAAATCCTAACAATTAATAAATGACCATAAAGAGTCTAATTAAAAAAATGGATTTATCCCTTTAATTATTAAAATTAATTTTAATTAATTATACAAATAAAATAGATACAACTACTTTAATTTATCGTTTTGTATTTTGAGAGGCTTTCAAAAGGAACAAATTAAAAATAATTAACTAACTAATGTTTATGATCTTTTTTGGATTATTTATAAGAAATTAGTACAATATAAAGGAATAAACAAATAACTAAAACTAAATTAATTAATTATTCTAATCAAAATAAACTAAACAGTGAACAAATAAATGTGGCAATCACTCTGCTGAAGGGGTTTTTAAGTTTTGATTCTAATGAGGAAGAATTAAAGATATTATTGATTTCCTGAAAGTAAAGATTCATATTACAAAAAATTTTCCTCATAATTTTTTCTTGCAAGTAGCTTTGTCATCATTAAATACATATTATGCTCAAGTGTTTCAGCATGTAATTTTTGGGTGTGTACAACAAGAAGTAGAAACAACTCATGTAGAAGAAACTAAGAACATTATCAATGCATCCAAAGGAAAAAAGGCATAAAACACAAAAAAATAAATGTAAGGCTTGCAAACATGGGACACCCATAGTATCATAAGGAAATCAAGGCTTGTAGGACTGTAAACAAGTGCAAGAAATTTAAAAATAAGATAGTCATGATGCCACACATATGGGACAGCTATGGTGTCATAAGAAAATCAAGGCACATAGGCCAAAAGAAAGGAAAAAATAAAAAGTAACACACACACACACAAAAAAAAGTATGCATGAAACCAAAGTGTCAAAACATAATAAAATGATGTAATAACCAACATAGGTGAGATATATGAAACAAGACATTGTCATTGCAGGTTCAGATAAGGATTAACACCCATCTTCTTAACTGTAGGAAGTCCTTGGGCATGGCCCTAAAAATCATTATGAGTACTAAAAGAACCCAAAAGTAGTTAGCACCTTGAGGGAACCGGCCAATGAAATGGGAAATTCCCCATTTTCTACTTGACTAGTTCACCCATGAAGTAGCAGTCTAAGGTTATCCTTAGTAGGACAACCCTAGTTTGATGTGATCCAGATGGGTAAACATTTTTTACACTTAATTAATTTTTAGAGGTAATAGTTCCTAAGCTTGCAACATAAGAAATTCTCTAGTGTACACCGATTTATCAAATTCAAGTAGTTATTGGGCACTACATCAAATAAATCAGACTTTGAAGAAATAAGTGAAATTGTTCCCTTATTCCACTTGTTCCCCTATTCCACTTGTTCCCCAATTCCTTGTCTGGATCGACTTGCTTAATAATTGGGCCTTTATTAGTTGATGTCAACCACAAGATCACTAGATGAGAATGGTTATTGAGTTCCTCCAATTCCCTACGATCTCTACCATAGTTTATTTAGTGGTAAACTTTAGTGGGCATTAGTTAGTAATGATCACGTCTAATTGAGTATCAAATGAAAATTTCCCTGTAGTGCCTCAAATTCCACACATATTCACATTTAAATACACTATCTATTATGGTAAAGCGTGTCATGCAAGTTTTCCTACATGCATAAATGACTAATTTGAGGACTTTCCCAAATGACTTCTCCACTTGAAAATTTTAAAACATGCAATCCATCCCCTATTATTTTCAAACCTCCATAACCATTTTTCTACCCAAACTCCATTTTCCAACTTTAAATTCAAAAATTCACTGGTGTTCAAAAAGATTGCAGGGGAAGAGAGCTTCATTTCTAATCCAACCATTAATAATTGTTATCTTAAATTTTACCTTGTTTTGATTTCTTGTCCTAGTGTCCAAATACCTTGGTTTAAAACAAATTTTCATTGTCCATATTTTCTCCCTCTTAGTCACTTCCAAAGTTGGTCAAAATGACTATTTCCAAGGTATGCATACTAATGAACCAATTTCCTCATTGAAGACGTCCATGCATGAAATTAGAGATAGTGATGTTAAACACATAGATTTGGCAGACGTTTTGGATGAATACATGTGAGAATGGACCCAAACTATGAACAAGCCTATAGCTAAGAAGAATCCTATAATAGTAGATTAGCCCATGTAGGTAGTTTTCTAACTTCAAATCAATGCACAGACACTGTCTTGGCATGTGCTTTCTGTACCCCAAAACCAAAGATCTGAGATATCCTTAAGGTAAAATTATTGCTCAATTAGATGCACATCACATAAATTTAACAAAATCAAAGAATACCCAACAACTCTTGAAGAATGCTAAAATGTATTAACCACAAAGAGGAAGCCCAAATCACATGCATTGCCAATATGTCCCAAATAAGTACTCAAGCCAATGATTCACAAAATATTAGAATGAAAGAAACCTTAAGAAAGTTCCTTCAAAGTTACACAAGAACCTCTATAGGAGTGTTTTCATTTAAGAACCATTAGAAATTATCACCCTCTTAGCTAGGCCTCTCTTGTACTAAAGAATTTCAGGATTAGATGTGATTCTGCATTAATTTGATATGTACAAGGAAAATAATGCATCCAACTAGGGGAGAAATCATTTGTTAAAACTTGACTCCGTAAAATCACTGGCATGTTCATAGAAACATAAATGATCTTCTATATGACTTCCTAATCGATGTAAACCATTGCTAGGTATAAGATTTGGATTGGTTTACAAATTCAAGGGTAATAGGAAAAAACTCCCAATTTATGACTATTACACCCAATTGACTTTTGAGAACAACAGAAGCCATTACAGAAGATTCAGTGATGCCTTCATAATGTTCATAGTTAGATTTCTCAAAGGATGTGTCACCAAATTTTTTTCCCAAGAAGCTAATAAATTGATAGCTATATATATGGAAGCATCTTCATATTGTTTCAAAGGTTCTCATTCATCAGAATTACATGATTTGAAGGGATCCCTTATAAGCTTCCAATCTATTGCAATGAAAAAATAATCCTCATTGAGTTATACAAGCAATTGGATATTCTTCACATGACCTGTGGGGATAAGAAGGTTTATTTGGGTATTCAATTTCCTAAATCCCTTGGATCTTATATATGTAGGTAAACCATTGATGTAAAAATAAATAAATAAATACTACCCCTTTCAACATGCATATTTTCAAGAAGAGGGTATATTTTGATAGTCAAGAATTTCATTAACAACAATCTTCATTTGTAATACTCTCATGTACCAACAATTGAAGACTATTCAGAAGATTATCATGATTAGTTTGAAGTCAAAAAGAGGATGTATAGAAGGATGACACTTCAAAAAATTAAATAGTTCAAATTATACAAAGTACCAGATGGTATGATTGATGATGGCTCAAAATTTATAGAAGTTGAGTTCAACAAATATATTCAATAATTTCCTCTTCCTATCATTGATTGATCCCTCAAATATAAGGAATCATTAAATACCTCACAAAACCTACTTTCTAAAGAACAAAGAAATGGTTCACAAAGAAATTGGCATATTTCAAGGCCTCTCAAGAGGAAACTACTTCCCAAGACATTCCTTCTTCAATTAAGTAAGAATTAGACACAAAAGTGTATTCATGAACCTTAAAGGTTGATTATAAGAAAGAAAGTAGTAAAAAATATGAAGATAAACAAGAGGAAAATAAGGAAGAAAGTGAAAAATGATAAAGTGAAGAAAAAGAAGGTGAAGAAAAGGAGGAAAAAGAGGAAGTCATTGAAATTCCAAGCCAATATTTAGGGAAAACAATTGTTTCTAGACCCAAACTGGATATAAGAAGACATTCTCCTTATCCTCAAGTGTCTGCTGGTGAATCTACCCCAGTTTCTACACAAGTATCTTACTCTCCCCCCTAACACTTAGTGTGCCTGTAATACCCATAAATTGTACCATAAAAATGTAACATGGCAATTTTTTATTATAATATGAAACACTTAAAACATTTTCACTTGTCATATGACACATAAGAATGAACCACATAATCACTATCACTAAATTTTGTACGATTATAGGGAAAAAAAAGGCTTAAAAATTTACTTTTGAATGTATTGTGATTTGATATCAAAGAGTTATTACATTTGTAAAAGCATGGAGTCGAGATCCAAAAAATTTTAGGGTTCAATCTAGAGTTAAGATTCCCTCTTTTAATATGACTACCAATTTTAAGAACACATAACTCAACATAAAATATTATAATCAAAGGTTGGTGAACCAATAGTGCACATCTTTGGTGAGACTCAAAGAAAATACTAGCCACTACTCAAGACATGGGGTACACACGACTAAGTTGTGTAACCCACAATAGATTTTCTTTGCCACCACTCTCATATGGATTAAAGAACACTTATGGTCCCAATGAAACAAAGAGAAGAGTATAACTTGGACACTAAGTCATGATTACCTAGAAACATCTTACCAAGGTGTCTTATAAGTACATTAATCAGGATTAAAAACATTTCAAGAATATTATTACCCTTTGGAAGGAGAAACTAATATTTTAGGTTAGGACCATAAAGTTCACATCATTATTTTTTGTAGAGACATCGATCTATGATAAGCTTGATACATTGAAATTTTATCACAATTTAATGCTTCTAGTAACGAGTGACATAAAAAGGGATCGAAAGTCTTCCTTTAATTTCTAAGCAATATTAAGCTTAGTTTAACAATTTTATCCCACATCATGCACTCGAGGTTGAATTTAGATAAAAAATTAAGGACCATTTTCAAAATAGCAGAAGGGTTCCTCCTTATTCCATTGGCACCAAAACCGTTAACCTTAGTATTACCATAATACATGGTTATAAATTTTCCTATGCTAATAATGAAGTTCCATCTTTTTGTTACTTCACAATACACTTTTGATGTACATGATAATTCTAGTTATCCCAATAAATTTAATTAAATTACTCAACCTTCAATTTATAGTAAAAAGAGATCCACGAGGTGAGGAGGTTATTCAAGGTTTTTTTGATAGTCATTTTAATCCTTTAACAAGTTATGCCATGATTGTGTAACTCAATTAATTGGACCTCTTTTAAATAACCAATTTCCCATTAGTTTTATATTTCATAAGGAATATCCAATTACACATATTTATAACAACATTCTTCCCA
Source organism: Taxus chinensis (assembly GCA_019776745.2). Classification (NCBI taxonomy): domain Eukaryota; kingdom Viridiplantae; phylum Streptophyta; class Pinopsida; order Cupressales; family Taxaceae; genus Taxus; species Taxus chinensis. Next base: position 373,920,687 of record CM034157.1, read on the forward strand.
CCCCATCCTCCATGTGAGCATGGGATACTCCATAAGGAAGTGAAAAAATTGATCTCAAAAATACTGTAAGTCACCAAAGTAAAATAAGATACTAAGGGTGAATTCTTCAATTTAATGAAGATATATGTACATAATATAAATTCATACCTCTATTAATGTTACATGTTGTCTCACGAACTAACAATGGTTATAAAAAGGTTTAAATTCAAGCTTAAAACTTCCCTTTTTTCTATGTAACATTTCCAATTTGACACACACACATACTATAGATACAAGGGATATTTTAACTCATAAGTAATAATGTTGACATTTTCCCCATTATTCAATGTTATCAAAATCTTCTAATTTTACCATGCTAACACTTTTTCCCTTTCTATGGCTATCTATGGTTCATTCGAGATACATAATATACAAACAAAATATCCATCAAATTTTTACCAATACCATATCATCTTCATTTATTCATAAAAAGAAAGACATTCATCGCAACAACTAATGTAATAAAGATATTTCCTTTAATTAATTTTTAGATTAGGTCCCCAAATTTTCCCTTATCGACTACTTTACATTTCAACAAGTACATGACACTATAAGAAACAACATACTAATACTAGTATAATCCTTGATCCTTTTTTAACAACATGACATCCTGTGAAATATATATATTTTCATTTCACAAGTACAAAAATACAACCAAATATGAAATAAATGATACAAGAAAATTAGGTACTAAATTCCTTAAAGTCATATAAGACCATTTAAGTTTTTATATATGTGTGTGTGTGAGTAATTTCACTTGAGTAAATGAGTGCCAAATTGAATATATGTTGTCAAAAGGTGAAATTGGGTATATGTAAGTGAGAGTTAAAAGGTGGCATTAGTTTTCATAAACTATGCACCTAAGGCACGAAGGGTTTTGTCACGTGCTAGTAAGGCACAAAGGTTCACACATAAGTAACTTTAGTTAAAATGTAGAGGTTCACACCCAGCAAGAACATGCTTAGGACTTAGCTTTATTTTTGACCAGGGTCAGAGTTGCAATGGGGAACATGTGGAGATGAGACCAAGCTTAATTGAGGATAAAGTTGAAGCATGGAGACTTGCAACGCAATGAAAGAATATTTTGAGATATTGTGATCATGACAGGATCAAAGGCTGTAAAGTGGAGTTAGTTATGGATTAGTTGGCGGTTCCATGCTGATGAGACTTGAGTATGGTGAGGCATAATGATAATTAGCATGTGTTTCACACTTGAGTGACGAGTAGGCGGTGAGGAGAAGATTCTAATAGAACCCCATGATATGTATTGATTTACATGACAACAAGAGAGAGGTTAAAAAAAGAAGACAGAATGTAAGTAAGGTTCGAGAGAGAATGTATAAAATGTGTATGGGATGAGTAAAGCATGTGTTTAAGAGACTAGAGAAAATACAGATGAGATATGTTCTTGATCATTGTTGTAACTCCTGTAATGGAGCCATTGTAGGAAAATATTGAAACTCTGTGAATGTATCTGGTCCATTTATGGATCACTTGATGTATTTGTCTACTGTAAATAGTTATGAATCAATAGATGATGGATTGTTCTAAATATCTATGTTTATGGGTCCAAAACCTTGTGTTCTTCATACTACTCATGGTTCATATTTGATTGTTCTATGTTATGATGTTTACTTTAATGTTATGGTGCATCTATTTTTGGTTCTAGCTCCTTACCTTTGTTCTAAGAATGGATGCATGCATTTTCTATCTCTACAAGAATTCCTCCATTAATGGTGAGCATTATTAGAAGGCTCATAAAAAATAAGGGCTCTGTGCCTTCACGTGCCTCAGGTGAGCACCCAGTCTAGATTGGGTGATGTGCTAGCACGCTTGGGGTGTAAAAGGGAGTAGGAGGTAAAAGTGGTTACATCTTGGTTCCGTTTCCGGGACCTATTTTGAAGTTGTGGTAAGAATGGTGTGTGATGGAAGAGTGCTTGACCTTGGAAAATGTCGAGTCTTCACTTAAAAACATGGAGGATGAGTTTGTGCAAATATTTAGCACCGGATTTGAGTTTAATACACGTTCATGGGTAGAAGATCACCTTTATCATGAGTTATATGAAACATTATTTTGCTAATTTTTAGTAGAGCTGTATGAATGGTTATCAACGTATGCATCAAGGAAGAACTAGTATTATTGACATCATGTTTGGAATCAAGAAGAATATCAGTGGCTGCATGATGCTGAAATGATCTGGAATCTTGATGTTGATTAGTAGTGGAGTGGTGTGTTGACTAGATATACATTGGAGTATGTGGTTTCTATGTACTCTTTCCCATAGGTTGCTGCATTTGAGTTCTTATGAGAACTTAGAGGATCTTTCTTGTGGGCTATATCATTAGCCATTAAGATTTTGATCATGACTATGAGTTTGGAAGACTTTCCTATGACTAGCTAAATTCCCACTAGCCGTGGGGCTTGGGAGTTGGAGTGGTGAGAGATGGCAGATCCTACAACGGAAGAAGAGAGAGCAGAGAGATGGCTCAAGTATAATGATGCATGAGAGAGTGAGTTGGCGAGACAATGCAAGTTTGCAAGAGCGATGGATTTATGGAGGCAGACGTTGTAGGAAAGATCCCCCTCAGCTACCCCATCTTAAGGTTCATGTGGAGGGCATGGGACTTGAGCAATCTGTGCTACCCCATCTTGGAAAACGTGGGAGAAGATCCCCCTCATCTTTTGGTTAGATCTCATCATATAAAGAAAGGAGAAGAGCTGTAGGCACACATATTAACCCACATGGTGACCAAACCCTTGCACTTAGTTTTCCAGTTCCTGAGATAAGAATTGTTAATCCGATCGGTGTTGATATTGGTTGTCAAGAAGTGCATGATAGATATAATTTTTCATTTAGATCATCTATGACAACACTGACATTTCCCATGTTTTGAGGTATCTTATCAGACACATCATTTAGACAAGGTGTGAGTACACTGAGTTTGAGTATCCCATCTAGAGGTGGTTCAACATCACAGACCATTGGCACACAGTTTAGCACAATGGTGGGGACACAGATTGGAGCTACTTTGATCCCTTTACCTACTACAGGAGGAGGATCTGGTGGATTCAGAGGAATAATAGATAGTTTATCTAGTGGTGCTAATGGTAGAGGAAATATGGGAGGGATAAAGGGTAAAGGAGATGGTGTGCAAGGACCTCAACCACCTCAACAAGTGTTTTTTGAGATGTCTCTACATTTTATTGAATATAAAGGATTTGAAGATGCTGCAAAACACCTGCCCAAGTACGAATTGCTATGGCGTAATAAGGGTATTACTACCCTAGAGTAGTAGGAAAGTTAGTTTGAAACTATGTTGCAGGGGCACATGTATAGCTGGTACCAGAAGTATGACCCACATCAGACGGTGGTGGACTATGCTACACTATGTGATGCCTTTTTGACAGAGCTCCACAGTCTTGAGTTTGAGCAGAAGAGCATCTACGCACTTAAGGAGATTTAACAAGGAATGACAGAGAGTGTGCAAGAATATGACACGTGCTTTAAAACTCTCCTATCATTGTTGTCTTATGATATCCATCCCTCACAAACATACTTAATGGTTCATCGACATATTGATAATGCCTTTCAGATGAGTGCTTTCCCAGAATATTTTCACGGATCCGCGCGAGGCCTTGGAGGCTGATCTACGTGTTGAGGCCATCATAAGCGGTAAAATTAGAGTAAGCCCATTTTTAGAAGAAGAGATTGCTACCATGGCAAAACAACTCAAAAAATTGTCTGTGAACTCATCTCATGAGACTCGCAGTGGAATTTGGTGCATGGATTGTGAGGTAGAAGGAAACACAAAGGATAGTTTCCCACGGAGGTCGATGCGTGCCATGAAATTGGACTATGAAATTTTTCATGGGGATCATGATCCAAGTATATGCCCATTGTTGCAATGCACACTCTACATGGATATGTCTTCTTATTGTAAGATTTTTCCATCCACAACTCACGATACAAAGGATTGATGATCGATAGACCAATTCCATGATGCCACTGATACTAGTGTGTGCCAGACCAACATTGGGAGTAGTTCTAAAGGTGAAGGTCATCAGTATGAAGGGCACACAAATATAAGAGGTCAAGGACAAGTGCGGAGGATTCAAAGGCCATAGTGGTTGTGGAGGAGGAATAAGTGACTTCCCCCATGGGACTTGCTACAATTGTGGTTCTAATGGACACTACAAGCATGAGTGTTTGGATTTGCTATAGTTCTCATGGTGTAGAAAGAAGCACAAGTATAAAGAGTGCCTTTAATTATATGAACACATGAGCAAGAACTAGAGGAAGGACAAATGCGGGCATGGTAAGTGTGAAGTGAACTGATCCAGTATGGATGCCTAGGGTAACACTTAACCCTAAGTTAGAACCTATCCTGGTAACTATGTGAGCTGAAGCTGTACGTGCGATGGAAATACAAAGCAAAGGCCTATCATTAAAAGAGAAGAGGAGTTACATGGGAAATATCCTGATCTAACCCATCAGAAAGAGGTTTACCAAGAGACCATGGAGGTGATTAGAAGCCTTCAGGGGGAGATTTAATATTTGAAGGAGAAATCATGGAAGCTAGAGTGGAAGAAGAGTGTTGAGGTCCCTCAGAAGGACATGGATGAGGTCAGAGAAGTGTGTAGGATGTTGCGCTAGGAGAATATCATCCCTCTGTTAGGAGAGTATCTAAGAGAAAAAGTACTAAATGATGGAGGTGAGTGTGAGAGGGAGGTATTGCATGCTAATCTGCCCCCTCACAATATTAATTATGCTAAAGAAATCACATTGAATGTGGTTGTTGATGGATGGCTCCTGAGTAACATATTGTAATTGACATGGGTGCAAAAGTAAATGTTCTCACTTTAGATGTATGGAATCAGATGGGGAGACCTCCATTACATTCATCTTCAAATGTGTTGTATATGGAAAATAGAACGAAGGCTATGCCCATCGTAATTTTGAAGGATGCTTTCATAACCATTCAAGGGGAAAAGTTTACTAGAGATTTTGAAACTTAACGCTCATTGAGGAAGATAAATTTCCAACATTACTTGGATGACCCATGGTGTTATAAGAATAATACTGAAGAGGGGAGAACAAATAGGAGCGTCATTATTCCACTGATGGATGGGAAGTTGATGCCCTATGTAGAACCTTTGGGAGAGGAGGACCTGGATAGGATCTATATTCGCACCATTAGAGACCCCAAGGTTATTCATCCAACAAGAGAAGGAGTCATTCAATGGGAAGATGCTTAGTCCATGAGTGATACAACTAATGTTGCATGTGACAATTAGGCACATGAGACCTATGAATTGGTAGAAAATTGAAGGACAATGAAGGGGCAGGTCACTCAGTTAGGTGCCTAGAGGAAGACGTTACCAAGTTAGGCATCTAGGAGAAGGTAACCTTGATGTCTTTCTACGTGTGATGGAAGTCTATTGGACATGTCAAATAGAGAGGATAAGTATGCTTACTTATACCTTGTAAAGAATAAAAATGTGTTGGTGGGTGATCCATCAAGAAAATCTTCTAGAGTGGTGTGAAGTGAGAATTGCATTCTTTGTTAGGTTTCTTCAGAGCAATGCACCAACTAAGATATGAAAATATGATGGGAAGGAATCCACCTCATTCCACATCCAGGAATGTGAGAAGGCCTAGATGGTAGGCCTAGAAGCTTTACCTCCTTCACTAAGGGTGCATAAGTTCTATTCCACCTTACAGGGTTGTGCGTGTGCATGGTATATCCATTCAGAGTTGTGTTGTTAGATGGGTAATTGGAAAGATTTAACGACATATATTATTAAAATTTTTGAGTATCTAAATTCTAAGCCATCGGTGAATGAGATGTTGCAGGTAGTCGAGTGCCTTACCATGGGAGATAGTTCCATGGCAGAGGATAGAATCCTAGATTTTCTAGGGGATCCTAGTTTGGAAGAGCGCTTTGAAGAAGGAGAAACAAAGGAGATACAATTTGAGCACCTTGCCTCGAGAAGGAAAAAGGAAAGTTAGTCTACCTGATAGAGATGAGGAGGTAGAGAACTTGGATGTTAATCATAATAAAGGTACACACGAATGTGTATAGTTTAGTTGAGAAAGCACGTGCTTACCATGAGCCCTTGAAAAAAAAGAAGGTTAACATTGGTATAGAGGCAAAGCTGAAGGAAGCTGTCATTGGAGATTACTGGACGAGACTAAGAGGTTTCAAAAAATATTGAGCTACTGCATGAACTTCTCAAGATTTGTTCCCGTGAGGGTACCATGAGCTTAAAGGAGTTCACCACTCACTAGGGAAATGAGGATTAAGTTAAAGGAGGGTGCACACCCAATTTGGAAAGAGGCCTTATAGGATGAATCCGAATCTGCGTGTAAAGGTTAAAGAGGATGATTGATAATATGATAGAATCCAGTATCATTGAGGAAATTGAAGAATCTGAGGGGGTGGGCTCAATATTAATTAGTATCAAGAAGGATGGAGGATAAGGATTTGTGTAGACTATAGAGATTTGAATGTTGTGTGTGTCATGGATCCTTTTCCAACCCCGTTTACTGAGGATATTTTTAAAGGTGGTGCAAGGTGAGAAATATATTCTTTTACAGATGGATTCATAGTTTATCACCAGGTAAGGATTGCAAAGGAAGACTAAGGAGAAGAATACTTTCACCACATGAGTGGGGAAGTTTTTCTTATAGAGTTATGCCCTTTGGGCTTAAGAATGTGCCTGTTGTATTTTCACACATCATGGTGTAGACATTTCAAGAATTCATCCACAAATTTCTGCAAGTCTACTTGGATGACTAGACAATGTATGGATTAGTAAGGGACCATTGTGACAATTGAGATTGACGTTTGAGAGGTGTAGGTAGTTAAGTATCTCTCTAAACATTAAGAAATGTGTCTTTGTTACTCCATTTTGCACATTAATAGGTCACATTATATGCAAGGAAGGCTTATTGGTAGACCCTGCCAAAGTTTATATTATTTTGGGATTGGAGGAGTCTACTAGTCAAGTGAAGTGTAGTACACAAATTCTTAGGGCATATGGGTTATTACAGAAAATTCATCAAGGGATATGCTAGGATTGCCATGCCATTGGAAGAGTTTTTGAAACATAAGAGTAAATTTCATTGGGTAGAGGTGCAACAGGTGGCTTTTGACACACTGAAGGATAAACTTACTACTGCGCCCCTTTTTTGCACTTTCCCTCTTGGGACAAGCCTTTTCATGTGCATGTTGATGCATCAGGGATGGCAATAGGATCCATGTTAGCACAACCCGATAAGGGACTGTTGATCACCCTCTATGTTTCGTAAGCAAAAAATTAACTTTGGTATAAGAAGAATTACACAACATGGAGTGTGAAGCATTGACTATGATTTATGCACTGCATAAGTTCAGGAAATAATTATTGGTTACTCCATTTATCTTTTACACAAATCATATGATGCTCAAGTACTTGGTGAACAATCCTATTTTGACAAGGGTGCATATATGTTGATGGATCTTGTTGTTTTAGGAGTTTGAATTTTTGGTCGTTGTGAAACCAAGAAAGATAAATTTAGGACCTGACCATCTATCAAGGATTAACTCAAGCGAGGACATGTAGAGCATTGAGGACACAATTCCAGATGCATAGTTATTCAGATTACAATGCATGCCCTCTGATTTGGAGGATATTGACTGTTTTCTTATGAACGAGTGTGGCACCTAAAGGCATGAAGGCTTTTGAGAAGAAGCAATTGGCTATATTTGTACCCTATATGTTTATTAGTAGAGACCTATACAAACTAGGTCGGGATGAGGTTTTGCACCAGGTGTGTACTGGAACATGAACATACTGTAATCATGGAAGAAGCTCATGGTGGCATTGCTGGAGGTCACTATGTAGGGAATTCTACCGTGCAAAAAATTTTATTGCTAGGATTTTTGTGGGAGACAATTTATAAGGATTATATAGAGTATTGCAAGGCTTATGACAATTTCCAACCTTGGGAAGCTTGGGCAAGAGATTAAATGCCATTGAGACCTATTGCTAATGTAGAGCCATTTGAAAAGTGGGTAATTGAATTTGTGGGCCCTATTTCTCTAGCTGTGACGTAAGATAGGTTTGCATGCTATATTATCACTTGTACAAACTATCTTACAAGGTGGGAAGAAGCAATGCCTATGAAGGATTACATGGATGGCAAATAGATAGGTTTCTTATGGGAGAATATAATCAATTCAGATATGGATGCACCATTGATTTTAACAAGTGATAGGGGTACTCATTTCTTGAATGAGATTGTTAAAATCTTATTGGAAAAGTTTATGGTAGCCCATCAAAAAAATACACCCTATCACCCTTGGGCTAATGGGACTTTTGAGGCCTTTAACAAGATACTAAGCCACATGTTAACTAATATTTTTGATGTTGGAAGGAGGGACTAGGATGATAAAGTCTTTACAGTATTATGGGCATATCAAATGACTTATAAATAATTGAACAAGGCCACACCTTTTCAATTGGTGTTTGAAATGGAGGAAATTATACCTATGGAATTCATGTTACAATCTAGTGTATTTGTGCATAGGAGGATTGGCTGAGGAATAATCATTATAAGAGTGCATTGATAAACTTATGGAGTTGGATGAAAGATGAGCCATTACTAGGTGTAGTTAGAAGATCAGAGAAAGCGTGACAGAAGGCATGACATGATTGTCATATTAAAAATAAGAAGTTTGACGTTGGGAAGATGGTTCTACTATATGATTCTAAGTTTTTGCCATCCTAGGAAACTCAAAGTACATTGGCTGGGACCATATGTTATATCACATATACTTGATTCAGGTGCTTTCTAGTTACAAGCGCTGGATGGAACATGGTTTCCTAGTTATTTTAGCAGGAGTAGGTTGAAGCCCTACTATAAATAAGTCTTCTATGTGTTTGTAAATAAGGTAGTATTGCCACATTAGCTTAGGATTTCCTTTAATGCATTTTCCTTTATATGTGTTTCCTTTCATTTTCACTATACTTTATCTTTTTAGTTTGATGTTGTGTTGTGTATTGGTGCACCAATTGATAATTACATTTGAATTGATTCCATTCATAGAGGACCGTACATACCCTTAGTGTGGAGTGGACTGGTGTATAAATTTGGAAAATACATCTTGGGATGATTGGCGCAAAGGAGGAAGAAAAATTTTCATAGTATAAAAGATGTTTGAATTTGTGTTGTAGTAAATGTGTTTTGAGAAGATTTGAATTGATTTTAGACCAAACATGTGAGAAATAAAGATCACACAGTATAACATGAGGTAGGCAACATCATGGAGATTACTCAATGGAAGGAACATAGGTTGAGTACTTTGGTATAATAAGGCGTGCGGAGGAGGTCTGTGGTAGGGTAGTAATGATAATACGCCAGAAGGTTACGACTGTAGCACACGAGGTGGAATCATGGAATTTGACTTAAGTGGACTATGTAATTTATTAAAAAGTAAAGTGAAGACATGTGGGTCGGAAGGATATTAAATTCTTGAAAAATTATTAAAAAGGGGTGAGGGTAGTCATTCTAACTACCTTTCCTTCGAGAAATTTTATGCTCCTAAGTGATTGAAGTGTGACAAGGTTTAGTATGGAAGTGAAGTACTTTCACAAACTAGTGGCATTATGTGAATTGTAATACAATCTTGCGGTGTAACAAGGAGAAAAGAAAGCATTAGGCTAGCAGGAGCATGCATAAAGTAGATCTATAGAAGTCAGAGAACTCAGGAAGACAAGGAGGAACCAAAACACCTAGGGCACGGTGTAAAGAAAAAGAAATGACACCAAAGAAAACATGAACCAAGAAACTGATGGTGGAAAAGGAGGAATCCATCAAGGTTTACACAGAAATGGAATATCCCCCAGGCATGATAAAGATAGAAAAGTGGAGTTCAAAATTCTATAAATGCAATATTAGTGAGTTCAACCACATGACAGATGAACATGATAAATCAATGTAGGTGAATATATTCAAGGAAGTTCTAGGGTTAGATTATCTCAGGAACCCTAGGGTGGATGACTCAGTGGAGTTACAGAAGAATAGGGTTTTACAGCTATGGGAGCTGCTCTTCTTCTCTAAACCTGCCCCACTCTTCAGGTGGTTGATGTCACAGGTGCATAAGGACTTCTTCTACTTTGTGGGGAGAAGAATGAGACACACAGACCAATTGATTAGAATAGTAATAGGCCTACATAGCACTAATGAGGAAATGACACTTGATTTGTGTGCCACTACAAAAATTGAGGAATTGGTGAAGAAATTAAAATATGATAAAGGAGGAAGGGCTCAGGTTATTTCTGACCTTGCTGAATTGGCATTAAGGGTCACAACTTGAGTCATCAACTGTAAGTTAGGCATGTCGGAATGATGGACATATATAAAAAAGATATTCCTATACATCACATATAGGGTATCTAAATGAGTGCACTATAACTTAACTCAATTTATTGTGAAAAATATCATTGAGGAGGCGTAAGTGCAGAATGAGGTTGGAGAAAAAATCACATGGGGATCCATATTGTTATTGATTATATTCTAGGAAATTGGTGTCCTAGATGGGCCAGATGGAAATGTGTGGGTTCACACATTGCCATACTCGTCTCCCGCAATGTAATTTTTTATGTTCACTTGAAATGGTGCCATCTCAAGTACCTACAAGGTGCAGGTGAACAAATGGTATTAGAGATTGCGTGAGGCATTCAAGAATGAATGGTGTGTCCTACATGAGTTACCACAAGTTATTGGGGACTAGCTGAAGTTTAGAGTTATGCAACACTTCAGCTTGGTGAATTTTATGATGGCCAAAGGAGAAATGGGGCCATGGTGGAAGCTTCCATTTGCATTCACTGCCAAATATATGAATTATGCCATCAAATATTTAAAGGACGCACATAGTCTGATTTTTGATACTGAAAAAGTTGACGTTGATGTTCACACTTTCCATGTGACTTACAAGTTGTTGGTATCCAAATTGATTCTCCCTTGGAAACCGAGCAACATCAAAGATTTAGTAGGAAAATAAGGGATCAAAGACAGATCGAATCATAAGCCGTTTTGTAGCCGAGGAAGGGATTCAGCTGGCTCTTTTTCACTTGCACGCTAGAGAAATGGATAACACCATATAAAAGGATTTGATCTATCCTCACTAATTTATTTTGTGCCTTTCGACCAAGGTAAGAGGACCCGTTTTGTAACCTTTGTTGGTGAAGGAGAATGAATATATCCTTCTTTGCATAAATTTGAAAGCAAACCTTGAGAAAAATATGATCAATGCACCACAATTTAACTCTCACGAGTTGTCACTTCTACAGACTGGTGATATTTTCTAAACAGGGTTAGGGTTACTAAAGACATTATGGAGTCCTGATTGCTTTTGCATATTTTGGCAGTAGAATTTATTCATTTGTGGACACATAGGGAAAACAGGGGTAGTTCAGGATGGATTCATTGGTTTTGAATAATTTTGGTGGGAGATTAAGCATGATAAATTTGATTATACTAGATTGTTGAGAGACTTCACAACAATTAGAAAGCTAAATGACAGAAATATTCAAAATATATTGAGTTTCTAAAGGAGTTAGGAGGACTTATTTATATCAAAAAAAAGATGAGAAAATTTCCTATCCAATGGGAATAATTTAGGGAAATTTTGAATACGTTAAGTGTGAGAAAAATCAAGTTGAAACTCTAAGCCTGTTAGAGAGTGGGCATGGGGGTAAATTTCTCCTTGAACCTAATTGAAACTTCTAACCCCATAAAATGAACCATGTGAACTTGATGTTCGTTGGTGAAGGAAAAATATGTTCTAGGAATTTGGATTTGTTTCGGAAGCTAATAGGGCCAACTGTTGTCTTACAACTTAGTTGTGGACAATTCTAATTAGAAAAAAAAAATTATCCCATAATTTGCTAACTAATCCTAGGTTGTTTCTTGGGTCTCAAGTGGGTTGTTTTAACGGGCATCACACTTGGTATCAGAGAAGTGGTTCAAAATCTTGGACCATTGGGCACACTAGAAAACTTGAGACATGAAACTTATACCCAACACACTTTTAAACCTAGAAAACAACTTAGCTGGAATTTGTATATTTTAGTAAACATGGAAGTTGTGTAAAAATTAGAAAAATAAACTAACTCTCACTTTGGTCTGTGTAGGAGGCTCAGACAAAGTGAGAGGAACCTTCATAGAGAACCAGACTCACCACCACCACCACCACCACCAGATCAGGGGGTAGAAACTATCCTACCTTAGATTCTAAAGACCCTTTAGGATGTCAATGCCGCCGTATGCGAAGGATTAGGAGGAGGACATGAAACTAGCCATGAAAGAGCCCCTTCTATAGAAGGTCAGGTATCTCCTCAACCCAGCGAGGAACATAGAGGAGAGAAATCCCATGTGGAGTCAGCCAGAGTAGAGTCACCACATAGGAGATAGGGTGATAGAGTCCCAGAGCATAGAGAGAGGTTTCAAAGCCCTAGGCTTAGGGATGAGTGTGTAGAGAGATAAAGAGGCCATTAGAAAACATCTAGAGATCACATCAGGGAAATATTGAAGCTTCAACCATCACATTACTCTGGTGACATGGGTGGATTTCAGGTAGAGGCCTAGCTAGTGAGCTTGAGTGGTTGTTAAAAGCTTTGTCCTTTTTCTAGAAACATGAAATCTCGTGTTGCAATCCATCTATTGAGGGATGGAGCAGGAGTATGGTGGAGGAGAGAGGAACATAAGCTCCATGTAGATTCAGAGATAGTGACCTGGGAGCTATTTGAGGAGAGATTCAGGAGTAGGTATCTATCATGGAGGTTCATACAAGAGAGGATTGACGAGTTCCATGACCTCTGATAGGCATCTATTTCTGTAGCTGAGTATGAGAGTAGATTTCTGGATCTTCTCCAGTATGTAGAGTATATGCAGGATGAGCAGGTGTGAATTCATAGGTTCATCTGGGACCTAAATTTAGATATTGGAGGTTTAGTTCAGATCCACTACCCACAGACATTAGCAGAGGCCATCGAGAAGGCCTATATTGAAGAGGAGACTCAGGGAAAGACCCAGTAGGCTAGAGACCGAGTCTAGAGTCGCATATAGCAGATGCATGATGGTAGATCGAGGGGGTTAGTACCCCTTCCTCATGGCAGCCAGGGTACAACATAGTCATCCTTTAGGACATAACAATAGTAGTCCTTCCCACCTCATAGACCTCCACAGAGAGCTGATACACAGAGAGGTTAGAGTATGGGGCCTCCTCCTAGGGGTCCCATCAGGACACAAGGTGGACCTAGAGCTTAGTCAGTGGGAGCTCACCATCAGAGACCACAGCAGACCATAAATGGATCATCAGGGTCCACACCGCAGACTTCTAAGGCACCTACTGGAGGTGCTACTCATTGGGGAGGATCAGGAGGATGTTTTGGATGTGGAGTTACTAGCCACTTTTGGAGAGATTGCCCATAGAACCCTAACAACAAGGATAAGGCACAAATTTCAGAGCTGACTATTGGTGACATGGGACATAGCCATAGGATTTATGTAGCAGTTAAGAACCACCAAGTAGAGCATCAGAGTACAGTCATTAAGACCACATGTAGCATTGGTGGTATTCCTACCTCTATATTTTTTGATTCTGGTTCTTCTTATTCTTTCATTGCACCATTTTTAGTCGAGTGATGTAGGCTGGTGGTAGTTAGGTAGGGTCCTAGTTGGGATGTTGAGATGAATTTTGGACCTAAGATCTCTATAGAATCCTTAGTCAAGGAGTGTGTAGTGGATTTGAAACCTTTCACCACTACCTCAGATCTCTGTATCCTTCCTTTGGGATTGTATGGAGTCATTTTGGGTATGGATTGGTTATCTGCACACTAGGCCAAGATGGATTGTTACCACAAGACTATATCTTGTGCAGATGATTTAGGAGTTGAGTCAGTGATTTCAGGGGTTAGGAGACCCATTTCTATTCACACCATCTTTGCTATGTAACTTAAGCGATGTGTGCGATGGGGTTGTTAGATGTATGCTGTTATAGTTAGTGATAGATCAGAGGATGGGTTTGGTGGACCATCGCTAGATGATCATCCCATTTTGAGAGAATTTGTAGATGTCTTTCTAGGGGAGCTATCAGGGTTACCACCCCCACGTGAGATTGATTTTCATATAGATCTAGATCCTAAAGCATAGCCTATCTCACGAGCACCTTATCAGATGACCACCCCAGATCTCTATGAGCTCAAGTTACAGCTCGAGGGTATTTTGGAGAAAGGCCTTATCCATCCTAGTGTATCCCCTTGGGGTGCACCAGTGATATTTGTGAAGAAGAAGAATGGGTCCTTGTGGTTTTGTATTGCTTACCGTTAGCTGCACAAGGTAACGATCAAGAATCTTTATCCTCTTGCTTGTATTGATGACTTGTTTGATCAGATAAAGGGAGCTACATTTTTCTCTAAGATTGATCTTAAGTCAAGGTACCATCGGCTGAGGATTTTAGAGGTGGAAATTCATAAGACTATGTTTTGCGTGAGATATGGGCACTATGAGTTCACAGTGGTGCCTTTTGGTTTGACTAATGCCACCACAGTATTAATGAGTTTGATGAATGGGGTATTCAGGACCTTCTTAGATTGCTTTGTGCTCATCTTCCTAGATGAAATTTTGATATAATCACGTACACGTGAGGATCACGAGGGGCACCTTCACGAGGTTATTCAGTGTCTTTAGGAGTAGAAACTTTATGGGAACTTGGAGAAGTGTGCTTTATTTCAGATGGAGGTGTAGTATTTGGGTCATATTATTTTTGGGGAAGGTATCGTAATCGATCCTTCCAAGATTAGAGCCATTATGGATTGGCTAGTACCTAATATAGTGACCAAGGTGTGTAGCTTCATGGGATTAACAGGTTACTACTGGAGATTTGATTAGGACTTCTCTCAGATTATGCACCCTTTCACTTCCCTTCTTAGAAAAGGGAAGAAGTTTGAGTGGACAAAGAAGCATGAGTAGGCTTTTAGAATGCAACGTCTCACTACCACACCAATTTTAGTAGTCCCTAATCCACACGGCAATTTTGTTGTTTGTACAGATGCTTCATTAGCTGGTTTGGGAGCTATCCTCGTGCAAGAGGATCATGTGATCGCTTTCGAGTCTTGGAAGCTTAAGGACTACAAGCTAAACTACTCTTCTCCTAACTTCGAACTTTCCGCAATAGTTCATGCCTTAGTTTAGTGGTGTCACTTTCTTCTTGGACAACAGTTTGTCTTGAGATCAGACTATTTGAGCCTTTGCCACGTATTCACTCAACCTAGCCTCAACACCCATCAACTACATTCAATGGAGCTCATTTGTGAGTATGACATGGATATTGTGCATATGAAGGGAAAAGGTCATGTTGTAGCGGATGCCCTAAGTCATATGGGATACAGAGTGACAACTTTAACCCTTAGGATAGATTTGAGGAGTCGGATTCTCAAACAGTTTCATAGTGACAAATTCTACTTGGTAATCAGATGAGAGCTTGAGGCATAAAGGACCCTAAATAGAAAATTTGTTTACGCTTTAGTGGGTGATGATCTTTTGAGGCATAAGTGGCACATTTATATGCCTAGAAAGGGTGATCTTTGTAAGGTAGTTCTTTCAAAGGCCCATCATGCACCTTATTCGGCCCAACCAGGGGTGGAGAAGATGTGCCTTAGGATAGATCTTAGGAGTTGGATTAGCAAGCAACTTCCTAATGACTAATTCTACTTGGCAGTCAGATGAGAGCTTGAGGCATGGAGGGCTCTAAATAGAAAGTTTCTTGGGTACATTTTAGAGGTTGATGGTTTTTTTAGGCATGAGGGGCACATTTATGTGCCTAGAGAGGGTGATCTTTGCAAGGTAATTCTGTCAAATGCCCATTGCCCATTGTGCACCTTATTCAGCCCACCCAAGGGTAGAGAAGATGCATGTCATATCATTGGGTTGGCTTGTAATGAGAGACATTATAGGGTTTGTAACATGTTGTTTACAGTGTCAGAGAATGAAGGTCGAGCACCAGCATCTCGTTGGTCTTCTTTATCCACATGCCATTCCCAAATGGAAATGATACACCATTTCTATTGATTTTATTGTTGGGCTACTCACCTCTGCGTATCATCATGATGCTATTATGGTCACTGTGGACAACTTGAGAGAGGTGGCACACTTCTCCCAAGTTAAGACAACCTATACAGCTAAAGCAGTAGCCAAGGTTTACCTTGATGAGATCATTTGATTGCACAAGATAATGTGCAAGATCATCTCGGTTTGTGACCCTTTGTACACGTCCAGCTTTAGACTACGTAGGAGGCCCAACTCAACTTCAGTACATGCTACCATCTCAAGACAAACAGGCAAACATAGCGGGTTAAATAGGTATATTGTTTGGGTGAAATTTTTGGGCATTACAAGACCTTGGTCCCTAAAAGATTAAACTAAGATATAAATACAAATAGTAAAATATTAAACCATGGTGTTTATATATATATATATATAATTTTAAAAACTAACTACAGCATGTGACAATTCATATAAGATATTAAACTTTTAACTAAACCAAATTTGTCAAATACATATTACAAACTATATTCGTGCAAATGTGAAGACAAGATGTTCTAGCCCTAGCTGAAGCTTTAACGAAATAGGCACAAATGAACGCCACTAAATGATGATGGAATGCAAGCTTCAGATCTGATTCCTGATGAAAAACATAGGACAAATACCCCAAAAACAGCCCATAAATTGCTCGAAAAAGTTGTAGTGTAGCTCGAATATCAGAAAACTGACTGGAAAACATAGTCCAGAAATGGCCCAGAACCAGTGAACAGTGAAACTGAAAATAAAAAACAGTTCGAATACCTATAGACTACCCAAGAATAAAGAAACTGCAGCCCTATTGAAAACACAATCCATAGGCTGAGAATAAAAATCAGGGTTTGCTCTTCCTTTCAGCATGTTCAGGTCTGGGGAAGAAAACTGAGAATAAAGGTTTGCTTTTCCTTGTGGAACATTGCATTTTTAATTTGTTAATGAAAATCAGAAAGACCGAACAAGTTCGGCTAGACCTAAAAGTACGCCTTAGACCGAACTTCCACCTGATTCATGCGAGCATGGTAATTATGGCTACAACCAGACTATGTCCACAAGGAAACCATGAACAAGACCCAAGCAATATCACAAATGCATTAGCAACTCAAGGTTGGCAGCATCCAAAGCGATAGTTGAGCTCTCAAGATGAAGATAAGGAGGGTGATGGAAACGTCGTCGAGGCTCGGGCATAGATGACACTATGCCAGCAAACCGTAGAAAGACAATAACGACAGTCCAAGCATCAAGTAGTTCGTGAGAGAAGTGATATGGGAGAGGATACAGCCAAGGGCAAAAGGAGTAGCAAGAGAACCTGCGGCTACGCAACTTGAGTTGGTTTGGGGAAATGGTAATAGTGGTCTGGAAAACACGCAAGGAGACAGTTGGAGTGACCCAGAATGCAGCGAGCACATGCCCATTGGGCTGGGGCAAGACCAATGTAGTGTCCAAATTATCACAAAATGAGTTGATTCTAAAGTGATGTCTAGCTCAAGATATTATGTGAATAGGATCAAGCTCGAACAAAGCAAACTCAAGCAATGAGCATAGAGCATAGGACGAGAAACCAAGAGTTGAGACCATGTCATGATATAATGGCCGAACCCGAAGAGCCACAAGGTGATAAAAGTTAAGATGGCAATTGAAAATTGAGGTGAGGTAAGTTCATCCCAAAGTCAAGCTAAAGATTTCTGGACTAGACTAGAGAATCATCCATAAAGCACCAAAAGATCCACTACATATTTAGCCATTCCATTTTCATGACCTTGTCGGGAGACATATACGAAGCACCCACAAGTTATCTTCCATGCATTCCACAACCCATAGATTGAATCACGAAAGAGATCGATATTGATTGGAGCCTTAGAGCAGCTATCCTCGCTGAATGATCTATCACACTGGTTCAGGTTAGGAGGGCCTTCTTTGCCTTAGATTCACAAATCCTGCTATTGTGTGTTTAAGACATAAGATTACCTAACTAGTTTATCTACATCCCACATGTATTCCATCCCCACTGATTGTCTCAGAATGACCTGAGGAGGTCGGGTACGAGGAAGAGTTACTTGTAGATTCTCGTGCTTGCATGTCTCTTTTTCATTGTACAAAATTGGTGAACCCAACATGAAACAAACAACTGCTTCATCTTCTCTACCACATTAGCCTTCACTTTAGCTTTACCAAAAAAATTAGTGAAACTTACGTAAAAGGAACAATTATTTTACTTTGACACTCTTCTTTTAATTTTATCTACCTTCGCTCTTTCCCATTATTCTGTGGGTATTCATATACCCCGTGAATATGTCAAGATACGATGCATATGGCAAACCTCTCCTAGGTCTTGAAGCATACTATGATCAACTAAATAGACAACCATCACCCTCGCTCTTAGCATGGGGTGATAACTATTCAACTAACCAATTTTCAACACAAACTATGCCTCAAAGGACTAGATATAGTTCTTCTTTCCAAATAGAGGAGTTGGATCAGCTCACTCAAACACAACAAATACAGCCTTCAAGCTCAAACAACATGACACTCACTGGAGAATCTGGTTCATCTCTTTAGGTGTTGCTTAGACCACAAATTAGTAGACAGTTAGATCCATATCTGTTGTTAGATGACGAATACTTCACACGTTATGCTAGGAGTGAACAACGCTCTCAAAATATGTACCCGTATATCGGAGGTTTGTAAACATAACTCGAGGTATCATTCCAAGAAAACACCCCCATCCCTTCACCTATAGGAAATGCCCTCGGTGAAACTTGGCAGGGCATCGATCAATTCATAGTTGGGTACCATATGCCCATACAACCTCAAGGTATATAACAAACACCACTAAGGAAAAATACCGTGTCTTCACCAAACAAGGTCATCTCAGCCTTAGTTGAGAAAGTTAGAGGGTTAGAACTTGCTCAAGCAATTCAAAATTCACAATTCATGCAGGAAGGAAATTCCAATCCTCCACATTATCCTAGCCAAGTAGACCTCCTCACAATAACAAGCACGTTGGGCATGCCTCCTCAGTATTCACAACAAATGCCAACTAGAACCATGTTTTCCAATGCCACTCTGGTGGAAAATGAGATACCTCCTGGTTTAGTACAAAACAATCCATTCCTGAGCAATCCTCCTCCATACTTAAACATGTATTCCAAATCACCACAGGGAGATATGTTCTCTTCTCCTGGCATATTCACTCAACCACAGGGATTCCCTTATGCCCCTGCAAATACATATGCTATGCCATATCAACAAACCATTCCACCTCCACCCCCTCAGCAAACACCATCAATGGTCGAAACCTATGCAATAGGAACTTATTCAGAATATTTGAAAGAACCTTTGGACTTCACTATATAAAGCGTCATGCTTCCAAGACCTCTCCCCAATCTACCCAAGTAAAAAGGAGAGGGAGACCTGAATGCACATATTAAGGCCTATGCCACATCCATTCGAGAACTGCTCCCTCAGGATGGAGTTGCTAAAATATTCCCCAAAACTTTAGAGGGTATCACCCTCGATTGGTATTACAAAATACTTAAAGCCTCAATACATTCATTTAAACAACTTGTTTAAGAGTTCACCAAGGCATTCAACATGAACAAATTGTTGAGAACAAGAATAAGAGAATTCTTGCATAATAAACAAGAGCACAATGAATCTATTGCTCATTTCATCCAAAGATGGCATACAATCCTCTATTCTTCAACAAGCGCTCCAAACATGGATTAGATGGAACTATGTGATTTATTCCTTCATTCTCTTAGTAGAGAGATAAAGGAAGAAGTCCAAAAGTTCCCACTAATAACTTATGATGAAGTACTCGAGAGTTCTCTCCAAATAGATCAAGCTATAATAGATAGAGGTCGCAAGACATATGGAACAAATGGAAGGTTAATCATCCCCAACCAAAACACTACAACTTATCCTACTACTAAAAATGCTAATCAAGGACCTAAAATCCTTAACAAAAATTGTGGAGTGACAATAGATGGAGTGACTGACCAAACTAAAAAAGAAAACGTTGTAAATGTTCCACCACCAGTTAACAACCAACAAAACAATAATTTCTCCCTAATAATCAACGCGGTGGATTTTAATTGTCCCCAACAACAACAAGAACAACAACAACAAAAACAACAACAACAACAACAATGAAAGATCCAGACATAGGTTCCAAGTCAAAACTCAACTAGATATCAAAACCAAAGCAATAAATGTAAAACTTTAATCCTAATAGTCAACAGTTTAATCAGAATTTTGGACCACAACACTTGCTAAACCAACAACCTAGGAGTTATAATCCCAACTCGTATTGTGGTTTCCACAAAATTCGAGGCCATGACACTAGGACTTGATGTGATTACAATAAGTTCATGTAATTTTTTCTAGAAGAACAAAGACAACTCTTCATAGATACGTTCTTAACAGATTCTGTGACACCAATGCCAAATACTTTCACAGGGGTAGTTTCCCCTCAAAACGCCCTCTTAAGATCTTTAATGATCCACTTCTAAATCACAATAGCAATAATAAATTAAATCCAAATGGGATGAAAAAAGGTGTAATGATAGGAAATAATGATCATGAAGCCTCAACTTCACTAAATCCACCTGTTGCACCACAATTAGGAAATCAGCCATGAACCAAGATAGTTGGTCTGGTGGAGCTAGATACTGAGTTACACGTAGAAGATATAACAAGAACACGAGAATATTCTTCTCAACCAAATCCAATCTATCCACTAGAAATAGATAACATTCAACAAACATTGGTAAAACCTGTGGGTGCTTATGATTTAATTAATGACTTAACAAAGACCTTCTCTCACATCTCATTTTTGGACTTATTGAAAACTTCTCCTACCCACAGGGCTGCTCTTTTAGAACCACTAGGTCTGGGACATTTAATTAACATAATTCCACCTCCCAAAACACAAGTGAACCATATACACTTTGATATCCACCCTCCAGGGCAGCCAGATAGGGATACTGAGTTTATATTCGACATAAAAAAAATGCCAACAGATGCTGAAATTACACGTAGAGGTGATCTGACCTTGCATTTATAGGTGTGGGTTTATAATAATTACGTTAAACGTGCAATGGTGGATGATGGGGCAATAGTTAACATTGTCCCCTTATCTTTCCTTCAAAAGATAGGATATGGAGAAACAAAATGTTCCACAACAAGAAATACGCTAAGAGGTTATGATAGCCTTAAAGCTACTTCAATTGGGACTATAATATTACCTGTCACCTTAGGACCCAAGACCATCCTCACCGAGTTTTATATCATAGATCAGGAAACCAACTATAATATGATCCTTGATTGACCATGGATACATCACATGAAAGCAATCCCTTCTACGTTATTCCAGGAAATAAGATTCTTACACCTAGGAAAGATATTCGTAGCAAAAGGTGACCTAAAACCATTCGACATACACCTAGCAGACCTGAAGAAAAGACCAGGCGTTCACTCTGAGTTTGAACTTCCAATAGACCAACTTAACAAACCAATTGACTCAAAACCAGAAGAAAACTTAATACCTACAACAAAACATGAAATTACGAACCTAGTCAAGGGCATCTCAGCACTCAAGGATGAAGCTATCATCATAGAAACAGTGTCATTAGGAACTACTACAAAAATTGTCAAGTTATTGGAAGAATATCTACCAATTTTCCTACCATTTGATTCCACAGGTATGGGATGTACCCTAGGAGTTGGTTCTCTTCCAGAAGAGGAACTTTACATGGTAGAAGTAACTGAAATAGAAGAAATAGATGCAAAGAATGTCCCACCATCCATCTTTCCTAGTAAGTATTGGACTCTCCATTTCGATGGAGCTAGATGTCACTATGGAGCCGGGGCAGGTGTGATCTTTACTTCTCTTAAGGGAAAGATCCCACCTTTTTCTTTTAAGTTGAACTTTGAATGTACAAACAACGGTGCTAAGTACAAAGCCCTCCTCCATGGCCTCATCATAGTCAAAAGGATCAGTGTCAATAACATTAGAGTATTAGGAGACTCACAGTTAGTTGCAAACCAAGTCTTTGAAGTATATGAGACTAAAGCTAAACAACAACTCTATAAAATAGCGGTATTAGACCTAAGCAAAAGATTCAACTTCATATCCATTGAGGCAATCCCACAATAACATAACCTTCTTGTAGATTCAATAGCAACCTCAACTTCATGTTTCACCCCAAGTAATGAGTTAGAAGATACAAGTTTCAAGGTATCACTTTGCACTGAACCATTGGTGAAGAAAATATCAATGAATCCTCTTCTATGACATATAGCTGAGAATGAATCTCCTATCTTACATCATGTTGATAGTGATAAAATCACTCTCAAATATCTAAACACCTATGCAGAGCTACACCTAGCTCATCCTATGGTTGATCTTTCCTTAATACCACACTCCTCTTCCTACTTTGAAAATCCCATAGTAGAGTATCCTCCACAGAAGGATCTTGATATCTACAAGATAGAAAATAGAGAAATCTTGGAACTACCTTCAACCCTTAAATTTGAAGAAGGTAATGCTTCTTTGATAGAAGAAACCATTGACATAAACATTGGAATGGAGGAAGAACCAAGAATTTTAAAGTTAGGCTCCTCGCTAACTCTGGAAGAAATAGAAACACACACCCAAATCATCAAAGAACATCAAAAGGATTTTACATTTAATTATAAAGAAATGATAGTTATCGCACCACATGTTATGGTACATAATCTTGTCACTAAACTAGATGCGAAAGCCAAGTAAACAAAATTCAAGACCAATGAAGTCGAAAGTGGCTCTCATGGTAAAAGAGGAAGTAATAAAAATTCTTCAAGTAGGATTCATCAAACCAGTTGATTATTCACAATGGGTGTCTAATATAGTCCCCATTCTAAAAAAAATGGAAAGATACACATTTGCATAGATTTTTGGGATATTAAAAAAGATTTTCCCAAGGAAGATTTCCCATTACCATCCATTGACGTCATGATTGACACAACAACTGGATTTGAGCTTTTGTCTCTTATGGATGGGTTCTCGGGATATAATCAAATCAAAATATCCAAACAAGACCAAGCCAAAACCATGTTTATAACTCCCTGGGGAACTTATTTTTATGTTATCATGCCATTTGGTCTTAAGAATGCCAGCACTACATATCAGCAGGCAATGGCATACATATTCCATGATCTTATCTAGAAAATTATGGAATCATATGTGGATGACTTATTGGCCAAGGCCAAGAAGTGCTGTGATCACCCGGAGGTGCTCCGTATCATCCTCTCACAACTAATTGAGTATGGTGTCACATTAAACCTAGAGAAGTGCGTTTTTGGTGTAACAAGAGGAAAAATTCTAGGATACATTATATCTTCATGAGGGATTGATGTTGATCTGGCCAAAATATGGGCTGTTCTCAAAATTATCCCACCTTCGGATGAGTATGGAATCAGGTCATTTCTTGGGAAACTCGGTGCAATCCGAAGGTTCATCCTAGATTTAAGATTTTCCATTTATCCAATCAACAATCTACTTAAGAAAGATTATAGTATCGATTGGACTAAAGACTGTAATGAGGCTTTCGAAGCAGTTAAGCGCTTCCTGTTGTCACCACCCATGCTATTTCCTCCCAAGCCAGACTGCCCTTTGATCCTATACTCATGAGCCACTCATGTCTCATTGGCCTACATGCTAGCTCAAGAAGATGATGATAAATGAGAACGCGTGATCTATTTCATTATCCGAACATTACTCGATTATGAAATGCGTTACACATAGGATAAAAGAGAATGCCTTGCCATAGTCTTCACCACAAAACTTAAGACATTACATGTTAAATCAAGAAACAAGGGTCATTGTGAAGATAGACCATTTATGGACATTCCTCATGCAAGGGTCCTTGTCTAAGAAGGCTAGACGCTTCATAACCCTAATGGGAGAATTTAAGTTAACATTTGTAAACCAAAAATCTGTCAAAGGAAAAATCATTACAGACTGGTTAGTTGACAATCCACTAGATGGAGGTGAACTGGTAGATCTAGAATTTCCTGATGAATGTGTATTCTTTGTCAAAACCAGACCCCCATCTCTACATGTCCCTGGTATACCGATATCATCAATTTTATCGTGGACCATACATACCCAGAAAGTACCACGTCACAACAAAGAAGGTGGTTACACATTATTGCCACTAAATATGTTGTTTTAGACCAAGTGATCTATCGTAGAGCCTTCGACGGTATGCTTCTAAGATGTGTCGACATAGAAGAATCCAAGAGGATCCTTCATGAATCCCACAGTGGGATATGCGGGGGCCACTTTGGTAGTCATTCCACCACTCAGAAAATAGATCGGATGGGCTATTTTTGGCCCACTCTCAAACATGATGTAGTGGAATTTATACGTAAGTGCCACAAATGTCAAGAATTCTCTCACGAGATTCATATGCCAGCACAATCCCTACAGCCAATAGCGACTTCATGGCCCTTCTCCACTTGGGGTCTAAACTTAATAGGGAAATTCTCTCCATCATCAACTGATGGCCATAAGTTTATAATCACAACCATGGAATATTTTACCAAATGGGTGGAGGCCATGCATCTCACCACTGTACCAGGTTCGGTGATTGCCAAATTCACTTTGAACCAAATTATCTATAGGTATGGTGTCCCACAAATCATTGTCTCAGATAATGGCACATCCTTGAAGAACGACGAAGTTCATGAGCTATGTAGCAAGTTCAAAATAAACCATCACATGGCCTCTCTCTACTACCCTCAAGCCACCGGGCAGGCTGAAGTGACAAACAAAATGTTAAAAGTTATTCTCCTCAAAATGGTAAAAGAAAACAAACAAGTTTGGCACTTAAACTTATACTTGGCCTTGTGGGCCCACCGAAACTCAATAAGAACACCAACAGGAGTAACTCCTTTCTCACTAGTATTCAGAGCAGAAGCAGTTCTCCCACTTGAGGTTGAAATACCCAGTCTCTACATCTCACTATAAGGGATTCTAGATGAAGAAGCTTATAGAGAGGCATGCCTCTCCCTACTAGAAATCCTAGACAAGGCCAGGTCAAATGCTAAACAACAACATAGAGCCTATGCTTACCAGATGTGCCGGCTGTATAACAAAAAGGTATATGAGTGACAAATATATGAAGGAGATATAGTTTTAAGACTAGACATCTAGATCAATAAGAAAATCGGTGAAGGAAGAAAGTTCCGGCCCAAATGGTTGGGCCATTATCAAGTCACGAAGGACTATGATAATGGTGTGTATCTCTTGTGCACACTGGAGGGTGAGGAATTTAGTGAATCAGTCAATTCCTTACATCTTAAGCAGTTTTACGCATGAAGCATCAACACTATTTGTATAGTTATATCTACATTACATATTCATTTAGTTAAGTTCATTTTGTTCACTCACTTCATAAAACTTGGTGATCAAGGGACTTATTCTAAAGAAATTCATTACAAACTTTTGATAGTATTGGCAGGAGCTTTCAAGTCATACTTCTTCATTTTCATAACATCATCAACTGTTTCAGAATCATTTCATCAATTAAAACTAGATATAACAAAGTCGTAACGGTAGCCATATCTAGGCCTGCATGCTTGCTCTCACTTTTGGTTTCTTCCTAGGGTAGGTGTCTTGCCTATGGTCCATTCTAGAAGATTCATGGTGTCACATTTATCCCGTGTATATATCTCTTTGGAAATAAGAACATACTGACATTTTTCTCAAGTAAGTAAGTCAAATATAGATCAAACAGAAAATTTTACTTTTACACATTTCCTTGCCCTACCAACCTTTGGTGATGAGCTTGCATCTCTTACTAGTGACGTAGGGTTGGGAAAGGATGGGAATTCCTTTACTCACCTATGCCTTGTCCATGGTGATAAGCCCATGCTTCCTACTAGTAGCATGGGGAAAGGTGTAGGGGGTTCGCTTGATAGAAAACGTTAAAATTCATAAGCAAATAGTCCAAACAAACTTTTGAAATCTTGAGTTAAAAAAAATGAATCAGATGTCCAAAATTCCAAGAGAGTTCAAAACCTTGAAAACCATATTTTGTCAACCAAGTGGCCATCTACGGATCTGAGTCTGGATAAACTAAAAAGCAAGTTGCATTCTAAACTATGGATTCACTTGATTAAGATAGGTTTGTAGCATCCTAATTTGGTTCCACCAACTCTTTGTCTATCTCCCATCATTACCATTTCAACACACCTCATAGCTTGTGACCTTTCTAGCTCTCGGTGGTGAGCCCTCACATCTTACTAGTTGTGTGGAGTTAGGAGCGGGGCAAGTTCATCTGCTCATCATACCAGCTCATCATCACATTTTGTCAAAAAAATATGAAGTACCGGAAAAATGCTTATAGAAACTAAATTTCAAGATCACATAGTGTCCACATCATCATACATCAGCATCACGAAATACAAAAAAAAAGATTTGTGATTTTGTTCTCCATTGCATACATTCTGAAAAGAATATAAAAACAAATTTTTTATAGAACATCTAATATACATGTGAAAATGAATCACAAAAATCTAGGTACAATGAAATTTAGATCTAAAAAGATATGTATATATATATATATATAATCAAGTTTATGTACAATGCCATCATGCACTAGGCATGGTAAAAACGCTCAAGGATCCTGGAAAATAAAGAATGATCGTATAAAAAATCTAGCAAGAGTCACTACAAGAAGAGTGAAGTGGCCTCTCAATCCCTATGGGATCCCTCAGAAGGTACATGATCACGTCTAGGACTCTGGCTACACCGGTGCTCTAAGTGCACTGAGGGCTCACGATCCTGAACAGTAGTTGTAGCCTCGCTATGAGAGCATACTCCCTCATCAAGCGCTCTGCAGTCCTATACCTCGGCTACCTCGACATAGAGGGAAGTAACCATCTTGGCCACATGCCAGATTGGGGTAAAAACATTGGTATGCCTACTGGTCGCTGAAGGCTCCCCTACATCCACGGATAGCTCGACACGAGTCTTCTCCATGGGGAGCATCAGGGTATCAGTACATACCCGGTGAATCAAGTCTCACCACTCATCAGCAGTCTCTGCAAATAAAGGAGAAAACAAATTAGAAAATAATCAAAAGGTAAATCAAGGATGGAAAAAAAGAGAGGTAGCAACTAAGGAAATTCTAGCTAAAATAAAAGAAGAGTGGTAACTCACTTAGATCTCTGGGCCTCTAAGAAGGATCTTTGGGATCCGCACCTACCACGGATGCCACTGCTGACTGATGTCCTCCTCCCACATTTGGGACAACATGGCGTCCTGCCATGGACTTGTCCTCTCTACCTAAGTCCTGAGAAAGTAACTCCTCTAAGACTAGAGTCACCCTCTCCATGCTCTGCTCTGCCCTCTCGGCCTGTAAAATCTCCTGAGTGTCATGCCACTCGAGATTGCTATCCTCTCCCCCACCTAACTCACTAACCTCCATGTCCTCGGTCTCCTCCTCTGTCTCTCCCCCTGTGAACTCCTCAGACTCAGAGTCTATATCAATGGGGTCATCACTGCTATGGGCAGGACTAGTGACAATCCAAAGTAAAGGTGCCTGAGGAGCACCGACTCTCTCTCAAATTTGTACCACCCTCCTAGCTGCAATAGGGACGCCAGGAGTAACAACAGTCCAACCCCGGCCTCTAGGACCTCCCCTAGCCTCCCGAACTGAATCTGAACACTGGCACCACTAGGGGAAGCATGTCAGTATAAGCAAGGCCAAACTGCTGAGGCACTCGATCAAAGGGGTGTGTCTCTACCTTCCCCGTTCTATCCACAAGCTGCCCTGTAGTAGAGTAGGAAATCAAAGTGAAGGTCTCCTCGCCCCACAACCCTGCCATGGCCTGATAAGGTGTGGCCTCCATATCCTCAGTAGTCAGGGAAGCAACTGGCTGGTGGGCACCGTCATATCTGTTCATCTAGCTACCCTCATGGCTCCGAGATCCGCCACCTCTATGCCTCTCCCATAAGGGATGATGCACTCATAGACCCAACTCATAACTAAGGTCGGATGGCTCAGTGACTATCCCTGTAATTGAACCACCCTGTATAAGTCATGATAGGTGGTCCCAAGTATATCGGCTCCCCAGGCATAAATCCGACCATGTGCCTCAATCTGTGTGATGATGGGGGCCCAGTAGTAGAGTAAAGTATCCCCTCCCTTGTCCCCAATCAATCTCAAAGCAAGGATGCCCATAATGGCATGACAGATCAGAGGGCTAGGCAAGTGAGGAATAGAATGGACCTTCACCCCCTTCTTTGAACCAGTGGAGACAACTACGTCTCCCATATAGGTGGCCCACTGAGTCACCTGAGCTCTGGATATTTCTATATCAAATGAAAGTCTCCTCCCAATACTCGGGACTCCCAAAATGTGGTAAACATCCTCTAGGGTGATAGTCCACTCACCCCTAACACCTGGAAATCAGAAGGTGTTACAATCTCCATCCCAGTAAGAAAATAAGTGACATAATATGTGACTGGCAGGTGTAATGTGGGAGACCCATGCAATCCTCAAAATACCTGCCCTCTGAAGTGTATCCTGCTCATCCTAAGAGAGTGCATCTATCACTGTTGGAAGCCAATCACTCTCTCTCTCTCTCTCTCTCTCTCTCAGCTCCATCTGATGTACTCTTCCTTCTTCTGCAAAACACACAAAAACACGCAAAAAGGAGCAAGTTAGTATCAAGATTGCAATAAAAAAAATCATTAAAGCAAAAAAGAATACTAAAAATGCAAAAATAAACTCAAATCAATGTTGTTTTAACATTCTAAAGAGAACCGCCACCCTGAGTAGGGTGACGGTTCCACAACCGCCACCTTAAAAGGTGACGGTCCTATAACTGACACCCTGCTCAGGACGGCGGTCCTGTCCCACATTTCAAAATGGGTCGCGTGCCCTAAAATGCTCAAAAATACAAAAAATTTGACCATTTTAGCTAAAACAAAAGCCTACCCATTAGGCGCCCCCCTAAGAGACACATTTAAAAATGACATTTCTAAAAATGACCCCCCCAAGACAAATATTTCAACATTTTAACATTTTTAGTGCAAAAATGTTAAAGCAAGAAGAACTAACCTGAGATCTCGCAGGTCGATGTTCCTCTTGTGGAGGCATGATCGCTATCTCACTATGAACATTTCGACTATACTCTCGTCAGAAACTGTCACCATGGGTAACAGAGCTCAAAAACTATCAAATCAACACGCACAAATGAATAGGAAAATGGTCCCATTATATATATATATATATATATATATATATATATATATATATATAATGTTTTGAATCATTTTGAAATGCCCCTTTCGTAGGTTCAAAGCGCCAATGGAGGTAAGTTCTCATCCCCACACAAATGGTAAGTCCTCATTTCATGCTAATCTAGTATTTATTTTTTGATTTTCTTTGTCTATCTACACTTGATTCTTCTTTCCATTTTGCAGGTAGCGGGAACTTGGATGGTGACATTTCGACACACGGGCGTGTTAGGTATAATTTCGAACTTCCCATTTTGGGACCGCCATAACTTAGACCCACCATTTTATGCCTCTTCACGGTTAACATGCTTCTCCAAGGGGACAATATGTATGTACCCAAAAATGTAGGGTACTATACCACCAAAATGATGTTACACATGCCCCAATGATGATACAGGTCACCTCGCAAGGTGTTCGGATCCAAATAAGCTCACAAAGTATATGTTAGCATCCCAAATGCTTTATCTGTGTTCCTTGTTCTTTGTTTCATTCCTCTACCTTTCTTTTCTTAGTGTTTTGACCTTTAGTGAAGAAATCGCCGCCCTGGTAGGGCGGCGGTCCTATAACCGCTGCCCTACTCAGGGTGGTGGTCCTATAACCGCTTCCCTGCTCAGGGTGGCGGTCCTTCATGAATTTTCCAGCATGTTCTTCTGATCACGACTTGTGTAATTTTCAACTTTTACCAGCTTTTCTCCACCACCTTGGCTCGTATTAATGTTTTGTGTCCCCTGGAATAGTGTTTCTCCATTGTTTAATGGTAAAAGAGTTCCATTCCAAGTTACCCTTTGGTGAATGGGAATTCTATAAATATCTGGTTTGTTTTCAAACAAATGGCCCCTCAACTTCTCATCTTTCATTGTTTAAGTCTGTCAATTTCTTGTTTAGAAGCTCATTTTGTTTTTATGTTTGCATCCATGCTAGTTTTCCTTTCTGTTGGAAGCCATTCAATCTTCTTGCTTCATTCTTGTTCATTATTGTCCATACAAATTAGTCTAGAGCAGAGTAGTGTTAGTTTTAGATTGAATTCATTAGAGTTGCAGGTTGTGTTATTCACAGAAGGTAGATTCTAGAATATCTCGGTACCCTTGTGTTGTATTTCTGCAATAAATTCCACTAAGAATTACATACGCCAAGCTCTCTCTTCAACTATCCCTCTCCTACTCGCATTGTATTTGGTCTATATCCAAAGCTGCCATTGTTTAAATACCTTCTTCTGTTGATGCTAACATATACACACTCTTTCTGGATTCACGTGAACACGAAAGAATGAGGAGATCATTCTGAGGGGACAAATTCATACACTACTGGATTCGCCACTATTCTGCAAATTCCAGGTTTTATCTGTCAAATTTCTAGTTAAAATATATCAAATAGAGTAGTGAAATATTTCATTTTAGTTAAATTTCATTCTCGATATTACCAGGGAAGCTGTGGGGATTGATAGTTTCTGAGAAGCTATGATTCATTCCTCACTTTTGAGGTAGGATCGAGAATCTTTCAATTAAGTTAATCATCTATCTAGTTATTTAGGATAAAACTCACAACTACATAGGCAAGTAGCTACATCGGGCTACCTTGTTTGTTCTAATTTGTTATTAGATTAGTTGTCATTTTCTAAATATATTAGATTCATTTCTGTTTCGTTTCCATTCAAAATCTTATCAAAAATACCAAAAATAGAGGAATATATATATATGTTGTAGATATATCTCGCATAGTTAGTTTATTTCATTTCAGTTAGGCTTATTTTGATCTTGTATGACAATCACGGGACCTAGGGAACCTATGGAATACATTTTTGAGCCAATCATGCCTCAACCAAATACTGTTGCAGAAATAACTGATATAGACCAAAATCTTAGAATTCAGGTCTTTCGAACAACAACAGACCTACAAGAAATCAGCTCACAGTTAAGGGGATTAAACATAGAAGATGACAAAGCACACACATTCTGGTCAAATCAGCCAAATTATAGATTGCCTTGATAGACATCCGTATGACTGTAGAAGGACTTGAAAGAGAACAAACACATCAGTTGTGATCCACTAGTCCCACAGCCAGATGCAGGAGACCTCCTCATTGACATAGACACTAGCTTACGTATCCAAGTTGCTAGAACACCTGTTAGGTACTTCGAGAAAATCATGCAACTTCTAGTTCTAAACATAGAGGCCAAAAAGGCATACGACTACTAGATACTCGGGATTAGGAATTGATTCTTCACATGACCATAGGAGGTCCACAACAACCACAAACTTATAGTTGTGATCCACAGGTCCCATAACCCAACGGACCTAAAAATCAACCCAACATTGATGCTAGTTTGCGAAACATTAGTATTTACATATTCTCCACTCCCACCAAACATTATCACACAACTATCATTATTAAACATAGCAGCTAATCAAGCTAAATATTTCTGGACTAGACCAGAGAATCATCCATAAAGCACCAAAAGATCCACTACATATTTAGCCATTCCATTTTCATGACCTTTTCGGGAGACATATACGAAGCACCCACAGGTTATCTTCCACCCATATTCCACAACCCATAGATCAGATCACAGCAGAGATCAATATTGATTAGAGCCTTCGAGAAGCTATCCTTGCCGAATGATCTATCACACTGGTTCAGGTTAGGAGGGCCTTCTTTGCCTTAGATTCATAGATCCCACTATTACATGTTGAAGACATAAGATTACCTAACTAGTTTATCTACATTCCGCATGTATTCCATCCCCACTGGCTATCTCAGCATGACCTGAGGAGGTTGGGTGTGAGGAAGAGTTACTTGTAGATTCTTATGCTCGCATGTCACTTTTCCATCGTACATCCACCTTACGATAACTGTATCATTGTAGAGTAATTCATCAATACGTGGCTCACTTTGTGTCATGATGTTTAGAGTACCAGAGGGTTAAGGCTGATCATTAGCATCCAACATGCCTTCTTTATTCTCATGCTATATCAGAATGGAAGTGGGACACCATTTCGATGGATTTCATTGTTGGGCTACTAATTTTGAGATATCACCATATTTGCCATTAAATGGTCACGGTTGATAAGTTGAAAAAGGTGGCTCAATTTTCTTTGGTGAAGACCACTTATATAGCTAGAGTAGTGACACGAGTATATTTGGATGTGATTGTCAGATTGTATAAGATTCTACAGAAGATAATTTGTGACCGTGATCCTTTATACACTTCACATTTATGAACTACCATGTAGTATGTCCTCAGGACAAGGATCAACTTTAGCACAACATATCACCCTAAGATAGATGGACAAACTGAGTGGGTGAATCATATTTTAGAGGACATGCTCAAGATGTATGTGATGGATCAGCAGTCTAAATGGGAGGAGTACTGATGTACTTAGTGGAGTTTTCCTCGATTACAATAATAGTTTCCATATCCCCAAGTTTCATAGGCATGGCTCCTTTTTAGCAACTTTGTATGGTAGAGAGTCTAGAACACTTCTGGAGCTGGTGACAGGTAGAGGATAGAGTATCACATCTTGATGACTAACTCTTGTACATGACATGGAGCAGTAGGTGGTGTTGATTAGGCAGAGATTGCAGGAGGCTCAGGATAGGCAGAAGAAGTATGCAGATCAGCATAGGATCGATTGTAGTTTCGATGTGGGCATGAAGGTGTTCCTTCATGTCAGGCCACACAAGATCCCAAACCATTATGGAAAAGGTTCTAAGTTTGCTCCTAGATTCATTGGTCCTTTTGAGATCTTGGAGTGTATCGGCCTTTTGGCCTACTATCTAGCTTTACAACCCAACTTGTCTCGCGTACATGATGTGTTTCATGTTTTAGTTCTTAGGAGATATATTGTAGATCCATCTCATAAGGTGTTACAATTGAGTACATCATTGCAAGTGAAAAGATTAGGTAATAAGGTCAATGGTGGAGCTCATTCACATCTTATATCGCAGGACCCTAGGCCTTCGAGGTAGAGAGGATGATCAAGTTTGGGTGCAATGGGAAAAATATGAGGAGACTACAACTACATGGGAGGATGCTACATCATTAAGATTTCAGTTTCCACATTTTTTCCAGTGATTTCCAGGAGGAAGTTGAGTCTAAGGGGAGGGGGATGTAGTGCCCATTTCCCTTTACACCTTTTGATACTCATGCTGACACTTTTGATCACATTATAAACATTATTATGATTTGATTTAGTATGCTATTAGACATTGATTATGATGGATGGTGATTATTAGAGACACTCATATGTGGATGATGATATACTATTAGACATGGATGTTTTGTGGATGTTGTGCAGACATGTGATTTTGGATATTTTGTGATGATGATATAGTTGTTGATTAAAAAATGCAAATGATGTAGTTGTTACTTCAATGTTGCTATGATTCAATTGCTTAGATGATTTTGTGATTTTTATTGTATCATATTGGATGTTCTGATATGGCCATGAGGCCGAAAGAGGTATTTGTATTTTTCAAGTTAAAAATATCACAACAAAACATTGGGGGATCAGAGACCAACCAAAATAGAATTCTAAGTGAATTCGACAAGGTCACCATGGCAACTTGTTTTATTGTGTTGAGTGTTGTTTTGTTAGGGATTCCCATGTGGGTATTTCCTTTATATGTGACCATGAGTTTGTGTATTTTAATTAATGTGTTTCTTTTATTATTGTTGGTATGTATTTTATTAGTAATGTGTTCCCTTATTTTAAGGTTAATTAAATTATGATAGAATTAATGTGAGATATCATATGATTAAAATTTAAAAAAATTTCCCAAATTGGGATATGGGAAATAATACATGGAAGAGGTGTTGGGTGTTTGCATTTAATATGTAATGGATGTGTAAAAAGTGTAAGAGCTTGCTGTAAGTCAATTTTGGAGTTTGAAATACTCCACCTCCATGGAATTCGAATTTTTCCTTGGGGGCTGTTTTTGGAGGGTTGTGGGACAAGTACAAACTTTGGTCTTCCCATGCCAATAAATTTAATTTACCAACCATACTTATGGTTAGAGAAGAGATTTGTGACTTTTATAAAGAATTTTATTAGTCATGTTGCATGTTTTTAATTGCAACTTTCTTAGGATGTTAGAAGATTTTCTGTCCCTTAAGGTGTGGGTTGAACAAGAATGTGCAAAGTAGAAAGTCATTTTTCACCCACCTCTTTATTATGATTGGGAGTCAAGCAATATTTTTCAAAAAGTGTTGGAGATTGGAGGATGTGTGATTGGAAATCCCACATGGATCCAAATCATCCTTTTCTTCCCTCTTCCATATAATTAAATGATAACTTGTTTTGGGTTGTTGAAAGTTTTTGCATATCTTTCTTGGGAGCACATTTTTGCTTGTTTGGAGCTCAAATGTGGATCCGTGAAGGAATTTTGAGATGGGATTTCTTCATAAGCTGGGTTATTACTAATTGGAAGGTGATGTCCATATTGGTTAACTTGGAAATCATTGTTGGTTGGATGAACAAGTACTATGCAAGAGGTAGCAATTTAAGTCTTTTTTATGTTGTCATTTTCTTATTGTGTTGTGTGAAAATGGTGCATGCTTATGATTTATTTTGTTTGGACTAGTTGGGTAGAATTTGTAGGTTTAATGGTGTCAGGAGAAGTCTATGGGGAATCACAAAGGATGGGGTGAGGATGGGGGGATAAGGAAAGCCATTGACATTAGAATTTTGTGGAGGGAGTTTGGGTTTGGGATCCACCATGGAAAAGAAATAGCTTACATTTATTACTTTGTGGGGGGGGGGGACATAAGAAAATATGTTATGGGCATTTAAGGAGGCATTGTTTGGGGGGCACCCATAACGTGTGGTGCAAAAATTTATTGGCAGTTTGTTCTGGTGGGATGCAACAATTCCCAATTGAGAATTATAAGTAGCTTCCCCCATAGACCTTTCTCCTTTGGTATTGCTATGATCAAGTATTTGAGTTTTGATTTGAATGTTTTCTATCACAGTTGTGAACTTTTGTTTTGTAAAATTGAATTGAATGTTTTATAAAACAATTATGCATTTTTGAAAGAATGGTGTGTGTTGATGGATTCCATCTTGTTGCCATGTGTTCGAATTCCTGAACCCTTTATATTGTATTTTGTTTGGGGCTCGGGGGCCAATTGATGAAGGAAGGATTCTCCTTTCATTAGATGTCTTGGTTGGGTGGAGAGTGTTTCCTTTCCCAAGCTTTTGTTGTGACCAACTTGGAGAAAGATAAAATGTGCATGTTGTTGTCTTGGAACAAAGGAAAAATGTAGTTTAAAAGTCCCTTGTGAAAACATATTCATTTGTAACCTTTCCCACTTGAAGTGGATGAAGGGTGTGTTTGCAACATTTTTATTGTGAAGAAAAGATGTTGTAATTGGTATTGAAAGTTTCTATTTAATTGTGAAAGATATTTATTAGGTTCTAAC
The DNA here is from genome assembly GCA_019776745.2 of Taxus chinensis. Taxonomy (NCBI): domain Eukaryota; kingdom Viridiplantae; phylum Streptophyta; class Pinopsida; order Cupressales; family Taxaceae; genus Taxus; species Taxus chinensis. The sequence goes on from CM034157.1 coordinate 373,956,566, forward strand.
TCTTACATGGAAAAGAAATCACTAGAATTCCTTGTTAATTGCAATCAAAGCCAATGAAATATGTAAACATGATTTATTCAAGAAAAAGGGCTTGAGAATTAATGTAGAATTGCAAGTATTACTTATCATATGAATTTTTGGTTGAAATTAATGTCAAATCTGTTCATTGGTATCTCTCAATCCACTTAAATTGTAATAAGAAATACGTATGAGGGAATCTGCCATTGCTCATGTTGGTAAATCAAAATTGATATCTAAGAGTGTAAGATGAGATTCATAATTTATCTTCAAGAAGCCTTGAGACAGATAAATCAAATGAATGTATTTTTTAGTCTAGGAATGAAAGTCACATTTGTTGGATGAATTTGATAAACAGATTTGGAGAAATGGATTTCTGTTATAAACTTAAAAATGAAATTTGATATATTCACTAATAAGTTTGTATAGTTCAAATACCTGCACCCATTAATCAACTGTTGGTGATGTTAAAATTTAGTATGATATCCTTAAATGAACTCAAATTGACAAAGAAAACTTAAGAAAATAATTTATTGTAAAAATCGACCACAATCCTTTCTCTCAGAGTTTTCTATCAATTGGTGGACAAAATTCCAAGTTAAAAGGTAAATAAAGCAAATTATGGACTTCCTAAATTGCTTTAAATTTTCCATAGAGAAATCATCCATTATTTGGAAATGTTGAGTGAAGGAGGTAGATCTAAGGTAATTCAAATTTAGAATTTTGAATTTACTAGTTTTGTGGGAATTATAAGCTGCAGATAAACGTGATTTTGTAGATCTTTGAGACCCTTCACAAAATTTATGAAAATGTAAAATGACATTCATGCTTCAAAATAGCATCAAGATATTCCTTCAAAGAAGGTCCTGCATTTGCCAATGGAAGTGCATTTCTAGATCACGGTTATGACACTCTTGATAATTTAACACCTTGGCGGGAAAAGGCTCAATTAAAATTATCCCTCTGGTTCGTCAAGCCCTAAGATTTACTGTCAAAATTTCACAAACAATTTTTTTGTGAACAAATGAGGCTAAAGGAAAATTTTTTATTTTCCATTACCAGCCTGCAAGGGTCTTCTATTAGAGGGACCATGTGTCCTCACTAAACCATCAATAGAGGATGCAACATATTTTTTCCGATTAGAACTTTTGAAAATTTTTGAAATTTTATCCAGGGTGCCCCACCATCCCAGGACCTATCACAGAAATACTACTTTGCAGACCTTTGGGTGCTTGCGGAAAAAGCAGAACCCTTACGAAATCTTCCCCTAAGATTAACACATATTCAGTTCGAATTTGATTGTGATTCCACCAGCATCCCTGAAGGTTTCTTGAACAATCTCAAAGCTTGTCAATGACCCCTGTACACGTGGGCAACGCGGACTTGACATGATCCAAATCTAAAACTTTTAAGAGATTAACGAGGTTTGCTTAAATGGTCTCTCAGCAAGATGGGAATCTCCCTCCCCCTTCTTCTCGTGGAAAGTCATGGAGTTCTACGTGCCCCAAGTATTTGCAACCGCGAGTATGTGGGCATTGAATTTATACAATTCACTTGCTCACTCATGGGCTATATTCCCCCCAAAAGAAGGATATCCCGCTGGAATGCCCTTCCTTTCCTTGTTGCGAGTGACAACTCAGAGGCCACCACGTGTCCTGCGAGGACCTTTAGAGGCACATGTGCAACTGGGAAATTTCTCCCGTGCAAGGAAAAATCCCAAACACTGCCCCATGACCCGCCAACATGAAATTATCAACTTCTAGGGACCTTGCTTAGCAATACATGTCACTCAAAATTAGACAAAATTATGATGAATATGAACTCATAGCAGTCCTGGAATCTTGAGTTTCTAAAGGAATACTAGGAGGACTTATTTGTATCACCAGAAAGGTGAGACAAGATTAGCTATCAAATGGAAAACATTTATAGAAATTTTCAATGACTTGGTATATTTTTTTTAAAAACACCGATAAGATTATGAGTCTGTTTGCCCACAGATTTGGCATTACCAAAAATTAATATCCATGATATTTTTCCTAACGGTGAGAAGTTATATGCCACTATCTATCTTGGGATGGATTTTATTTTGTATGTTTGTTGATGAAGGAAAAATATGTTCTTTTTTTTTATGATTTTTTCCGTGAAAGTGGTAGGGAAAACATAAAGAAAATAGAGCAACTTTCAGTTGTCCCCGACACTTGTAACTTAGAAAAAAATATTGAAATCAAATAATTTTTTTTTTCAATCATAGTATATAATTTCACCACGGTCTCAAGTGGGTATAAGTTTTAATCAGCATTCTGATAGACGTTGAAACAAATTTTGCAGTCTTAAAAGTAGACATAAACACTTGGACAGGAATCATGAAGTGATCACGTTTCCCAGACCCTCGACTATTAGCCTAAAAAATGCCATGCAAATGATATTTATCCTCTAACTATTCACTTGTAAAATCAGTATTTCTACAAAGCTAATAGTCTCCCCTATGCAATGGTACCATTTTTATGACATAGTTTTTATCATTTTCGGCATGGTTCAAGTACCGCTGGATCTGATAAGTAATCCTTTTCACCCTCGATGCTACACCTTTGTTCATTTTTTAATGCCTATAACCTTCATCGGATTATCCTTGTCCACTTAATTGTCCTTTGCAACTTCTATCCCGCACTTACCATATTCTCTAGAAAGTCACATGTTTAACAAATTCACACCCAAAGCATTACTAGGTGGAAAAATCATGAACCGATCACGTTTCTTAGACCCTCAACCATTAAGTTCTAGGATGCCATGCCATAGATACTTTATAGTCCTAATGACAAGGAATTTTATTAATAAAATCATGCAAAAATAGTCCTCTTTTTAATGCATTTTTAGGTGGCTCTGGAGTATAGTTGGATCTGAAAAACAAATGTAATGCACAACTATTGAATCTACCCCTTGAGGAAGCACCTTGAGAAATAGAGTCATCCACTTGTTATGGATGCAGAACTATAATTGTGAGGTCTCAGAAATGAGTTTTCATGCACAAGCGCGGGCCTACCAAATGTACCTGGGCTCTATGAGAAACACCTTCTGGATTTTGTAGCCATATCAGTAAAAAAGGAGCCAACGGAAGCCTCCACGTGTCATCTTTGGCACACCTTTGATATGGTGCCCAAAATCAGATACCCCAAACAAGCACAATCTATTCCACGTGTCTCAGTCTGGAAAATTTGTTGAAATCGTTGAAGGATCAGTGGAAGACGCCACATTGTCTTGGGTCCAAGGAATTTTCCTTCGGTCATTGAAAAAGTCTAAGTATGTGTAGGAGTCCAGTGAAAACCTCCTAGTGTCCTCTTCGGTTCTCTCTTCAAAAGTAAAGTACAGGGGAATCGGTCCCCAAATAGGCACTAGCCTCTATTCAGGTGGCCCAGGCCTTAGAAAGTTGCTTGAAAATTTTAAGTATAGAGAGGAGTCGGCGCAAGCATCCACGTGTCTCCTTGGTGCAACTGCTAAGGTAGGACCCAGAGGAAAATTTCAAATGAGCGTTGGCCCTCCATGTGGACAAGCTTTGAATTGAAGCAGTCCTTAAAGTTTAAAAATGCCTCGCTAACCCACCTTCCCACTGTCTAACATGGTTTGATGTGGGCTACCCAGGGGATTCATAGGTTACTTCATAACTTTGCTCTAAGTCCTACAAAGAGGAAAAAAACTTCAAAATGTTCCGTTGACCCATCTTCTTGCTTGTAACATGACCAAAATTGCCACGTGTCCTTCTTCGGGGGTCATGAGTAAGACTTTTTCCCTACTAATTCATATTTGTTGAATAAGTGAATTAGAGACTATTGGGGCTGTGGGGGCCAATTTAGTATTTTTTTAAAATGTGACCAAACTGGAAAATTTCAACAAAAAATCCTTGTCGGGCTACAACCATTTTAAAAATGTACACGATATACACCTTCAGGGAAAAACAAGATAAATTCACTCTGCCTTTATAAATTTGACCGGCCCAAACAAAACTCAACGGGGCCACTGGGCCAAATTGAATCCTTCTATAAGGAAAAAATTTAGACAAGTTATAAAATAGACCCGACATGCTTGAGCCATATCCAATCAAAAGAGACCACGTAGCCGATAGATGTTGAGATATTATTTGATAGTGGAAAACATGCACATCAAACCGTAAAATGCAAGCAAGGAAATCACTGAGTTTGCACCCAAAATTGAATTTTTCTTCACATGGACAACAGGAATTTGGAAATGATACAAGGCCCAAATGTGATCCACGACCATGGAGAAGGGATCTTCAATCAGCATACCAAATGAAGAAAAACCTTTCACACATCCATTCGCTGAAATAGCAAATACGACGGAGCCTGTAGATTGAAGAATTTCTAGGGAAAACTAGGCCATGATCAAATCAAGAACCAACATTGGTTGTGACTTGAGGATGGGTACTCCCAGTGAGTCCCATAAGAACAAATAGTAGACCAAGTGCCAAAAATAAACCATTGGGAAACGAAGTCATGATCCACACCTCTAGGAAAAAAATGAGAAACCAACTAAAATGACCGCCAAGAAACCAGGGAAAACCAAAACTGACAAAATATAAAACATTTGAACAAAGAAACCCAATACTTTACACTCAAAAATGGTGCATACCTCAACTTGATGATAAATCAATCAAGAAAATGTTTCAAATTTCTGCCATTAACAAGAAATTCAAGGAATTCCCCATCTAGGTCTTTTAAGAAGAAGGTTTGTTTACCAATTGGAATGTCAATTGAATAAGGGCTCATCCATAATGCATCAAACTTTCCATGTTTTTCCTTATCCTCGTGCCTGTTATCCCACAATAGCACAAGATCTCCCACACTTAAAGCTCTTGGAGTCACCTTCTTATCAAACAACTTCTTCAATTTCTCTCTAAATTTTACATGCCTCTGATGGGATGCCCTTATTTCTTTATCTAACTCAACAATCTGATTGATGTGAGCATCATAGGGAATAACCTCTTGATCTTCTTGTTGTTGAAGAAATTGAAATGAAGACAATTGCATATGCAGGGGTAGAAGATATTGAGTTCCATACACTAACTCAAATGGGCTATTTTTTTAGTGGCTCGTTTAATAGTGAATTGATCAACCCAAACAACAAAATTCAACTGCTCGCCCCACTTCCATTTTTTCAACTCCAAAGTTCTTCTAATTATCTTCAACAAATTTTTATTGCTGGACTCTACTTGTCCATTTCCTTGGGGATTATAATTGGAAGCATATGTCAAATTTATCCCATATTCTTGACACATAGCCACCAAAGGTTTCTCTCGAAGGCTCATTGAATTATTAGCAACTATTTTGGAAAGTAACTCCAAATAAGTAAATGATGTAATTCAAAATCCAAAATCGATAAGAATTTGGTGGGTTGCCTTCTTAGTAGGGATTACCTCCACCCACTTGGTGAAGTAAACTGTAGTCACTAATATCCACTTATGGCCTAAACTTGAAGGATCAGAAATCTCCCCAATGAAGTCAATCCTTCACTGCTTAAAAGGGGCTTGAATTGAAATAGGCTACAACGAGAGGGACCTTGAAGCTTTTAATCACCCTAAAAAGTGTTGAGGATAGCTAAGAAAATGAAAACTTCCTAAACAATAAGTTGTATCTTTGAAAAGAGTTGGCCACAAGTAACCAACCCTTAAGATCTTATGAGTTGTGACTCTTCCAGAAAAATTCCCTCCACAAACTACTCCATGGATATTAACAATTATTTTAGGGGCTTCATGTTTAGTAATGCATCTTAAGAGAACTTCCCCAGGGTTCTTCCAAGCTAACCCAAAATCAGTAATGACATAGTTTTAGGAAGTTTACTTAAGTTATCTTTTGTTATTCTTACTCAAATGTTTAAGGCACTGTAGATGTTTGAGATAAAAAATAATTTCCTTGTACCATTCAGAATTTATCAATTTTTCAAGGATATTCAACCTTTCTTCTTCAACTTCATTTACCTCAACTATGTTATAGGTTGCTCTCTGCCATAAGTTTTGTCAGGGTCAAACCTTTGACCAATTTTGTTGTTTGGATGTCCATATCATACTCTTGTAATTTTTTTACCCATCAACATCTCTTTCTTGAAACCGCCATTTCCGATAGGATATCTTTCACCATGGTGTGGGGAACATAAGAAATGAATTTCAAACTCATAATATATGGCATGAAGACCTTTGTTACTTTCATCTAAATAAAATTCTTGCTTCTCCATGATAGTATACTTTAGGTCAGCTCCTTGCAATGCCTTACCGAAAAATGAAATTGGTCTTTCACCTCCCTCATCATCCTTCTGCAACAACATATATGCAATAGTACTTTTTGAAGCAAAATAAAACATTTGGAAAACCTTCTTATAATCTACAGATGCTAAAACAAGGTCATTCTTTAATGCTTATTTGATCCTAGTAAAAGCTTGAATAGTTGATTCTTCCCATTTGATACTTTGATCTTTCTTCAGCATGCTAGTGATTGGGATAGTTAGTTCAACAAAGTTGGAGATAAATCTCCTAATAAAATTAATCTACCCAAAACGGACATGAATTCCCTTCTTGGTTCTTGGAATAGGGACTTTGCTAATGGCATATTCTAACCGTTTCAAGATCAATCATAACCCCTTCCTTTGACACAATGTGTCCAAGAAAATTTTCTTTCTGAACTCCAAAATGGCACTTCTTGGGATTTAGTGAAATACCATACTCCCTGCATCTTAACAACATTTTTTATAAGTTTTGCAGGTGGTCACTCCTTTCTCTGGAGAAAATAGTCACATCATCTTAATATACAACAATGAAATCATTAACATAGCTAAAGAAAGCTACATCCATTTCTCTTTGGAAAGTGGCTCAATAACATTCATTAGACCAAAAAGGCATTCTGACATATACATATGTTCCCCAAGGAGTGATAAAGGTAGTTTTGATTCACTCTGATTCCTTCACAACTACCTAGTTATATCTAGAAAAACTATAAAAGGTGGATAACAATTCTGAACCAATAACTGCAATTGTAACATATTTTCCATATTTGGCAGAGGGCAGTTATCCTTCATTGATGCTCTATTCAAGTTTATAAAGTCCACACATAACTTTATATCTCCATTCTTCTTTCTGATAGGTACCAAGTTTGTAACCCATGATGAGTACCTTGTGTGCTGTATGATTCCTCCATACCTCATCTTTTTTTCAATTCTTCTTGCATCTTCAGGGAAAAGAGTGGATTGATTCAGCCTCTATTTCTACCTAAACGGCTTGGTAGAAGCTTCCAAGGGAATTTCGTGCTAGAAAATATCCTCTCTATATGCTTTTAGTTCAAAATAAGACCATGCTAAGTAGTCCTAGTTTTTCTTCAACATTTTGACATACGAATTATTTTCTTCCTTGCTCAGATTGCTACCTAGCTAGATCTTACTTTTTTTTATCCTTTGTGCCCAGGTCATGCTTTTCAAGATCCCTCAAGGCTGACATGTGTCTATTGATAATCCAATCGACATCATCAAAGTTTTATTCAAGTGCTACCAAACCTCTGGGAATAGTATTAGTCTTCAATTGAATGATTTCTTTGCCAAATAAAGTATCCTTTCCATCAGCTACAAAAACCATTGGCTTCCAATCTATATATTGATAAGAAAATTCTCCTTAGTTCTGAAAAAACTTTTACACCCAGGTTTCGTATACGAACACTTGACAGTGTTTAACATTGTCAGGAATAGATGGTCTACGTAATATCTCAATATTATACTCCCAATAGGGGGATACAGTATAACTTTCAAATCTGGACAAACCCAATACGGCCAATTGTTTGGTAGAATATTGTACTTCCTATCATGATGTTTTATGTTGAAGAAGTCAAACATTTCAATGAAATTATAGACTACATGCTTATACTGCTTCATTCTCTAATTTTTTGTTGCATATAGTTTTCTAAATTGCTTGACAATTAACTCTGAATCTCCTTTAACAATGATGTCTCTAATACATGTTATCCTGTGTATTTGCATGCAAAGGCAATTTTACCGATAACCATACCAAAAATTTTGTTCCGATCCCTCGTTAGGGATCCCCCGCATTTGAAACGTTTTAAAATCCCTTCCCGGGAAATCTAGTTTTCGAACTTAGTCATTCTGAGCCTTTTTTGGCTGGGCGCATGAAATATCCTTGTAACACTAGCTTTTGATGCGCCCCCTTAAAAGCCTTTGGCGCATGGTTTTCCATGTTAACACATCTTTCGGTGCGCCAAAGGATGTTGAGTCTCTTTTGCGTGCGCCAAAGGGCGCACATGATCTTATTGCAACACCAACAGGGCGCACATAATTTTGCCGTGCGCCAACTTCAGGGTTTCAAGCGCCAAAGGGCGCACGCTTTCTCCTGTCGACAACATTTTTCATGCGCCCTTTCAAAAGTAGGTGGCGCATTGATGGCTGGTTTTTCTATATATATGTGTTTTGTGCGCCCAAATGTCATTTTCACTTTTGCGAAGCACGTGTTTTTCTGAGCTTGTCAGCCTCTGCTCCGTCGTTTTCAACGTATTGTGGACCCGTTCTCAAAACTTTTGCTATTTATCAGGTAAGAGGTTCTCCCTCTTCTACGTTTTGTGTTTTCGGTTCTTGATGCGTTGTTGGTCTGGTGTTTAGCTTGTCGGTTGGTTTTGAAATAGAAATAGGTTGAGCTTCCCCCCCCTTGTGCTGCCTTGTCTTTTTTTCTTCTTTTCCTCCTCCCTTCCCCCCTCTTTCCAGATCTGCTGGTAGAGGGTGTTATTTTAAAAAAGAAAGAAAAGCTTGGTCTTAAAACCTCTTTTTGGTCTGAAACTTTATGTCTTCCCAAGCAGTCTTGGAAATGAAGGAAAGAAAGAAAAGAGTTAGAAACCCCGTCGAGAAAGCTCTGTTTTTCACTTAGGCGCACTGGCGCGTCTTGCAACACTAAGAACAGTTGCGCCCCTTTGGCGCATCTACCCGCCCTGTTACATGAGCAAAACCCGCGCCAATGGCGCACCCTTTTGTCCTGCTGCATCAAGAAATTCATGCGCCCTCATGGCGCGCCTCTTTCGCATGCTACAAGTGCTGATCCTGCGCCCCATTGGCACACCGTTCATCCATGTTGCATCCCTTTTCCATGCGCCAATGGCGCATCCAGCTTCCATGTTACACAAGTTATATCTGCGCAAGTATGAAGCTATAAAGGCGCAGGCGCATCCCCGATTACATCAACATCATGTTGTGTAAACCCTTCGTGTGCCGCGCCATGTCCCTTTGGCGCACAAAAAGTCAATGTTACACGATCCATCCACGCACCAAAGGGCGCACCAAATCCCAAAGTAACACACAATTTTCATGCGCCCTTATATAAAATGTAATCTGCAACATCCATGCGCCATGCGCCTTTGGCGCCAGTTTAACTTTTGCAACAGCCCTTTCCCGTGCGCCCTGCCTATTTAGCCCTGTAAGCTGCAATTTTCATGCGCCCTGCGCCCTGAGCCTTAAAATCTCTAACTCTTTCTTCTGCTAGCTTTCCAATGAAAGATCAAATGGCTAATTCAACCTTTTTGGATTGGGTCTCGCTTCTTCTCCATGCAGATCAGCAACTGAGTTCGAAAGAACACATGTCTACATCCAGCAAGAGATCCACCAAATCAAAAGGAAAGGCGAAGCTTACTGAGGAAGAGATGAAGTATAAATATCAAAGGGTCAGGATGCCCGAATCACAGGCTGAATGCAGTATGGATGTCAGAGACTCAGAATTGGGTCACGTTGACATGGAAGAATTCTGGGTTAGAACTCAGAAAGTTACAAGAAGTCCATGGATGGACAAGTTAATAGGCAGTGCCCTGCATTTCACCGGAGGAATCCCCGTCAGTGCTGTCAACAATGAATTCATGATGGTGATTGCACAATCTTACAACAAGGACACAAGGTGTGTCGAAAACAGCAAGGGCGAGGTAGTCATAAACCTCACTGCCCGTCATTTTGAGATGATACTTGGCATCCCTCACCACCGGCACTTTGTGGCCGTCAGCCAAGAAGAGTGCATCAAGGCCTGGGAAGACAATGAAGACCAATGCATGCAACTAATGAACGAAGTCTACTTGAAAAACAAGAAGGTGGTAACCCGGTGGCCCCAAATCATCCACCGCAGTGACTTCTCAGAAGAGCTCAGCGATACTATCACTTTCCTGAGCAGGGTCTTCGGGCTTTCTGACGCCCATTACTTCCATAAATGGATGCTGAGGTACTTGGAAACAATGAATAAGAATGTGCCTGAGCAGCGCTTTTGCTGGGGAGAAATAATAAGCAGCACCATCTCCGAGCAGCTACAACAATTCGCCACAACGGGAGTGTTCCATATGAACTCCTATGTAGTCTACGCTGCAGCGTCGGAGAGGGATTATCCAGGGCTAAACCGAAGTGGGATTTGGCCTCAGGTCAAAATATATGAATATTATCTAGAACTGAGGCTGGAGAACAGCATCCCTCAATTCGCCAAAATTAATGATGCTTTCTTCTATCACATCATTTGCATGTTGAGGCCGAATCTAACTCATGGTCGCACAACCAAGAACATTGTGTCAACTGTGGAGAAATGGGGGGCCCTGTTCACCCAGTTTCCCACATTTACCTATCTGAGGGCGGTCAACTTCTTGGGCGAGCCAACCAGGCTGCCAAGGTACGCTGGACCTAAGCTGATTCTACTAGAGTTATCAAGGCAGCTGGTCACATACCATGAGAAATGCCTCAAGAGAAAGAAGGGCGGAACTCCTTTCCCCCTCACAGTGGGCCGGTACACATGCTCCTCCCATCACAAAGCGAAGGAAATGTTCGCAGAGCTGGAGTTGCTCAATTTGAAACATGACTTCCCAGCCAGGCCTACCTTTGACCCAAGGAGCTGCCTGCCAAGGGCTAAGCTTGATCCGATCCATGTTCCTCAGATCGAGGATATTTACATTGACATCATCCACGAGGTGGAACTCAGAAGAAAGGATCATTCTCACTTAGCATTGGAGGAAATTATCCAATACGGAGTGGCCATTGTCCCCAAAGGCTTCCAAACTACGGAAGATGAAGTAGACAAGGTGTATAATGACACGGAAGGGGATGATTGGCCCTTCCCGGCCATTGACAGAAGCAAGGCTCCTCAAACAATTGAAGAGAGGGTCAAGGAGACTATGCGCAGAACAGAGCACTGGTGCCGCATGAACGGGCTGATCTACCTCGGGGTAGATTTCACAACCTCCCCATTGGGCAATGCACCTCCAAGGTCCAAAAAGCAGTTAAAAGGCAAAGGTGTAGAAGGTGAGCCTAGCACCATTCAGGAAGAAGCCCCTGGAAGTCCTCCTTCCACAGCGCCAGAACAGGTAATAACTCTGGATTCGCCGGAGAAAGAAGCAGCAGAGGATAGTCCCATACGCCCATCCACTCAGGATGTCGGCATTGCTACAACCACAGAGGTCCCTTCTGTCCCTTCTTCTTCTCTTCCTTCCCCTCCTCGAGTGACTCAGACGACCACCCCTTTGGTCGTGTCCTCCGCCCCTTCTTCTACTCTTTCCCCTGCCTCTTTGTCTATCTTCTCCTCCCTCGCTGATCTTTCCTCCTCCATTTCTTCCCTCATTTCCGGGCTCCCTTCCCTTCCTTTGTCTTCTGCAGCTGCAGTTTCCCTTCCTCTCGTGGGCACTTCTTCGGCTATTCTCTCAATGCCGCCTCCGCGTGTCTCCACGTTTTTCCCCTCTTCTACTGCAGCTGTCCCCTCTTCTGTCTCTGGTCCTTCTTCCATAGGACCAGCATGGATCTCTCAGCAGCTGAGCCAGCAAAAGAGGAAAGTTCCCATCGCTCCGATGGACTTTTCAGTAATTCCAGCCAAAGGGGCAAAGAAGCTGAAGCCTGTTGCACGTTTCTCTAAAAGTGCTGCAGGTGAGAGGATCATGGAAATTGCATACCCCGATCCCCTCAAAGAGAAAAAGGATCTGTCTCCGGCAGATTTTACTGTGACCCAAGTCACAATGGGGACATCTTCTGAAAGTCTCCAGGGGGAAGCTCTTTCCGCGGTCGACGCCCTTTGTCAAAAGCTTCAGGAAACAAAAGAAGAGAAAAGGCTACTGAAGGAGCAGAACAAATATCTGCTTCAAGCCTTACAGAAGATGGGTAGTGCACCTCCCACGACTGCCACCGAGACTTCTGAGCTTCTCAGCCAGGAGAAAATCAATGAATATTCAAAGATCGGCGAGCAGGGTATGGCCGTTTCTGCTTGGAGGAGCCAGATCCTCAAGGACAGTGAAAGAGTGATCGCCGAATATATCAATTCATATCTAAACATCAAAAAGGTGAACAAGGAACTCCAAGTATTAGCGGGTCCCATATCAGAAGAGCTAGATCATGCTAGACTCCAACATGAGACCTTTCAACAAATGTTCGACTGTTCAGTCGAAGATCTGGTCAAGTTCGGAGTTTTCGGCCATCCAAGGGCTCTCAACAAAACCATGTCCACTTTGGACTATCGGATAGATCAGCTGGAATTTGTTCTGGAAAAGATAGACAAGGTGAAGGAAGAGGCCCTGGATGCGATGCATCAAATGGAGCGAATTGTCCTTAACATGTCTCCAGGGCTGCTCACTCCTTCCTTTACCATGAGATCAGCTGATGAAACTATCCAGATCTTCAAAGAGATCGCTTCTCAAGGAACGGGGCCAGAGGTCACATTTGACACTGAATCTATCAACAACCTGCTGGCCTGTAGGGACTTCATCGGGTTTCTCATCGAGGCGGAGAAAGATTATTCTAAACTCCCAGAAAAGCTCATAAGCGAACGGGAGACTTGCGAAGCAATCAGCGAACGGCACAAGGATCCATCACAGGATCAATTTGGGCCCATGATTAACAAGTTTTTGGAATACCGCGCTCAGTTCCACATATCATCTCCTGAGCAGCATCAGAAGCAGGCAACCCCCTTTCGGCCGCAGGATGACGATGACGAGTAGCTTCTTCTTCTTCTTCTTCTTCTCTCTCTCTCTATTCTCCGACTTTCTTGTTGAAATGTCTAAAGTGTGTTGGTACAAATGATGACATCATCCATGTTGCATCATGGGATGATGTCATCCATCAAGTTGTCAAAAGTCAACATGACTTTTAGATATTTTGTAAATATCTTTGTAAATATTTGTTGGCTCCTTTTTGCTTTTCTTCTCCTCTCTTCTATAAATACTGGAATACTTGTTGTATTCGGGGTGAACATTTTTTAGATGAAAATAGAAGTGAGGAGAGAAAGACTTTGAGCTTTCTTGTAACAGAAGAAAACAGTAATACAAATATTAAGACTTTGTGCTCAATAGCTGTGTTATCCATTAGATCTTTCTTACGTTAGATCTGTATGTGTTTAATCTGTTGGATTCATATCTACTTTTCTGTCATTTGCTCATCAGTATTGCTTTGTTTATTTATGCAAGTAGGTTTGGCTCTGTTTACTACCAAACTAAAAACATAAATCTACTGACCTTTCTGCTTTGGAATTCATTTCTTTTCTCCCTTCGGATCTGTTCTTTCTCTTCTCCCTCTTTCATTCCTTTCTTTTCGCAGCCTGAAATACTCTACTGGGATGAGATCCCAAACCCCCGAAGGCAGAATCTGTGAGACTTGCATAGATTCCTGCTGGTAGAATAGCAATAAACCAGTTTCGCTTTGCTGACTCAAAGAGGGGCTAAGCCCTGCACACTGTTGGCTCGTCTATCCATAGATCTGTCCAGGCGACAGATTTTCGGACCAACAGTTTTTGGCGACTCCGCTGGGGAACGAATAGATCTGTCAGATCTAGTGGCTGGTAACAGATAAAAATCAGAAAAAATCAGCAGATTGCTGCCTGTTTGCAAATCTCAACTTTTTGTAAAAATCTAAATTTTTTTTTGCAAAAATGCTCAAATCGAAAAATTTTCTTCTGAGAGTCATAGATCTGGTCCAGTTAAAGATCTTTAGTTCGCTGAGTTTTTGAAAAAATCAGTTTTTTGCCATAGATCTGAGTTTTTGACTGTTTGCAAAAAGTTTGAAACCCTCTGAAAAAAGTTAAAATCAGATCAGAAAATCAGCCTACTAATCTTCCCTGCCATCTTATCCTCGTTGTAATTTGTCATTTAAACCACAATCAGTTTTCTGAAGAGGATAGTTTTAAATATCTAGAAAAGTGCCTGCTGCTGGTTTTTGACAGAAAAACCAGAAAATCAGCCAGTACAACCAAAAAGAAAGTTTAAATCTGCGCCGTAACATTGCAGATCTAGAAGGTACACTGGCGAGTGAACCTTTTACGCGCAGCAGGAGAGCCCGTGGAGAAGCTGATCCTACTTTCGATCTGCTTCAGAGGCACAATTTCAGCGTAACACCGGCACGTTTTTCAGCACTAAGCTCGGCTAGCCGGTCATCCAGGAGTGTCTCACCTCCACGAAGAAAAAGTCTTTTACAAGGAGCATCTACGTCCCTTTGTAGTGCCTTGCTACTCAGCGGAACTACACTTCCAGCTCGTGTTCTCTTTCCGGCTTTTCAAATGGCGGTTCCATGGGGAAACGCGATGGGTCCGTTGGCTTTACCACATCCAGTTCACGCTCTCCCTCACGGAAATCGAAAGAATTTTCCCAAATTTGACGGGAGCGGAAATCAAAGCACGGATTCCCACATATCTGCATTCATTATGTCATGCAGTATTTTGGATGTGACCCACGAAGATGTGTCGGTTCGCCTTTTTCTGGAGACCCTACAAGGGCCTGCAGCTGAATGGTTTCAGCATTTGCCAGCCGGATCTATCACCAGCTGGGCCACCTTACGGGATGCTTTCGAAGACAGATACAAGCCTTCAGAGGATGCGTTTGCATTATTATCACGAATCACTCACCTGAAGAAGGAGGCAAATGAGACCATGCGCGATTTTATCACCCGGTTCAATGCGCTAATCAACCGTGTCCCTGTTGCCATGCTCCCGACGCCGGAAAATCAAAAGTGTTTCTTCGTAAACGCTATGAGCTCAAAAGTTAGTTTCTTGCTCCTTCAAGAGCGAGTTGCTACCTTGATTCTCGCCCAAGCAGCTGCCATTCGCATAGAGGATAATCTGATAATATCTGGCGAATTGAGAAAGGAATCAGCCAAGCCTAAATCTTTGGGCCCTGCGCCCACTACTTCGTCTGATCCAGCCTTTCAAAAGATGGCGAATGACTTGCTCGCATTGAAGAAACAGTTGGCCCAGGCCTCTCCCAGTTCCTCATATCGGGATATTCCGCGGAGGAATTTCGTTCCTAACAATGTCTCACAAAGGCCGCGTCTACCTACAGCTGCTCCGCGGTTGGCACTTGAGGCCCCTCCGATCAATGCTCTGGCCGAGATTGAAGAAGAAGAGCAGTACTATGAAGAACCTTCGTCTCAAGGCGAAGATGATCAAGATGTCGGTGAACCGACTGGCGACTCTACTATTGGATACATGGAATTTGATGAGGAAGAATCTGATGAAGAAGAGGGTACTCAGGGATATGCAAGCGGACAGTCATATGCTGTTTTTACTCGCTCGCAAGGAAAAGAAGCGGAAATTGCTGCCCATGTCCAGCAGGAGAAGGCCGTGTCAAACGCGCCTCCGATCATTGCTAAAAGAGGTAATCCTCTTCCTACTCAACTCCCTGGCAAATCTTTTGCAAAGAAGTCTTTTCCCCCTATCTCTCCTCCAAATCAATCCTCTCACATTCCTCCTAAGACCACCAATCCTTTTCCATCATCGCGAGGTGAGGGACTCATTCCTTTACCAACGCAACCCTTGGCCGCGTTTGATATTATAGATCATGCAAAAAAGACCAAGATCCAAATGTCTGAAGCTGAGTATCTTCAGTCAAACCCCGAACAGCTCGTAAGATTGACTAAGTATATCCAAAGTCAAGCTGTTATATCTAATCAGGTTTCCCCAAAAGGAATCCTATCCACTCCCCCTGAATCTCATATAAATGTTGCTTCAACATCTGCGTCAGGCAAGATAGAACCTTTCTATCTCTCTCTACTGATCAATGGACACAAGCTGAGTAATTGCATAATTGATTCCGGAGCTTCTGATAACGTCATGCCGGCAAAAGTCGCTCATGCTTTGGGCCTCACTCTTACCAAGCCTTTCGGCAGGTGTTATTCTTTGGAAACTAAGCAAGTTCCGTTGGTTGGCCAAATCAAGGACGCGCAATTTGCATTTGCGGCTTTCCCGGATAAAAGAGTAAAAATGACAGTCCTTGTCGCTGACATTCCGGCAGCCTATGGAATATTGCTGGGAAGAAGTTTTTGCAGCGAAGTTGGTGGAGAAATTCATATGGACTGGTCCAAAGCTAGAATTCCAGTCAAAGGCGTAATGCAGACTTTGGAGCCTGAATCACAAAAGAAATACTTGGTTACCAGCTCTGAAGACCCCAAAGCTCAAATCCTTTTTGAATCATCAGGGATGGGGAATTACTTCTTATCTACTGAGACGGATAAAACAGGGGCTGTTCTCGTTCAGGAGGGAGATCTTAATAAGATCTGGACATTGCAATTCGATGGGAGCTGTGCAACTAGTGGATGTGGCGCTGGGGCCGTGCTGATATCTCCTGAGGAAGAAGTCATTCCTCTCTCTTTCAAATTGCAGTTTTTCAACACTAACAATACTGCTGAGTATGAGTCTCTCTTACTCGGTATGCAAGCCGCAAAAGAAAGAGGAATAAAAAATCTAAAAGTACAAGGTGATGCTGAGCTAGTTGTAAATCAAGTCAAAAGGATCTACCAAGTAAAGAATGAAAGGCTCAGGCACTACCGTAATGCGGTATGGGACAGCATTGAGGAGTTTGATGCCTTTTCACTTGAATCAATTCCAAGAGCTCAAAATGACATGGCTGATTCATTGGCTGTCTCGGCATCTCTCATGCTCCCACATCCAGGTTTGAAAATGAACAAGTACACCATTGAGGTGGTTTTCTGCCCGAGCGTGCCGGATAATTCTCAGCATTGGCAGGTGTTCAACGATGACAATCAACTCATTGCCTTTCTGGAAAAATCAGAAAATTTTAACGAGTTGTATTTCGAAGGATCCACCTCTACATGCCGTGAATCAATCAACGGTCAAAACCACGAAACAAAGGAGAACGATGGCATATGTCAGCTCAAGGGAAATAAAATTCCAAAGGGCCTGGTTTCTCTGGAACGCCTGTTCGACAGGCATGACCGTTTTGTAAAAAAGAAGAAGCGGGATGATCCTGACTCATCCCCAGAGACCGAACCGGTCAATTTAGGTTCGGAGGCACATCCGCAATTTGTGAACATCGGGAAATGTTGCACGCCAGAAGAAAAGTGGAAATTTGTCAAGCTGCTAAAAAAATATATGGATGTATTGGCATGGTCTTATGCCGATTTAAAGTCCTTCAAGCCAAAGGACGTTCAGCACGATATTCCGTTGAAAGACGATGCCAAAGCCTTCCGCCAGAAGCAGAGGCACTATAATCCCAAGATTTCGGGCACCATCCAGGCCGAAATTCAGAAGATGCTAGACGCAAGAATCATCTTCCCTATCCATCACAGTACTTGGGTAGCAAATATTGTGCCAGTGCGCAAGAAAAACGGTGAAATACGCATCTGCGTAGACTTTCGAAATTTGAATCAAGCTTCGCTGAAAGACAACTACCCTCTTCCGATAATGGATCAAGTTCTGCAAGCAGTAACTGGATCAGAGATGCTGTCCATGCTCGACGGTTTTTCAGGTTACAATCAGATTGAAGTTTCACCTGAAGATCAGTTTAAAACAGCATTCACTACTCCTTGGGGTACATTTGCCTACAGCAGGATGCCTTTCGGCCTAACTAATGCCGGCGCCACTTTTCAGCGGGCCATGGACTTTGCTTTCAAAGGTATGATGGGGAAGGTCATTGTGGTTTATTTAGATGACCTGACTGTGTTCTCCAAACAACGAAGCGATCATTGTGATCACTTGGAGCAAGTATTGGCCAGATGTCGAGAGCATGGGATTTCCTTAAACCCAAAAAAGTCTGTTTTTGGAGTCACGGAAGGGAAGTTGCTAGGCCATGTGGTCAGCAAAGAAGGAACAAAGATAGATACTGAAAGAGTTAAGGCTATTCAAAGCCTTACTCTGCCCACAAGCAAGACTGGTGTTCATTCTTTCTTTGGAAAGGTGAACTTTCTCAGGCGTTTTGTTCCTGACTTTGCTGAAAAGACCCGTCACATATTGAACATGATGAAGGGGTCATCAACTTTCAGATGGAGTGAGGAGGGGAAAAGGTCATTTGAAGAAATAAAAACTTCTGTTGCTCATGCACCAGTCCTGGTATGTCCCGACTTTTCCAAGGACTTCATCATGTATAGTTATGCATCTGAGCATACTGTGTCTGCCATCTTAATGCAAAAGAATTCAGAAGACATTGAATCCCCGATTGCATTCATGAGTTCTCCCCTCAAGCTTCACGAACTAAAGATGACTCAGCTGGAAAAGCATGCCTTTGCCGTTGTCAAAGCAGTGAAGAATTTCAGGTATTACATCCTAAACTCGCATACGGTGGTGCTGGTTCCAGACACGGCAGTGAAATCAATTCTAACTCAGCAAGAGTTAGGAAGCTTGCGAGGAAATTGGATCGCAAAGGTCCAGGAGTATGACCTGGATATTAAACCAACCAAGCTGGTAAGAGGCAAGGGCTTGTGTCAGCTAATGGCTGAAAACAAAGATTCAGAAAATCCTGATGAGAGGGGTGACTACATCGAAGAAGCGCAGGACCGGCAAGAAGGGCCTGATTCTCTGCCTCTGGTTCTATTTGTTGCAACTAGTGATGAGTGGTACTCCGACATCGCTTTCTTCCTTACCTACGGCGAATGCCCGATGCACCTAACTGCAAAGGAGAAGCGCACTATAAAGCTCAGGGCGGCTAAATACGTCATCTGGGATGACGGCTTATATAAGCGCGGGATAGATGGCATCTTCCTGCGATGTGTCGACAAGCCCCAGCAAGTAAAACTACTGGAAAGTTTTCACAATTCAGCTTGTGGAGGACATTTTTCTTCCTCCGTGACGGCACACAAGATCATTCGAGCCAGGTACTATTGGCCAACGCTCTTTCAAGATACAGCCACCTGGGTGGCAAAGTGTGAACCCTGTCAGCAATTCGTCGGCAAGCCCAAGTTGGCTGCCTTTCCCCTAAGGCCGGTCATTATCAATGAACCATTCAGGCAATGGGGAATTGATTTTATTGGCGCACTCAATCCTCAATCGAGTGCCGGACATAGCTATGTCCTTACAGCAACGGACTACTTCACAAAGTGGGTGGAAGCCATACCTGTCAAGCATGCCACTTCTGAGGTGGTTTGCAATTTCATTAAAGAGAATATCATTGTCAGGTTCGGCGTTCCAAACAAAATCGTTGCTGATAATGCTTCTAACTTCTCCTCTCGAGAAGTTATTAGTTTTTGCTATGAATATGGGATAACTTTGGCTCATGCCTCAGATTATTATCCTCAGGGAAATGGTCAAGCGGAATCCAGCAACAAGAACTTGGTGGCCATCATACGAAAACTGGTGGAATCGAATCAGCGAATGTGGCACAAGTCTTTGTACGATGCTTTGTGGGCGGACCGCATTACTCCCAAGAGATCGCTCGGCATGTCACCTTTTCAAGTGTTATATGGCACTGATGCCGAACTTCCCATTTCCGCGGAACTTCCTGCTCTGCGCTTGGCACGAGCGATTGAAGATGAAACTTTCCAGAATTCTCTAGAAAAGAGAATCATGTATTTGGCAGCACTTGAAGAAAAGAGAGTGAGAGTGATCGACAGGATCACTGAACATCAGAATCAAGTTAAGAGGCTTTTCGATAAGAAGGCCAAGCAAAGAGATTTTCAAGTGGGAGATCTCGTCCTTTTGTGGGACAAGCGAAGAGAGCCAAAGGGCATGCACGGAAAGTTTGATTCCCTATGGAGAGGGCCCTTCAAAATCAAGCAACTCAACGGAGAGAATAGTTTCTATCTCTCGTATCTGGATGGAACTGAGCTCCCGCTTCCCTATAGCGGGCAGCATCTGAAGATCTTCAGGAAGTAGAGCTTGCTCTCTTCTTTGTACAATTTGCTTTAAGTTGTGTGTTTGCTTTCGTCGTGTGTTTGCTTTCGGTTTGTTGTGTGTTTCCTTTGTTCTCCCTCCGGTCCCCCTTGTTTTTGACTCTGTTACCCAATGGATAGGCACAAGCGATCTGGGATTCTCTACCCCTGAGTTCGTTCAGGGATAGTCCCCAGAAAGAGCCAGCTGTTATCCCGTAAAATTGACAAGGGCAATTTTACCGATAACCATACCGAAAATTTTGTTCCGATCCCTCGTTAGGGATCCCCCGCGTTCGAAACGTTTTAAAATCCCTTCCCGGGAAATCTAGTTTTCGAACTTAGTCATTCTGAGCCTTTTTTGGCTGGGCGCATGAAATATCCTTGTAACACTAGCTTTTGATGCGCCCCCTTAAAAGCCTTTGGCGCATGGTTTTCCATGTTAACACATCTTTCGGTGCGCCAAAGGATGTTGAGTCTCTTTTGCGTGCGCCAAAGGGCGCACATGATCTTATTGCAACACCATATTTTCGTGCGCCAAAGGGCGCACGCTTTCTCCTGTCGACAACATTTTTCATGCGCCCTTTCAAAAGTAGGTGGCGCATTGATGGCTGGTTTTTCTATATATATGTGTTTTGCGCGCCCAAATGTCATTTTCACTTTTGCGAAGCACGTGTTTTTCTGAGCTTGTCAGCCTCTGCTCCGTCGTTTTCAACGTATTGTGGACCCGTTCTCAAAACTTTTGCTATTTATCAGGTAAGAGGTTCTCCCTCTTCTACGTTTTGTGTTTTCGGTTCTTGATGCGTTGTTGGTCTGGTGTTTAGCTTGTCGGTTGGTTTTGAAATAGAAATAGGTCGAGCTTCCCCCCCTGTGCTGCCTTGTCTTTTTTCTTCTTTTCCTCCTCCCTTCCCCCCTCTTTCCAGATCTGCTGGTAGAGGGTGTTATTTTAAAAAAGAAAAGCTTGGTCTTAAAACCTCTTTTTGGTCTGAAACCTTATGTCTCCCCAAGCAGTCTTGGAAATGAAGGAAAGAAAGAAAAGAGTTAGAAACCCCGTCGAGAAAGCTCTGTTTTTCACTTAGGCGCGCTGGCGCGTCTTGCAACACTAAGAACAGTTGCGCCCCTTTGGCGCATCTACCCGCCCTGTTACATGAGCAAAACCCGCGCCAATGGCGCACCCTTTTGTCCTGCTGCATCAAGAACTCATGCGCCCTCATGGCGCGCCTCTTTCGCATGCTACAAGTGCTGATCCTGCGCCCCATTGGCGCACCGTTCATCCATGTTGCATCCCTTTTCCATGCGCCAATGGCGCATCCAGCTTCCATGTTACACAAGTTATATCTGCGCAAGTATGAAGCTATAAAGGCGCAGGCGCATCCCCGATTACATCAACATCATGTTGTGTAAACCCTTCGTGCGCCGCGCCATGTCCCTTTGGCGCACGAAAAGTCAATGTTACACGATCCATCCACGCGCCAAAGGGCGCACCGAATCCCAAAGTAACACACAATTTTCATGCGCCCTTCTATAAAATGCAATCTGCAACATCCATGCGCCATGCGCCTTTGGCGCCAGTTTAACTTTTGCAACAGCCCTTTCCCGTGCGCCCTGCCTATTTAGCCCTGTAAGCTGCAATTTTCATGCGCCCTGCGCCCTGAGCCTTAAAATCTCTAACTCTTTCTTCTGCTAGCTTTCCAATGAAAGATCAAATGGCTAATTCAACCTTTTTGGATTGGGTCTCGCTTCTTCTCCATGCAGATCAGCAACTGAGTTCGAAAGAACACATGTCTACATCCAGCAAGAGATCCACCAAATCAAAAGGAAAGGCGAAGCTTACTGAGGAAGAGATGAAGTATAAATATCAAAGGGTCAGGATGCCCGAATCACAGGCTGAATGCAGTATGGATGTCAGAGACTCAGAATTGGGTCACGTTGACATGGAAGAATTCTGGGTTAGAACTCAGAAAGTTACAAGAAGTCCATGGATGGACAAGTTAATAGGCAGTGCCCTGCATTTCACCGGAGGAATCCCCGTCAGCGCTGTCAACAATGAATTCATGATGGTGATTGCACAATCTTACAACAAGGACACAAGGTGTGTCGAAAACAGCAAGGGCGAGGTAGTCATAAACCTCACTGCCCGTCATTTTGAGATGATACTTGGCATCCCTCACCACCGGCACTTTGTGGCCGTCAGCCAAGAAGAGTGCATCAAGGCCTGGGAAGACAATGAAGACCAATGCATGCAACTAATGAACGAAGTCTACTTGAAAAACAAGAAGGTGGTAACCCGGTGGCCCCAAATCATCCACCGCAGTGACTTCTCAGAAGAGCTCAGCGATACTATCACTTTCCTGAGCAGGGTCTTCGGGCTTTCTGACGCCCATTACTTCCATAAATGGATGCTGAGGTACTTGGAAACAATGAATAAGAATGTGCCTGAGCAGCGCTTTTGCTGGGGAGAAATAATAAGCAGCACCATCTCCGAGCAGCTACAACAATTCGCCACAACGGGAGTGTTCCATATGAACTCCTATGTAGTCTACGCTGCAGCGTCGGAGAGGGATTATCCAGGGCTAAACCGAAGTGGGATTTGGCCTCAGGTCAAAATATATGAATATTATCCAGAACTGAGGCTGGAGAACAGCATCCCTCAATTCGCCAAAATTAATGATGCTTTCTTCTATCACATCATTTGCATGTTGAGGCCGAATCTAACTCATGGTCGCACAACCAAGAACATTGTGTCAACTGTGGAGAAATGGGGGGCCCTGTTCACCCAGTTTCCCACATTTACCTATCTGAGGGCGGTCAACTTCTTGGGCGAGCCAACCAGGCTGCCAAGGTACGCTGGACCTAAGCTGATTCTACTAGAGTTATCAAGGCAGCTGGTCACATACCATGAGAAATGCCTCAAGAGAAAGAAGGGCGGAACTCCTTTCCCCCTCACAGTGGGCCGGTACACATGCTCCTCCCATCACAAAGTGAAGGAAATGTTCGCAGAGCTGGAGTTGCTCAATTTGAAACATGACTTCCCAGCCAGGCCTACCTTTGACCCAAGGAGCTGCCTGCCAAGGGCTAAGCTTGATCCGATCCATGTTCCTCAGATCGAGGATATTTACATTGACGTCATCCACGAGGTGGAACTCAGAAGAAAGGATCATTCTCGCTTAGCATTGGAGGAAATTATCCAATACGGAGTGGCCATTGTCCCCAAAGGCTTCCAAACTACGGAAGATGAAGTAGACAAGGTGTATAATGACACGGAAGGGGATGATTGGCCCTTCCCGGCCATTGACAGAAGCAAGGCTCCTCAAACAATTGAAGAGAGGGTCAAGGAGACTATGCGCAGAACAGAGCACTGGTGCCGCATGAACGGGCTGATCTACCTCGGGGTAGATTTCACAACCTCCCCATTGGGCAATGCACCTCCAAGGTCCAAAAAGCAGTTAAAAGGCAAAGGTGTAGAAGGTGAGCCTAGCACCATTCAGGAAGAAGCCCCTGGAAGTCCTCCTTCCACAGCGCCAGAACAGGTAATAACTCTGGATTCGCCGGAGAAAGAAGCAGCAGAGGATAGTCCCATACGCCCATCCACTCAGGATGTCGGCATTGCTACAACCACAGAGGTCCCTTCTGTCCCTTCTTCTTCTCTTCCTTCCCCTCCTCGAGTGACTCAGACGACCACCCCTTTGGTCGTGTCCTCCGCCCCTTCTTCTACTCTTTCCCCTGCCTCTTTGTCTATCTTCTCCTCCCTCGCTGATCTTTCCTCCTCCATTTCTTCCCTCATTTCCGGGCTCCCTTCCCTTCCTTTGTCTTCTGCAGCTGCAGTTTCCCTTCCTCTCGTGGGCACTTCTTCGGCTATTCTCTCAATGCCGCCTCCGCGTGTCTCCACGTTTTTCCCCTCTTCTACTGCAGCTGTCCCCTCTTCTGTCTCTGGTCCTTCTTCCATAGGACCAGCATGGATCTCTCAGCAGCTGAGCCAGCAAAAGAGGAAAGTTCCCATCGCTCCGATGGACTTTTCAGTAATTCCAGCCAAAGGGGCAAAGAAGCTGAAGCCTGTTGCACGTTTCTCTAAAAGTGCTGCAGGTGAGAGGATCATGGAAATTGCATACCCCGATCCCCTCAAAGAGAAAAAGGATCTGTCTCCGGCAGATTTTACTGTGACCCAAGTCACAATGGGGACATCTTCTGAAAGTCTCCAGGGGGAAGCTCTTTCCGCGGTCGACGCCCTTTGTCAAAAGCTTCAGGAAACAAAAGAAGAGAAAAGGCTACTGAAGGAGCAGAACAAATATCTGCTTCAAGCCTTACAGAAGATGGGTAGTGCACCTCCCACGACTGCCACCGAGACTTCTGAGCTTCTCAGCCAGGAGAAAATCAATGAATATTCAAAGATCGGCGAGCAGGGTATGGCCGTTTCTGCTTGGAGGAGCCAGATCCTCAAGGACAGTGAAAGAGTGATCGCCGAATATATCAATTCATATCTAAACATCAAAAAGGTGAACAAGGAACTCCAAGTATTAGCGGGTCCCATATCAGAAGAGCTAGATCATGCTAGACTCCAACATGAGACCTTTCAACAAATGTTCGACTGTTCAGTCGAAGATCTGGTCAAGTTCGGAGTTTTCGGCCATCCAAGGGCTCTCAACAAAACCATGTCCACTTTGGACTATCGGATAGATCAGCTGGAATTTGTTCTGGAAAAGATAGACAAGGTGAAGGAAGAGGCCCTGGATGCGATGCATCAAATGGAGCGAATTGTCCTTAACATGTCTCCAGGGCTGCTCACTCCTTCCTTTACCATGAGATCAGCTGATGAAACTATCCAGATCTTCAAAGAGATCGCTTCTCAAGGAACGGGGCCAGAGGTCACATTTGACACTGAATCTATCAACAACCTGCTGGCCTGTAGGGACTTCATCGGGTTTCTCATCGAGGCGGAGAAAGATTATTCTAAACTCCCAGAAAAGCTCATAAGCGAACGGGAGACTTGCGAAGCAATCAGCGAACGGCACAAGGATCCATCACAGGATCAATTTGGGCCCATGATTAACAAGTTTTTGGAATACCGCGCTCAGTTCCACATATCATCTCCTGAGTAGCATCAGAAGCAGGCAACCCCCTTTCGGCCGCAGGATGACAATGACGAGTAGCTTCTTCTTCTTCTTCTTCTTCTTCTCTCTCTCTATTCTCTGACTTTCTTGTTGAAATGTCTAAAGTGTGTTGGCACAAATGATGACATCATCCATGTTGCATCATGGGATGATGTCATCCATCAAGTTGTCAAAAGTCAACATGACTTTTAGATATTTTGTAAATATCTTTGTAAATATTTGTTGGCTCCTTTTTGCTTTTCTTCTCCTCTCTTCTATAAATACTGGAATACTTGTTGTATTCAGGGTGAACATTTTTTAGATGAAAATAGAAGTGAGGAGAGAAAGACTTTGAGCTTTCTTGTAACAGAAGAAAACAGTAATACAAATATTAAGACTTTGTGCTCAATAGCTGTGTTATCCATTAGATCTTTCTTACGTTAGATCTGTATGTGTTTAATCTGTTGGATTCATATCTACTTTTCTGTCATTTGCTCATCAGTATTGCTTTGTTTATTTATGCAAGTAGGTTTGGCTCTGTTTACTACCAAACTAAAAACATAAATCTTCTGACCTTTCTGCTTTGGAATTCATTTCTTTTCTCCCTTCGGATCTGTTCTTTCTCTTCTCCCTCTTTCATTCCTTTCTTTTCGCAGCCTGAAATACTCTACTGGGATGAGATCCCAACCCCGAAGGCAGAATCTGTGAGACTTGCATAGATTCCTGCTGGTAGAATAGCAATAAACCAGTTTCGCTTTGCTGACTCAAAGAGGGGCTAAGCCCTGCACACTGTTGGCTCGTCTATCCATAGATCTGTCCAGGCGACAGATTTTCGGACCAATAAGGATGCCCTCAATAGGTATAGTGGAAAAAGAAATATCCATTTGCACACTACCACCCATAGTGCAAGCCCACTTTCTTGATAAAAAAATTCCCCATTTGGTAGTGCAATCAACAATAACAACATCTAATTTTAAGTTCTTTCCTGGGTAAGCTACAAGTTACACTATCAAACCCTTTACACATCCAACCACTGGCACCTCTCTGGAATCCATGGAAGTGCACTTCCCATAAGTGGCTGTCACTTGATATCTAATTCATTCATGACCTCAAGAGGCATAACATTGCATTATCCTCCAGAATCAAACATACAATTGTGTAACAATTTATCCGTAATAATCAGAGTGGTGAAAAATGGATCTACATTCAGTTGAGACTCAACTAAGGATGTTCCCAAATATACTTCAGGTGGCTCATCTAGTTCTTCCAACACTTGGGGTTTTTTCAAATCTGAAATGGTAGGAGGAGTCTCAAAACTATTTACATTTTTTCATTGGGTAATCTTTTCTTCTTTTAAACCCAAATACTCAAAGGACCTTTTCTTGTGCTCAGGAATATTAAGCAGCTCAACAATTGGAAAAAAAATCTTGATCTGACTCAAGACTTGGGCAATGTCATAAGGAATGTATTTGGGCAAGGTTGTATTTGGAGGAGGACTGATAAATTCATCTGACAACAAAGGATTTTTCATGGTCTGAGCATGGGCAGGGATACCAGTTCTGCTTGGGGACACAAAGCTTTTACCAGATGTATCTTTCTTAGGAGTTTATTTTAAGATATTGATGAGAACTAGAGTTTTTTGTTTGGCCTAAGGCCCTACCCCTTTGGAAAATTTATGCCTAGTGTTATATTCCTTTTCATGGCCAACTACATCATTCATTAACAATTTCCTATCTTCCTCCGAAGGGATTCCTCCATCATACTTTTAAATCATTAGCTCCATTAAGTATTCAAAATCATTACTAAAAAATTCAAAAGCTTTTACCATATCTATTTCAAAAGTATGAGAGGGAGGAAGAGGTAATACCTGGTGGATACAATCCCAAAAATCTGTAGCAGTTTTGGCACTGATTAATTCAGTCCAAGTTGCTCCTTACTGTGAGCTTGTAGAGCACCCCACCATGCACACATCATCATTAGTGTCATCATCAGCTTCCTAAACTTCTTTTTCTTCATCACGTGGGGCATGTGGCAAGAAAAATCTATCACACCACTCAATTTCATTGACTTCTTCCACAACAACAACTCTGGCAGTCAAAGGATCTGGCATAGTTATATTCTCATAGGCTTGGGGCTTTCTATTTCTTGATTCCATGAGTCCTTTGCCTCTATCATCATCTCTCTGATCACCTTTTGGATGATTGGAAAATATTTCTTGACCTTGTGGCCTATGCTGACCCTAGGAACCTTTTCTAATACCCTTCTCTACTCTGGCCAGTTTATAGGATATTTCCTTAACAGTTTTGACCAAAGTTTTCACAACCTCCTCTGGATCCACAACTTTACTTGAATGAGGATTCTCTGGATTGATCAGCTTAATATCTTCCCTCTTAGGAGGCTTACCAACTACTTTAATATTGTTTTCAATCTACAAATCCATGGTGAAGGCCTCCCTCAATTTTTTTGGGTTCTTATCTCTTAAATAATAGGCATATTTCTTATCAAAAGCATTAGAGTATTTTATTAAACAAGAAACGTCACTTGGCCTCAAGATCACATGTAGCCTATTTAGGGTCTTGTTGAAACTTGTATTGAAGTCATGAACATACTCATTAAGATTCTTTTTTATATTTTCAAATTTTGATAAAAGAAACCTAGGGTCTATTTTATCTCCATACTGCAATCAAAAATCATTCTTCATCTCTATCCATCAATCAATGGAATTATCTTGAAAATATTTATACCAGTCTCATGCATCCTCCTCTAGAGTATGAATAAAGAACTTTATGTACACATACTTAAATTTTATCTCAAATTATTCCATCATATTGACAAAAATCTTTAAGTGTTGATACCTAGTAATGGCATTATTTCCTTCAAATTTAGGCAATCTATTTCTAACATCTTGGGACACAACATTTGGATACCTAGCCATACCTCTGAAATCTGTAGGACCAAAAGTATTCACAATAAATGGAGGTCTGGGTGGGGGCTAGGCCATATTGTTTTGGGGAGGTGATATTATAAGAGAAATAGAATGATGAGGAGTGAGGGGTTTGTGGGGCACAAGAATACAATTCTTAGAATGAATGTTCCCTAGAAACTCTATTTCTTGGGATATCCTATCAGCTTTGGAGAACATAGGGAAAAAATGAGATGAAATTTTTTGAAATACAAAAGAAGGACCTTATCTAGTTGGAGAATTTGGATTTACAAAGAGACTACCTTATTCAGAAGAACTTGATGAAGTATGGCAATCTTCAATGATAGGCTGATAAGTTTCCATAATTGATAACTCCTTTCTTGATTTCTAATATCCAATAACTTTCTAGATTCTTCTTCCTTCTGAATTCATCTTTCCCAACTCTAGAAACAACTTTCTGGTAAGGTGTCTAGCAAAGAAAGATCTTCTTCCTTCCAGATTTGAAAAGATTAGTGATAAATTGCAATTGACAGAGGTTAAGACATTGACATTTATAAAAAAATCATTCAATACGGAGTCACCACTAAGGATTTTAACCTTAGTTGTGCAAATGCACTAAAATCAGTCTATCAAATGTCTGTCAACACTAAATTCACACAAAGCTTCACAGATTTGACCTTGCTTTACCCATATTTAACATTTATGATGTAAAATTAGTGCAAAAAACCACAAAAACTTGAAATATTACACGTTGAACTTGTAACTTTGCTTAATTCTTACAAATCGGGACATAAGATGACGTTTCAACAACGTATTTGCAATTTAAAATTTGTAAGAAGCATTACCAAGGTCGGTATGTGTACACCTTTGTTAAAATAGTCCCCAAAAATGGTGCCATTCTGGTGTTGGTATCCATATTAATTCTCCCTTGGAAACTGAGCAGCATCAAAGATTTAGTAGGACACTAAGGGACATGTAGATCATATTATGAGTCATTTTGTATCCAAGGAGGGGATTTTTCTGACTCTTTATTACTCGATCATCAGGGAAATGGATAACACCTTCATTAAGGATTTGATTTATCCTCACTGCTTTAGGCTGTGCCTTTCGACCAGGGTGAGAGGACCCATTTTGTAACCTCTTTCGGTGAAGGAGAATGAAGATATCCTTCTTTGCACAAATTTGAAAGGGGACCCTGAGAAAATATGATCAATGCACCACAATTTAACTCTCACGAGTTGTCACTTCTAAAGAATGGTGATATTTCCTAGACATGGCTAAGGTTACTAAAGACATTATGGAATCCTGATTGTTTCTGCATATTTTGGTAGTAGAATTTATACATTTTTGGACACACAGGGAAAACAGGGGTAGTTCAGGATGGATTCATTGTTTTTGAATAATTTTGGTGGGAGATTAAGTAGGATAAAGTTGATTATACTAGATCTTTGAGATACTTCACAACAATTGGAAAGCTAAATGACATAAATATTTGAAATAGCTAAAATATTTCTTCAACCAGAAGGTGTGCATCAATGGAGGCCCAGATTCACACGATTTCATAAATTCTCCAAGAATCTAACATGAAGGCTTGATATAAAGACTCAATTAAACATCAAAGACCCCTAGTTCCTCATGCCTAAGATACAGTCAGAGGCTTACAGAAAATCTTTATCAACAAATGACAGTGAAGTGATTTTAAATTGTTTATATCATTGCAAGATGAAGGATCTTCTTGAAATGAAATTGTAAATGCCACTAAATTATCATAGGGATGAGATCTCATGTGATTCAGAGGGAATTTAACACAAGATTGCAATAGGAATAAGAAAAACTACTTGCAGACATTCTGAAATAAAGCAGACACAAATTGCTCCAAGATTGACACAAATTAATTCAAAATTGATTAGATTCATCAGCAGGGGAAAGTTTCTTTGAACAGTCTCAGAGCTTGTCAATGGCTGTACACTCAACCAACTTGACATGATTGAAATCTAAAACATAGGAAATTAACAGGTTTCTCAGATTGGTCTCTTAGGAAGATGGGCTCTCTCAAATTTTCTCTTAAGAATTCAACCCCCGACCTTTTGCAAGAGTATTCTCATTGCATTTATACATTTCACTTGCTCACTCATCCCAAATTTCCCCCCCAAAAAGAAGAATATTTGAGGGACCTTTGCTTGTTACCAATTTGTCTTGGAAAGTGATGTTTAACTAATTTGTAACAAAAAGTTGCCAGTTGGACAAATCATGAACTGATCATGTTTCCCAGACCCTCGACTAATGACTAGGATGCCATGCCATAACTTTTTAACAGTCCTTCTAATCATTCTCTTTATTCTTTCATGTGAGAAATCCCCATTTTAATCATTTTCTAGAGGCTCTATATAGCTGGATCTGACAGGTAATCCTTTTCACCCTCGAGGCAACACCTTTTTCATCCTTTGCACCTGTAACCTCCATCATTTCTTCCTTTTCCCTCCCTTTCCTTTGCAAATCTATCCCGCATCCAACTTCTTCGGTAATTCATGTTTTTACAAGTGCCTGAGCATTTCAAACTTCAAAATATCAACCTTAACAATCCTTGGACTCATAAATTAAGTTCTAAATCCATTCAATGGCACTTTGCAGACAAAAATGACAAGGAATTTCATCAAAAATGATGAAAAATAGTGCGTATTCACATCTCCAGGAGTCTTGGAGAAAAAATGGAAGAAAAATAGATGTAATGCACAACAACCATTGATTCTCCCCCTTCTCAACTTTAGATTAGAGCCATCCACATGTTTTCTTAGTGTAATTGAAAAGGTGAGGTATAGAGGCAAGTTTCCAAATAAGCGCAGGCCTTCCACGTGCCCTGGGCCCAAGAAAAACACCTTTTGGCCTTTGAAAAAATCTCAGTAAAAAAGGAGCCAATGGAAGCCTCCACGTGTCACCTTGGCACACCTTTGGTATGGTCCTCAAAAGTGGAGACCCCAAACAAGTGTGGGCTCACCACGTGTCTCAGTCCAGTAGCGTTGTTGAAAAAGTTGAAGGATCAACAGAAGGTGCCATGTGTCTAGGGTCCGAGATAGTTTTCCTTGGCTGTTGAAAATTCCAAGCAAGGGCAGAGTGAGCGGAAGCCTCCAAGTGTCCTCCTGGTGCTTCTTCAAAATAAAATTTAGGGGCCGGTCCCCAAATAGGCATGGTCCCTCCACATGTCCTAGGCCTTTAGAAAGTTTCTTGAAAAGTTTAAGTATAAAGAGGAGTCAGTGGAAGCCTCCACATTTCTCCCCAGCGTAACTTTGAGATGGTCCCCAAAAGCAAAGACCCTGAACAAGTGTGGGCTCACCATGTGTCCCCTTAGTGTAACTACTAAGGTGGGACCCTGAGGTGGATCCTCAAATGAGCACTAACCCTCCACATGTCCATGTTCTGATAGAGCTGCACTGATCGCATGAAAAAAATGTCTAAGTCTGGGCAAGGTAGTGGATACCTCCATGTGTCTCCCTGGCGCAACTCCAAGGTCAAACCAAAAGGAAAATTTTCAGATGAGTGTCTGCCCTCCACATGGACAAGTTTTGAGTTAAAGTGGGCATTAGAGTTTCAAAGTGCCCCGTTGAGCTGTGTCTAACCAGAAAGGGCCACATTTTCACAGATGTTGAGATATAAATTTGATGGGGAAAACACACCCGTCAAACTGTAAAATGTAGGAAAATCACCATTTATGCCTAGAAATGAATCTTTCTTTAAGGACAAAAATTTGGAAATGATATAAGGCCCAAATGTGATCCACCGAGCTGCATCTAATAAGAAAGGACCACTTTTCCATGGGTATTGGGACAAATATTGACAGGGAAAATAAAATGTGACTGTGGAAAAATGGATGGTGAAAAACTTGAGTTTACGCCCAAGTTACAAATTATTCCACATGGACAGAGGAAGGGAAAACAAATTCCAGACTTAAAGTGATACTCAACCAAAGAAAGGTACTGATCATTGCAACCAAATGGAGGAAAAAGTTTTCATGCATCAATACGGGGAGATAGAAAAGATGAAAGAGCCCACAAATTTAATAATTTCAAGGAAAAACAGGGCGAGATCAAATTGAGAACCAACAAAAGTAAGGAACTAGGTCAACATATAAAGAGATTTTGGAGCCAAATTTTATGGATCCACATTTGGAGATCAATATTACCATCAAGGGCTTCATCCACTGGGTGTTTTTGCAACTCCACCCTAAGATGCAGGGAGGAGTTGAGCTGGAGATCACAGACTCCACAATTCCAAGGCTATGGGAGGTGCTAATCCCATCCATGAAGGTGGTATAGGGAGAAGAAGGAGAGGAAGAGGAAGAATAAAGTGAGGAGAAATTAGGCATATCTCGGAAGTGGAAGTGTTATATGTGCCGAAGTAGCAATGGATA
The DNA here is from genome assembly GCA_019776745.2 of Taxus chinensis. NCBI lineage: Eukaryota > Viridiplantae > Streptophyta > Pinopsida > Cupressales > Taxaceae > Taxus > Taxus chinensis. The sequence continues at coordinate 373,989,072 of CM034157.1, forward strand.
CATAGAAACATCAAAACAAGGTAACACAAAAGCTTCACAGCTAGAACACGAGGAGGTTAAGAAATTAGAAGGGGAGGAGGTGGAGAAGAAAAAGTAGAAGGTATAATATGTCTCCAGTTATGTGATAGAGACATGCTCGAAGGATGATCACACTAAATTTAGGGAGGAGCTCAAGGAGGAACTTGAAGAGGAAGAGAATAGAAGAGCTGAGGAAGATACCAAGGAAACAAATGATACATGTGGAGAGGAGAAAGCACATAATATAGAGGAGCCTATGAAGATCCAAAAATGAGATACTTCACCTATTCATCCCACTAGCCCAAGAGAGAAGAGTAAAGGAGACTCCTTCATTATCAAAGAGGATAAAGGGTTCACTGTAGGAACAAGTACTCCTAGGAAACAATGTTGAAAGAAAAAGGTGAAGAGAAATAAGTGGAAACCTATGTCCCCTCACACGGACTTCATGGATGATCCTAAAAAGTTTTTGCGCATGAGGTTTCAGAGAACCCTTGACCTAGAAAATTTACATGGTTAGGATCTATTAGACCAAGATGGGGCTATGACGAGAACAAATAAGATGATAAGATGGAATGTGCATTATCATGTAGAGGAGCCTGAATTTTAGTTCAGCCACCACTTGGTTAAGACCATTCACTTAAAGAAGAAGGAAGGAGCTACATATAAAGTAGTTGATCTAAGCCACCTCACCAATGTGCAGGAATGTAAAACGATGCAGAAGTTATCTTTAGAGGTGATAAGGTGGATCTTAGACATGGGGGTGACTGTTCAAGACTTGGTTACGAATAAGAAAGAAAAGGATAAGGAGATTGAAAGACTATACCAAGGGTTGAAAGGTGAGTAGGTGCAAACCAATGAAGCCTATGATAGAGATGACACCTTAGTAAATAATATCTTGGGAGAATTTCCAACGTTAGTAGGCCAAGCCAAGATAAATTACAACAATGAATTGGAGTACCTAGAAGATATCATGGGGATGTTGTTGACTAACATCAAGGATGATGCGGGGACCATAACTGAGAAGCTCATGAAAGAAAAAGAAAACAACAAGGTTGTAGTTGAGGTCCATATCTCTGATTTGGAGGATTTGATTACCTAGATCAAGGAGGTAAATATTTTGGTAGACAAGGGCTTCAAGAATTACAGGAAATACGAGCCCATCATTGATGCACAGGTAGCAGAGGAGGAGGTCTCCCTCAAGGCCTTGCAAGTGAAGGTCCTGAAAAATGAAATTGAGTGTGCCCAACTGGTTATTGACATCACAACACAAAAGGACAAGATTAATACCAAGCAAGATAAGTTGGATTTTCACATTGGTGAACTCTTAGACTCTATCATAGAGTGTATGGATGAGTTCGAGGGTGTTTATGTGGAGTTGATGGTGGTCATATAGGAGTTGAAAATAAAAGTTAAAGAAATCATGCCATGACATGTACCCAACATTGTGAAGGAGGAACTGGTGAAGGATTTAGAAGAATTGGAATCCTGGAAAAATCTAAAGGATGGGATATATACGAAGTTACCTAAGCTCCTCTAGTTAGTTCTTTAAGTTGTTATGTCATACATCGGTTTTTCCTTAGCCATTTTTTGGATTGATGGATTCTTATGCGAAAAGTGTAAAGGATTGTTGTGGGAGGAAATCAAACTAGTGTGGAGTAATATTGAGCCCCTATGGAGACTATGCACCTAAGGCATGAAGGGGTTTGTCACCCACTAAAAAAGGCACAATGGCTGACACAAAAGTAACTTTTGGGAGAGTGTGGAGGTTCGCACACAAAAAAATAGACTCGGGATATTGAGGGACATGTGGAAATGTGACCAAGCTTGATTGAGGATAAAGTTGAGGTATGAAGACTTGCAGCTCAAGGAAAAAATATTATGAGATATGAAGATCATGAAAGGATCTAGGGCTATAAAGTGGAAGTTAGTTATAGATAGCTACCACCTACACGTCGAGGATAGTTGAGTATGGAAATACATGATGACACTTGGCAGGTAGTTTAATCTGGGTAATGAATAGGTGGTGGGGAAAATATTCCTAGAGAACCCATTGATATGTATTTATTTACACAAGAACAAGTGGGTAGAGAGAGGGAGAATAATGTGAAGTAATGGTGTGTGTAATCTAAAAAGGAAGGCGAGAGAGAAAATAGGATCCAAGTAGGTGTTTGATAGAGAATGCTTAGTGGGTGTGTATAAGATGAGTGGCTGATTTATGAAAGAGAGTAGAGAAAAATAAATGAGATATGCTCTTGTTCACTGTTTTAAATCCTGTGATGAAGCCAATATAGAAAGATATTGAAATCCTGTGGATCTATCTAGTCCATTTATGAACCACTTGATGTATTTGGCTACTGTAAAAAATTATGAGTCAATAGATGATGGATTGTGCTAAATATATATGTTTATGGGTCCAAACCCTTGTGTTATTGATACTTCTCATGGTTCATATCTAGTTATTCTATGTTGCTATGATGTTTAATTTCATGTTATGGTGCATTTGTGTTTGGTTATAGATCTTTGTTTTAGTTCTAAGAATGGAGGCATGTATTTACTATCTCTGTAAACATTCCTCCATTAATGGTTAGCATTCTTACAAGGCTCATGTAAACGAGGGCCTCATCACCTTCACATGCCTTGGGTGAGTACCCAGTCTATACTAGGTGATGTGCCGATGTGCTCAGGGATAACATAGGGAGTAGAGGGTATGAAGTGACTACATGTATTGCTGATTGTATTGTGTATACCCTGCTCAGACTGAGACCTTGAAAGTAAACAATACACCAAAAGAGAAGTTTTGAGATCTATGAAAACATGTATAGTTTAGGTAAGGTAAGGGAAGCATCATCAAAATTTTAGAGTTCTTGAAACATTGTAAAATGTCCTATATCTTCAAATAGATGCTCTCGGGCTCAAACTAGGGTATCATGTTATTTAAATTCCATCTAATGAAATTTAATTAATATTGGTAGAATCATTGTCTAGGGGAGTTGTGGAAATGTAAAAAAATTTCACCTCCAATTGGCACATGTGAATAAGATCCATCAAATTTTGTATTGCAGACTGTACAGGTATAGGGAAGATGAAATATTAAAGTGCATGGATGATCAAATCATGGATTCAAGTTACCATATTTGGTAGAAAACATCTTAATGCCATTTCATAGGTGTATCTATGAATTTATAGGTGAGATCATAACCCTAAATATCTACTGTTATACCTAGGGGTTAGTAATAGGCCTAATTGAAGGTGTAGTTTATAAAGGAGGCATGGAACATTACAAATGAAGGTATCTTGAAATTTTGTGTACATTTCTAAGGGGATAAATGGTCTCAAAGAAACTATTTCATTGTAGGTTTTTCTTGGACGAATTTGATATCCAACTCAGTTTATATGAAGAGAGCACTACAAGCCAATAAGGCATTAAGGTGAGATTGTAGGTAAGAGGTAAGAATATGAATGTGAATTGGGCCTAGACACCTTCTAATAGGTTAGAAAAAGTTTATTAGGAGTGTTGAGGGTGGTGTGAAACCTACATGTTGTTTTGAGTACCTAGATCCAAGAGGCCTATCTAGAACTAGCTCTATGTTCATGAAGAGGATGGATGCATAGTTATTGTGAGAAGAGTTCAATGTGTGTAATAGAATAAAGGTTCAAAAATTGTGTTAGAGAGGTGATAGAAGAATGTGAAGAATGTATTTATTAATACTAGCCAAGTTACATCTATCTTATGTGTTATTTCATATAAATGCATGTATGGAATGAGATTGTGGTAAACTAGTAATGTTTTGGCAAATATTACATGTATAACCAAAGAATATGAGTGGGTGATGATCCTCAATTGCAAGGGAGATATGAGTCAGCAATAACAAGATTTTATCTCTTGATGGAGAGTAAAGAATTAAGGAAGGTAAGCTTTCAATTAAGAAGAACATAGAGAGTTTGAACTTAACCCTTGCACCATTTTTGGTATAAGAGCTAAGATCTGTTAAGATTAATTTATTGCAGAGATTTTAAGAATTTGTGATTGATTGAAGAGTGTGTGAAGTTTATTATGTCATCATGTCAAAGGTAGAGAAAGCATCATTGCAGGGTATCATGGATTTTCTTAAGGGAGAAGTGATGGAAAATATGAATGAATAAATGAATGGTAAAAGGGATATGAAGCATGAAATTAGAAACCTAGAGATAAGAATGATAAGCATGGAAGCAATATGCTCAGGTATAGATAAGTAAGCTAGTGGAAATGACGATTACAGGTATGAAGAATCATTTTTAGTAAGAAGAGTACTTATACAACAAGTAAAAGCTTAGGAGTCAGTCTACAGGAGAAGCATATTAAGGACTAGATGCAAGACAATAGGTAAGTATTGTCAAGTTGTAATTGATAATGACATAAATGATAATACTTTTGTGGAGGAAATGGTTAACAAATTAGGTTTGAAGAGGTTAATTCATCTTTTACCTTATAAAGTATCATGGGTTTAGAAGAACCATAAAATTCTTGTAAATGAGTAGTGTATAGTTCCTTTCAAAAATGGAATTTTACATGATGAAGTCTTATGTGATGTGATGCCTATGGATGTATTCCATTTACTCTTAGGTAGTATATGGTAGTATAATAGGAGATTAGAGTATAATGGTAGATTAAATAAGTGTTTTCTAACAAAAAATGGTAAAGAGAATATTTTGACACCTTTGATGGATCAACATGCACATGTTGAAAAGAGAAGCATGGTATTTGGTATTAAGGATTTTGTGGAGAAAAATAAGATTTAGGTGTAGGTATTCATGAGGGAGCCTTTGAAGAAATAGGAAAAGATAAAAATAAAGATGGCAGAGTGTAGTAGCTAGACCAAGAAATATAAGTTGAGGTTGATGAACAAGCCTAAGAGAGGCTAAGAAAAAGCATGGAATTATTGAAGAGAGAGGAAGATGAAGAAGGTCGCTTGAGTCACCAAGGTGAGTGTGACTACAAAAAAAAGCAATAGGGTAACCTTGAAGAAGAAGAAGAGACATGGAATGAGATCTCAAAAGACCTTATGCACGGTCATGGAGAAAAATAAAGTGATAAGACACAAGGTGTCATAAGAAAGATAACAACAAGAAGGTCTCTTGAAGACCAAGGAAGAAAAGATGAAGGACAATCAGTCCTTGTACAAAGAAAAAAACAAGAAGAAAGAAGGTTAACAAGAATAAATGATGAAGAATATATAGGAATAAAGGATTAACAATAGAGAACAAGGAAGAAACAATGCTTACACACAAGCCTAGAAGTGTATGGATATGACAAACAAGATGAAAGCATGCATGGAACAATTAATAAGGACAAGGAGGCTCTAATTTTTTAATCTAATTGTGTGTTGGAATGTGTGAATATAGGTTTCCAACAAAAATTGTCAAGAATGAGAATAAATGAACAAGGGCCGAGTAAAATCAATAGAAAATGAAATGTCCCTAGAGACCTCAAGAGGTCTGGAAATATCTTCTCAAGAAGATGAATCATACATGATTAAGAGGAATTATTGTCAAGGAACGATGGAATCAAAGGAGAGAGGAGACTCAAAATCAGCAATTTCATGGAGTATGATATAAGGCCAAGAATAAAGGAGTAAACTTGAAGAGGAATTGTAGTTTATATGGTTGAAGGAAACTCAAAACAAGTTGTCAAGAGTGAAGGAGTTGTCTATAGAACCATGGAGTAGAAAGGAGAGATTAGTAAAAAATCTAACACACTCATTTACTCAAGTGAGTAATTTCACTTGAGTAAATGAGTGTCAAATTGACTATATGTTGTCAAAAGGTGAAATTGCGTATATGTAAGAAAGAGTTAAAAGGTGGCATTTATTATCATAAGCCTAAGTAAGGCTATTTTAAGGGGTTTGATGAGTTGGGTAGGTTAGTAAACATATGGAGAGAGTTTAGGGATGTATTTTCATCCTTTCCTAAGTTATTTTTGGTTGTTGAGCTCATATAGGTGTTTCACCTGATTCTTAGATGTTTCTTTGAAAATGACAAAACAGATAGGGTAACGGGCGTAGGAGGAATACCTGTTGAAATGCTGGTCAATAGGTTGTTGCGTGTATGACTCCTTGATCCATAAATGACCATGAGAGCTTCCTTTTGGCTAGGAGGAACTACCTGAAATAGAAAGCAAGACCACCAGAAAGAGTTAAACAATATATGCAGTGGACTGCCTAGCGTGTGCTAGATCCAGGAAGTGTGATACTTCCTAGACGGTTGTCAATCCACTGTTTAAAACAATTTAATGCTGGTAATAAATTAAATCCTATTGTAGTTAAAATGATTTAGGTATCTCATTTAAAACACAATAAGAAAGATCTAATCTAACATGCTAGGTTAAAATAAGATCCGAAGGTCAAGTAACTGGTTATGGGTCTCTGCAGGTTTGACAGAGGTCTTAGGTAGGTCACAGGTGAGTAAGGGTGATGTGGGAATAGGTAGGTAGGTTACTGTTCTGGGCTGTATTGGTAGATACAGAGACCGATGCCGGTTAAGGGTGACCGACGCCGGTTTGGGAGAACCGGTGCCGGTTACTATGGGGTACTGGGAATGTCACAGAATGAGCTTTAGATCTCCCTTATGATTGCACAAAGGACTAGGCTGGTCGAAATGAGGTATTAAGTTGTTTGGATGGGATTTGGTGATGTTTTAATAGGGATATGGAGGGGTGAGTATTAATGGAGGTCAGTGGGTGGCTAGGAGAACAAAGGATGAAAATATAATGGTGTAATGAGTGAACCAGAGGAGTAAAATGTTCTACTTGGAATCTGGTCCTGGACATCTATGAGTGAGGAATGAAGGTGTTGATAAGAGGTTGAATGCTGCAGAGGATTAATAAAAGTTAGAGAGCTCTTATATGGGCTGCATGTGCTCTCCTTATTGCCTGATTAGATCAAATCTATGCTGGAGTGAGTGCTAGGATGGTTGCTGGGTGAATGTTTGATGTCTGTGTAAGAGAAAATACTTGATCTCCTCCTTTACATGTGTGTTCTCCCTAAAACTTGTTCTCAAAAGATGTGATATCTCTTAGGAATCTGCCAACCTCGAAAATAAGGTTGTTTTGGGAATTAAAAGGTAACGAAGGTGGTTTTGGCTTAACAGGTGGTGGTTAAGGCTAACTAGTTGTTAGTTAGGGTGGGATTTCCTAGGTTTACTAAATTGAGCATATCCCCTTGATTTTCTGGGATATCATTTGTTGGCCCCGTGGATTAGGATGGAAGTTTATTTTAAGCATGTGGGAATGTGGTTAGAGGGAATGTAGGCATTGATTTTTAGGGTTTGGGTAGGTCTTAGTTAGTTATGGCAACTTACTAAGAATAGGTCTTAGGGTGAGGTGGCTAGATGAGGTGTCTAGGTGAGGTGGATATGTGGGCATTATCTCAATTAGGATATTTAAATAATAAATACTGTGAAGATAATGAATTAATTTAATTAAATAATTAAATTAATATTATAGTGGGGTGAAGGGGGCCATGGCTAGGTGAATGTGATGAAGGTGTTTATTTTTCGATGGACTAAAGGGGAGTGTGACCTAATTTTGGTGTCTACATTTTGCCCCTTTTTGTTGCATAACTTATATTGGTAAGCGAAGCTGAAAAAAAAAGATGTGGTTGCCCCATGTGTGGATGGAGGTGATCCCCCTCAAACCAGGAACTGACGAGGAAGAAGGAAGAATCGGTGAGTGGTTTGATAAAAGGTAAATGTGATGAAAAGGAAGGTGGGTAATAGGGGAAAAAGGAGCAAGGTCTACTCGGGTAATCTAGGTAATGGGTCAGGGTCAAAGGTAGTAATAGTCAAATGCACACACATGTAGAAACTATAGCACAATACCAGGTTGAAGAGAAGGTAAACTCTACATTGTCTAAGGTTGATAGGTTTATCCAAACAAGGTTGAGGTGATTCCAGTATCCAAGGTATAGGATATGGTCAGGAAACATGACATAGGTCAGGTGTAGGAACGTTTAGGTGTGTTCCAATACACCAAAGGTAGGGTCAGGATAAATGGTCATGGTAAGAGGCAAGGTAAGGTCATCAAGTCAATCAACATAGGTAATAGTGCCATAAGGTATAGCGAACACATGAGGTCAAAGGTCACTAGTGATGGTCTAGGTCCAAGAATCTAGGTCACGTCATGGGTAGGGCCGAGGTATGGGTAAAATAATGAGTCCCTAAATGAGGACGAGGGTAGGTAGTAAATGATGAAGTTAGGAGGGTGAGGTAAATGCTAAGGGGAAAGGGTGGGTGTGGAAAAAAGAAAGTGATGGGTAGGGTAATAGGGTAAAGTTTAGGGAAATGTGTAGGAGAGGGTGACCAATACCAGTCAAGGGTAATGGATCACAGTAAGGTAGCGAACAAGACCGATGTTGGTCAAGGGGAAACCATCACCATTCAGGTTAGGTAGGTTATAAAAAGAAAAAGTCCGTGGTTTTAAAATTCATTTGTGATTTGTGAATTAGAGAAAATGAAAAGAGAGAAGAAGAGAAGAAGAAAACAAATGAGGGTGTCGAAAGGTTGAGTTGGCAAGCCATGTAGGTAAAAAGTGCTGATTGATTGGTGGGGTCATGAGAGTGGGGAGTTGGATTCGATTGGTTTGAGATTCAGAGGAATTTTGGTGATGGTGGAGGTAGGAGAGGGCTCAGGAGGACTTGTGTAGTAGCCTAAGGTTCCACCACGATGATGGCACCGGGATGAGGTAAGATCTAAAGCCTATATGTGTGTTGTTTAGTTAAATGAGAAATAAATTTAGGGGGAGGAAATGGGGGTTGGGGGGGGAAATTTAAATGTAAAATTAGAAATAAAGTGGGTGAAATGGGAAGGGGGGAGGGTAGAAGAGAGGTAAAGGAGGGGTAGAAAGGGATGTGGAGGGTTTAGGGGAGGAATGGGTGGGTAGGGTGGGGAGTGTGGAGAGAATAAGGGGGTTTGGGGATGCGGTGGTTGCTATGACAGTGACCGATGTCAGTGGGTGTGGACCAATATCGGTCCCAAGAGAGGTGACCGATGCCAATCGTAGGGAGACTGTGGTTAGTCAAGGGTAGACTAGGGTCGATCAATACTGACTGACGCTGGTCTAGATGAGGATAAATAAGGGAAGCGTAGTGGGTAGGGAGGGGTAGGAAATGGTTAAATTAGATAAGGAAAGGTAGGGACAAATAGGTAAATTGGTGAGGCCAGGGTTTGGGTGTTGGTAAGTAGGTTACGTCAAGATGTGGGGTTAGAGGAAAAGGTAAATAGATGAAGGCTTGGGGTATGGGTAGATGGGTTCGGTAGAATTTGGGGTCAAAGGTAATGGTAAAAAAGTTGTAGGTATGGGTAAGTTTTTAATAATGTGATCATTTTTTTGGATGCAGGTGAGAGATCAACTACACATGCGAGACAGGGTTCCACCCCTGCTTGTGATAGTTCACGGTGCAGCAACCCCTGAGGAGTTGCAACATGTAGAGGAGGTGGGCCTGAGTGGGGTTCGACACTACCGACATGTAGTCTAGTAGCTGAGTCTGATGGTCGCTCTCATCGATAGATGGGATTCCACAACCAACACGTTCCACCTACCGATGGGTGAGATTATAGTCACCCTGGAGGATGTGTTCAGGATCCTGTGGCTACCCATATTAGGTACACAGGTCTATTCAATATCCTCTAAGGCCTCAAAGGGGTTGATGCTGATAGTGTTTGGATATGGGATAACCAAGCTAACATTCCATAGCGCTAACTTAAGCTATGGAGAGATGTACCTAGCCCATCCGGAGGAGACGAGGCTAGTAGTTCCATTGATGGAGGCAGGGTGCTGCTTTGCATTACTAGATGTAGAGGGTGGGAGGTTTCCCTGCTCGCTGATGGGGGTACTACATGACATGATGATAGATCAGAACCACTTTTCCTAGGTGCCAACATTCTTGGTGTAACTATATAGAGAGTTGTGGGCATATGGGCATCTATGCAGGTTCAACTTGTGTTGTACCTTTTTACTTCAGTACTGGGCATATGAGCACATTATCTATGTACGTCTAGTGGGTATGCGTTGGGCCGATGCCTTTCCACCAAGATTTGTATGAGTGGGGTATAAGTGATGGGTGTTTGTTATTGGAGAGCAGAGATGAGACAGGGCTACACATAATGTAGCATACTTCAGGAAACTATTGGAGGGCTTGTCCAAGGTGGACATCATTTGGAGGCCATATGTGGGCTTCCCATCATATACGCATATGTGTGATGAGCTAGATGAGATTCAGTTGGTAAGATGGATAGTGGGGCACCGTGTCGGGGAGCACGAGATGATCCTAGTTGACAGAGTTAGGTGGTAGTTTGGGCTGTTACAGGACATACCTCCACCCTTCCTGTAGTACATGAGAGATGTTGTGGAGACGCCCTTACCTCTACCACAACTGACAGTGCCCACATGGCAAGAGAAGTAGGCAGTAGAATGATGGATTGATGATGATGAGGTTACAGATAGATACAGACAGTGGTGGGTAGCTCATTTATGAGGTGTACCACCCAGGCCAGGGTAGCTAGATCTAACCACCATCACGGTGTAAAGGGACACCCTATAGGGGCAGGTGGTGATGTTGATTACCTAGTTGGGTATGCTGCAGACATAGCTTTCGTGCTCAAAGGCAGAGGTGGCCGTGTTACATGTACAGGTGGTCGATCTTTAGGCCCAGATGGCCCATGGTGGGGATGGAGATGGAGACGGAGATGATGGTCAGGTGGCTGCCCTACAGGCACAAGTGACAGTGTTGTAGGGCTAGTTGGTCACAACACAGACACATATTGGGGCTTTACAGGCCTAGATATAGGTACAGGGGTAGGGGACGATGGCACCACCACAAGCACCGGGATAGGGTCCCAGTTCACAGGAAGGGGCAAGACAGGGTCCCGCAGGATAGGTACAGGGGTCGAGGCCTATGGAGCCACCACAAACTATTCCCTTATATAGGTTACATGATGCCCTAGGAGAGGCCAGATACTACTAGGATCAGTTGATGGCAGTTAGGATATATTTACTATCCTATGGAGAGTACATGATAGAACAAGCCTTGAGTGAGAGGACTAGATCTTAGACTCACAGTGTAGAGAGTATAGGGGGCCATCGAGCTCCTAGACAGGATCAGGGAGAGGCCAACAGCTCATGGAGACTAGCTCTAAGTGATGTGATAGTAGGGGGTGGTGAGATGATATCAGGCCAGCGGACAAGAGCCGAGGAGGAGACTGGAGAGACCGACATGGAGGATGTCCGGCAGGGTGATACATGATGCCCAGTCTTGTATTTTTGATGTATTGTAGTCTTTTTTTGATATATACTAGCCTATGTGCCAAAGATAGTGAGGATGTACAAGAGTTTTTATATATTTGTGAGCATATACCAGCCTGCACGCCAAAGATATTTTGTATTGTTTTATTATTTTATTGTATAAGAGACCGACCTGCGTGCTGATGATATTTTGTATTGAGTATCGGCCTAAGTGCTGATGACATTTTGTATTGAGTATCAGCCTATGTGCCAAATATTTTGAAACATGGATAAGATTGGATATCCATATATATTATATTGAGACACATATTTGATTATATGATGAGATAGATGAGATTCTTGATTGGTTGGTGTTTTATGAGAATTTTACTTTTTTGTTGTGATATGGACGTAAACTAGGTGAATGAGGCATGATGGAGTTAGGTTTTTTTAGGCATGGATTGATTCAGCTCTTAGGCATGGATTGAGTTAGGTCTTAGGCATGGATCGAGTTAGGTCTTAGGCATGGATTGAGTCAGGTCTTAAGCATGGATTGAGTCAGGCCTTAGGCATGGATCAAGTTAGGTCTTAGGCATGGATTGAGTCAGGTTAGTTTAAGTTGTAATTCATTAATTCGTGCAATGAATGGTGATATGGGTCATGTTCAAAATGTATTATAATATATGTAGGATGATGGTAGAGAAATGGTAGTTGTAATAAATGTATGTTGTGATGATGATAAAAATGTTAAGCAACTTGTTTGTTTGGTGTAATTTCCAATTTTGTGATATAAAAAGGAAACTTTGTAGGGGCAAATTTTTTTTAGGAAGATGAATGATGAATTGGTTAGGGTAGAAAGTGGCTGAGCTAACCTCCAAGGTCCCTATGCCATCGGAGTGCTGACTACATAGTCCCAACAAAAAGGGACCTCAGGCTGATGTAGTTCTCCCATAAGCTAGGGAAGAATATGAGGAGGTATGAAAATGAGTTGGTAGGTTTTAGGCATGATTTGGGTTTAGGTGTATTAGGTATGGGTGGGTTATAGGAAAATTGGATTAGGTGATGTTGATGGAGGTAGAATAAGAAGATTACCCCAAAGGTAAGTGGTGAGGACTAAGTCCTGTATAAGGTAATCAAAATGTAATAAAGATGGTTAAAAGATAAGAGGGGGTAAGAAAGATGCTTGAATGGTTAGGATCATACCGATTAGGTCATACCTTGGAGGAGGTGATGAACATGAGTCCCTAAAGGCATTACATGATTTATTGTTGTAAGGGTGAAAAGTAGTCACATGATCACAAAATGTCACAGTTCTAAGAGGTCCCTTGAGGCATTAGGAAATGGGAGTGGGAATAGTGAGAGGGGTGAAAGATGGTTAAGTTTTTATGGTATGAGGTAACATTCTCTTTGGGCAAGAGATCTAAGGTTACAATGGGTAAGTCCATGACTAAAAGTCTTTTGTTTTGACTTGTATTTGAGATAGAATGATTGATGATGGAGGTCTATATGGGATGATGAAATTAACTCCTTGAGGTCTTCGTGAAGATGATTGATGCGGGAAGCTTTAATTTCTCTCGTTTTTTTTTTTTTTTTTGTGTTTTTTAATTTTTTTGTTTGTTTTTTTTAAACTCTTTACATAGCCATCCTTCGAGAGAGCAGTCTATTTATAGTAGCAATTACCGAGAGGAAGATGTCTTTTTGACGGAGTCATCTTTGTATATTAGAAGTTTGACTCAAGGAGTTGGATCCCATGTGAGGGCTTTGTAAGTCATGGACAAGACCAAGGTGAAGAATAAGACTCTTGTTCAGAATGCAGGGTGAAATGACCATGGGATCTCATCTAAAGATAGATGAAAAGTATCCATGAGAATCATGCTATGTGCAGTGCCATGGTACACATATTAAAGAGAAGATAACAAGTGACTGAGACTCACATGATTCTTGTTTAATTATTGGTGAGGTGTAAGAAGTGGAGAGCACTCAAGGGATGAGCATGGAAAGAGACAAAAGGTGATGTAGGACTAAAAGTCAATAGAATGGTCGAAGATGCAAGGTGTTAAGGGGCTCAGGTTTGGGTTTACCATCTAGTGAAGATAAATGATAAGCACCTGATCCATAAGTATGAGTCACGATGTATGGTCCAAGCCAATTAGGAGAAAATTTTCCCCGTTTACTTTTTTCTACTTTGGTTACATGTTGATTTTCTTTCAGGACAGGGTCACTAACTTGGAAGGCTCCTGCATCGACACACTTGTCGTAGGCATGTTTGATATGTTTTTAGTAAACTTGAAGGTGGTCAAGAGTGTTAAGATGACATTCGTATAATAATTGAAGTTGTGCTAAATGGTCTTGACGAAATTTGTCGTCATTGAGCATTTCATGGAGAGAAATGTAAAGTGAGGGAATCTAGACTTTGAGAGGTAGAATAGCCTTGGTACCGTAGACCAGAGAAAATTGTGTGGTTGCAGTGGAAGTGCAGATACTAGTGTAGTATGCCCACTGGGAAAAAGGAATGTGCCTATGCCAATCCCTCCCAGTATCGTTAACCACTTTCATGAGAATTTTGTTTAAGGTTTTTTTAGTGGATTCAGCTTGGCCATTGGTCTATGGGTAATACGGCGATGAGAAAATGAGTTGAATGCCGAAGGTGTCACAAATTTTTTGCAATGTTTTGTTTTTGAATTGTTTTCCATTATCAGTGATGAGGTGATGAGTGTAACACCTTGAACTGTTGTTACTTTCTCCTAAGCATTCAAGTGTTGATATGTGATTTCTAGTAAATGGATTGTGTACCTCGATTCGGAAATCATGCTTGATATGTATTAAATTTCTTGCAGATTGCAGATCTTGACTGAGTCAAAATATTAATAGACTCTTTTATTTATTTCATTTTGTGACTGAATATTAATCTGATCACGGAATGAATTATACAGGTATTCATCAATAATATCTAGACTTGGACCAGAGGAATTGATCCAAGTAATGCTTTAATTTTGTGAAGTGATAAAATTAGATCACGAACCTTGAACAGGTTGCAAGGTATGGAAGCATTTAGTAAGCTGGTCAGGAGTATGACTCAGGCTGATCTTGAGAAATGAAACGGTTCCCGATATCTAGTATATCTGGAAGGTCTCGATTAAAGACCAGGTAATAATTCATTGACATACAATTCTGTAATAAGAACAGGAGTGGCTCTGTTCTAGAAAGTATGATACAGGTCTCTCCGAGTTTTCAGGAGAAGGACCAAACTGAATTACTAAGGGTTAGTAACCTAAAACAATAACCTAACCTAGGGGTTAGATTATTGTTAGTCTAACCTAGACCTAGGCTATGTGTTATGATCCTAAAATAATAACTAAGTGTAAAATGGTTAGCATGGTCATTACCCTAAAACTCTAACCTAAGATACTAACCTAGCTAACTAAGAGTTTTTGGGAAGGGGCCTTTGAAGGGTGGCGAACCATGGGCGCTATTCTCTATGGCAATAAATGGGAAGGATAAGGATGAGGGACAGGCATATGGCGGAGGCTTAGGCGGCGGCTAACCTTGGCAGACTTGGCAATTACTAAGTTTGGAAATGAACTTGAGTTTTTGGATGGACTGTCGCCAATTTCGGCGGTCGGTGGGAGTTGAGATTAAGCGGGAAAATTGGTTTAATGGCATTTAATGTCTAGGGAGTCGAGCCGGAGCTCGCGGAACAGCATGCAAACGAGAAGTTGGAAGGTTTGTTTGGTGTATCGCGATTTTCGGTCTTCTTCTCTCTCTCTCTCTGCTAGTTTACTGTTCATAGCACCAGTTCTCTTTGAGTTGCATGGCGAGAATGAAATTCTCTGGCTCTTTTCTCTGCCATGGAGGATATATTGTAAATGGGACAGCGAAATTTTGTTGGTCGCTGTATTTGGGAAAAAGAAAAGGAAGTTTGAGCTCTTCCTCTGGTCTTCTTCGGAAATTCGATCAAAATACAGGCATGCTAGGCCCTATCCTTTAAATATTTTGCTGTCTTTCAAATGTCTTCATTAAAACAACTCTGTTCATTTGTTTTGTGAAGATTAGATGAATTTTCTATGAGATCTAGTTTGATTATTGGCACTGTATTTCTTCTGGTTCGATTTTTCTTCAAATCCGTTTGTTGGGTGTTTGTGGAAATCGAATTTTAACTCTACTTGTTTGTGCATTCTTCCTGGATTATGCATGAGAGGTATTTATTAACAATATGCGAGTGTTCGGCCTGTTTGGCGTGAGCCCTTGGAATATACCTATGCGTAGTATGAGACCACAGTATGTCTTTGTTTCGTGGTCGTTGATCTTGTTATAGAAACTGTATAAAATGATTTGGGTGATTACTGTAAGATTGTTGTATTATTCGTTTATTAAAAAAAAAAAACTCTGTCGTGGGATTTGTTGACAGCGACTAATGATACTTTCGGGTTTCATTTGTTTTCAACTTTTAGTTTGGAACAGGCAACTGTAGTGTCACCATAGTCTTTTCGACCTGGCGGAAGTTGTTTTCCTTGTTACCAGGTTAGCGGGATTACTTGCGCACTGTGTATATTATAAATACACCTGTACTTCGTTGTATTGATCCAATGGAGTCGATGATTGAATCGTAATTGCCTAGGAAGGTAGATTTATCCATAAGTTTTGTGAATGGTCTTTTCATGAAAGCCTGGTAAGATGAAACAGGGCTTTTTGATTACTGTTATATTGAAATAATTGAAGGATAAAGACTTCCTGTGTATGCATTTTTATTTCATGTGAAAACTCTTCGAAAGTTTCGAAGCGGCCCAATAGATTCCCTTGCTTGATAAGGGTATTCGACTTGTTTTACTTGGTTGATGTTGATTGTTAACCATGAATGGCGTCTATTGATTTATCGGCCAATTTCTTGTACGTTGCTGTTGGGTTCAGTGGTTATGAGTGCAAAATCCTTAACAGTTACAGTGCGAATATATATATATATATTTATATACTAGTGTGACTTGGACGACTCTGAGGAGTCGATTGAATAATTCATTGTATATTTTGAACCAAATATAGTTAAGTTGTAGTGACTTAATGGATGAACATGCATTTCGATCTTGTTGAACCATTGGGATCCCTTCGTGTTTTTGGGATTTTGAGTTACAGATGTTTATGTAGACATGTATATCTTCAACCTGTGCAAATTAGTATAAAGCGACTGGCTGAGAGTAATTTATTGGCTGGTTATTGTTATGCTTGGTTGATGAATGACAGTATGAATTCTTATGCATTCGCTTGAATTGATACATCCGTTTGAATCATAGAACTTCTGGAAGGGTAACCAGTACTTCTGTCTCTTTCTGAATTCGACCCTGGACACTATTTTTTGTCATTGTTGAGATCCTTAGTTTGGATGACTGTTTCGTGTTTTGACCTTGTTAGGGTAAGTCGCGAATAACGCACCAAGACTTGCATGCTGCAAGGTAAGGATCGTTTGGTTGAATTCCTTTCCTTCACTTCAGTCCGATTTTGACTGAGCAAGAATATGTATGCTATGTTTCCTTCCATTTTGATCTGTCCGATCGACTGTGCATGATTTGGAAGTACCGTGTGGGCAACATAGCATAGTCCTTTGGGAAACCTTAGATTGTTGATGCAATAGTTGTTGTTTTCAGCGATACGCTTGTAGCTCTTGTTTTCAACTGGTGATAAGGCTTTACTGTGCAAAAGGAACTTGCATTGGGCTTATGGTTGTTACATGAAATGTTGATGTGTTAGTTGCTGTACAAGAGATTTGCTGAGTTTCTATTTTCGTGATTTAGAACAGTGATCTTGATTTCGGCGTGTCTAACTTGTTCATTTTTATACTGGTTGAATGTTTTCATATGTGAAGGCAGTACAGTGATGAACTTAATCGAAAGGAAGTATGAATGGATTGGTTTTTTTTTCTCTTCCTTTGTTCCAATTTAATTGATGTTTGTTTAACAGTGGGAAATTATTTTGGTAACGATTTGGTAGGATTCCCAATTGTTATGTTATTTCCTTTTTGGAAGAATGAAACAATCTGACCAATGTCGTGATTTGGATTTAATGATTGTTTATATGCATTCGTTCTTGTTTCTTTAATATTTGATGAAATATTAGACAGCGTTTAAGACTATTCTGTAACAATGATAGAGTTACATGTTTGTAATCATTTTGTATTACAAGGACATAGTCTGAATATGTATTATCATTTGGATATTTGATCTCATTTAAACAGGGTGTTTAATGGAAACAATTGGTGGATTGCAATTGTTTTAAAAGTTAGTGCTTATCATGCTCAGTTCATTGAACTGACTCATGTTGACTATTTTTGCAGATGGTTGCCGCAAGAGGTAAATACAATGCAGATCTGGCAGTCTGATCAGATAGTTTATTTGATTTATAAAGAATTACAGCTTGATTTTATAGATGTACTACATGTGAAAAGGTGTTTCTTTTCCGTTAACATTATATCAAGTATGCTGTTGCATAAATGTAATTGTATGAGTTCTGAAAGGAATGAAAATAAGCGTTGAAACTTATGTGTTGTATTCTATTCTGAAGGATGAGCTTCTTCGGTCTATGTAACGAAGGGGCATACTTATCTTTGCATATTATGGATGCTTTTGTGATTGACAATGAAAGCTTGTAAGTAATTAGACTAAATTCTTATGAGTATTTAATAGTTCTGATTTGTTCTAGCAAAAGCAATATTGAAATTTAATTATTGTCTCTCTAGAAGATAGGTTAAAATTGAGCCTAAAAGAGAACGCTAAACGAGCTGGATTGAATTACTAATCCCTAGTCCTAAGTATACCAGGACAATAGTAAATTGGATTCTTAATCATTCATAGCTTTAAACTAAAAAGTATGATATAAATTCAGTTAAGAGAACTGATAGGCAATCAATGGAGTTCAGGTGGCAATCTCAAGCATAGGTTATGAGATATTGTCTGAATCTGTTGCTTAGAATCAGATGTATTCTAATGACTCCTTGATAGAAGCTAGACCTTAATACCTCTACCAAGTAATGGGATTAATGGAGGAGGGTCGTCTTAAGAAAATGAATCCAGGGATTGGAAATGGCTAACCTTAGGGAAAAGTCTTAAGAAGTAATTTAAACTCTAGTGCGTAACGCTTGTTTTGGGTAGATCTTCTCGAGGCGGATCTAAAGGTTGACGACATAAAGTCGACTGCAGGGCTGTACCTCTGAGAAGATTAGGATCCTCTCGAAGTTACAACAATGCAGGTGACTTATGGCGACACCCCTTGCATTGATCGTTGAGATTTACACTTGATTTCGCACGAGTTACACTGGGACCGATTAAGAACGTGGTCATGTTATATGACTACCTCGGAGATTTGGGGGTGTCATGACACACTGGTTGAACTGCAAGGTTGAACCAGTATGTCATCATATCCCTAACCCTCGTGGGTATCCACATAACATTATCACCTTGTTAATCTGCCTCCGAGTGATTCAGTTGTGGATGGAAGGACTGACAGTAGTCAGTATAAGACATTCTATATAACATATGAATGGGGTGAAGGACGTATTCCAGATTGACGAGTATGCCGTTAAGGAATACGAGACATGAACAGTATGTTTCAAATCTTTGGCCAAAGTATCGCAAGCTGCTGATTGCGTTGTCCTGATTCACCTAGTCTAAGGGATGAGATGCCGATGAATAATGGTAACAGTTATTCAGTTAGATTCCTTGGGCAGAGCATTCTGAATTCCCAGATTAGGGAATAGAACCGTAAGAGTGATGTGTTTAATAAAAACACCGACTCTTATTACACATGAATAGATCGGTGGATTACCGAGTCATGGAATGAATAGATCGGAGGTACTCCGAGTCATTACAGCTGCATATGGTTGCTTGTTATATGAATGGTTATTTGAATTGTGAGTTCTAAATTATGTATTTAGAACCAGTATGCAATTATCAAAAAAAAAAATTTCACTTGTTCTAAAGTTTAAAATGAGGATGTTACAATGAGGAACACCAAAGCGACAAATGATGTGATGATTGATGAACTAACATATTTTCTCAACTTTCATGGAGATGAGTGGTATGGCTTCAACCCATTTTGTATAGTATTTAGTAGTGGTGATAATCCATTGATGGCATTGGGAAGAATGGGGATTGATCTCTCTGACAAGATCCAAACCACATTGAGAGAAGAGACAAAGGTCACGAGTGACTTGTAAGGCGTGACTGGGTGTATGATGAAGGTTGGCGTGTTGTTATCATTTTACTCAATGTTTGACGTAGTCAAAATAATCATGATTAAGGGTCATCCAATAATAGCCTAGGTGAAGAATACACTTAGCAATAGCAAGGCCACTTAAGCGACCTCCACATATGCCATCATGAACTACCTTAATGGTATAAGGAATTTCAGAACTCGTGAGGCATCGTAAGAGAATACCATCAAAGCCACAGTTATAGAGAAGGCCCCCCCATGATGACGTAATGAGAGAAATTTTTAAGGAAGGTGCGTTTTCTGTTACGGGTGAGATCAGGAGGTAAGATGGAGAGAGAAATATAGTCAGAGTATTGTTTATACCAAAGGTCACTCGGGTCAGGGGTAGTGGTTCCGATAGAGTAAAATTCATGAGGTAAATAAGAAGGTGATTGGATTCATTTTATGGTGATAAATATTTTAGAATTAGCGGGCTAAGTAGGTATTTGAGAAGCCAAGCAGGCCATGGTATTTGAAAATTTGTTGCTTGAACAGGGGACGGTTTGAAGGGTGTAACAGTCAAAGGTGGTCAAAAAATGTCTACATGATGTTTATACTTTTGAAGTATCTCATTATGATATTGGTATATGCCATTGACTTGGTTTATGACCAATTAGGAATCACCAAAGATTTTTTTTGATTTGACATCTAGGGCGTAGGCGGCTTAGAGACCTAATATGAGCACTTCGTATTCGGAAATATTGTTTGTACAATTAAAATATAGTTTGAAAGACAAAGGAATGGGTTCGCCATCAAGTGGAATGAGGATAACACCAGCCCCACCCCCGCATTGACACTTGGAACCATCTAAGAAGAGAATCATTTGATAAGTGGGTTCGTCTAAGGAAAGGGTAGCAATTGACTTATGTGGAAAGTCAAAATTAGAGGGTTGATCCCTGGAAATAGGTGTGTTAGCCAATTGGTCGGTGATATCTTGGCCCTTGATGGAATTTTTATGAATTAATTTGAGGTCGAGGTCAGCTAAAAGCATAAGCCATCATGCAACACACTGATTTTGATAAGGTTTGGCATATATGAAGTGTAGGGGGTCAGTGTTGGTCACAACATAGGTTTTGTGGTTGAGTAGACAATGGCAGAGTTTTGTGGCGATGAAAACTAAGGATAAACAAAGTTTTTTGGGATGGGTGTATCGGGTTTCATAGTCCAAAAGAGTATGGCTTATGTAATAAACTACCTTCTCCCTGTGTTGTTCATCATGATGAGCGAGCATGGCTCCCAAGGAGTGATCGATAGCTGAGATGTATAGGTAGAAAGGTTGATCATCTTTAGGTGGAATGAGTATGGGTGGTTGGAGAAGGTATTGTTTTAAGGCCTCAAAAGCTTTGTGGTAGTCATCATCCCATTTAAAGGAGACATCCTTCTTGAGCAGATGATGAAATGGTGAATAGACTGTAACTTACCTTGTAGGCTACGGAGTTGCCTAAGGTTAGTGGGTAGAAACATTTACAGAATGGCCTTGACTATAGCAGGGTCAGCTTCTATACCACAAAGGAAAACTATAAATCCCAGGAGATTTCCTGAGAGGACCGCAAAGACACACTTCTTGGGTTGAAGGTGAATGCAATATTTAATGAGGTGGTCAAAAATGGTTTGGAGGATGATAAGGTGCTCAGAGTGGCATTTAGATTTGGCCAAGAGATCATCCACGTAATCTTCCAATATAAGATGCATGATGTCATGGAAGATATAAGTGATAGCCCATTGATATGTGGCACTAGCATTTTTAAGTCCAAAAGGCATGAATCGATAGTAGAATGTCCCCCAAGGGGTGATGAATGTAGTTTTATGTTGATCCTCTAGGGAAAGCAATATTTGGTTATAACCCGAGAAGCCATCCATGAGTGATTTCATCTCATGACTAGTGGTAAGGTCAACCAGTAGATCAATGCCAGGCAGAGGGAAGTTGTCCTTTGGGTAGGCTAGGTTGAGGTCATGGAAATCTATGGAAATAAAGAGTCCCCCTGTCACTTTAGTGACAAGGACAATGTTAGAGATCCAACGAGGATAGTCGATGGGTAATATGAAAGAAACGGAAAGAAGACGCTGAAGTTCTTCTTTGACGAGAATGGGCAACATGAGGGTGCATTTTCCTTAGTTTTTTTTATGGGTTTGGCATCAAGAATTGTTATGATATTGTGGACCACTATGGTGGGGTCAATACCAGGCATGTCTGCATAAGACCAAGTGAAAGCGTGGTTATGATCTTTGAGAAAAGAAGTGATGGCTTCTTGTCTAGCAACATCTAAATATTGACCAATCTTTAGGATGTGTGGCTTGTTCTGAGTATGAATGTTGATCTCGATAGTCAATTCATTCAACATGGTTTGTGTCTTAGAAGGTAATGACTGATGAATATATGAGTCTTCTGCACCAAGGTAGGTGAGTATAGATTCATCATGCTGACATTGAATGGCGTTAATGAAAGGTGTATCGTCATCAATCATTTTAGGATACAGGAAGGGAAGAGAGGAAGGGGCCTTGTCCTCACATTGATAAGTTAAAGGCCCTAAGGAGACAGTGTTTATGAAAAAAAAAGTCAGGAGGGATAGATTCAGGATCCATCAACTCCATCGGCAAAGGTGGTGATGAAGGTGGAGAGGGTGAAGAAGGTGGAGAAGGGTAGATGTTCTAGATGGGTTCAATGCGGGCTTGCTTAGTAGGTGGTTTAGCAAATCTGATACCACTACAGTTGTTATGTTTGTAGGTAGTACATGGAATAATATTATGAGGGCCTTTCTCGTAAAAGCCAAAACCAAAACCCTTCCATGCACATCGGTGCAGGAAGGTGTGGGTGAAACAACGATTGGTGAGAGACTGGAAGTCAGTAGAAAATGGGTGGGTTTGTGATGGTGGTTCAGGTGTGTAAGTGGTAGTATCAAGTCACCCATAGGTGAGACTGGTACAAAGGTGAGGAGGACCATAAAGGAGGTGTTCTCCTATGTGGTGATCATAGCGAGGATGTTGGTGAAGACTTCCATACTCTTGTGGAGTAAGGAATGTGTTAACACTATATAGGTGATATTCCCCCAGAGTGAGGCATTGAAAAATTCCTTCCAAGGGATTGGTGGTTGGTATGTGGGTAGCTGGAATAGATGATGTGTCAGAGGTCTATGTAGAGGTGGAGTTAATGGATTGGCCATGGAGGTTATGGCAGCGGTAGGAATGGAGGAGGCATGTGCGGTGGAGGTAGCGACTGTACTGGTAAGTGGAGGTGTAGATGAAGTGGTAGTGGTCATGGAGGTAGATGCCTTAATGGGTATGAGCACGTCATTGGGTTGGTAAAGCATGTTACATGTTTTAAAAGGTGATGGATCAGCTGGAATAGTATAGGTGTGCCCTTCATGCTCAAACTTTACACAACGATGTAAAGTGGAAGGAACGCAACCCATGACATGAATCCAGGGTCTACCAAGCAACAAGTTATATTGAAATTCCCCCTCCAAGATGTAAAATAGCTCTAGAACAGTGCGGGGGCCCACGTGAATGTGGAGGATGATGGTGCCTAGTGTAGAGGTGATAGTGTCATTGAATGAATGCAACATGACAGGATGTTTATGCATGTAATTGTTAGGTATGCACATTTGAGTGAATGCATGGGATGAAATGATATTAATGCTAGCACCCCCATCGATCATTACATGTCGTACATGTATATCATCGATGTGGACAGAGATGAAGAGGGATGGGTCAGGGTCATCGGTTTGGTGCGGTGCGATCTCTTCCTCTGAGAAGCTAAGGGAGGCTACTTGGTGAGTAGGGTGAGGTGTGGATAAAGGTGGCAATTTGGTGAGAGAGGCTACATGATGGGGTGTGATAATGGAAGCTACGGGTGTAGGGTCATTGGGTAAAACCTCAATAGATTGAAGAACCTCCATGAGAGCTTAACGATGGGATTCTGAGGTTTGGATGAGGTCATATAAGGACATTTTGAGGGGAGATTGGTGTAATTGTTTGAGCATGGTGCGATGTGTGACCCCATTAGAAATAGGGTATGTGGGGCCATGGATAGTAATTTTAGGTGTGGGTGTAGATGGTATGTTGGGTATAGGATTGGTTGGTGAGTCAGTTGCCTTTTCCTTACCTTTGTCTCTCTAAACATGAGTAGTGACGTGTATCATGTTGATCTGAGGGGAGTTGGAAAATGGAGAAGGTGTAGGATGAGTGGTATAACGACATGACGGGAAAAAACCTACCGGGGGAGAAAAGCCTTGTGAAGTGAGCTAGGCACAATGACATTTAGGTAATGGTGTGGCAAGTTCTCTGATGTGAACCATGTTAATTTTGAATCTTGGGGGTGGTTCTAGGAGCTTGGGGGTGGAGGTCATGGTTGTTGAGTAGGAAGTGAGGGAAGGACTATGGGAATGGGTGTTGGTGAAGTAGGGTCCTCATCAAGAAGGTCGTCATCATCAAAGTTGGCTTCAAGAGGACACAACTAGATAAGGACAGTTTTCAAAGCCTTACAGTTCTCCACATCGTGCCCTGACACATGATGGTAGGCACAAATTTTAGTGTCATCAAACCCTTTTGGCTTGGGTTTGAGGGGGTCATAAGGTCTGAGCGGTGGTAATGTGATGACAAAAGTCTCAAGGAGGTTGGTTAAGATTTTGGCATAGGACCCTACTAGTGGGTCACAATGGGAAGTGAAAGTGGGTTTGGGCGTAGGTGTGGCTGATTGTTGAGGAACGGTCCTTGCAGGAGGGGGAGTGGGTTGAACTATGGTTTTGGGTGTTGGAGTGGTCTTGGGTGTTGGTCATGTTTGCTTGGGTAGGGGTATGGTAGATGAATGGGTAGGAGGGTGCATGGTTGTTTTGACTACCTTATTGGAGGGTAGTGGATTTTTATCTTTGGGTTGCACCTTCTTGGGTAAAGGTGATATGGGTGTATGAGATCTAGAAGGAAAAGTGGATGGGGGAAGAGGGCGAGTTACCCACGGGGATAATGGAGGTGCTATGAAGGTAGATGATGTGGGTCGTGTAGGGGGTGTGAGGGACAGAGACTGAAGTGTAGTGGGTAGTGAAGAAGTTGTTGAGGGTATTGGGTATGGGTGGTAAAGATGTTGCAGGTGTGGGTGTAAGTCATGTCAGGTTCCTCAGTATGTTAGAGGTGTGTGAGGAAGGAATGGGCTATTGTGTTTTTATTTTATTGATGGGTGGAGGTTCCTTAACTACACTGGGTGGTTGAGGTCCCAAGACAGACGGAAAGGGTGAAGGTGATGTAGGTATGATTGGCACAGCCAGGGTATGAGTTCTATGGGCTTGGTTTTTCTGTTTGGGTGTTGGAGTAGGTTTGGTGTTGACTTTGGAGGATGTAGCTAAATCTAGTTTGATAGGTGGATGAGTAAGGCTGGTGGTTGGGGTGACCCCTAAGGTAGTGATAGGTTTAGTCGAGGAAGATGATGTAGGTGTGGGTTTGGATTTAGATGTATGTTGGGTTATGGGTGAGGGTGTATGTTGAGCTGTGATAGGTGTCTTGGAAGAAGTTTTGATAGAGGTGGTTGTGTTTGGTTTGATTGGTGAAATATTTTGGGTAGATAGTGGAAGTATCAACAAGTGACATTTGCATTTGTGTTGAGACAGGAAGTAGAAGATGCCCCCAAAGTAAGGCTCTGTCCACATAATCTAAGTGATCGGCCAACGTGAGAACGACACGTCTGTAGGTGAAGGTTGATGAGGACCTAATGGCTATTCCCGTAAAATGTGTCTTAGAGATGGGAATTTGCTAGCTTCAGCTTCCGTGGGTAAGAGAGCCAAAAGTAGGTCTGCATTGGATCTTGGGTAGCTAATGGAGAATGCTCACCTAGAGGTAAAGGTATCTCTACTGGATCCTTGATAGATAGGTGGAGGAGAAAATGGGTGCTCCTCTATGTAGGTGGAGGAGATATGGGTGCTCCTCTATAGGTGGAGGAGATGATGGGTGCTCCTCTGTGGGTGGAGGAGATAAACAAGTATCCTCCATGGACTGAAGAAGTATGGGTGTGACGGTTCTCTAGGTGGAGAAGCCAAAGGTGAAATAGTCTCGATATTAATGGAAGGCTCCTCCACAGGTGATGAAGGAGGTGAAAGGTGTTCCTCTGTGGGTGGAGGAATAGGTGAGGTGGGTTCAAGCATAGAAGGAGGACTTTGGGCTAGAATTTCCTCTATGGAAGGAATATGAGGTAATTGGGAAGCAATGGGTGCATCACTAAAAATAGCATGGACCTCGTGGGTATGGCTATCATGAGTTGAGGTCTCACCGGTTTGATCAGATGAAGGGGCATGATTAGGAAAGGGTTTCTTGAAGATGTGTAGGTTTTGATTGGCAGGTGCGTTAGGATTATCCATGGTTAACTCACCTTTCTCGAGCATTTCTTGGACAATGTTTTTGAAAGTGATGCAATTACCGTCACTATGACCCTTTACTCGATGATAGTTACAGAAGTTGTGTTCTTTATACCATGTGGGTGTGGGGTGAGAAGGGTCAAAACCAGTGTGTGGTTTTATAGGCGGAAGGGTGATGGCCCCAGCTTTAATGAGATTTTCTAAGATAGAAGAGTAAGGCTCCCCAATTGGGGTGTATTTCCATTGTTCCCATCTAAATTGAAAAGTCTGAATGGGTGAGAGATTAGATGAGGGGCTAGCCTGATTTGATGGATGAGCTAGGCCGGCTTTGAGTACCACTATGTTAGCGGTGCCCTTGGCCTTTGAATAATTGTTCTGTGGTTTGGAAGAAGAAGAGGTATCATTTGACTTGAATGCCGAATTCTTATTGCGTAATTGGATTTTCTTCTCTTCGATGGCCCAAATCTCTAGCTTTTGTGCCATGGTGAATGCTTCATCGAAGGTTCAGAAAGTTTGGACCTACAGGGTTGGTGAGATATGTCTAGCACAAGCCCGTGTGAAGAGCTCGATGAGTTCTATTTGTGGTAGTTGGAATGTGAGTTGATTGATCAGGCTACGCCAATGAGCAACAAAATCTGTGATAGATTCGTCATCATACTGACGCATGGAGTATAGGTTAGTCATGGTAACCTTCTTAATGATATTGATGGAGAAGTGATCCAAGAAGGCTTGGGCTACCTGATTAAATGAAAATATAGAGTGTCTAGGTAACCCACTATACCAATCTAACGCAGGTCCAGTCAGAGACATGGGAAAGGTCCTCAAGAGAAAAGCATCATCGTGGGTGATTAGGTAGCACCCATGTTTGAAAGACCACAAATGTTGTTGCGGGTCTTCCTTGCTATTGAAATGGTTGAATTTAGGCATTTCCCAATGCATGGGGTATGGACAGATAGGAATGGATGGGTGGATAGGCTCATTACAAATCTCATCATAGGTGAGAGTGTTGTAGGAGCCAGAAACCGATGCCTCCAATGTCTGCATCTTGTCCATCATTAATTTGATTAGGTCATTGGTAGGTTACAATGGATTGGGTGCCTCCTGTAGTGTAAGAGGGTTGGTGTTGGGCATATGATGGGGGTGACATTCCAGTATATGGTGCTTCCATGTAGGTTGATTGAGAAGAAGGTAGTGAAATAGGGGGTACGTACCCAGAGTGAATAACAGATGAAACAGGAGGCTACTGATAGTACGTATATGGAGGTGGAAGGGTCATGGTAACCCTAGTGGCAATGGGGGCTAAAGTTTACGGAATAGAAAGGATGACGTTTTGAAAAGGGGTAGGGGTCACCGACAATGGGAGGTGGTTGTGTAGCTACGGGTATATGCGAGACAATAGGGGCGGATGAGGTTGTGTTTTGGGTGGTTGTCGAAAAGGTATGGTGGATGTGGTGGGTGTAATGGATGTAGAGCAGATGCGTGGCAGTCATAGTGGGTATAGGACCTAGCTACGAAATGACTAGGGGTAAGGTATATGCAGGCAATGTGGAGCTAGATGGGGCTGACACAAGAGTGGGAGTGAGAGTTCAGGGGATAGATACGGGCATGCCATATATCAACTGACCCGAGGCATCTCGAGTGGATGAGTGGGAAAGATAAAACTACAAGGTGGCAGGGTTTTGGTCAAGGAGTTGTGTGCGAACTCCTCATCTCCAGTAGCGATAGTGATAGGTTGGATAGGTTCCATGGATAGTGATAAAATGGAAGGTGGTGAAGGACTAGGTGGGAGTGGTTGACAACTAGTGTGGAATATAAGGGCATTTGCTTGTCGACGCATCAGCACCATGTGAACAGGAACTAATGTGGTAAGACTGCTTTCTGTAAATGACACAAGAAATATAGCACATGATAGGATAGATAGGTGGTGGTAGGTGAATTGTGGCTAAAATGTCAATTGGAAAATGACATAGGCTAACTGATGTCGGTTAGGGTAAACTGACACTGGTCAAAGGTAACCACTGGTCGGTCACTGTGGAAAAATGTGGACAGTTGGACTACCTCAAAAACAAGGTATAAGGCCAAATCTGATAGGTATGCCAAATACTGATGAGATGTATAAGGTCAATGTATATGATAAGAGTGACAGGAACTCTGAATAGTCGAAGAAGGTGAATAGATGTCCTTTTGGGTAGGTTAACCAAAAGGACAGTGAACCAACACCGGTTGGGTATAACCGATGATGGTCAGAGGGTAACCGACGATGGTCACTGGACCGACACTGGTCACTATGAAATTGAAACAGGGATGAAGAAAAAGTGGTTGTGAATTAAAATTTGATGTGGAATCAAACCCAAAATTCTGAGAATGATGAGAATATGGTCCAGGCACACTCAGATGAAGCTGGAATACACCAACTGTGATGAGGAGCGTGCAAGGAGAAATAATAAAATGAAGAGCGTGACCTCTCACCTCAAAACACAAGCCAAGCAGAAACACTAAGAAAAATGTGATCCTAAGAGTTCCTTTTCTATTATGTTTTTTTAGCTTATGCTATTTAAGGACTGACTCATGAATTATAGAATATAATTTTCGGTGAGGATGGCTTCCTACAAAGAAGGAGATCTAAAAGGTGAGGTTTCAGGTATGTTATGGTGGGGGGTGGGCTTCGCTCTAAAGTATGACTCGACAGAGCAGCAATGAGATGGGGAGTATGCCAATCCTTGATCAGTGCGATCATTGACAGATGCATTTCCAGGAAAGATGTTGTTTAAGAATATGTATATTGTTTTGAATTTGTGCAATTTGGTAAGACTCAGAGAGAGAGAGAGAGGAAAGAAGTGCTTTTCTATGATTTCATTTGTCAACCATCAGCTTGGAATGACTTCCAGTGTATAGGTTGCCCTCAATTAATGTGAGCTAATGCAGAAAATCAGAATGAAATGCAATGATTTTTAAGCCCAAATCGAAATATGGAATTCGATGACATAAATAGATGAAGAGGGAGAGGGATGATCTTTCACTAAAATGCAGAAAAACAAGAAGAAATGGTTCTTTTTAAGCACACCAAAAGAAAGGTTTCTTTTAGAGAAAATAGAAAGAAAAATAAGGTTCCAAGTACCCAAAATTAAGGGTACTGCACCACCTGAAAAACATAAACGTGCACTACAAAATGATACAGGTCTCCTTGGAATGTTTGGGACATGCAAGAAAACCCCAAGTATGTGTTAACATCCCGCATGCCCCGTGTTTCACCTGCATTCTTAGTTGTTTCTTTGAAAATGATGAAACAGCATAGGTCTAATGGAGCGTAAGGAATACCTGTTGAAATGTTGGTTAGATAGGTTAGTTTACAGATGCGTGTTGGGTACAAAATCCAAATGCTATAATGCCATGAGGAGTTGAAGCTTTTGCTCTTGGGGATGGAACTACCTGAAATGGAAGCCCACTCAAAATTTTCCTCTCAATCTCATTCCAGTAGTTTAGTCTTTCATTTTGCTCAGGATTCATAGTTTGATGTTCATTGAAATGCTTAGAAGGTTATTTTACCATGGTAGAAAGCCACATATCCTATGTGAAAGTGACTGTTCAGGCTAAGCTCATGCAATCCATGTGGAGGTGGAAAGACCATTTAATTAGACAGACCCAGTAGGAAGATCCAGGTAAATGACATTAGGAATGGTCGTCAAAGAAAGATAGTTTTAGGTTCTGAATGTTTTATGCTGCATGATCACAATAAATCCCACTAGGAATTACATAAGGCCAAGCTTTGTACTCTTGTATAATCCCTCTCCTACTCGCATTGTATTCGGTAATGTATCCTACATTGCTGCCTTTGTTCAAAATATTTACTTTTGTTGATGCTAGCATGTACACTTTTCTGGATTCCACTGTGAGCACTGAAGGAAGTGAGGAGATCACACTGAAGGGATAGATACCACACATGCCATCATATTTTCCACAACCTGTAGAACATCCAGGTCTAGCTTTGTTCTAGTTAAAAGCATATCAAATAGAGTAGCCAATGGAAGGGTTTCAAAAATTGAGTTACTTTGTGATATTGTCCAGGGAAGCTACAAGTGGGATTTGATAGTTTCTCCAAAAGAAACTATGGAATTCCTCAATTCTGAGGTGATCGAGAGTCTTTCAAATAGATTAGATGAAGAATTATTTCAATATTGTTTAGAATAGATTTACAATCGACACATGCAATAGCTATACTAGGAGCTGCCGCATAGACCGAAATTTGTCAAATTTAATGCATTGAGGTGAAAATTAATTAGTTGTCACCTTTAGGCTAGTAATATTCTCTAAAATATTTTTCAAGGTTGATCGTAAATTCACAAGTGTAGTCTGCCATCAGATAAAGTAAAAATTGGAAGTTATACTACATAGTATACTTCACATAGTGAAATTTACTTTGCTGCCAAATTTAATGAAAGGGCATTTTCCTGACAATGCTGGTCAAAAGTAAAGGGAATGGGTATGGTGATCTGGAATCGTGCCCCAACCTGAAATGGACAGTTAGAAAACAAGGTAATAGGTCAATCAAATGACTTAGGATGCCAATGTCTTCTGTGAGTTTTACTGGTCATGGGATCGACCTTGCAATCAGTGGAATGTGGGATGAAAAGTTGCTTAGAGAATGGTCAAGGAACAAATTTTGGGTAGGTTCAATCAAAATGACAGTAGAACCACCCCAGGTCTGTGATATCAAGTTGATGATATAGATCAGGACCTCGACGCTCAAAGATATAGACAGGATTTTTGACCTTGTGAAAAGTCCTTTGGTCCCAAGGAAATTGGAGATTAGTTCTCATAAACAGATCAATCAAGGTTGTGAATTAAGAAGTTGGAAGTTGTGTCCAGTGAATTACTCTGGGATGAGAATATGGTCCAACACTCAGATGAAGCTAGAATAGACCAATGTTGATGAGGAGCTACTACAAGGATAATGCATTTTTATGAAGAAAAATGAAGAACATGACCTGATTCACCCAAAATGCAAGCCAAGCAGAAACACTAAGAAAAATGAAAATCCTAAGAGTGCCTTTTCTACATGTTTGAGCTTATGCTATTCCAAGGACTGACTCATGAATGGATGGTGAAAATCAGAGTTTTTTGGTGAGGATGGCCTTCCTACAAAGAAGGAGATCATTAAAAGGAGAGGTTAGATTATGTTAAATGGGGGCGTGGTTCACTTGGAAGTATAGACTTGATAGAGTAGAGCTGGGGAAGAAACTTCCTCCTCTATGATTATGAATTCGAATCCAGTACACACTGGCAAGACTTCCAGGAAAGATGTTGTTGTATCAATTGGTATTTAGACTGAATCATGTGTAGAAGAAAAATGATTGACTGAGAGCCTTCTATGATTCGTTTGTCAACCATCAGCTGGGAATGACTTCCAACGTATAGGTTCTTGCTCAATTAATGTGAGCTAATGTAGAAAATCAAAATGCAATGCAATGATTTTAAGTCCCAAATCTGAAATATGGAATTGATGACACAATGAGAGGAAGTAGGAGAAAGTATGATCTTTCACTAAGTTTTGAGTTCTGCAAATGAAAACAAGAAGAGTTATTTTTAAGCACACTAAAAATGCGAAAAGGTTTTTGATGACAATAGAAAGAAAGAGACATGATTACCAAGGAAGAAAATTAATGTGTATGCTTTTCAGAAGGGAAACAAACACATAAACTTTTCTAGGAATGAATAAAATGCAAGGAACCCTGAATGGGTCCCACCATGGGTGTGCCAAAATGTTTCACCTGATTCTTAGACATTTCTTTGAAAATGATGAAAACAGATAGGGTAACCAGCATAGGAGGAATACCTGTTGAAATGTTGGTTGATAGCTTGTTTCCTGCGTATGACTTCTAAATCCACAACTGATTATGAGATCTTCCTTTTTGTTGGGAGGAACTACCTGAAATAGAAAGCAAGACCACCAGAAAGAGTTAAACAATATATGTAAGTGGACTTGCCTAGCGTGTGCTAGATCCTGGGAAGTGTGATACTTCCTAGACGGCTGTCAATCCACTGTTTAAAACAATTTAATGCTGGTAATAAAGTAAATCCTATTGTAGTTAAAATGATTTAGGTATCTCATTTAAAACACAATAAGAAAGATCTAATCTAACAGGCTAGGTTAAAATAACATCCGAAGGTCAAGTAACTGGTTCTGGGTCTCTGCAGGTCTGACAGAGGTCTTAGGTAGGTCACAGGTGAGTAAGGGTGATGTGGGAATAGGTAGGTAGGTTACTGTTCTGGGTTGTATTGGTAAATACAGAGACCAATGCCGGTTAAGGGTGACCGACGCTAGTTTGGGAGAACCGGTGTCGGTTACTGTGAGGTACTGGAAATGTCACAGAATGAGATTTAGGTCTCCCTTATGATTGCACCAAGGACTAGGCTGGTCAGAATGAGGTATTAAGTTGTTTGGATGGGATTTGGTGAGGTTTTAATAGGGATATGGAGGGGTGAGTATTAATGGAGGTCAGTGGGTGGCTAGGAGAACAAAGGATGAAAATACAATGATGAAATGAGTGAACCAGAGGAGTAAAATGTTCTACTTACTTGGAATCTGGTTCTAGATGTCTGTGAGTGAGGAATGAAGGTGCTGATAAGAGGTTGAATGCTGCAAAGGATCACCAAACATTGGGGAGCTCTTGCATGGGCTGCATGTGCTCTCCTTCTTTCCTGATTGGATCAAATATGTGCTGGGGTGAGTGCTGGATGGTTGTTGGGTGAATGTTGGATGTCTGTGCAAGAGAAAATACTTGATCTCCTTCTTTGCATGTGTTTTCTCCCTGAAACTTGTTCTCAAAAGATGTGATATCTCTCAGGAATCTGCCAACCTCAAAAATAAGGTTGTTTTGGGGGTTAAAAGGTAACCGACGGTGGTTCTAGCTTAACTGGTGGTTAAGGGTAACCGGCATCGGTTAGGGTGGGATTTCCTAGGTTTACTAAACTGGGTAGATCCCCTTGATTTTCTAGGATCTCATGTGTTTACCCATGGATTAGACTGGAAGCTTCTTTTAAGCATGTGGGAATGTGGTTAGAGGGAATGTAGGCATTGATTTTTAGGGTTTGGGTAAGTCTTAGTTAGTTATGGCAACTTACTAAGAATAGGTCTTAGGGTGAGGTGGCTAGATGAGGTGTCTAGGTGAGGTGGATATGTGGGCATTATCTCAATTAGGATATTTAAATAATAAATATGGTGAGGATAATGAATTAATTTAATTTAAATAATTAAATTAATATTATAGTGGGGTGAAGGGGGCCATGGCTAGGTGAATGTGATGAAGGTGTTTATTTGTCAAGGGACCAAAGGGGAGTGTGACCTGGGAACAATTACTTACTAATGTCATGGATACCCGCAAATCATGATGTAATACATCTATACAAGCCTGTAATTAGTATCCTACACTCCTAATTTAGAATGAATATATTGACCAATGCTCTGTAGGTGACCTTGGAGATCTTTTATATGCTTAAAATTTGTTTAGCATTGATTGTATTTTCTATACCTTTCACAGACCTGTTATACCTATGTAAAGATGCAAACAGTCCACGCAAGAAGCAAGAAATCAACTGACATATTTCTTACAAGCATTCTTATACTCTGACCATATAGGTCATAGGGATAGCATCATCAAATTTATACAGTTTTTTAAACATTTCAAACATGTCATGTAGCTTTACCTCCACGATGGTCTCAGTACCAACATGTAGGTCATCATGTATGGTCTTCCATAGCCTTTGTACCCTATCACCATGCAATTTATCCCACTTTGTAAGATCTAATCTATCTCCTTGCTCCATATTATTAGGATAGATAGTGTCAAAGTTTTTTTCCTCCAGTTTTCATCTGTAAATAAAACTCATCACGATGACTCTTTATACACAGACTGTATAGGTACAATGGAAGAGGAGACCCTTGAATTACTATGGGCCACTTCAACATCATGGAGTGAAGCTATACCTTATTTGGTCATAAAGCATCTTAATCACAGTTTCTAGAGTTACACCTCACTGTCATTCTGTAGATCTTATCACAACCTTCATGAAATCTATAAAGTTACCTACTTGAGGGGTCAAGAGTAGCTCCCCCTACTTCAAGGTGTATCTTTACAAAGGAGGTATGAAACATTACAAAAGAAGGTAACCTGAAATTTTGTGTAAATTTGTAAGGGGATAAAGGGTCACAAAAAGATAACCTATTGAAGGAGTGGTATAGTTGTCTTCAGGAACATATTGAGATCCAAATCAGGATTTTATTTGTGGAGAGAGCTACATTTTCTCAATAAGACCTTAAG
Source organism: Taxus chinensis (assembly GCA_019776745.2). Lineage (NCBI taxonomy): Eukaryota > Viridiplantae > Streptophyta > Pinopsida > Cupressales > Taxaceae > Taxus > Taxus chinensis. Next base: position 374,023,235 of record CM034157.1, read on the forward strand.
AGTGAAATTACCAGTTGAAAGCAAGTGTAAGAATTATGACTATGAATTGGGCCTAAACACCATGTAATAGGTTAGACAAAGGTGTCTTAGGAGTGTTGAGGATGGTGTGAAACCTTTACATGTTGTTTTGAGCACCTAGACCCAAGAGGCCTATCTAGGTCTAAGCTTTATGTTCATAAAGAGGATGCATGTATAGTTATTGTATTGAAGAGTTCAATAGTGTGTAAGTGGCCTAATGGGTTCAGAGAAAAGGTGTTGGAGAGGAGATGGAAGTATGTGATGAGAAATGGATCCATTCAATGAATCCTAGCCAAGGTACAACTATCTAATTCTTTATTTCATATCAATGCATGTATGGAATCAAGATTATGGAAAATGTACTAAGTATCTTGGAAAATATTACAATGTCTAACCAAATCATGTGAGTGGGTGATGATCCTCAGTTGCAAGGGAGGTATGAGTCTTAACAATAACAATCTTGGAGCTCTTGATGGAAGGTAAGGCATTAAAGATGGTAAGCTTTCAATTAAGAATATAGTGAAATTTTGAAGTTTAACCCTGATGCACCATTTTTGGTATCAGAGATGAGGCTCTATTAGAGGATAGAATTTATGACAAATAATTCAAGCATTTGACTAACTTAGATTGGAAGAGTGTGTGACAAGTTTATTGAGGATCCAAGCAGACATGGAAAATACATTAGATTAAATGATCATTCAGGACTCCATCATGAATTTGATTAAAGGGAGGTAGTGATGCAAAGACTACATGATGTCAAGTATGACTTGATGAATGGTTCACGAGAGAATATGAAGCATGAAATCAGAAACCTAGAGATTAACTAAGTTAGAAGAATGAAAAACATAGATTCAGTATGCTCAGGTATAGAAGGAAGTAAATCCAGAATGGAGATGTGTTATCATGAAAGACAGAGGAGCATCATCATTTTGGTAAGAAGATTACTTCTACATACAAAAAGATCAAATCTCATAGGAGCCAGTCTACAAGAGAAGCCTATTCAGGAACTTAGATGCAAGACAAGAGGTAAGGTTGTCAAGTTGTGATTGATAATGCACAACATTGATAAAATTGTTTCAAAGAGGAAATGGTTAGTCAAATTTGAATTTGAAGAGGTTAGCTTCATCCTACACCTTATAGAGTAGCATGGGTTCAGAAGAACCATCAAATTCTTTTATAAATGAGTAGCCAATGTAGAGTACCTTTCAAGATTGGAAGTTTGCATGATGAGGTTTTATGTGATGTAATCCTATGGATGTATGTCATTTACTCCTAGGAACCATGGAAATATGATAGAAAAGTGGTTTATAATGGAAGGTTGAATAAATTTTTTCTAACAAAGAATGGAATAGAGCATGTTTTGTGCCTTTGATGGACCATCATGCAGGTAAGGAAAGGAGAAACATGGTATTTGGTCTTAAAGGAGTTTTATTGAGAAAGTTAAGATTTAGGTGATCAGGGTTCATGAGGGATCCTTGAAGAAAGAGGAAAAGGTGAGTGTGTCCTTGAAAGGAAGAGAAATAAAAGGTTAATGTTGATAAAATGCAACAGTAGAGTCCATAAAGTGGACCAAGAAGCACAAGTTGAAAGAATGATAAACAAGCCCAAATGAGGGCTAAGGAAGAGCATGAGGTTCTTGTAAGAAAGAGAACAGATGACCAAGAAGGTCAAGGTTGGAGTCACCTAAGGTGAAGATTGACAAGAACAAGCAACAATATTAATCATTGAGAAGAGTGAAGAAACTTGGAATGATATAGTCCTAGAGGATATTATGTAAGATTATGAAGAGAAAGAAGAGAATGAGAAGACACAATGAAGGTGTCATGGAAAAGAAAGAAACAAGTAGGTCTCTTGAAGACCAAGGAAGAAGAGAGTGAAGGACAATCAGTCCTTGTTCCAAGAAAACTAAAACAAGAAGCTTATAGAGCATACAAAGAAATGATGAGTAAAAGATAAATGGCTTACAGAAAACAATAAGGTCTGATAAGGAAATCAAATGAAGGCAACATAATAAAGTTGAATAAACAGGCATGACCAAACAAGCCTGGATTAGAGTATACAAATGACAAAAAGTGAAGATAACATGCATAAAACAGCTAAAGAGCTTTGATGGTTTTTGATAAACTAATTGTGTGTTAGCATGTGTGAATATAGGTTTCATAGATCATTTACAAGGATGAACATGAATGAAGGAAGAATAAGTAAATTCAAGTGAAAGAAGGAACAATGTAGGTGTTCCTAGAGACCTACTAAAGGTTTGAAAATACCATCAAGAACCTAGAGGTCTCAACATGCACATGAAATGGAAGCCCAAGTATCAAGGCATGATGGTATAAGAAAGAAAGAAGTTGAAGTAAGATGAATTTCATAGGAGACATAATATGGCTGAATAAAAGTCTACACCAAGCTATTAAACAAAGTGGAAACAATGGGGTTATGGAGTGGAAAGAAGAATCCTAGAACAAAGTAAGGAAACTAATAGAGAACCAGATCAGTTACCAAACCATATAGCAAGAAGGTACAAATAATGATCCTTTTGAGCATGTTCTCAGGTTTCAAGAATAAATTAGGGAGAAAATAAGTTAAAAGAATGAAGTACCAAAGAGGGCATACAGTATTGTAAGTCTAAGCATGCCTATATGGAATGAGGTTCAAGAAAACAAAGACCAATTTGAAGTCTAGAAGAACACTAGGGAAAACATTTAAGTGCCATAAGTGCTTGTCATAGAGGTGAACATGAATATAAATACCAATGGAGGTATGACATGGAACTAAGTCAATGATAGTGAGTCTACTAGACAAATAAGTTCTACAAATGTATGAAGTCAAAAAAGCTGATCAAATTGAGTACAAAAAGAGCTTATTGTTTTCCATGAGACACAATGTTGTGCATGTATGAGAGATTGATCTTAATGACTTAAGCATGAGAGAAAATTCAGACTGGTTTCAAGATACTAATTTAGTGATGAATTTTGGTATAAAAAGCAATGTCATGAATACACAGAGTTGAATTGCCAACTTCAAAAGGAAGAAGAGATCAGTAAAAGGAGGAGTAAAGAAAGTTGAGGTCTGTTTTAAAGAGAATTACAGTCAGTCAAAATAGTCTGAAAAGTCAACAGGAAAAAGAATATCAGAGATGATGGATCAAATGGACTACACTAAGAAGATTGAAGTTGGTAAAAATTGACAAGATACAAATAGTTTAGAAGAAGACTCTTAAGGTCCTCCAAAAACATGAAGTAAATATCATGGACCAGAAGGACAGTTTATCAACAAGGCAGAGAAGGATGTTGAAATGAATGAGGATATCTATCTTCAAGAGGGAGGTAATGGTAAGTCTAACTACAAAAGAAATTCAAATGTAAAAAGTACAACCAAGGTACAAGATCAAAAAGCAAGAAGAAGTCTAGCAATTACAAAGGAACACAAGGAGACTATATGCTAGATGAAAGCCACCACAAAAACACAAGCTTTGGAAAAGTAAGGAAGCTTTCATGCAATAGTTCATGCAACTAGTTACAATGGTATGGAAGGAAAACAAAGGAAACATGTAGACTCACAAATAATGCAAAGGAGTTTGACTTCAATATTGAATATTTCTACTTCATCAACAAAGTAAAACAAGCCTGTCAAGAAGCTAAATTGTGAACTGATAGAGAAATGGTGATAGAACAAGTTGAGAGGAGGCACTTAAGTCCTTATGATCTTGGTGTCTAGTATACTGTACTAGAAAGCTATGAATGTAAGAAAATATGAAGAATGCAGGCCAGAGTTGAAGGATACATGATTGAAGAAGAGCAAGAAAGACAATCAAGAAGACTAAAGTTTGGAAGAAGAAAGACAACTATGAGTTTAGAGTGGTGGTTGGGAGGCTGGAAAGAGTCCAAGTAAGTAAGAAGGTACAAACAAAAGTGTAACATTAGAAAGGAATTGAAAATACTAGAAAAAGGAGAAAGAAAAGACAATATTGCATTTGAGCAGGAGCATCAAATTTTTCTCACAAGGTAACTCTGATACAGGAGCATCAAGACTTAGTTAATGTCATAGGGTCATTGTGTTCATTTAATAACCATCTATCAATTTGATTTGGATGAGTGGTGAGTAATTTGAGCTGAGTCAATGAAAGATTGAATAAGCTTGAAAAGGTAAATTAGGTGTTTAAAAGAGTCAAAAATTAGTGTTTCATAAGCCTAATTAAGGAAATTTTAGGTATGTTATAGAGATGGATATGGATTGAACGAGTGGAGCTAGAGAAAGTTGGGAGGTATATTTTCATGCTATTTAATATTTAGGCAGGTTGTTGAGCTCATCTAGGAGCTTGAATAGAGAAATTTAGTTAGAGCTTGTTGTAAGATTATTGAGTGAGTCTCATGGGAAATGAAGAGAGAGAGAAATGTTTGAATATCATGTAATGGAAATGTTCAATGGGAATAAGATATTGATCTTTCATTAGTTCTACAGGTATTAGAAGTGTCCATTTTTGTATGCTTGTTGCCTTGTGTAATTGTAGACTGTATTGAGCAAAGCTCTGTCTCAAACCTGAACCTTGAACCATGATGACAGTCCTCCAAAGGAGAGAAATTATGATTACACTGTAGAAAGATGAATAGTGTGAAGGTGAAGCTGAATGAACCCTATGAATTTTTATAGCTCTTGAAACATTGTAATGGTTTGTTATGTAGCCTCAAATAGATGCGTCTCAGGCCCAAACTAGGGCATCATGTTGTTTGAATTATATCCATTGAAATTTTATGAAATTTTGGATAGAATCTCTATCTAGGGGAGTTGTGGATGTATACAAATTTTTAATCTCCAATTCACACATGTGAACAAGATCCATAGTATTTGTATTGCAAACTATACAAGTACAGGGAAGAGGAGAGATTAAAGAGCATGGGTGCTCAAATCATGGATTCAAGCTACCAAACTTAGTAGAAAGCATCTTAATGACATTTAGTAGATGTATCTAATTTCTAGGTGAGATCATAACCCTAAATATCTATTGTTATACCTAGGGGTCAATAATAGGCCTAATTGAAGGTGTAGTTTACAAAGGAGGTATGAAACATTACAAAGGAAGGTATCCTAAAATTTTGTGTACATTTGTAAGGGGATAAAGGGTCTCAAAAGCAACTATTTAATTGTAGGGTTGTCTTGGAACAATTTGAGATCAAACTCAGTTTATATGAAGAGAGGGGTATAAGCCAATAAGGCCTTAATGTGAGATTGTAGGTGAGAGGTAAGAATATGACTGTGAATTGGGCCTAAACACCTTGTAATAGGTTAGAAAAGTGTCTTAGGAGTGTTGAGGGTGTTGTGAAACCTATATGTTGGTTTTGAGTACCTATATCCTAAGAGGCCTATATAGGTCTATCTTTGTGTTTTTGAAGAGGATGCATCCATATTTATTGTATGAATATTTCAATGTGCGTAATGGCCTAATGTTTGAAAAAAATTATTGGAGAGATGATGGAAGTATGATGAAGAATTTATTTATGACTCCTATCCAAGGTACAAGTATCTTATGCTTTCTTTCATATCAATGCATGTTTAGAATAATATTGTGGAGAATTAGTATTGTCTTAGCAAATGTTATATATCTAACTAGAGTATATGAGTGGGTGATGATCCTCAGTTGCAAGGGAGGTATGAGTAAGAAATAGAAAGATCTAATCTCTTTATGGAGGGTAAGGTATTAAGGAAGGTAAGTTTTCAATTAAGAAGAAATTAGAGATTATGAACCTAACCCTGACACAAAAAACCATTTCTTTTCCATTTTAGAAAGGTATATATATTTGGAAACCATACAAATACATCTTAATAATCATTTTATACTATCACATCACATGTAACTTGGAAAACATGTAATCATATGTCAACTAAAAATGATGGCATAGACAGACTCCTCCCATAAAACATATTAGAAAAGCCCTCAAATTACTTTTGGTTCAGAGGAATAGAAAATTATTCCTTTTCCCATACTTATCCAAATTAATAACCTTTTCAAGTATTAGAGAGAAGTTAGAGAGAGGAAACACTCATTTTCTTATACTCAAGCAAACTAAACCATTTTTATAACCAAGGAGAGAGAGAGATAGCACATTCAACTTTTTTATTCATTACATTCAAGTTTCTAAAGGATTTTCAAAGTAACATCAAATTTTATGACTTCTAACCAAGTCTTCATCTCTTGCTTTCGCTACAAGAGTCTATGTACAAGCAAATCATGCAATTCTTATTTTTCATCAACAATCTTGATTAAGGTAATAAACTACATATTTATACTCTCCATATACATTTCCAAGCATCACATCAGTTTTAAAAATTTAACGACTCTTAGAGTCCATGACCTTTTTTGTATTGCTGCATAAATTAACACAAGTGGCCACGAAATGTGCCTACAAAAATGACGCAAGATCCCCAAATAAAATGATTAATTTTTCTACCATATTCTCTACTAGATAGAAAACTACCATAAATAGATGGAATCTAAAACCAATCACTGAGGATCAAGTAACAATATTCTTTTAGAACTAGCGTTCTAAAATCAATCATTTTTCCTTCTATAAACTAGGCTAAGTGGGCTCAGAAAGGGGTACATAAATTGTGTTTTTCTAGGGTTATGGTTAAAATAAAAAACACTATGATTTACCCCATATAACAAAAAATATGTATGTGGGGTTAAAATTTAGTAAGGGATCCTTAGGAACAAAATATAAAGTAGTTTCTAAAGGGTTTGGTCATGAGAAAACAATTTCTCTGAGAAAACCATTTTCAGAAGAACCCAGAAACCCACTTGACAACCATGACCAACAAAATTTTTGACAATTTTTATAGTTTTATATGGAGTCATCATACAATAATGAATATTATATGATAGTTTTTAATAAAAACCGATGTTTGGAGGAGAATTTTACATGTCATTTTAAGGAGGATTTTATCACAATTTGAGGCTATTTCAATGTCCGAAGTTTATAATCTAAACACCATTTTCTATTCTAGTTTGACTAGTTATAAAGAATGAGTGAAGGTAAATGTGAGTAAGGTTTTTTATTATCAAGTATAATGCATATAGTTATAGCATGCCACCCAAGATGTTGATTTTTGACACAATATTACAGAGTGTAAAATTCTTTTTATATAGTTTTTAATATGGTTAAAAAATAGAATAACAATACATTATTGGGAAGCTAAATTCTATATTAAATGTTCCATTTACTATAAAATGAAGTGAAATTTTTAGAAGAAAGTAAGAGAGGAGGTAAAGAGTCCATGCCTGTAAATGGATGAGATGAGGTTGATAGGTAAACCAAGTGGTTCCATACACACTCCGAGAAACCTCATTCATTGTTTATCGAATAACCACAAACCATTACAAAACTCCAATTTTGAGTCACCTAAAAAATCATTACATCTAAGAGGACCATGCTTCTTTGGGAAATATTTCCATTCCATGAGAACCCTTGTTATAAATTATTACACCATCTACAAGTCACCAGATACATATCCACACAAACACCATAGATATGTCCCAAGCACCAAGAAAACAAATCCATGTAACCAATGCAACTTTGACTAGAACATAGATGAAAAGTTTAGAGATTACTTAGATAAAAAGTGCTGTTGGAACAATCCACTAAGCACATAAAATAAATAAATACACCAATATTATCTTCCCCTAAAGGTTGTGCCATTGTTGAAAAGGATACAATTTGTAACAACAAAACCTTTCATTACAAGCTCTTCCATTATTCTAGAAAGTGGTGCCACAATTTTTTGGAATTGTGTAATATGATATTCACTTCCTCACTCAACTCAAACTTACCAAAATGTTATTTTGAGAGGAATCATTACTAGACAAAACTGATCCATTACTATTATTTCATCCTCTTCTCTCCAGTACAATATTCACATGACGACCCATTTGTGAAGAAGAAGATTAAATGTCAATTGATATATTATCATCCTAACCAGCCTCAATCTCAGAAAAAAATTTCTCTTCATGTGCATAATCCATTTGGGGTATTTAAATCCCTCCTCAGTCAACTCTACATGATGGTCAACTATAATAATAAAACAAAACAAAAAAGAAATTTCCATATTTTTCTTACTAGTCCACTAAGGTCATGGCTACTACAACGTATGGAAATGTTACTCACTCTTTTAAAATTTTAAGAATGACCAAACCTTTCTCAAATGCACCATTATGACACAATTATGAGAAGTTAGTGGCATAGGTTGAGGAGTCTGGCTCTAGACCTGCTAATAAAACTAGCTAGAAAACATCCTAGATGGATCTCTAAAACTATTAACGCTTCCATTATGACATAGACATGGAGAAAAATGTAGAAGATTATGGAATCAAGATGTTTTCACTTTCCATATGAATTGATGGAATATATAACATGATCCCAAGCTCTCATATCTTCACAGGAATGAAGGATGATGGTAAAGGAAATGGAATCTGGTTATATTCCCACATAATACATTTTATTTGGCATTTCCAAATCACCTCCATGGTACTACCCCAAACATATCAACCTCAATTATAAAAAAGAAGCCCTAATTTGCACAACACTAAATGTATTCAAATTATTTTCATTCATTTTTTAATTTTTATTTTTAAATAAATAGAATATATGCACATATGTTTACACACACATAATTATTTTATTTTATTTTAACATACCAATATTTATATTCACGTATGTAGAAGTGTGTATATATATAATTTTATTGACTTTAACCATCCCATTAAGGGATATGTTATCATTTTCTAATTATTTGTTTAAACAACTAGAATATATGCACATATGTTTACACACACATATACTTATTTTATCTTATTTTAACATACCAATATTTATATTCACATATGTAAAAGTGTGTGCATATATATAATTTTATTGAATTTAACAACAAATTTTGATTTATAAAACAATAAAACCCAAATATAATGGGGAGGTGGCCTTCATACAGATGGAAGAAAAGACAAATATTGCAATGAATTATCAACATACCAACACCTTCAAGTGCCTTATTCCTCTAATAAATCTGCATGCTTTCTGGGTGGGGAAAAAGGATGATAACAAATGGTTTAGTAGCAACTTCATCAACATAGAAAAGTTGAAGATAAAGGAAAGTAAATAAAAATCCAAAATGGGTGGTGCACCATGCCAAGTAGAACTGACATGTGACCTAGAATGGAAGGAAAATGATGAAATTGGGGGTTATTAGCAGATTGGAGGAGTTGCTAATCTGATTTAGAGAATGAATGGGTATGAACAACACATATCCTTGTAATTTGCAAATGGCTGGAAAGATAGGACTATGACATATGAGGGAATCTCATTCATTGTTATAGAAGAGATTATATTTGTGGTCACATGGCTAGATATGGAAGGAGTCTGTTTATTCAATAGAAAAATTGTTAAAGTTGTGGAAACCAAGAAATTTCTTGAGGATGGTGAAGAAATTGAATTTTTCATTGCTGGAATTATAGTGGCTTCAATTCCAACCCCTTTTGATGATATTTCTAGAATGATGGTGAGATATGTTACATTGAAAGGTAGATAAATTACTATACCTATAAAGCACCTCATTTTTCTTGACCCTTTTAGGAGAAATGTTAAAGTCTGATTTCCTCATTTCATTTTAAACTCTTTGGAAAATTTCATTTTGGAAGTTTAGAAGTACTCTAGGGCCCTTCCCCTAAATCATGGGATAATCTTTTTATTACTATATCAACATATCCTCTAAACCCCTCACATCTCTCATAACCTTAGTCCTAACACTAACCCTCTCCCTCAAGATTCTATGCCTATTACTTCAAACCTAATGGGGAAAAAGAAATTATGATAAGAGAATTCCTTTTAATCCCCTAAAATGACACTTTTGACATAAGTGAGAGGATGCGACTATAAATTCAAAAAGTAATAAAATGATATTACTTTTTAAATTAAAAATAAACTTTGAGACTCTTTTGATTTTGACAAAAATCACAAATAAACCTTAAGAAACCTTAAGAACCACTCATACACGGTCTTATTAAGGATGGGATACATATTTTCTACTAACCAAACTATATTAAAGACACTAAATATACACCTTTGGAATAACCATGTGACACACTATTGACCACATTATATAGATCACAATGGAGAATTAATAATAAAATAAACGTAGTCTATACTTTGCATACCCGATAATGGGGCTAGGCATGATATGAGTTATAGAGGAAATTTACCATGAACATAAGATAAACTCTAACACCTTTCCTTTGTCTTGTCTTCATGGGGTGGAGATGCACATATCCATTGATAACTACAAATGCAATAGAAAGTCATTCAATTGCCTCAAACATGGAATTGACTATAGATATATAGCTTTCATTACAGAGTTGTATCTAAGAATAAAGATAAGATAAATGCTTGGATCAAATCCCAAATGATGGAGAAAAATAATGCCGGAAATGGAAGTTGATCTACACAAATCTAAAATATATCTCTCATCGAACTACAATTGGCAAGACCACTCAATAGATCTAACTAATAGTTTGAGCCGCTAGTTTTGACTTTGATAAGAATGATGTGGCAAGTGATCCTCCTACTAATCACGAATGAAGCTGAGCAGAAAGATGAGCATTGGACACTTTATCTTGTCTTTCTTGTAGATGGTGAAATTTAGGAATGTGCAGCAAGCCTATGAATACTCAGATATCGTGAAAATGAGTGCACCCTTTGTATCATGGATATATTGGTATTCCTAATTTGAATGCTCCAAGGATACACTCAGGAATGTTGATATTTGATTTGGATGCAGTTTAATTCATGCATATAGATCCACCAAAGCTTGTTACATTGTCTAAAAAAGTCAAATAATAATATTCGAGACTCTCATTAATGTAATCAGCTTTGATACCACTGATAAACACTACACAATAAAAAATAAACACTGAATATTATAATATGCAAACTGAATTCATTCGGGATGTTTTATTCATTTCCTTGTGAGATTCTTATAAAAATACTTGATCCTATAAACTAGGAATCAAGTCTTATCTTCCTCATATCTCTCAACCTTTATTTTCTCACACTCATCCCCAATATATCTCACCTAGAATAGCTCTATTAAGTTATACTACAACTCATGTATAACTATAAAATAAAACTCAATATGAGATTGTATTTTATTATTTACACACTTAATATTGTTATCAATAATATTTCCTAATAGATATAGTACTTAAAGGAGCAAAAAAAAGCATCAGAGATAGTCTAAACTGATATTGATGATCTGTGAGAGGTGTGCAAGATGTTGTGCTAGGCGAACACTATTCCACTATTAGGAAGTTGGTTAAAAAGGAACACTTTGCATGTAATTCTTGAGACTGGATGACATATTTTGCATGTAAATTTTCCCCCTGATAGCATTGACTATGAAAAAGAAATTACTCTAAATGCTGTTGTGTATGAGTGGCTATTGAGAAACATATTGATTGATACAGGTGTGGAATTAAATGTTCTTACATTAGATGCATGGGTACAAATGGGGAGGCCTCCATTGCATCCATCATCTAATGTGTTATTTATGGCAAACCAGACTAAGGCCACTCCCATAGGAGTTTTTAAAGATGCATCTATAACTATACAAGGGGCCAAGTTCACTGGGGATTTTGAGGTATTAGTCCTTGCAGAAGTATAAAATTTTCTAGCCCTACTTGGATGCCCTTGGTGTTATGTGAATAATGCTGAATTGAGATCCAATAAGGTGTATGTCAGCTTTGAAAACAAGGAGAAAAGGGTTGTGATACCTTTGAAAAATGGGATGTCTACACCATATGTTGAACCTCTAAGTGAGGAGGATTTAAACAGATTCTATGTACACACTATTCAGGACCCAGAGGTCAATGAGCCATCAAAAGAAGGCATCCTACAATGGGAGGATTCTCATTCTATTATTGATACTATGAGTATTACTTGCAACAATTGGGCTGATGGTACATGTTAATTAGTAGGGTGCAAGGTGAAAAGTGTGGTTGCATGCAAGAGTGGAGTTTTTTCAATTCAACGGATAGGTAGCATAGTACCTTGGTATATAGGGACTAAAGATATTCCTACCTTTCTGAAGGCCATGGAAACACAATGGACACATCAAATTAACAGGAGAGATATGTTAGTATATCCACTATGGGAGACAACAACGCGTTGGTGGGTAGTCCACAAAGATAATCTTATAAACTGGGAAGAGATTGGAGTCTCTTTGTCTACTAGGTTTATAAGGAACAATGCACCTACACAAATCTACACTAATCACCGTGATCAACCTTCTCAACATCACATTTAGCAGTGTGAGAGACTCTAGACAACAAGACATGAAGCATTACCACCATCACTCTGGGTACATAGATTATATTCTACGTTACAAGGATGCACATGTACTTGGTATGTATTTGTGGAACTACATCAAGAAATTGGGAACTGGCAAGATTTGACTGCAGGAATGATCCAAACTTTTGACTACTTCTCAACTAAACCTTCGGTAAATGAGGCGTTAAAATTTGTCAAGCATTTAACTATGGGACTGTTGGTGAGAAATTTTTTTGGGTGGAAAAACTTTTGGATTTCTTGCCAATGCTCTGGGAATCTAAGTCCCTCTACTTAACTGGTGCAGCTACCGTATATGCATGCATGTGAAAAGGTGGATTTCTACGGTGGTATTTTGACCAGGTATCCAACAAGGGCACTCCATTGACCCTGCGGAAAAGCTAGCAATCTCTTACTAGGGAAGACTTTGTTTGGAAGTGGGAAAGGGAGAAAGAATTGATGTAGGAGAAACAATGTTGCAAGTAGAAAATCAAAGAATTATGCACACCAGTAAGAAGTTTCATCACATGCACTTGAATTTCAAAAGAAAAAAAATATGCAAAACAACAACAAGACCAAATAGAGCTTAATGAACACAAAGTACCAATAAAATCCTAAATCAAAGAGGCTAAAATTCCTTCCTTTATTGAAGCTTAAGCAGAATTTGTACATAGTGTGGGAATGGAAGAAATTGAGAAGGGGGGGAAAATAGAAGAATTTGGCTATCTCCTTTGTTCTCTCAATACACTCTTGAGTTTACAAAATCAATTACATCCCATTTGCAATGGGAATGGCGTTACAATTTATAGAATTTTGAGAAGAGAGAGAAACTTGACAAAGACCTAAATGCATACCTGTTCTTATCACTCAAATCTAAATTACTGATGTGAAGGAATCATGGGTGACTTGCAAGACCCATGTCTCATGTACTCTCATTTCCAACATAAAGAATTGGCCTCCATGCTTCATTAATGGTGGTAGCTGGCTGTACAATGCCTTTGAGTTTAGGATAAGAAACACCATTTTAGAACCTCATTTCCATCACTAAATATTAAAATATTAAAATTTTAGTGCATAGAATACTTCGAGACCTTTCTGAAAAGTCCAAGTTTGCATGAAACGGAGCTCCGAGCTTAAAGCTATGGAATTTTGAAGCTTGCAGTTTAGTGGGAAAACCAAGGGCCATTACTGCTACTTCTCCTTACCTTACTGTGATCCGACCCCCAATCTACTGCCTTTACCATCAGTCTTCTTCATCTACTTTACTTTTCTTAATTTTATGAAGTAAAGTATTTTTTATTTTCCGGTACTTTACTTCATCATCCCCCCCCCCCCTTCTGCAGTGTTCAAAATGTGCATTACTTCACCTTACCATTAGTTCATCGAATTTTCCACATTACATTACTTCAATTATTTTATGGGAAGTAAAGAAGTTTCACTTCACTACATGAATTCATTTTTCATTGGCCTTTTCTACAAGAAATTAGAGTATTTCTACTGCATTGGGTGATGAGTCAACTCACCACCCAACTCACCATTTAACTCAGTTTGTGGCTCAGATCTCAACTCGATGTAACAACTCACCATCTCATTGCATTGAATGGACTTGATTTTTCTTTCCTTATCACTCCACACACAAGAATTTACCCTAGAAAATCCCATTTCACATACCTTACCGAGCTCAAGTATTATTCCCCAAAATCACCACTTTGCATTATTTTCCCAACTCGGGCCTTATCTGATCCCTTTCATAGTGGAAAATGGAATTACTTTTGCTTTGCTAAATGGTTCCTTCACCTAAGACTCCTCCCAATTCAACACTTTGCATTGTCGGTTCATCCCCCAATGGTCAACTTTCCACGTGTCTCTATATTTGTGGTGAATTCAATGTATTTTTCTTTGATCGGTGAGTCAAGTCATTAACACCCACCGTTTACCTTCACTGGCTCAGTCACCCCTCTTTGTTGTGGTGAATTGAACTGCTTCTACTTGATTTGCAGTGATTTTGATCTAATTTACTTCGCAACGGGCTTGCTTGCTTGACAAAGACTTACTCCCCCACTTCACCCCTTTACACATTGCATTGAGTTGGCCCATTCATTATGGTAAAATTATTTACCTTTGCTTCACTTAACTCGATGCTTCATTGCATGGAAGTCAAATCTCTTCTGTTCAAGGTAATGAACCAACAACTCACTGGCTTATGCTCCTTATTTTCGTCAAACCACTTTATTCCTACTACATTTGTACTAAACCCAACCCCTTTCACTTGCAAATAAAGAGCCCCCTCATTCAACGCAACTATTCCATGGTTACGCTTACTGTGCATCACCCACCGATGCCTCCTCATGGCCAAGCTCAAGGAGCTTATATCCCTAAATCCTTTCTCTTCACCAATATTTGATGTTGTCCCAACTTACTCATGGGCTTATTCTAAGCCTGCAACTCATTGTCATATCTCACTGGTCCAACTCCTATTTCTCCTTTGCACCGAGCTCCACATTCATCGGTGAGTCGACTCACTATCTAATGTGTCACCAAATCTCCCCCGCAATTACCTATCCACTGGCAGGGAGTTCCTTGCCATGCCTCTACCAATCTCAATATTTCCCCAGGTGACTTGACCCTCCTATGAAACCCATACCAGTCAGCTTACTCACAGGTGAGTTCTATGAGCTCCCCACTGATATACCAACTAGCTTCTTTGTTTGGGCATGACCTTGGATCTACCTCATTTGATTCCTCTACCCAAGATTACAAACTTGGCTTAATCCTAGCTCGTGGGCTGAGCTATATCCAACCTGCGACCACTTCATTATCATGGCGGAATCACCTTGGCGAGTCCCTTGCCTGACATTGCATTGCTTACTGTGTCCTCTTAGCCTTTGACCTGACCTGATACAGAGGTATTTCACCTTGGCCAGATGTCTCATTGAGGCTAGCATGGATTCAACTCCACACCGATCTGCATAAATACCCAGCTTGCCGAGTAGCTCAAGGAGCTATTCGGTGAGCTTGCCTCTTACGTACACATCCATGGCTCGATGTAAGCTCCTCTAGCTCGCCCACCAACTCAACTAAGCTGGCTAGGCCCTAGGATAAATTTTAACTTTGCAACCAGTTCCATTTTAATTATTTTGCGTTTTTAGGAAATTTTAGACCTATAGGGATATAAAAATGACATTGTATCACTGAGGAACTATTTTTTATACTTGGCCTATTTTTTCTTGTCTTAGCTACATGCGGGGCTTTCCTAGAATTATTTTCTTCTTTTAAACTAAGATACTAAGGTCCAAAACCCAGAAGAAGAAAAAATCCTCTTATGAACTCAACACCTCCAAAACACCAAAACTTCTCCCAAATGAATACCGTAAGCTATTGGATCACTGAAATTGCCTGCAACTTAGTTAAATACACTTAGTGGCATGAATAGTGTTCAACTGAAGGCATCCTTTGTTGTCCATTTTCACCATAGGGGGTGAAAATGGATAACAATATAATCCATACTTTTGATTAGTTTTCTACTAAACCTGCAGTCTATGAAGCACTGCAGATTATGAAGTACCTTAATTAGAGAGAAAGTGTGAAGGCTGAGGAAATTATTTTAGACATGTTTGGAGAGATAAATTTGGAGGCAAGCCTTGAACTTGAAGAGAGTAAAGAAGAAGAATTGGTCAGCACCTGGGAAGAAAAGGAAAGGGGTAAACTAGTATACATAGTTAATGATGATGAGGACAACAACTTGTACGCTAATAACACTAAAGCTATACATGAGGTGATGGAAATAATAGATGAGTAGGAACGTGTGTATCATGAGCATATGAAAACAAAAAAGGTTAACATTGGGATAGATGCAGAGCCTAAAGAGGCCATCATTGCTGATTATTGGTCTGAGAAAGAGGTGGATAAGATTATGGAGATCTTGCATGAATTTCAAGACTTATTTTTGTGAGGCTATCATGAGTTAAAAGGAGTAAAAAATTCTTTAGGTGAGATGTGAATCAAACTTAAATAAGGTACGTGCCTGATTAAGAAGATTCCATACAGGATGAATTCTAATCTGTGTGTCAAGGTAAAGGAAGAAATTGATAAGATTTGATTTCTAGAATAATTTTTCCCATTTAGAAATCTGAGTGGGTGAGTCCCCATGGTCATTAGTATTAAAAAGGATGGGAGGATAAGGATATGCATGGATTATAGGGAGCTGAATGCTTCATGTGTTATTGATCCTTTTCCTACCCCATTCACCAAGGAGATATTGGAGGGAATTACAGGGCGTGAGATTTACTCCTTCACTGATGGATTTTCTGGTTATCATCAGGTTTGTATTGCTAAAGAATATTAGGAAAAGAAAAATTTCACCAATGAATGGGGAATTTTTGCATACATAGTTATACCCTTTGGACTGAAGAACACACATGTAGTCTTTTCACGCATTGTTGTGTAAGCATTTTAGGACTTCATTTATAAGTTTTTATAGGTGTATCTCGATGATTGGACCATGTATAGTTTGGTTAAGGACCATTGTGACAATTTGAGGGTTATGTTTGAGAGGTGTATGAAGTTGAGTATCTCTATAAATAGTAAGAAATGCATCTTTGTGACACCTTTTAGAACTTTTCTTGGGCATATTATTTGTAAGGAAGGCTTGCTAGTAGATCCAACCAAGGTCATTGTGATCTTGGGATTAGAAGAACCTAACAATAAAAGTGTAGTGTGTGGGTTTCTTTGACATACAGGGTATTATAGGAAATTCATTAAGGGCTATGCAAAGATTGTCGTGCCCCTGGAGGAAATTTTGAAGGATAAGGGAAAATTCTATTGGGGCGAGGTGCAATAAAAGGAATTTGAAACACTAAAGGAAAGGATGACCACTGCACCTATTTTGTGCTTTCCTTAATGGTAAAAACCCTTCCATGTTCATGTGGATTCTTTTTGGATGGTGATTGGCACTGTGTTAGCACAACCGGGTGAAGGAATTTTAGACCACCCTATTTATTTTGTAAGCATAAAGTTAACACCAACTGAAAAAAATTATATAACTACTAAGCACAAAGCTTTGTCCATTATTTATACATTACAAAAGTTCAGAAAATACTTATTGGCTACACTATTTATCTTCTTCACATATAATATGAAACTTAAGTATTTGGTCAAAAAACCTGTTTTGTAAGGGCGCCTTTACAGGTGGATACTACTATTTTAGGAGTTTCAATTTATTGTGATTGTGAAACTAGGAAAAATAAACTTAGGGCCTAATAATCTATCGAGAATAAATTCTAGTGAGGATGTACAAAGCATTGAGGACACCATGCCAGATGTATATATCTTTAGATTAAATCACGTGCCCACCGAGTTGGAAGATATTACCGTCTTTTTGTGCACTAGAAAAGTACCTGAGGGAATGAAGACCTTGGAGAAGAAATAACTTGCAATATGGGCAACACCTTACTAGTTGATAGGTGAAGATTTATATAAGCTAGGTTGTGATGAAGTTTTGTGTCGGTGTGTATTAGAGCATGAACATGAGGGGATTATAAAAGAAGATCATGGTGGAATTGTAGGAGGTAATTATGTGGGAGATGCCACTGTGTGAAAGATTTAAATGATTGGAGTTTAGTGGGAAACCATATAAAAGGATATTAAAGAAAATGTCAAGGCATGTGATCATTGTCAACACCTTGGGAATCCTTGATCTAGAGATGAGATGCCTTTGAGGCCTATTAAAAGTCTTCAACATTGTAAGAAATGGGTGATTGAATTTGTAGGTCCTATTTCCCCCACCCTGCGCGTAGGACTGGCCGATTGCACTATATTATAACTTGTATAGAATATCTAACAAGGTGGGTAGAAGTAGTGCCTATAAAGGATTACAAGAAAGCTACAACAACAATATTTCTATGGGGAAACATTGTCATCAGGTATTGATGTCCGTTGAGCTTGACAAGTGATAGGGTTAGTCACTTTCTTAACGAGACCTATCAAAATTATTTTGGCTGAGTTTATGGTGACACACCACAAGAAAACCCCTATCATCTATAGGCCAATGGTACTATTGAGGATTTCAACAAGATTCTGAGACACATAGTGACAAAATTTTTGTGATGTTAGAAGGAAAGACTGGGATGATAAGGTATTTGTTGTACTTTGGGCAATAGATGGACCAATTAACAATGATTAAATAAAGACACACACTTTCAGTTGGTGTTTGGCATGGAAGCTGTTCTCCCTATAGAATTTATGTTACCTTCTTTATGCATTGCACACGCTGAAGGTCTAGCTAATAAATAGGCTTTAGAAGAGTGTATTGAAAATATGATTCGACTGGATGAGCACTGAGCCATAGCATGATGGAGTCAGAAGTAGGAAAAGTCCACGTAGAATGCATGGCATGATAGAAACATAAGGGATAAGAAGTTTGAGATTGGACAAATGGTACTTCTTTATGACTCAAATTTCTTGCGCCATCCAGGCAAGCTCAACGTACATTAGTTGGGGCCTTATGTTATCACTTTTATACTTGAATTAGGTGTTTGCTAGTTAGAAACAGTTGATGGAACACGGCTACCCGATTACTTTAACGGGAGTAGGCTAAAGCCCTACTATAAATAATTATTCTTGGTATTTGTAATAAGGAAGTATTGCCATTTAGTTTAGGTTTTCAATTATGAATTTCCTTAATGTGTTTCCTTCATTATCGCTATGCTTTGTCAATTTAGTCATTTTTGTGTAATAAGCGTGCTTACGTGCATGAAGCTAATTACTATATGAAGAATGTTTATGCACAGAGGATTGCACATACTTTTTGTGTGGGGTGGTTGTAGTTATCTAAGAAAAAATAGTGTGCCCATACTGAAAGTTGGTAGGAATTTACAAATTGCCACAGTTTTGTTGTTGCGTCAAAAGAACATTGATTCTTGCAAAAGTGCACGCACGAGAAACCGTTGATGAATGAAAGAACATTTATAACCTTTCCTCCATTGTTGCCCACTTTCATTCCTTAGCCATTAGAAGGTATATATGATCAGGTTTTTACCCTCCGTTGTTGCTTCCATCTGAAGAGAAGTCTGTGACTAGAGGGTAGGAAGGTGCATTACCATAGCCCATTTTTTAGCTGGGCGTGAAGACCCTCGTGAGCCAAATCAGAATGAAACACTCATATCTTGTCAAACCCCATGAGGAGATATCTGGTAGGTGAACTTGGAGAAATATTTTCCTCTCCCAAAATTTGAAAAAATGCACAATTTAGGGAAAGGATGGAACCTGCAACCCCACTTTGCAAAGCATGATGCCAACTATGTCTAGTCAGCGGTTGAGGAAAGAGCCCATGGGGAAGTCTTGAAGAGCCAATTGATTCGAAATTTTGTGCAAACGGTGGAAACCAAACAGTCTTCGGCCCAAAACTGTGCAACCAGAGAATGGTTTTTTCAGCAGAGCAGTGGGGAAGGGATGTTTTGAACGAAGATTTTCCCAAATTCAAAAAAGAGTAAGTTTTCAGTTTCGGCTTGCACCTAGGGCATGATTACGCACACGAGCATAACTTTTCTGCAAAGTAGTAAGCACCTTCAGAATCAGTAATAACACTAAAAGTTCAATCGGGGTGAAAAATAGGGTTACACCGACAAGCTCGGCATCATGCATAGCTTTACAATCTTTTTAGGAAAGTTGTTGAAATTTCTAGGAGGAAATACAGGTGAATAGCACTTTTAATTTTTCTAGGATGAAATATCTTTGAACAGTGATTTAGAACATGTGAATAAGATTCGACCTAACGTGTAGAAAGAGCAACGTAAGAAGAATCCAATCACTTTCCGACCTCTGGACAGTCAAGGGCAGCTCTGGAACCTTGCTCTATAAATGCCTAGAAAGTACTTCAAAGTAGATTTTTCATGGTTCTGACATGCCATTCTTTGCTGATACACCTTTGTGGTAATTATTTTATAGAGCTTGGGGGTTGCCAGTTGAAGTTCCAAGATTTCACCTGTTTCCGGATCCCCGTTTCCACTTGTATCATTCTGGCTCAGGATGGTTGACAAAAGCCAATTCTTCTTTCACTTTGTACTTAAGTTAGCTCAAGTTACATATATCTTGTCTGCCCCTCCAGAGAACCGGTCTACAGGACCTCAAAGTATAACTTGCTGGTGGACCTTTTGCACCATGGTCATCCCATGATCCTTGTAAAACACTGGCATTTGGTTTGGTCTTAGCCTGAAATGATGTCTACGAAATGGACATAGATAACGTGATTTGTGATGCGATTTGATCATCCTTCTCATTGCTGCAAGTTTTGGATCCACCTTCTTCATTTCAAGGTTGTATGCTCAAGAGCGTTGGTCAAATAAATACTATTGCAAAAGATTAGTTCATGTTCATGGAAGTTTTGGAACAAGATGAAATCCATTTTCAACAATCTCTTACATTACTCATGCTATCTTCCTAGAGATGGCATTTTCCATAGAAGTTCAGCATCGCTATCTCTGGTGATCAGCTTTGGGGTTGATAGGAACTCTGTTTGGAAATTCATGCACGATTCTCAAGTCATTCTGAAGACAAGAAGATTAGGATTCAAATTATCTTTCCTGCTACTATCAATAGCTTATTTGGCAGGATGCAAGACTTCCCAGGATGATGTTAATGATTCAGAAGTTAATTCCTATGCAAAGGATGCATCTCCATACACCGATTTGCAAAGGTCCCCAAAATTTGGGAAAGCTCAAGTTGTGTATCTCACAGCTAATGCGACATTACCTTACTTGGCGCCATCCCAAAGGTCATTCTACCATGTGCTCTGTGAATTAGTGAACAAGTTGTAGTCTGATGAGTATCAGCAGGTCTATTGAGTTCTAATCCCAATGACTAAGATGCACCAACTGGATCACATTGGATGTAAACGAGGAAATCACTCCATTTCAATTTGTATCAAACATTTCCAAGCTACCTCATGAGTTAGAAATTTATGTGGACATGTCGTAGTACTCCTTCAAGCGGTCAGATAAGGTGTTTATCCTCTTCCATAGGTTCATATGGCTCAGAATGTATGATGATCTTCGTATATGTCTTATACAAGCACATCACAGGTGGTGATATCCCCTGAAGTGCGTTGAGTGTATCAAGAGAAATAGGGTTGATCTCATACTTGAGGGATAAACATTCAGGGTTCCAGGGGCCCTCATCAGGTAAGTATCCTATCACTACCAATGGCGAATAGACAAATATGTGACAAGGCTCCCATCGTGCCATCACTTCCAGTTTCTTCCTATCCTGTTAGGGAAAGCAATACCTGGAGAAATCCCACTCAAACTACAAGCAATCAAATTGAAGATAATGGTGAGGATCAGGAACTCTTATTATAGATCTTCTTCCAGAAATTACCTAGGTCGACACCTCTCTACGCCAAATACAAGGTGTGAAAGCGTGCCTACATCTCCACCATTGGTCCACAACAGGGGGACACCTAACACTTAATGCACTTCGCTTATGGATGGAGCATAATTGTTTTACGATGTGGCAAACAGGAGAACAAGGCCCAAGGTGCTTCCCCTGTGGTGCAGGACCACTGATCATGCAAAAATCACCCAGACTCTCTCCACATGAAAGGATTGTGACGCGTAGCAGAAGGATCGATTTCTGAAGTTAAATGAGGACATGGACAACTTTTTTCAGAGGAAAGCATGCCTAGTAATCTCTTACACTTCATGAGCTCAATGGTTCCACATTGAACCTCAATTTGGTGAGGCAAAAGGTTTGCAAAGAAGAGGATGAGAAAATTACTATAGGAGATCATCTATCAATTTAGAATTTTAGGACATGGAGACATTTGGGTTTCTAAGATCTTCTTCAAATTTGGAGGCTAAAGTTCCTAAGAATGTACAAGGGAAAACTAGAAGAACAAGTGGAGAGCACATTCCATGGTTGCCATGGGGTATGCAGAGGACGTCTAGGACTGAAAATTATCCGTACATGCTTCAGAGCTTTCATAACACAAAGGATTTATTCTGCTAGTGAGTTAATGGATGAGGATATGATGACTATGCAGGCACTTGAAAGTGCTTCACTATGTATGGTCAATGCACACCCACATGGATGAGCCTGATCTTTGATGTGTGTGAAGAATCATGCGTTTGAGACGACTGAATCCAGCTGAATGAACCTCAACGTGAGACACATGAAGTAAATCACCTACTGATCATGAAGAAATGATAGGTTCTAAGCACTGCATTGGTGAAAAGTTTCTGTTGATAGAAATGGGCTAGAAGGAACATGGTTCATTATCTGACTGCCATGATTAGAGTTTGTTGCATCAAGGAGCTGTCTCAAGTAAAGGAGTTAGAGATGACGCACGGTAATGTAAGAGAGATAAATTCATGCATTGCTTGAAGAAGAACAAGGTGTTTATGAAGCATCACAGAGGATATTGGGGACAATTCCATTCAAGTGCCACACTTGGAGGCCAAGGTACCTAGTACATTTCTTCAGTGATAGATGACTATGTAGGAAAGTTGGTGGACTTTGTACTTGAAGATGAATGACTCATTGAGGTATGCATCGCGCCAACAGATTAGAGTTTAAGATGTTCGATTTATCTGGGAAAGAAGCATCAGTGATGAGAAAAATTACTATCTTATGAATGCATCAAGTTTACACATATAGTATAATGTATTGAAGCAAATCAGACCATGCTCCTGACAGAGCACTAAACAATTCAACCTAGTTTCATCACTTATCAACATCAAGTATCCTCGATAGTAGCAAAAAGTCCTTACATTACATGAATCAAAGCATTGATCATTTCACCCACAGTAAGATTCTCATATGTGTTAAACAGAATGTGTGAGGATCTGGCATTAGCACATAGTGTCTCTCATATTGTTGACTTCTTTAGAATTTCTTTGCAACATACATAATTGTGCTTTGTGCATAATTTTCATATGCAAGTGTATATTACATATATATTTCTATGTATGTACATTGCTTCTTCAGTGTGAATATTATGTGTGTGTAGATATGTATACAGTCATACTTAGATATATATATGTACTTAATGTTATTGACATAGGACACACCAGAAAAAGTCACATGAGGACGTATGTGTGAAAGTGAAATGTCTGACATGTTTTGAAGACATAATTTGTTTGTGTGTATCTAGTTTGACACACACCACACATTGATACATACTTACATACATTATTTTCATATATGTGTGTCTGATATGGTTTTTCACTAGCATTCTTTCATTTCACTTTCTATGAAGTTCCTTCTATTTTCTACTTCAAGTAAATACCCATTGTAGGGATGATCAATCACAAGTTTGGGGTAATGTTGATCACAGAATACTTGTGACAAAGCATCACACAAGGAGTTCCTGCACATCATAGAAGGCTATGTATGCAAGTCCAATACGTTGGAATTCCACAGTTGTGAAGGACCCCGTTCATACCATGTTAAATGTTGAATTGTGGAGCTTGGAATTACTTTCATTTTAGCATGCTTAAGAACTTGTTGGAAGAAAATGGTGTGCGGAACACATCAACGATGTAGGATCATATGTGACCGACATGCGGTCATCTTTGGAGGAGCGGATCGAAGGTTTTAGCATGGAGACAAGCAAGAGAAGGAACCTTGAGTTAACGGTTAGAGGACTATACATAACATCAGTTACCTGTGTGGCTATGCTTTTAAATAACTCTGGGAATTAGATATTTTTTAGCATGTTATAAAGTATTTCTAATGAATTGTAATTGCATGAAGGCTAAGTCCCTAAGTCTATATATGGACTATATAAAGGATAAAGCTAGGGTTTAGAAGGAATGGAAATTACAAGATGAATTATGTGAGAGGAATTATTGGAAGAGTCAAATAAGCTTTTGCAGGAAGAATATACTGTAACATGTGAGTGTGTGTATAGATAATATGACATGTGTCTGAATTACTGTATCATATCCATATGCGTATTGGTCTAGATGTGACAATACTGTAAGGAGCTTCTATATTTGTTAATAGATGGAAGATATTGGCTGAATGTTTCTTGGTGGAACGTAGCCCACACTAGTGAACCATGTTAAATCCAATTGATTTATGTTTTGTTTTGTTATTTCTAGATCTGAGGGTAGAATATTGTTTTATTTGCATTATGCTTATGAATCTAAATATATTGTCTGTACCTTCATCATGCTAACATCCCAACAACTGGTAAGAGAGATTTGTTTGAGGGTTTTGTGTGTTGAAAGATTTACTCACAGAGGTTTTTCTGATTGAGTGGGGAGCTACAACAATGACTAGAAGATAGTAAATACAAGGGAGAAATTTGATTTTGAAATTATCAATTATGGAAGATTAGATTGAAGATTATCTGTATCAAGAGATTTGTACTTACCGTTGGATGATAAGTCACCAGACCTATGAAGATGACTGATGAAGAATGGAAGATTCTTGAACAGAAAAGATTTGGGATCTATAAGATTGAGCCTGGCAGCATCCTGTGGCTTCCAATATTACAGAAGCGGCTTCTACGGACTTCTAATAGAGTTAATGAAATCTCTTGCTAATTTATAAGAAAAACCTAGTGCTTCAAATAAATTTTATTTGATGAAGAAACTATTTAGTTCTAAGATGCATGAAGGTGGATCTACATCTAGTCATTTGAATGATTTCCTATCTATCGTAAATCAGTTAAAATCAGTTGCAATACCATTTGATGATGAAGTAAAAGCACTTTTATTCTTATGTTCTTTGCCTGATAGTTGGGATAACTTGGTAATGGTTGTTAGTAATACAACATCTGCTAATAATATTTTGAAGTTTGATGATGTGGTTAGTATAATCTTGAATGAAGAAATTCACAGGAAAAGTACAGAGGAATCATCATCTGGAAATGCTTTGAATGTAGAAAGAAGGGGTAGGCAGAAGGAGAGATCCAAGAGTAAGAGTAATGGGAAATCAAAGTCAAGGGATAGTAGATCTAAATCCAGAAGTAAGGGAATTACTTGTTGGAAATGTGGAAAGAAAGGACATGCAAAGAAAGATTGTTGGTCAAAGGATAAAGAGAACCAACAACCAGACAAAGGTAAAGAAGCAAATCTTGTTACATCAGAGGTAATGCAAGATGCTCTTATTCTTTCTTTAGATAATAGAATTGAATCATGGGTTTTAGATTCAGGAGCTTCTTTCCATGCAACCCCTAATAAGGGTTATTTCAGAAATTATGTCTAGGGAAATTTTGGGCATGTTTATTTGGGTGATGATGAACCTTGCAGTATTACTGGTAAAGGGGAAGTTCATCTAAAATTACAGAATGGAAATACATGGGTATTGAAAGATGTGAGGCATGTGCCAAGCCTCAGGAGGAATCTTATTTCTGCAGGGCAACTAGGTGAATCTGGTTGCATGGTTACTTTTACAGGAGACTCTTGGAAAGTCACCAAGGGTGCTTTTGTTGTGGCAAGAGGTAAGAAGGTAGGAACATTATATTTATCTACCTATATTACTTATTCCTTTTCTAAATTATCTACTTCAGATTCAGATGCATGCATGTGCTATAATCGGTTGGGTCATATGAGTCAAAAAGGAATGCAGATCTTAAAGGCTAAGGGTAAGTTATCAGATTTGAAAGATTTAGATCTTGATTTCTTGTGAGCATTGTATCTTTGGAAAGCAAAAGAGAGTGAAATTTCTCAAAGTTGGGGCAACTAAGAAGGAGCAAAAATTGGAGCTTGTACACTCAGATGTGTGGGGACCAGCCTAGGTAGCTTCTCATGGAGGATCCCAGTATTATGTTACTTTCATTGATGATGCTACAAGAAAGGTATGGGTTTATTGTATTAAACGTAAATATGATGTTTTTGAGACTTTTAAAAGATGGAAATCCCTTGTTGAGAATGAATCAAATTCTAAGTTAAAGTGCCTTAGATCTGACAATGGTGGTGAATACTGTAGCAAGGATTTCAATGATTATTGTTCAGTGAATGGGATACGTAGAGAAAGAACAGTTCCAAGAACACCACAGGAGAATGGTGTTGCAGAAAGAATGAACAAGACAATCATGGAATGTGCTAGAAGTATGAGGATACATTCTGGATTGCCCTTGCAGTTTTGGGAAGAAGCAGTTGATACAATGGTTTATTTGATTAACCGTGGGCCTTCAAGTTCACTAGATGGAGGAATACCAGAGGAAGCTTGGACCGGAAAAGAGGTAGATCTTTCTTTTCTTAAAGTTTTTGGTTCAAATATTTTGTGCATGTTGATAAGGAAAATAGGAAAAAGTTGGATGCAAAATCCAAGAGATGCACTTTCATTGGTTATGGATCTGGTGATTTTGGTTTCCATGTTTTTGGGATTTAGAGAATTCTAAAATTATTAGGAGTTCGTGATGTTGAATGGAATGAAAAGAGAATGTATAGGATCAAATTTTGGTACCCAAGGATGAACCGGTTGAGAAGTTTGTGAATGAAAATGAACTCTTGGATTTAAAATTTACCTACAGGGTTACACAGTAACCGGTGTCAGTTGACCCTGACCGACATCAGTCAGCTGAACTGACATATCGGTTACAGAGGATCCAAACTGGGATCGGTTAGCAGAGCCAATTTCGATTAGAGGTGATCGGCGTTGGTCACTGTCAGATTTGGATACAAATGTCTCCAGGAGGTCTAGATTGAGCCTCCGGTACCCCAAACTCATGTGAGAAGGTCACAAAGGGTAAGTAAACCTCCAGAAATATTTACACCTTCTCTATTTTATTTATTATTGACTGATAATGGTGAACCAGAAAGCTTTGAAGAAGCAATGCAGGATAAGACCCATGTCCAGTGGGAGCATGGCATGGATGAGGAGATGGACTCCTTGGAACAGAACCAGACTTGGGATTTGGTTAAGTTGCCAGCAGGTAAGAGAACATTGCAGAACAAGTGGGTTTACAGGATCAAGGAAGAAGAGGGTGGACAGAAAAGATACAAGGCAAGGCTTGTAGTAAAGGGATTTGCACAGAAAGTAGGTATTGACTTTGGTGAAATATTTTCTCCTGTTGTTAAGATGACTTCTATTCGTACTGTATTGAGTTTAGTTGCAGTAGAAGATTTGCATTTAGAGCAACTAGATGTGAAGATGACTTTCCTTCATGGTGATTTGGATGAAGAGATTTATATGCAGCAACCGCTTGGGTATGAAGTCAAGGGTAAGGAGAAATTAGTGTGCAGGTTGAAAAAGAGCCTATATGGGCTCAAACAAGCTCCAAGGCAATGGTACATGAGGTTTGATAGTTTTATGCATGAGCATGGTTACTTGAGATGTGAATCTGACCATTGTGTTTATTTCAAGAAGCTTGAAAATGGGAGCTATATTATTTTGTTACTGTATGTGGATGATATGCTTATTGCAGGATCTAGTATGCAGGACATTGGTGAGCTTAAGGGAAAGCTAGCTCACACATTTGCTATGAAGGATTTAGGAGCTGAAAAAAGAATCCTTGGCATGCAAATACACGAAGACAAGAAAAACAAGAAATTGTATGTCTCAGGAGGATTATATCTACAAGGTGTTGGAAAGGTTTAATATGCAAAATGCAAAACCTGTAAGTACACCTATGGCTGGACACTTAAAGTTGAGAAAAGATCAGTGTCCTTCATCACACGAGGAGGCCAAATACATGACATGAGTGCCATATGCTTCAGTAGTTGGAAGTATCATATCTGCTATGGTTTATACCAGACCAGACATTACACAGGTAGTGGGAGTTGTGAGTAGATTTATGGGTCAATCCAGGTAAAGAGCATTGGAAAGTAGTCCAATGGATACTCATGTATTTGAGAGGGACATCTAGCATGCAGTTATGCTATGGAGGTTCAGATATTTCATTATGTGGCTATGTTGATTCGGATATGGCTGGAGATTTGGATGGTAGGAGGAGCACTACTGGATATATTTTCACAGTAGGTGGGACGACAGTTAGCTGGATTTCAAGATTGCAGAAGGTTGTGGCTTTGTCTACTATAGAGGTAGAGTATGTTGCAGCTACAGAGGCTAGCAAGGAGATGATATGGATGAGTAGGTTCATGGAAGAGTTGGGAAAGGAGCAAGGTGATTGTAAATTATTTAGTGATAGTCAGAGTGCAATTCATTTGGAAAAGAACTCAACGTTTCATTCGAGAATGAAACACATTCAGTTGAGGTATCACTTCATATGGCAGGTATTGGAGGATGGACAGTTGAATCTGGAAAAGATTCATACAAGTGAGAACCCTGCGGATATGCTAACGAAGCCATTAGCAAAGGAGAATTTGGAGCTACTCTCCAATTCATTTGGTCTTCGAGTTTGAGACTTCAAGAGGAAGAAACAAAGCTAAGGAAGGATCCAAGAATGATGTTGTACAGGTATGAGTGCAGTAATTAATCTCCAAGTGGGATATTGTTGAGTTGTGGAGCTCAATTACTTCAGTTTAGCATGCAATGGAAACTTGCTGGAAACACAGTAAACACAATAACCAACATCGGTTAGGGGGAACCTGACATCGGTCACCTATGACTGACATCGGTCAGGCAAGGAGGAACCAGCATCGGTTAGGTCTAACCGGCATCGGTTACCTGTGCGAGGATGTTTTAATTAACTCTCAGGAATTAGATCTATTTTTAGCATTAAAGTATATCTATTGATTGTAATTGCATGGCTAAGTGCCCTAAGTCTATAAATGACTATATAAGCATAAAAGCTAGGGTTTAGAAGTAGGATGATTGACAAGAATTAGAAAGAACTTACAAAAGTTGGTGAGAGAGAGAATTATTGGTGAAGAAGAAAATCTTGAGAGAAAGAAAGTATTGTACATCTGAGAGGTGTGGAAGATTGTAAATCTTCATTGTATATTTTCTCAAAGCTTTGGATAATAGATTGGCTTGTTTCTTGGTGGACGTAGCCCACACTGGGTGAACCACGTTAAATCTAGTGTTGATTTATGTCTCTTGTTTTGTATATTTCTTCTGGTAGAATATCCACTTTTATTTGCATGTATGCTTAGATCTGATATATTATTTGTACAACCGGTGTGCTAACCCCAACAACATAAAGGTGTATCCAGGAAGAATGCTTGAACTCACAGAATCCTCATGGAAGTAAGAACTTTGGACAAGTATTTATTTCCCTAAGTTAAGTTACAAAATTGCTAAGGTGAACTCTTTGGTCTCAAAATTTATAGTTTTTTGGCACCAAAGAATAAAATTTCAGCTTTCATGAAGACCAAGTTATTGAAGTGGAGGATGAACCAAAATGAAGATTTTCATATACTAATTCTAGAGGTGCATGGGTTCATAAATTCCTTCTGCCATGTAATAGACTGATTACAATCCCATTGAATTAAGGAATTGATTGAGTCACTATAAGTTTGATCCTTGTCAAATACAACATAGGACAGTTACACACCTAAATTTACTTATGTATGCAATCCTATGTTTTGTGAAGGTATGTAGTCACCATCTTGGAATATATCTAAGTTTGAATTGCACAGGTAGTTGGTGATGACCCAAGAGTGATAGAAACATAGCTCATTTAAGGTATCCAAATATGGCACGTGACAATGACATTGCTAAAATTTAATGTGCTTGAAACATGGTTAGACTATCCCATTGTGGTGGTTGAGCAAAAATAGTGCTAGTCTAAGGGGAGAATGACCAATTTTAATACATTATGGTGGGGTGTCTCATGACCAGAGTCAAAATCCATAGGATAATATTTTATCAATGTTTTCTAATTCAATCACTACACATCATCCAAATCCATTGATGGCTCAAAAACAGCCATGAACACATTATGATCACAACAATGAAAACTCAGCAGATTCAAGTAGTCTATGAACACAGTGAGATTTTACAAACTAAAAACTCAACTTAGCTAATATGTGAAATGTAGCTTGCCAAAGGACCTTGTATCATTGTTTCATGATTAGAAAGTTACAACATGCTTCATTCTATGAAACATTTCTTTATCGACCTACATACCCTATGTGACTTATATGCAATCTTTAAATTCAGACTATGTCAAAACTAATATATAATGAAATATTAATATAGAAAAATTGACAGAATCATAGGCTTCATTTTTTCAAAGCAATTGTCAACATTTAATCCACTTTGAAGAAGACTCTAAGTTTATTTCTAAAACTTAAATAATGTGGTATTTGATGTGGAATAAAGTTAAGGTTTGCAATTTGTACTCAATGGACCCCTTCATTCAGTTTAGGAAATCACTAACTATTGCAAGTGATTCCTCATGCTGCACCAAAATTCATTTAGAAGGAATAACAACTATCCTCATAACTTCCTACAATTGTTAGCTAGATGATTTATGAACATGAAGGATAATATCTTTACAATGAGTCCTACTACATTATATCATCAATGTTGGGGACATTAAACTCTAGGCTACTCATCATTGGTAAATCACTCTTATAGTGTATAATTATCTTCCACTAACATATTAAGAACTATTGGAAGTGATCTTGATACTACAACCTACACTCCTCAACATTAAATTAAATGGTTCACCCATGTACATCATCAATACATAACTTATTAATTCAACTATCAATAAGTAAACTATGCATTATTCTAATCATAGATAAACATAGTTGATTCCATTCTTAACCAGCATTAAAACTTGATGCACTTTAACATAGTTAAGTTTACGAAGCTTAAATTTCTCCTATTTAGTCCATCTTGGAATCCTTCGTGATTAATAAGTTAACATTTTCTCAAAAATATTCAAAACCTCAATCATACATGAATCTTCGATAGCTTTTACCAATGAAATAATTCATTTGTCTTGTTCACATTTTTAAGAATCACACACTATGAATTACATAGTCATCTCATACTATTTGCATTCATATGGTGATACTTTAAATTCAAGTGATTCTATAAGGTCAATGATACATGTTTTGATAATAATTACCACCTAATGCCAAATTTTACATATAAAGTCTTGTGACATCTCTTACTCATTGCCTCCATCTATTTAATCTCTACTATTTAGAAGAAATATAAATTTATGCATGACTACAAATTCCATGTAAAAACCAACTCTCGAAATTTTACACATTCAATGGTGTACCTCCATCTACAGTCCATGATTGTCATTCAACCCTTTATCAACTTGTTATGTATCTCATCTGACTTCATCCATAAAGTACATGGATAATACCTCTTTAGTACGCCTTTGGATAATTCAATCTACTCATATCATCTTGAAACTGCATGCACTTGATAATGAGCCTCTTGTTCGGATTTAGTTGTCCAAGTACAAGGAATCATCTTGTCAACATATGCAACTCATTTATATGATACAATCCATAAAAAACTCAGAACCATTCACGTATAGTTTCATACCACCATACATATTCCCTCAATATTTTATAGTAAATCAAATACATGAACATTTATGTTACATAGTGAAACATCTAGTATTGTCTTTCAATCACATAAGGACATTCATCTACACATGCCACTTTAGGATCAAAATATTTTCCATGAGTGATGAAAATGCACATTTCTATCATTCTAGTTATATGCATCATTGAGTGCACATTACACTTAAAGTGTTAACATGGATGTCACAATGCATCATATGGAACATCTAACTTACTGTGGAGCAATTACACACATGAAACATCCACACAAAAGTGTACACACACACACACACTTTACATCATATTTACCTAATGACATTCACAGCACACTCTGACATGTGCTTATTTGGGTTCACACATTGTGTTTGACTTTGAGGATAATCTAAACATCCATATTCAGCACACTACACAGATATGACACACACATATAGTCTTTCACTAAATACATATTCATCAAATATTTGTACTACCTACTTACATACGTAATGTTTGCACAGTGATTCTTTGAGTAATATACACTATCACAACCAGGTTTTGCACTACATTACACATGCATTGATCTATTGCACATGATACAATGAACACACATCATACTTAACATGCAATATGCCTACACACTGAAATAGGTCATGTGCCTGATGACCATAAACTCCTAGTCGATCTATACCCTCAAGGTCCATTCTAAATTCTATTGAGAATACAAGCATGAAATGGACCTCATCATATGACACCTGATTCAATTAAAATCAAAAATATAATGACACGCATCATGAGAGTATATTACTAGGAAATATCTTTACATGCAATAACTATCCTTCTACATGGGCTTCACTCTCCTGCTCAGAATTAGTACAGTATACTACACATAGGATAATACACCAGCTAGACATAAATCATCTAGTGTACTAGAAAATATACCCTAAATTATCACCCATTATACACTTACAGATCACATCATTTAGTCGCAACTCTTCACTGGACACATTGATCTACATCACAATGGTTACATACATTTTAAACATTTTGACCATTTCCTGCATGAACATGTTTAATTCATTCTAGACTACTGATGGGGACATTTTAAATGGAAAACCTCACATACAATTCCTGTTTACTCTTGGGAGGGGCACGCAAATCCTATCATTCACTTTGACATTCCATTTCATTCATCCACAACATATTTACATATCTTGGTTGCATTTACTCTTGCTTACATTGGCTTGAACATGTTCATTTTATTACACATGCTAGATAGATATAAGTATGTCATTATCTTTATCATACACACATGCGTGTTCACTTTATTTCTAGTTGTGATCATAGATTCCACAGATCCATTACACATAACATGGATGCTTGCACAATCCAGTACCAGTCCCATAATGACTTGGGGGCATCCACTTTCATACATTACATGTGTTATTGTTTCATTTTGTTTCATAACACACTACTTTATGAGCTAATTATACACGCTTTGACATACCTTTTTATCTTTCTAACATGACATAAGTGGGTGCTTCATGTGCAACATTTGCTTGTAAGACTATTACTTGCTTCCATGGGTTATAATCTTTTATTTGCTTATTATTATTGCATTGTTTTCTATTGTTTATAGGATTTTCCCTTTGTCTTGTGTGCAACACTTGTATGCTTTTTGTATTATCTTCAGCCTTGATTGTCTTGCAACATCATGAGTGATGCCCATTTTTGCAAACCCTTTATCTTGAAGGTCTTCTTGTGTGTTTACCATCTACTATACATTATCTTTAGCTTACATGTCATCTTTTACATGATTTTGGTTTGTACTAACACTTGTTTTTTCCTAGCCACTTGTTTTTGTGTGCCTTGGTTTCTACCAAACATATTCCCTTCCCATGACCATGGTGACACAATTTTAGCGGTTGGTCATCTATTTGGGCCGCATTTCCTATTTGATGACATTGCATGCCCCAAAATGCGGGGGGAATCATTTGGTGAATCAATCATCCCATACAACCAGTATATACTACAAAACAATGGTTCCTGCATGGTAAATATGATTATAATACCAGGACTTGTTTAGTTATTTCTTTACAACTAAGAGTTCTAGATAGCGGGTTCAGAATCAGACTTGGGTGTAATTATCCATTGACACATTATGAACTAATCTGTTAAAATTACCTGAACCATTTTACAGGACTGGTTGTCCTTAGCACATGCTTTGGGTGAGCACTCAACACAGGCTGAGTGTTTGGGAAATTAAATACATCAACCTTTACAAGATGAGTCCTAGAGCGCCAAATCACCCAAAAAATTCAGTACACACCATTTGCAGGACAGTGGTGTTCCATACATTTTGGGAAGTAGTTAAAGGTTGGAGGATGACATCAGGAAAATTTCTCCCTACACTTCTTCCATCTATAATGGTGGTGAGATCACCAAAAAAAATTTGCACATCGACATTTACACAGGACCCTTTCTACACTCTTTCCTCATCATGGATAAGGTGCACATGTTCCTTTTTCACATTTTTAGCATTTTTTTTCATATCTTCTTTACAAACTTGTTTTTGTATCTTCTAACACATATACATATGTATTTGACTACTTGATCATCTTCTCTTTTGTAGGTCCATCTGTATGGGAAGCAGGTCAATCAAACAACAACAACATTATGTGATACACCAACAACAGGTAGTATCAACACATATCATCATTTACACACATGTTTCCACCCTAGGTTCATTTTCATCACTTTTACACTTTTTCATCTTTAGTCTCTATGCTCCATCTTCTTTATCACTCCACATTTTTGTCTAGTCCCTCGACACACTTTCTACATCAACCTACATCGATATCAGGTACACATCTCGATCTAATTTATTTTACCCAATACCATTATTCACTCACCAACATAAAGTGGGGGAAAATGTAGACACAAAATCACGCACTTTGGGTATATTATCTAGTCTCGGTCAATACTACTATATTCATATGATTCCTAAGTAAGAAAAGTACTAATTAACCCATTTATTTGGCCACTTTTCTTTGCTTTCATGCTTATGCTTTCCAGTCTTGTACTCTTACTTGCTTAGTCTGTCATTTTTCACCTTTGAAATCTTTGTCATTTTGGACATTAGTGCACCTAGTCTAGGACTCCAATGCGCCTAGGTGCCCCATCCCTCAAGGCACCCTGTCCTCTTTGTACTTTGTTCACACTTTTTGGGTCCTTTCTAGCCATTTGAGCATCTTATATTTTTGGTAGTCAGCCTTTTCAGGGGTTAATTACAAAATTCAAGAAAAGATGAATCATATAAATATAAAGTTATGTGATCATAATAAGGGACCAAGCACTAAGCATCTATACTATCTCCACCTAAGGTTACATCCATCAAAGGCATCTATAGCTCCTTTTGCATCCATCTAGCTCCATCACAAGGGCCAAAGGCTAGTTCATTTGCATCACAATTCATAGAAGGGGAGTCTATTGTTTCCATGCACACATTATTTACATTCTACATCTAACTACTTGCTCGCTACTTCAAGTGTGACATGCACAAGAGCAAGCTAGGGCACAATTCCACACACACACACACACAAAACTACATTGGGTTTGAGATGTAGTGCAACGCTCAGTTATAAGTCCATCATTTTGGCAAATGAGGATAGTCTGACCCTTTCATTTGCATTTTTCTTTTTTTAGGATCTTGATGCTTTGTTTGGGATTTTGCAGGTGATTCAATCAATTCCAGATTTACAACAACCTCGGTGATCTCACATCGACATATATGCGACAAAAGGTGAACAAGTTTGAACCTCTTGGGACACCTCAGAGGAGGTTTTTTGAGCATTTACGTAGACTAGGGCACCCAAAAATAAAACTAGGGCACCCACGGGTGCCCTTATCCCTCTACAGGCACCCAAATCCAGTCAAATTTGTCAGATTTGCATTTTTTCTAGTATTCTATGTGATGGTCCTCTATCTCTGTTTAGTCGGTCTCCACTGTGACACAATCCAACAAACTTTGTGAATTAGTTAAGGCTCTTCTACCCCTCTTTGGAAATTAGGGTTTCATATTTTCTATCTTATTTTACTTGGGTATTATTTTAGTATTTAATTATTCATTTATTTACCATAAACTTTCATTAGATTAGGCTATTATATCACATTTTAGCATTAACATGATTTAGGCTAACATCAAAAAACACTTATTTTATGGGTCTTGCAGTTATGCAGTGCACTACAATAATGTCCCACATATTTTTCAACTCCGTGGTAAACTATTGTAGTGTCCCATAGACTTATACAAGATGCAAACAACTATACATGCATTATGGATCTTAGAGAAGCCACGAGACACTGTTTTTCCATGGTTTAATGCAGTGTTCCATGGATTCCATAAAAACTGCAATACAAAGATAAATTACAAATTCTCAAGATAAAGTAATTAAGGATGAAGCCTTACATAAGACTATGGATTTAATAAACTCTTCATATCTAATGCTTCACTAGGAATTGTAATTAAACTTCACATACATGAAAATTTACTTAAACACCATAGAAATAGTCTCGAGAGTATCCAATTTGACACATTGAAGTCGTTAAAGGATGAAATTTTACAAGAAAAAACATGTAACATGTCCATTTATTATTTCCCCCTCAATAGAATCTCTGAAAGGAAACAAATCATATGATTTATAGGTGAAGATCAACATCATTCACATGATCAAAAGAGATAAACAACACATGCTTAGCTAATTCAGAAGTGGAGATCAATGTCATCCACATGGTCATAAGAGATGACATTTGATGTGCCCAACATAACATGAAATTTTCAAAACTTTACAACACCCAAGGGCTTAGTGAAAGTGTTAGCAACCTTCTCATCAGTGGAACAAACCTGTAACCAACTTGAAAACATATCCATAAGTATATATTCTATCAATATTATCACTAGTATGGTCAGAATCATAATAACCAAATAGAATTGCATTATCACAAGAATAAGAACATAAGTTATAATTGATTATACCTTTGATATACCTTAAAATCATTTTTTCCATTTTCCAATGGCCCTCATAAGAATCTTGCATGAATCTAGAAGCAATTCTAGTTACATAAGAAATATCAGGCCAAGTGATAGTCAAATAAATAAAACTACCAACCAATTGCCTGTATAAAGTAGGATTAAATTTATCCTAAGAAGGTTTTGGATCTAATTTAACATCAAATTCCATAGGAATAGAGATATGATTATAATCAATCATAATAAATCTTTCAAGAAGATTAGAAGAATATTGTGATTGAGATGTATTAATAGATTTGTGATTTTGATGAATGACCATGCCTAGAAAATGATTTAATAGGCCTACATCATTCATTTCAAAATGTTATCTTAATTTCTATTTTATTATAAAAATTAGATGCATGTCACTACTACTAATCAAAAGATCATCAAAATATAAGACAATAGTGATAACATTAGTATTTTCAAACTTGAAAAATAAATCATTATCAACAAAATAATTAGATAAACCAAGCTCATGAAAGAAACTATTTATCTTGTCATACCAAGCTCTAGGATCTTGTTTAATATCATACAAATATTTCTTAAGTTTTCACACATATTATTATTTTCTAGGTTCTTAAAAACTTTTAGGTTGATGCATATAAATTTCTTCTTTCAAGCCACCATTTAAAAATTCATTGTTAACATCCATTTGATGGATCCCCCAACCATGTTGAGAAGATAAAGCTAGAAGAATTCTAACAATGATCATTTTGGCAAGAGGAGAAGTGATTTCAACATAATCCAAACCATTTTTTTGAGTAAACCCCCTAACAACTAGTCTTTCCTTGAATTTATCAACCTTACCGGTAGAGTTAAATTTGTTTTATACAACCATCTAGAGCATACACCGATTCTTTTAGGAGGAAGAGGGACTGATTCCCAAGTTTGATTCTTGATAAGAGAATTATATTTAGATTCCATATTTGTAACCCATATTTCATCTAGACTGGATTCTTACAAAGATTGAGGTTCAACTTCATAAAAAGTTGACAAGGCATGATAATAATAATGACTACGGGTCATCTTTCTCAAATCATTAGGTTGAGAATAAAAAACTAGATTTTTGGCCCATTTAGGAATGTTGGTGTATGACTAGACTTGTCTTCATTTGACGTATTGTCCACTTAGTTGGTTAGTCATCTCACTTAGTGATAATAGGTCATATGGTTGTGTACACGTGTCACACATAGGAGTTACTCAACACTCCTGAGTATGCCAGACACTCCGTTGTCTTTTATGTACTTGATTTTCATTTTTATTCATGCTCTTGATAATTATGAAGGATTCTAATCTCTATTGGAATTGAAAACCATATTTGATATACACAAGGATCCAGTGTTTATCCTCATGGAACAATCCAAAATGGTATTAGAGTGGATGTTCTGTATACCTACAATCTCTTGAAATGGTTACTGATTACTTATTTTTTGGATTAATTACTTTTTGTGTAAGTTTTTTTTTATTACTCTTTGGAATATTGTTAATAGATTTGATATTATGGTTTTTTTGGAAGTTTGTGTGATTTTTCAGTGTTGTATGTGTAGGTTTAAGGGGTTTTATAGACAGATTTAGCTAACTACAACCAAATTTGTTGGATATTATAAATTTAGAGGTAGGTGGTATTTTACATCCCTAGTTTTTAGTCATTTTTTGAAAAGTGAGTGAATTTTTTTAAAAATATGGTTTTTATCTTATTTTGGATCTTTCTAGATATTCCCTCTACCTAGATTTGCATGATTTTTCTAGTTTCTTACCACCCTTCTGACTTTCCCTATTTTCCAGCTTGACCAAGCTCCCTAACGAGCTTTCTTTGAAAGGAGAGCTAGGTTCCTTGCATTATTTTTTCTTTGATTTATTTCCTTTTGCCTGCGAGTTAGGGATTGTTTGTGTTTTTTACACTGGTTTTTTGTTAAGACATACATTTTCTTTGTTGGGTCATTCATCTCTTAGTCGAGCTTCTTGAGCTGAGCCTTTGAGATGATTATTTTGAATTGAGAAGTTTTGTATCGTGTTGCTTTCTTGCCCCTCCAGGTTGTTTTTTTGGTGAGTTTCTCCTTTTCCTGCACTCAGCTTGCTCCCCTAGCCATGATCTCTCTGCTGGTGAACATGACATGATCTCCCTGCCTGAGATGTTTAAGCCTACCCTACATTTACCTATGTCCACTTCTATGCATTATCTATGTGTTGTTAGACATCAAGCATTCATCTTGCTTTGTATTTTGAATAATTAGCTTTGGTCGAGTTCTATTTGATTATTTTCTAGTGAGCTTTGTTTGGATCTTTGTGAAACGTGCATCGTTTGATGGTTCCTTTGCCTACCTTTTTGCTGAACCTAGTTCAATTTTTCTTCTTCCATTTTATTTTTTGGCTTTGCCAAGATGAGATAAGGTTGGATTGTTGTAGGCTTATCTGCTTACCTTGTTGATTGGGCCCTCTCCCTCTTCTCGGAGCCCATGTGGCTCATTTCCTTGACCGGTTTGTTTTAACGCCTCTATTCATTGACTCCTTACCTTTCTTCCCCAGAATTGGGCTCCTTGAGCCAAATACTAGGTTGGGAGCCATGTTTCTCTACTTTCCCATCCTTTAAAAAAAATGTAAACCTCAATTTTTAATTAAGTGTCTGTTTTTTCAAAAAGTTGGGTTGTTCTATTTCGACGGTTGTTTAAATTGTGATTGGAGTTATTTTTTTAAAATTTGGTATAGTATTAGGGGGGTTAATAAAATGGAGGTGAATATTTATTTAAGTTGATGGGGTGTTTTAATAAAGTGTGAGGAGTGTTTTAAGGTGGGGTGGGAATAGTGCAACATGGGTAGGATTTAAATAGTATAGGGGTGTGTTTTTTAATTGTTATTTAGTCCTCAATCAAACATTAGGACCTTAATACATTTAAGATATGTCTTTAATTTTTAGTTTCTAATAATTAAACTTGGGATTAATTTAATTTAACTACTATTGAAAAGAGCTTAATTTTTAATTAATTAAATTTAGCATCTAGTTTTGATTAAAATTAGCTCTTTTTTCGATTAGATTAATAGATAAATTGTCATTTTTTAACATTATTATAATTTATTAAAGTCCTTTTAAGCTCTAAAATTAGTTGACCTGGATATTGTAAAAGGGTAATTTTAAAGCGTTATTGGGCATTTTTTATACTAATCATTTGGTAGAGTGTGCAACATCATTCCTAGTTTTTTTTACCTTCCGTGAATGTTTTCGGTGTCCTGGAGGTCTCGAGGACTCATTTTGAGCCTATTTTGTGCATTTTAATAACCATTTTTATTACTTACAGACTAGTGAGTGCATCCACCATAGTCTTGTAACAAGGGCATTTATGTTGTGACATGAGATGCGTTTTCTCACAAAAGGACTTGATTTCACCCCTTTTCTAAAATTTTAGCTTGTTCTTGTTTATTGTGTCGATTGGTTGTGTTTCATGAAACTTTCTTGTGGTCTCCTCTCTTGTGTGTTATTACATTGATTTCAAGGTGAGTGACCAAATGTTTCATGACGTACACTCACACCAAATTTTATCCAATGCACTAAATTATATAGTCTTGAAAGTAGCGGCATTATAGTATTGTCCTTGGTGGTTTTGTTGATTATTTTTATTTTCTGCATTCATTATTTGTCTCTCTTCATTATGGATGCACTTTAAATTCCTTTGCATACATTGTTAAACTTCTTCGGATGGAGATTGAAAATGGCAATGAAATTAAGGGGTAAAGGTTTATTTCACATCACCATGGGAGCGTAGATTGAACCTGATGATGAGCCTAAAACATCTAAGTAGTTTAATAGAAGTGACGAAGCCTTAGGTTTACTTTGTATGTTTTTTTCTCCTGAATTTCTCTTCCATATTGAGTCATCTAAAACACCTAATTCTACGTGGAAAATGATAGCTGAAATTTTTGGATAACAATATGACATGAGAGTGCATGAGTTGTAAAACAAAATACTAGGATTATATCTTAGTGAATTTGAAAACTTGCAGGAATTCTTGTTGAAGTTTTTCCATAGTAGATTATTTTTAAAGGAATGTAAAGTGGAGAATACATGTTCACATCTGATCTTGTTGATTTTTTCTAATTTAGGTCTCAAATACTTTGTCTTTGTGGAAAATTTTCACGCTATGAAATCTGATATGGGTAGTGCTTGGAATATTCCCTCATTTGACATTTTTTCATCCCAACTCATTTGAGAATAGGAAAAACTCATTCAAATTAGGTCTCTCATGTCCAAGTCACATGACCTTGTAGAAAGTACTAGTAAGGGAAAGAAAAATGAAAATAAGAAAGAGAAAAAGGATCAACCTAAGAAGGAAAACAAGACCAACCAAGCTAAACCAAAACCTAACACAAACACTTTGAATTTTGAGCCAAAAGCAAAGAAAGAAAAGTTTAATTATTCTTATTGCAAGAATACTGGTCATGAAGAACATCAATGTATGAGAAAAAAATTGATCACCTTACTCATTTAATTGAGAAAAATCATATAGGTTTTCTTGTGTCTATGAAACAAAATGATCCAAAAGCCGAGTCTTCCAGTGTAAGAGAATCTAAATATGATAAGAAGAAATGAAAGGCCATTGTAGCTCGATTTTTTCCTTAATTAATGTGCATTATATATTCTGGTGCCTCGTACCACATGGCTTCTTTTCATGTTGAATTCTCCAACATCGAACCTTATGACATGTCCCAAATCATGGTTGGTGATTATATGAAAGTGTCACTTGCCGTTAGTGGATCAATAGAGATGGATGGGGGAAAATTTAACCAAGTGTTGAGTGTTCATGATCTCTATACCAATATCCTATCGTTTTACTAAATGACTCACCTTGGAGAAGGAATGCAAGTGCAATTTGGTCCTAACTCAATGATTATTCATGAGATTTACAATAAAAATACAGTGGCATATGGAAAGGTGGATCACCATTCATTGTTTTATACCTTTTCCCACTTTACTTATGATTTGATGCCCACTACCTTTCTCAATCATGTAGATAATGTTAGTAATATTTGACATGAGCATTTTAGGCATCTATATTTTCATTACCTTGAACAATTGAGCAAAAACGAAATGATCAACGGGTTACCGTGTGTTATATTTTCTAAAGGTATTTGTGAGGGTTGTACCCTAAAAAGAGTTTTAACAAATTAAAATCCTAGAGAGCTACTCATATTTTGGATCTTGTTCATAGTAACATCTCTGACCCATTTCCTTGTCCTTCGTTTACTAGATATCTTGATATACTTACCTTCATTGATGAGTATTCATGATATACTTGGGTATATTTTCTTAAGATTAAGTATGAAGTCTTCAAATGTTTTCAAGACTTTAAGGCTCTTGCTAAGAAATGAGTGGAATGGTCTATCAAGGTTCTTCAAACTAAAAATGGAGGCAGGTATTGAGTAATAGGTTTGAATATTTCTATACTTCTGAAGGGATTGTTTTGTAGCATACAATTTATTACATCCCTTTGTAAAATGGAGTTTCAGAAAGAAATAACCAAATGCTTAAAGAAATGACCACTTATATGGTTCACTCGAAGTCCCTTCCACTACAGTAATGGACCGAAGCAATGAATTTTTATTGTTACATTCATAATCATGTTCCACACAAGGTAGTAAGAGGGAAGACACCCTTTGAAGTCTGGTTTGGATGCAAGCCTGATGTTCATCACTATTAAGTATTTGGATCCAAGAATATGGCTTAGATTCCCAAGAAGAAACACAAGGCTTTGGAACCACAATCCAAACCTTGTATCTTTGTCAGGTATCTTGATGGCGTCAATAGATATCAATTATTGAACCATACTACTCATGAGATTTATATTAAGAGAATTTTGAAATTCAATGAGTCTTATTTGAATTCTTCATTACCTTATGAGGTTATTATGCTTTTTTTATTATGAATCTGACTCTTTAGATGATGATGTTGTTGATCATGCCCCTCCCAACATTTATCCTCCTTTTCCTTCCAACCCTCATACTTTGGAGTATTTAGATTCTCATAGTAGTATTGAGTGCAA
Organism: Taxus chinensis; assembly: GCA_019776745.2. NCBI lineage: Eukaryota > Viridiplantae > Streptophyta > Pinopsida > Cupressales > Taxaceae > Taxus > Taxus chinensis. The sequence continues at coordinate 374,066,082 of CM034157.1, forward strand.
CCTTGTTCCCTCTCACTCAAGTGAAGAATATTATAACTCTAATACTAATCCCCTTGGTCCTTTTTGGGTTAATAAAATGTTTTAGAGTGATGGTGAGTAGATGGGATATTCTTCTGATAGGAGGTAGACTCGCTCAGATTTCATTGGACCTCACTCTTTATTTTGCATCTGCTTCTGACCCTCATTCTTTTTGGGAGGATTTTGGTATTCCTACATGGGATTATGCCATGGGTGAAGTGTAGTCCTCACTCATGAAGAAAAATAATTGGGATCTCACCCCTCTTCTGAAAGGAAGAAAAATTGTTTGATGTAAGTGGGTGTTACGAACAAAGTATGGAGTAGATGGAGATGTCAAAATTTTTAAAGCATGACTAATAGATAAGGTTTTCTCATAGGTAGCTATGGATAAATACATGATTATATTTTATTTTGTTACGAATATGACTTATATTCAATTGACCCTCATCATTGTTGTGGATAATAGATGGGAAGTCCATAAAATGGATGTTAAGAGTGCTTTCCTTCCTAAGGACCTAGAGGAAGATATCTATATGGAATAACCTCTAGTTTATGTCCATGATCCCTGCATTTTTTGTAAGTTGAAGAAGTCTCTCTATGGTATTAAACAAACCCCTCAGGCTTGGAATGCCAATATGTACTCCTTTTTATTTACATTAGGTTTCACTTGGTGTCACTATGACCTAAATGTTTATATTCTGTGGCAAGATAAATCCATACTCATCCTTTTTGTGTATGTCAATGACTTGTTGATCACGAGAAAATATTCCTATATCATTTATAATATGAATATTTCCTTATCCAAAAAAATTTCCATGACTAACTTTGGATTGCTTCATTAATTTATTGGGATTCAAATTTCACAATCTGATTTGTGTATTGTGATTTCACAGCCTAATTATTCTATTTGTTTTCTTGATTAGTTTAATATGTTTGATTGTAAGGATTCTCACACTCCTTTACTTTCTAGGGTTAAGTTGGTTTCTGATTACTCTAATCCCTTGGTTAGTGGTACCCTCTATTGACAGTTGATGGGGAGCTTGATTTAACTTACTCACACACATCTAGATCTATCATATGACATTGAGATTGTGTCCATATTCATACAAGAGACACATGAGCTACAATAGAAAGAAGATAAGAAGATCCTTAATTACATTTGTGGAACTTACACTGATGGCATTCAATATATTAGAGGAATGGATATTGACTTGGTTAGGTTTATTGATTCTAATTGGGCCGATGATTTAGAACATCAAAAATTTAGCTCAAGTTATATTTTTTCTCTTGGTTTGGGTCTTGTTAGTTGGTCTAGAAAGAATTAGAATGCGATTGTGATATCTTCTATAGAGACAAAGTACGAAGGAGCAATTAAACCTGGCACAAAATATGTTTATTTATAGGGTATCTTGATACAATTTGGTATTCACTACCACTGACCTACTATCACCTACTGTGATAACATGAGCACCATATCAATTTTATAATATCTAGTTCAACATCAGAGGACAAAGCACATCAAGATACATATATATTTCATTTGGGATTTGATTCATGCTAACATCGTAAATTTATAGTACTATTAGACATATGATATGGTTGTAGACATTTTTACCAAACCCTTCACTAAGATAAAGTGTCTTCATTTATGGTATCTTCTTGGGGCGAGGTCTAATGTAGTAACCCATATTATTTGGGATTTATAGTTCTCTTCTCTTCTTCTAGAAAGATTACATTTTTTACATGAGTACCTTATTAGGCCTTTAGTTGTTGGGACTCATTTGATCCATCTTTCTTAGGTTTTTAGGGAGTATTTTTTATCTTATAGGTGGATGTTCTCCCTTAGGGGTTTTTCCTCCATTACTTGAGATCCTTATTATAAATGAGTACCTCATTAGGCCTAGTTGTCAGAACCCATTATTCTTCTCTTCTTCTTCTTCTAGGAAGATGTTGTTTATACATGGATACCTTATCAAGGTTAGTATCTAGGCCCCACTGACACCTATTTCTTAGTTTTCTAGGAGAGTTCTCTTTCAGTTATGAATTTCCATGACCTATAGCTCAACTTTGATGAAGGGGGATATTGGTGTATGAATAGACTTTTCATCATTTGACATCTTGTCCACCTAGTTGGTTAGTCATCTCAATTAGTGAGCATATGTCATAGGATTTTGTACATGTGTCATGCACAAGAGTTACAAAACACTCTTATATGTACTCATTCATTCTAATTTATGAGCATGCTAGACAATCTGTTGTCTTTTCTGTACTATATTTTCCTTGTGATTTGTGCTCTTTCTAATTACGAATCATTCTCATCTCCATTGGAAGTGTAACTTGTCTTCTATGTGCACAAGGTTCTAACATTGATCCTCATAGAATAATTTGAAAAGGAATCCTAGATTGAGAAGACTACCCCTCTATGCATACATATATCATATCAGAAGAGGGATGATTAAGATATTGAAAATTAGTTTCCATATTTTCTAAGAAAGGATTATCATTTAGAAAATTAGTCTTAAACTCAAGAAGAATAGAAAATGGAAGAGTAACATATTTACAAAAAGATTTCTCAAGAACATGCGCATTCCTATTTTCTACAATTACATGCTTAACTAGATCATAAAATATTAATCCTTTTGTTTGAATGCCACACCCAAAAAAATGCAAGAGTAAGAGGTAGGATCAAAATTTTGTCTTTTAACTTTAGGAATAAGAAGAGAAGTAGGGCTACCAAATATATCAAAATAAGAGATATATAGTTTTTACTTAGTCCATACTTCATGAGGTGTGGTTTAATGTAAATATTTTATGGGAATTATATTAAGGATATGAAAAACAATGTTCATTACTTAAAGCCATATAAACTTAGGTACATTACAATCACGAATCATAGTTCTAGCCATTTCTATGACAATTATATTCTTTCTTTCAGCTATGGAATTTTGTTGAGGATACTAGGAAGTTGTTAGTTAAATTTAAACTCCATAAGATACAAAAAACTCATAAAAATTATTATTAACATACTCACCTCCATTATAAGTTTTGATTCTTTTAATTTTCAGATTAGCCATGTATTAAACAAGGACTTTAAACTCTTGAAACTTTGATAAGACATCATACTTTTTACTCATGTACTAAGACCAAGTAATTCTTGAGAAATCATTAATAAAAATAACATCATATAAGGAACAACCAACAGAAGGTAATTCCAAAGGAAATATCACATCACTATGAATTAATTCAATCAAACAAGAGGAATTGGATTCATGGTGATTGTGAAATGGTTGTACATTTTTATTACCATGCAAGAAAATTTCACAAGATTCATGATCTGATTTAATCTTAGGAATACATATAAAATATTTAAGGTGAGACATATCATTCAAAAATTTAAAGATCACATTCCCAAGCCTTTCATGCCATAATTGAACAATATTACAAGAAGAATTAGAAAGACAAGATTCAACAACAAATGCATTAAAACAATATAGTCCATTTTTTTGTAAACCAACAAAAAATATTTTACCAAGATTATTATCTTAGAATAATAAAACTTTACAATCATATTTATTTAATTGTGAACAATATTAAAGGTTCTTCTTTAATTTAGGAACAAATAAAACCTCCTTGATTATTCCATTTCCAATCTTAATATTACCACAAAATTTATACTTGATGACAAAGTTATCTCCTAAATAAATGTTTTCATGAAACTCAATGAAATCATGAAGGATATCATGCATATATGTCATATGTTTAGATGCACCACTATCTAGGATCCATTCATTATCAATGGAGGCTGAAATGGAAGTACGAAGAGTAATATAATACTCAAAATTATTGGCTTTGTTATTAGTATGAATCTGACTTTTATTATTCTTCTTCCTTTTAATGTTTTTAATTATTATTCTTAGGATTTTTATGAGACAAGTGAACATGATAATTAATTTATTTATTACTAAATTTACCAAAAATGTTACAAGTACCATCAAACTTTACTTTAAACTTATAAATATTCTTATTGTGTTTAAATTTGGATTTAAAGTCTGATTGCTGATTTGTATTACTGATATACTAATTTTTAGAATACTTCTGAATTTGAGAGAAAAATTTCATTGGGACATTCTATTTTGAGTCAAAGTTATTCATGACACTCTCTTCTTGAATAAGGAGAGAAGACAATGTGTCTAAATCAGGTAAATCATATTAATTTTGATATTTAGAATTCAAAATAGAGATGACGTTTCTAAATTTTCATGAATGTTAATTTGAATAATTAAGTAAAGAAACCTATCATGAAATAATTCAAAATTACATCCATGTGACTGATTTTTAATATCCTTAATTTTATCTAGATAACTAACAACCTTTTCATCAACTTTCACAGGGGTTGTAAATAATTCCATGATTAACTTAATTATCCTAGAGAGATGGATACCCTCATGAATAATTTGAAATAGATCCCATGTATGAGCTGGAGATTCCATATGTCCAATTTGCAACAAGAACTTGTCTTTGATACTTTGCAACAAAATGGACATAGCCTCTTGGTATTTTTGAGAAATAAACACTAAGGTTATTAAGAGTAGCTTGTCCTGAAGTGGATTTCTTCAAAACACCATATACTAAATCCCATAACATTATAGCCATAAGAATAGCCTTAATATTATGTATCGAGATACTGTAATTAGATTCACTTAAAATCTATGATTTATCTGGATTGAAAAACTAGAATAACTAGCCATTTTAAGGAAAAATTAGCAAAATTTGGAAAACAAAGTTTTAGGTGGGTATTTCAAAGGTTATAGAAATCTACGGTACAAAGAGAAAAATACGATGGATTAAAATAAAAGTACAATATTTTTAACTTTGATGAAAACAATCAAACAAGGTATTAGAACTAAGGAGGAAGCCAAAAAACATGAAAAAATAGTAGTTGAAGGCCACGATGCAATAAAGAAACAATTAAAAAAAATTCAAATTTTAAAAGCCATGGAACAAAGAAATAAAGTTCCATGGATTATTGAAATCTTAGTGTTTCATGGAATACTTAGGAAAATAGCTGCAACATAAAGGAGAATCCCACACAACAAAGGCAAACCCATAGATCAAAGAAACCCTATTGATAAGCAAAAAAAACTTTGACATAAAAAGGCCATGAAACATAGGGGTGTGCGTAATAAAGAGAATGAAGTTATGATACAAGGAACCCATGGTACAAGCAGATGGAAAGATATGTAACAAAGAAATCCACATCATTAGGATAAACAAGATGCATAAGAATTAAATAAATCCGCATAAGTAAGAAAATATGCGGAAGACTTGGAGAAGACTAAAAAATGTGAAACATTTGAATAAGTCACCCAACAGTTATAAAAATGGCTATTAAAGGCATAAATCATTTAAAAAAACCTAGAGAATACTGGAAGAACTACAAAGGACATAAAAATCACTGCCAAGTTTTGATAAACTCAAGAAAAGGTTGTGGATGGTGAAAAGCATAGATATATGCACACAAATAGTAGTAGAGGCTATAACACAAGTACAAGCAAGAACCGATAAACTAAATTGATTAATCATTTCAAATCATCTGAATTCGCATTATTTTGGTGGGAATAATAGTTTTGAACTTGATAAACTTGAAGCATGTCTTGAATCAATCTAGGGTTTTGTAGTTTTGAAAAACTTCAAGTTTTTTCACACCTATAAATAAAAAGCATCGAAATATATCCTACATATGCATAAACACCATCTCTGATACTATGTTAGGAAATTTAACAGATGAATAATGTTATAAATTATAATCCACTATATAAATTTCCAAAGATTATAGTTTATGAAGTGCATTAATTAAAAACATAGATTTATATGTTTATAATGTAAATTATAGGATGCAAAAACATGAACAAAAAGTGAAGAACATAATGACACAAGGTATAAGTGGGAAAACCCTGAAAGGTTAAAAACCCATTGAAAATAACTTATCATTATTGAGAATAAACTTTCTCCAACCACTTCCACTATTTCACAAATCCACTTACAATTACACCTTCAAAAAGGGATTACAAACTACCTCATACACACTATCATGATTTTTACTTCATTTGCATCATTTATTTATAATCAGCTTACACATATTTCTCATATACACATGTTACTCTTGATATTTTTCATATCACAAATGTAACCTATCTCTAATGAGATCACCTTATTTTATATAAGGTGGGTGACTTATTTTAGGTCACTCTTACATTTTAAAACACTTCCTATAGCAGTAGTAGATCCTCCATACTTATATTTTAATTTCAATTTATAAAACCAAAAACATATAGTCTTTAGTGGGTTTCTTAAATAATTAGTTTCTCGCTTAATATTATAAACCCAACAAAAATGATCAAGAAGGTTGTATATAATTTAAAGGAAACAAAATATCTAGAGGGTTAGTGAGTTTGAAAGACCTCATTGATAAGCATGACCATTTTATTAAATGGAAAACATCAGAAGGTATAAGTCACTCATCTAAATGTGAAAAGGTGAATTTAGGAACTATTGAAGACCCCAAATTTGTCAATATTGGTAAGTGTTGTTATGAAGAAAATATAAAGTTTGTGAAAATCTTAAAAAACTATATAAATGTTATAACTTATTCATATGAAGATATAAAAACCTTCAATCCTAGGGATATGCAACACTAAATTCCTTTGAAGCCAGGTATAAAACCTTTTAGGAAAAAACAAAGACATTATAATCCTAAGATTATTGGAACAATATATCAAAACATTCAAAAGATATTGAATGATATGATTGTATTCATAAGTCGTCATTTAGTTTGTATTGCAATCATTTTTCTTGTCAAGAAGAAGAGTGGGGAAATAAATATTTTTGTTGATTTCTGTAATCTAAATAAGTCTTCATTGAAAGATAATTACCCTCTTCCAATCATGGATCAGATTATGAAGGTTTTTACTAGGTCAACAATGTTATCCATGTTTGATGGGTTTTCTGGTTATAACCCATATCTCCCCTACCCACATGATTACCAACCTTACCTACTTTATCAACCACCATACCAGCCCCAAGTTTCCCATTATTCCCCTTAAAATCAGACTTTTCAAGCACCATACCCACCTATTTTACCTTGTTTGGCACCTAAGTGGGAAGATCCAAAAGTTGACATACCTACACCATCAAAGGTGCCAAGTTTTCTACCATCCTATAAAGCAAATTTTTCCTTCATCCACTTCCAGCTGTCATACCCAATGTTCCCCATATTTCTCAACCTTGGAGCAAGTGGTCTACTCAACCAGGTGATATGATTCCTAGATTTTGTCGTGAGGACTTCTATTTTTTCTAGTGCATCTTCCCAACTAAAGGTGGTTGGAAGTAATTAAGAAGTACAATTTTCCAAGCTTTATGAAAGCTTCTCTTCTCCTTGTAGCGTTGAGGTTTCCCACATTGTTCAAGTTAAAACAGATATGGAACAACATTGTACTCTTTCCCCATACACTCAAGAGGATGAGGGTTTAATGGTAGATTTAGAGTAGAGGTTGGTTGAACCCCATGAGTTTAGGGAAGAACAAGCTAAGGGGTTTATTTTTAATGCAAATGTGTGTGAAGATGAGATGGAAATTGATACTACCTAAAGGATAACTTCCAGATTTTTTCATAGGTAACCCAAAGAGAAAATTCAATCTTTGTGGATTAACAATAAATTCAATGCTATATTGAGGAAGGAAGATTTTGGTAGGGTCCATGCTTGCATGTTTGATGCTTTGATACATGCCCATTCTGACAAAAGTTACAATTTGTGGACATATCCCTAGTAATTAGAGGTTAAATTCATAAAGGAAGATCAATGTCAAATTGTGGTAGTTGATAGTTGGAGAGGTACTTGCATCCCTGAAATGAAAAGAAAGCAAGCTCTTATAGCCCAAAAATAGATCTTGGTGACAACATGTGGAAGATTCAGATGAAGATTGGGAGGGAAAATGTTTGATCAGCTCCTTGATGAGACGGCAAATTCTTTGACAGACCTCTTCATTCATTTGAGGAGATTTTTAACCTTGAGGGAAAACAAGAAGGATTAGGTTCAAGAGGAGTTTTAATCATAATTTGTCTCTTAAAGATTATGATAAAGATTGGGAATAATATATGCATCTCCTAGATGAGTTGGAATTTAACTTACAGGTGAAGATGAGAAGAATGATAGCTCTTAGTTTTCACGAAGTATTAAGACATCCAAATTGCATTACCAGTTGAGTGGGTGTTCATTGGAGATATATTCATCCAAGATAAGATAGATTGCAGCAATGCCTGTGAAACCCATAAGTATGGGTTATGGGAAAATTGGAGGTTTTATTCCTTTTTTGGAAGCCTCACGGAGATGAAAATCACAAGTTTTCGTTTTGACCCAGGAGGACCAAGTATGAAGGTGGAGTATTAGTAAGTACATAATTTTTCCTTCTTTCAATAATGGTTGTCATCTTCAATGGCATGCCTCGTAGAGGTTTTCAATGACATGCCTCATAGAGGTTTTTTTCCCCTTGTGCAGTATTTTTTCAAAGGTTTACTTTGTTGTTGTTTTATCCATTTTTCAGGAGGAATTATCAGTTTTATAAGCAGCTTATGCAGCCTTTGACATGCATATTCAGGCTATGGTACATGTCTTCAGTTAGCATTAATGGCTGAAATAGCTCATTTTCAAGGGGTTCTTATGAGGTTAACAGAAAACCAAATCCGTAAATTGCACTAAGATGTATGACCATTTTGGTCAATCATGTGGGTAGAGGGTAGAAATTTTTCCCATCTGACTTGCTCATTTAGATAGTTTTGGGAATGACATACATCAAATCTATAACTCAAGTTTTGTTACTAGAAGGCCATGCCTTAGAGATGCCTGTCATTCTAGGTTTTCACCCTCATTGAGAGATGTACCTAACAACCATGTATTGTGAGACCATTGCAGTAAGGCACTTCAGAGGAGACTAACCTGAGTAAAGGGCAACATGTATCAGGATCACATTTTGAGAACATTTAGTCAAGACAAATTTGAAATTGACTCTTTAAGAATCCATTGAGTGAAACATTGTTAGCTATCCAATTGATTCAAGTTAATTTCCTTATGCTTAGGTGAAATTGCATTAGGTTTTGAGATGGTTAAGTTCATTCCACTTTATGGAGTACATAATAGAAATGCAAAAGGAAATCAAATAACTCATTTCAGATACAATGGAAGTTTCATCTATTCATAAGGATTAGTACATTTATCCCACACAAGTTCGTGGGATATGGGCCATGTAAAAGAAAGTATGAAATAAGTATAAAAATGGAAACATTAAAAGGATAAATGAGCATCCGTCATTGCCTGAATGGTTGGAGGACAACTTTCATGTTTCTTAGGAGGATTGTTCCAAGGTGATACTCCATGTTGAGTAGACAAAATATTGTTCTAAGGAGAAGGCACACATAAAAGTGCGTGTGCATGTGGGAACAAGGCACATTTGAAGGTGCAGGAAGATAGGAAAGGAAACGCACACTAGAATAATTTGGCTCAAGACTTAGCCATTTTTATGAATAAGGGATAATTTTGGAGATAGCGTGTAAAGAACACATAGAGATGGAGACTTATGTGGCATACACACAATGGTATTTTGGGAATGAGCGGCTGATAAGCACCATGCATGGTTTGAGTTAATAATAATATTTCTTCTTAGAGTTAACCTATAGGAAATCTATTATTAGAACACTTTTATGTGTGCATGTTATTGTAAAGGTGCATGGTTATTATCAGCATGCGACCTATTTTGAGAAGTGCATAGGCAGTGAAGGGAAAGTCCCCACCTCTATAAATATGTATTGAACTATGTAGTTTAGGAGAGAGGTGTGAATTATTGTAGAGTTATGCTACTGGATCTTGATGCACTGCATGACTCATGGTGATACTTTATAATGTAAGAAGCTTATGTGTTTTACAGTGTTTAATGTAATGGATAATATTGGTTGGATAATGGTGTTAGACATAATTGAATCTAGTTCTTGTATGGTTAATCTTATTATAGTTATTGTTTAATTCATGATTCTCTAAGATCTAGATCTGGTTTATGCATTATGGAATGTTTATGTTTAGTTATGGCTCTAAATATGTATTATCAATCATCACACTAACATCCTACAAAAACAACTATAAATAGGAGCTTGGATACCTTTGCGTGCTTTCAGTGAGCGCTCAACTCAGGTTGAGTGATGTACAAGCACGCTTGGGTTATTCCATAGTAGATTATAGGTTGCATCATTCGTTCAATTACCATGACCTCTTTTTCAGTTGTTTTCAGGATATTTTTTGATGAAGACATATTGGTTTACCCTACAAGTGTTGAGGAGTGGATAATAGATCAGGAAGAAGAGTACGCTTATAGCTTCAACACTGGATCTGAGTTTGACGCACGTATGCGTGGGTGGAGCAAAACTTATACAACTGTTTATATGAGAGTTTCCTTTACTATCTTTCTGGTAGATCTGTATGAGTGGATGGTTTCTTATGCATCTAAGAGGAATTGGAGGTATCACACTCTTTTCTGGAAAAAGGAATAATTTTAGGCCCTCTATAATGCTTATCTAATTTGGATACAGCGCTATGGACACTTGGTTTCGTGGTGTTATGAATAGCTATATTTTGGAGTACTCAATTTCTAATTATTCTTGCCTGGAGGTAGTTGAGTTCCAGTTTTTATGTTATCCTAGGGGAACCTATCTGCAACGAATTCCACTGATGATCAAAATCTTGATGGTAACCCTAAACTTGGAAGATAAGCTGATGGCTAGCTAAACCTCACCACACGTGGGGGCAGGAGTAGATTTGGTGAAGGATAGCGAAGACCTAGCGGTAGAGAGGAAAATGGAAGAAAGGTGCATCTTAAGTATAATGAGGTGTGCGAAAGGGAGATAGATAAGCACATGATATTGTAGAATGGATGGACATTGAGGAGAGAGATGGCTCATGAAGGATTTGGAGCTCACGCTAGAAGGCATGGAGAAAAAGCATCAGGAACTCCTCCATTTGGGAAATCATGATAGGGAGCCCTCCTCGGCCTCATACAAGAGCATGCTAGTAGAGACGACATGGGCCATAGGTGTGCATCTGAATCTACCTGACAACCTAGCCCTTGTGCTTGGTTTTTTAGTATCTAGTACAACCAGTAGTCAGCAACCTAGTTTGGGTAGTAAGAAAGCAGGAGTAACTCAGATAGCAAGTACATCTATGGTCGGGAAAATTTCTTCTTTGTTATTTGGAGGTACCTTTTTAGGTGCATCATTGCACAAAACTCAATGTGCACATAGAATTTTGGACTCACTTATGGGAGTAGTACCACTTCACATACAATGGGAGTTTAGTTTAGTACCACTGTTGGGACACAAGGCACTACATCCACTGGTCACTTCTAGCTACAGGTGGAGGATCAGAAGGGATATAGGTGGCTCTAGTTCTGGTGGATCTTGTGGTTCTAGAGGTAGAGGTAACACAAGGAGGTTCTGGATCAGGTGGGCATGGTCCTCACCAACCCTAGAATATTTACATGGAGATGTCTCTTCATCTTCCAGAGTATAGGGGCATAGAAGATGTTGCTGAGCATGTGCACATGTGTGAGATAGTGTGGCACAAAAAAGGGATTATGGCTTCTAAGCATGCAAGGAAAGTCAGTTTATAACTACGTTATAGGGACACACACACAGTTGGTACAGGAAGTTTGACCCTGATCAGACTTGTGTAGATTATGCAGCATTAAAGGATGCTTTCCTTAAGGAGTTTCATATCCCTGAGTTTGAGAAGAAGAGTATAAGTGCTCAAGGATATTAAGCAGGGAACTACTGAGAGTGTTTGGAATATGATGCTTGAATTTCAAAACACTTTTGTCTAAGCTTTATTATGATATCCATGCAAGACAACATGCACAATGGTTTGTTGGGGGCTTGATCAAACCTTTTAGAAGGCCACTATCACATAAGACATATACAGACCCACGTGCGAAGCACTTGAAGTAGCCTTTGTGTGCTGAGGTAGTTCAGAAGTATAGAACTAGAGTGAGCCCATTCTTGGAAGCACAGATTACATAGCTATGGACAAAGTAGTTAGAGAAACTATCAGCTAATTCAGCACATGAGACACACATGGATTTGGTGTACAAATTGTGAAGTGGAAGGGCACACTAAGGATATTTTCCCCACAGGTAAGTATGTTCATTGTTTACTAGACTGTGAGATATGTCATTTAAGACCATGATGCTAGTCACTTACCCATTATTACAACGACATGATAAGAAAGAATGTATCTTGTTATTGTAAGATTTTCTGTGGTCCATGACTCATGATATAGAAGATTACACAGGTTGATTGGTCATATCCATGATGCCATAGATATTGGTGTATGATAGATATGAGTATTAGATAACTCTAAAAGTAAAAGTGAGCACCATGATCTGATGATCATACTCAAGGTGCTCTATGATCAAATGAAGGGTGCTTTGAAGGAGTTCATGGCAGAGGGAGGATACCATGGTGGATTAGGGGTACTGAGGCTGTGGTGGTGGACGAGGTGAGTTTCCTCATGGAACATGTTATACATGTAGATCTCCTGACCACTACCTGAATGTCCTCATGAATATTACTTGTTATTTTTGTGGGAAGAATCATAACTATGAGGAGTGCCCAGAATTATATTAGCATCTTAGCAAACAACATAAATAAGAGAAAAATGGCGCATGGATGGTTAGAATACAACGCACCATGGAAAATCAGTGGATGCCAAAGTTGGCACCTGGGAACCTGAGGTAGTACAAGTGAAGATTACTACATGTTTGAAGCTACACACATGCCAGAAGAGACATTACAACAGAAGCCTACCATTACTAAGGAGGAGGTTTTACATGCTTAGTACCCAAATCTTACACATCAAAAGGAGGTTTATCAGGAAACCATGGAAGTAACTCAGAAATCTTCAGGGTGAAATACAGTGTTTAAAGGAGATAGTCATGAAAGTTGGAACAAAATAAGGAAATGTGCTCAAGAGATGTCCAATCAGATATTGATGACTTGAAAGAGGTATGCAAGATGTTGTGCCATGAGCATATCATTCCATTACTAGGGAATTGGTTAAAGGGAAACACTCCACGTACATAGGTATTAAGAATGGATGAGATATCCTACATGCTAATCTTCCCCCTCATAGCTTGGATTATGACTAAGGAAATCACTCTGAATGTTGTTGTGGATGGATGCCTTTTGAGTAATATATTGATTGACACATGCACGGAAGTGAATGTGCTTACTTTAGATGCATGGGTACAGATGGGAAGACTCCATTACAAGCCATCCTCTAATGTATTGTTTATGGCTAATTGGACTAAGGCCACTCCCATTGAGTTTTAAAGGATGCATCCATTACTATACAAGGGGCCAAGTTCATTGGGGACTTTGAGGTCTTTGGCACTTGTAAAGAAAAAAGCTTCCCAGCTTCTACTGGGGCATCCCTTGGTGTTATGCAAATAATGTTGATCTACAGTTCAACAAGGGGTATATAAGTTTTGAAAACAAGGAAGAAATTTGTTATTATCCCTTTGACAGATGGGAAATTTCTACACCTTATGTTGAACCTTTGAGTGAGGAATACATTTGAACAGAATTTATGTATGCACCATTCAAGATTAGAAGTACTTGAGCCATCTAAGGAAGGAATCCTCATAGTGGGAGGATGCACAGTCTATTAGTGATACTACAAGTATTTGCTTTGATAATTAGGTGCATGACACCTATGAGATGGTTGGGCGCGAAGTAAAGAAGCATATTTTCATGGAGAGAAGTAAACCTTGTTGTATTAGGAGGATAGGTAACAACTTTGTACCTTGGTACACCAGAGAAGGAGATCCTATGGTATTCTTGCATGCCATGGAGGATAAGTGGATTTAAATCAAGTTTTCAAGCAGAAGAAATATGTTAGTATATACCTATGCAGGATGAAAGCATGCACTGGTGGATGGTTCACAGGATAATCTCATAGAATGGAATGAAGTAAGGATTTCTCTAACTAGGTTTTTCAAGATCAATCACACCTACTCAAATCTACATATATCATGGTAATCAACCTATCATAGCACCACGTTCAGCAGTGTGAGAGACTCTGGATAGAAGGCATTAGGAAGCTTTACCACCTTCACTTTGGGTGCACAAACTTTATTCCACTTTACAAGGTTGTGCACGTGCTTGGTATGTTTATGCAAGAACTGCATAGAGACTGGAAATTGGAACAAGTAATTGATTGCAGGAATGATCCAAATTTTGACTACTTCTCTACTAAACCTCTAGTGGAAGAGGCATTACGGGTTATGGAAGCGCTTGACTATGGGAGATAGTATAAAGGCTGAAGAACTCCTTTAGGAGTTATTTGGTGAGGAAGAACAAGGAGCACATTTTGATGAAAAATAGATGATAGGATGCCAAACTATTTAAGTGCACTTTCTTTGAGAATGAGAAAGGAAATATGGTCTACATAGTGGATGATGAAGAAGTTTCTAAAATTTGTACATTGATCATTCAAAGGTACGTGTGAGGTGTTAGACAGTGTAGATAAAAATTTGCATGCCTATCATGAACCTCTGAAGACCAAGAAAGTGAACATTGGCACAGATGTTGAAGCCTAAGGAGGCCATAATTGGGGATTATTGGTCTGACTCTGAAGTGGAAATGAAATTGAGATTACTATATGATTACCAAGACTTATTACCTAGGGGATACCATGAGTTAAAGGGGGTGCATGAGTCATTTTGAGATGAAGATTAAGCTAAAGGAAGGATGTGCGACTAGGAAGATACCTTACAGGATGAACCCTAACCTAGTGAATTATAAAAGTTAAAGAAGAAATTGATGTCAAAAAGGTTTTACATTGGCACTAGAAGAATCAGATTGGGTTATGTCCCATGGTAATCAATATTAAAGATGGTGGATTAGAAGATTTGTGTGGATTAGAGGAATTAATCCTCCATGTGTGATTGATCCTTTTCCTCATCATTAACTTATCACTAAGGGATTATTCATGTTCAGTGGTATTGTATGGCTCCAAAAATTCTACTGTTTAGCATATGGATTCTCTGGGTTCATCAAAAAATAATTCATCATAAGATTTTGGAGTCAGATATCAATATGTAGGGACCAATTCATTACCCTATGATCTATCATGTCTTATATCACGCACCCCTGGTTGTTGATCAGATTTCTAGGTTGATCATACTAGCATCCAATGTGATTGCACAACATTGAATCCTTTCTCCAAGTGTGGGACTTGTAAGAATGAGAAAGGAATCTCCAGAGAAGGCTGGTTCCTGCTCCTAAACTACCTGCCACAAGCTATTCCAGTGCAGGCAAGCTAATCTAATCCTAATCTAACCATGCCAAGGAGACAGAGAGAGAGAGAAAGAAAGGGAAAAACAGCAAAAGCCTACACTAAAACGGTGATACACCAGAGAAGGAGGATGTTGAACATCTATCAAAACTGCCATGGGACAAAGAGAGGTGAGCAATGGGAAGGATGGACAGAAGCATCACAAACCCAAGGATAGATTTCACACAGAAAATGTCCCAAAACTCCATGAACACAGCTCCAAACCTGCAATGAACATTTCGAACATGCACCAATACCTGCAATGAAGAGAGGCAAGAAGAGAACAAGCAAAAACGAGGAAGGATGGACAGATGCATCACAAAACACGTTTTGTTGCTCCAGAAGTTTGCACAGAACATCATTCCATTAATAAGAGGCAAAAACGCCATTACAGAGCAAGGGAGGAGGTTCGAACTCCATTTTCAACCCTAGAGAAGAAAAGAAGGGAGGGCAGAGCCGAAAGAATGAACAACTCTTTTTTTTAAAATGAGCCAAATCAGGCTTTTACATTGCATGGGTCGAGCCTAGGGGACAAAAACGTGGGAAAACATGCAAGTCCATTCCTCATTGACTGCAGATGCATTAAATCAGCATGGAGGATCTTACCAACCCATACCCTGTCACTTTGAGTGATTTTGGAGGAGAATGCGACCCATTTGTATTAATTTGGCCGCTAAAATGTCACTTCTGGCCGTGCAGAAGAAGAATGCGACCCATTAGCATTAAAACGGGTTGTTGAAAGGTCGCTTCTGGCCATTACCACACGTCAGAGCCGTTTCTCGATTTTCTCTCTTCAGACTACACCAAAACTCAAGAGATTGATCCCAGAATCATGTAGAGCATCTCAACAGCTTTCCGTTGATATAAAGAACGTGGAAATCTGAGCTCTGGATCAAAAGATATGGCGATCTGAAGATTTAGGGCACGGAACAGATCAAAACGAATTTTAAAATGTTTTCCCGCTCTTCGCCATCTGGACGACACGTGGCACGTGCTGATTGGACGAGCAATTCTCTCTCCTCCGTCTTTCGCGGGCTTTCCTTTTGAAATTGCTTGTGGGCCCCTTAAACTTGGACACGTGGCGCCATTTCATTGGTTCGGTTCAGCGCTCGATAACTCGCCCCTTTGACCTTTTGACTTTTTCTCCTGTGAGGACACGTGGCAGTTTCTGATTGGTCCTCGGCTCCTTCTGGCGTACTTCGCCTCCATTTGTCCCGGATGTCCCATTTGATTTTGGGCCCTTTGTGCTCATTTCGGCCGGTTCGGGCATTTCGCGTCCATTTGTCCCAGATGTCCCATTTGATTTTGGACCCTCTGGACTCATTTCGGCCGATTCGGCCGGTTCGGGCATTTTTGGCCCGCTTGTCCCACTTTGATTTTGGCCTGACTTGACTCTTTTCGGTTTGCTTCGCGACTGGACTTGATTTCTTTTGGACGGCTGGTTCGGCCGGTTCGCGCCTTTTTGGCCCGATTGTCCCATTTGCGTCCCTCTCAGCAGTTAGCCAATTTTTTCTCGGTCGAACCAGCATTTCGTGCCCGCCGCGTACTTTTGTCCTAGATGTCCCTGTTTCTTTGCGGGCTGTTTGTGCTTACTTCGGCCGAGCCGGCCGGTTCGGGCCTTTTTGTCCCAAATGTCCCGACTGCCCCTAGGACTAGGACTTAGTCATTTTTATGATTTTTTCCTGGATCAACCTACTTGCCTTCTGCAACCTTTTTTCACATTTTCTCAGAGCTTGCTCTTTTCCTCTCAGACAGGGAACTTAGAAAATATTTGAGGGGACTCTAGCAACATGATTTTTGGCCCTGAATCAATCAATTTTCCTGGGACTTGAATATTCTTATGCATGTTATCAAAATTACCCAGGGGGGGTGAAATTTTGATAACAGTTTGGCGACTCAGCGGGGTCATCTGCCTGCTAGATGAATGATCAGTAGCCTGAAGCATCCATTGGGCATGGAGTCATGAGTTGCAACCTGCAACTGATCTGAACTTTGAAAACCTCCCTCTGAGCCACTTGGAAACCCATTGAACCTGGAGTGTTCTCACCAAGATGCCACTGAAATGAACTGTGCAAGAGCAAAACCAGCAACACCAAAACTATGTACAAAACTGAAAATCATACATGCCCCAAATGGAACATGCAGAGTGTGCACAAGCACTTCTTCTACTGAAAGCAAACCTACCTACTCTACTCTAACTGGAAGCAAAGGCAAGCTAAACAAACCCTGCAACTGGTTGTGAGAAATAGCTCCCTTTCTTCAAAATTGGCAGCCATGCAATTGATTTGGCACTGATCATGGCTGTTTGGATGGATGGAAAATCAACAAGAAGCTGGTCTTCTATCCAAATCATCAAGGTATCAACTGAAAAAAATCCAATACCTCTTTTAGTTGCTCTGCATTTGGATTGGAGAGGTATGGCAGCTGATCCTTGGTACTTTGTAGCTCATCCTCATGCTCAGAAGCAAGCATGACTGGTTGTGGCTTCTCCTTTGGCTCCAATGAAGCCAAATACCTGATTGGGCAAGGTCTGATCCGTTTGATATGCCCATAGCTCTGATTTTCAACTCCAAGAATGGAGTCTTCTTGTAGACCCTCTTGAATGGATGATGTGGAAGAAATGGTGAAATTCTTCTGTCCTTTCTCTTCCTCCAATGAAGAACATGGAAGATTAAATCTTCCAATCCTGATCCCAAAGAGCTGCTGTAAGATGCAGGCTGCTGCAATTGAAAGCTCTCCTTCATGACAGCAGGCTCTTGTGTTTGGAATGTGGATGATGAAAGAGAGAATGGTGAAAACTCAACCGGCTCTTCTCCATCAAAACAGTCCTCCAAATCTGACAGGTAAACTGCCTCATTGCTGTCCTGCTGCTCGTTTTCAACTTCCTCCATGGTGTCCTCTTGATCTGCAACTTGACCACCATGGTTTCCTTCACTCTCCAATATTGAGTTTGAGAGATCAAACTCCTTTTCAGTGCTAGAACTTGAGAGAGATGAAGTG